>JBAIZL010000001.1:94426482-94726482 GCA_036971475.1 Prosapia bicincta | reverse complement strand
ACACACACACAACCACAAACGAGAAAACACGAACGAACCCACACACACACAACCACACACGAGAAAACACGAACGAACACACACACAACCTCACACGAGAAAACACGAACGAACGAACACACACACACACACACACACACACACACACACACACCCACACACACACCCACACACACACCCACCCACCCAAATACACACACACACACACACACACACACACACACAGACACACACACACAGCGCTTACAATTTGACTATCGTGAGCCTTATTATCAGATCGTCATTGATTTGTTATTTTATCATTTATTTCGGTGCATTTATTCCAATATGTCTAAACTTTCATTTTTAATTCGAATAATTTCCTGCTAGTGCTTGATATTAAAACATGTATCCAGAACGTTTTAGGTACTAAGATTCAATAATACAAGTTTTTTTTAAACATCAATAGATTTAGCAGTTTCCTTCAACGAATTGATAGTACGAAGTACCATATTTTTCTATCGTTATGAGTTATGTATTTCAATTTTTAGAAACAATTCCAAGTGTGTGAAACAATTTAAAAATAAAATTAAAATAGAAAAAGTATAATAAAAAAATATTTGGCTCAGTTAAGTAAATAAATAGAAATTATTATGCAAATATTCTTTGTGATTTGCTTGTGAAGTTAGGTTAAAACAATTAAAAGACCTAAACAAAACTAACAAATTAATCATTTAATAACTCAATTGATTTAATAAATCTTCAATTTGTTAGTTTTGTATAGTTCTTTTTTCTGTTTTAGAAATTACTGTCAATTAATCGATTATTAATAAAGGTTGATCAGACTTGTAATGTGGAAAATTAATAAAGAAACCATTGCCCTATAATTCCTGAGACGAGTTACAATTTTTTAGAAAAACAACTACAATTTGAAAGAGACTTAAGCTCAATATTAGGAATTTAGCAATTTTATTTACTTGATTAGTCTGAATTAAAATTCAGTTGATTGGATTACATTACCGTAAATGTTTTATTTTTAATAAATTTATATCTAATAGCAGTTTTTAATTATTATAAACGTTCATACGCACCTGGGGTGTTTCGCAATTGAAAACTTGATATTGTATCAATTTTATTATTATAGATATTTTTTCTCGAAACGAAATTTGTCAAACTACACGTAATGAACACGAGATAAATTTTGAACCAATACGACAAAATTTGCGTATACTCGGCCAAAAGTCATTCAGATTCAGCCTGATGCACGTTAGCTCTTCTTCATCTAAATCCAGCTTCTGATGGATGTCAATATTAATAAATGGTCTGTATTTCTTCTTGGACGCGTATTACAAAACATCACAGCTAGTTAGGGGAGGACCCGGGAAGAGGGATATTGTCCATTTCGTTACGGTTAGGGTGTTATTAGCGTACTATAAGAATGAATATTGGATGTAGCCTATAATATTAAAAAAAGCTTTTCTGTCTCTTCTTGTTGGGTATTACCGTGTATTAGATAAGAACAGTTAGACATTGGCCTATTGGATGTATGTTTTTAAAAATATTCCAGTTTTTTTTTGTTGTATCTTTTAATATTATTATCAAGACAAAAATATAACTATATTCAAATCAAATGCAATTAACGTTAAAACTAGAACAACAGAAAATTTTAAAACCATATTTAAACTAATATATCAAGAAGTAAGTGATATGAATACAAGAGCTTGTTGGTACATAGAGCTAGTAACGAGATAGGATTGCACAAGACGGCTACGTCGTGGCAGAAAACCTCGTAAAAATATACACTGTCTGATGTGTGGGTGAGGAGCCGCCTTTGCAGATAAACAACAATGTACTTTTGTCTGGTGGTAAACCTCAGTGTACTTTTGTCTGGTGGTAAACCTCAGTGTACTTTTTAATAATTCCTTATACAAATAGTACCATTATTATTGAGAAACGACGACGAAAAGACGATAAAGAAAATGAAGAAAGGAACTAAAAAGAAGATGATAAAGTCGTAGAAGAAGTCGGAGAAAACAAAGAAAAGGAAAAAGACGAAGCGCAATAAAAAAAAGGCGAAAGATATGATAAACAAGCATTCGATGAAGAAAAGGATGAATCAGATGAAGAAGTAGAAGACGTAGAAGAGAAAGAAGGAGTAAACGAAGAAGACGAAGAACACAAAAAAGAAGACAATACAGAAATACGAAGATCACGAATAGACAAAGCAGGCGAGGAAGGAGAAAATCAACGAAGATGAAGAATAAAAAGAGAACGACGTTATGGCTTATCAGATCTAAAGGTACAATGAAGAGCTGACAATAGCAGCCAATAGATGCAAAAGGCTTTCTTGCTAAGTATTTTCCAAAATAACCCTCTTATAGGTGATTAAATTGCAAAGTAAATTATGTTCTTTGTTGTATTTTTCACTAAAAAATTAGTCGATATACTATAATTGGTTTCCTCCTTCAACGAAATTTCATAAATAAGTATTAGGAAAAAGTACTCTGTAATAGAATAAGTCGATATACAGTAATGGATTTCCTCCTTTAATAAAATTTCATAAATAATTATTAGGAAATGAACAATATCATGGAATAAGTTGATATAGTATAATGGGCTTCCTCCTTCAACAAAACTTCATAAAAGTATATATGGAAATGAACTCTATAAGAGAATGAGGCGATATGGTATAATGGGCTTCCTCCTTCAACAAAACTTCATAAAAGTATATTAGGAAATGAACTCTAAAATAGAATGAGTCTATATACTATATATTAACGAAATTTCATAAATAAATATTAAGAAATGTACTTTACAATATAATGAATCGATATACTATAATCGGTTTCCTGCTTTAACAAAATTTCATAAATAAGTATAAAGAAATGAACTCTACAATAGAATGAATCAATGTAGTGTAATAGGTTTCCTCCTTCTACAAAATTACAACAAAATGTATAAGAAAATGTACTCTATAATAGAATGCGTCGATATAGTGTATTGGATTTCCTCCTTCAACAAAATTTCATAAAAATGTATTAGGATATGTACTCTACATTAGAATGAGTCTATAAACTATATTGGGTTTCCCCCTTCAACGAAATTGCATAAATAAGTATTAGAAAATGTACTCTATATTAGATTGAGTCGATATAATGTAATTGGTTACGTGCTGTAACAAAAGTTAATAAATAAGTGTAAGGAAATGAACTCTACAATGGAATCAATCAATGTAGTGTAATAGGTTTCCTCCTTCATAAAAATTACATAAAATGTATTAGGAAATGTACTCTATAATAAAATGAGTCAATATACTCTAATGGGTTTCCTCCTTTAAGAAAATTTCATAAGTCAGTATTAGGAGATGAACGCTTTACTAGAATGAGTCAATATAGTACAATGGGTTTCCTTCTTTAACAAAATTTTATAAATAAGTATTAGGAAATGAACACTATAATAGAATGAGTCGTTTAAGTGTGATTGGTTTCCTCCTTAAACAAAATGTCTTAAAAATGTATAAAGAAATTAACTCTATAATAGAATGAGTCGATATACTGTTATGGATTTTGTCCTTTAACGAAATTTTATAAGTTTTAGGAATTAAACTCTATAATAGAATGATTCGATATACTATAATGAGATTCCTGCTTTAACAAAATTTCATAAATAAGTATATCGAAATCAACTCTATAATAGAATGAATCAATGTAGTGTAGAGGGTTTCCTCCTTTAACAGAATTTCATAAAAACGTATTAAGAAATGAACTCTTTAAAGAATAACTATGTAGGTTTGACCAATTCAAATTTCATTAAAACTTATAAGAAAAAATTATTTTGGTTAAAGAATGAGACTAACTTGTAAGCCGTAAATGTTTTAATAGAACAATAGGCCTAATTTGAAAATCGAAAAGGATGAAAGTCATAAAAGGAATCAACAACCTTCTCATAGCTCTCGTTTAATGGTCTCCACGTAATCACTTGAAGGCCAAAGTCGCAATGTTCTAAAATCACAGTTGCCAGTCTCGTCTCGTGTTCTTGGAAACCAATAAACCTATAAAGTACGCTTATAGTCAGATGCACAAACTTGTTCAAAAATGGGAAAATTCCTGAAACAAGTTTCATAAAAACTTTAATTATAAAGAATTTTTGAGTTAAACATACCTTTGCGCAGTGACTGTTGTATTGAATAAGTAACATGTTGATGCACCATGTACTACATTTTATTATTAAAAATTTTATTTTCAGTTACCTTGTCTGTATTTCATGGATTATTTTCACCAACACGTTAACTAAAAAAAACTTGTAAGACGGGAAATTGTAAATAATTTGAATAAATTAATACTTATTATTATAAATACTCTAATATGTTTTTGTTATGATTAGGAACGTATTGATTATACTTAGGAATAATTAACCACTAAAATATATTTTCTTGTGGTTCAAATTAACATTATATAGCGTAAGAATAATAGAGTAATATTTTTAAATTATATGTTGAGAAATGTGTAATCATTCGGTAAACTAGATTATTATTATTTTATAGTTTTCTGTTATTACAAAAACATTTAACTCTACTTGAAATGTAACCTACAAACAATCATGTAAATATAACTTGTTTTAAATTTTAAAATAGACCTGTTTTATTAGAATTGTTACATTTGCTTAAAAACAGAATTACTAAAATGAATTATCTGTGGTTACAAATAAAGTTACTTAGTCAGATTTTTTATTTTTCAAATTTGACCTGATTTAATTTTCTGCTGCCAAAAGTAAATTTATCATATCATTAAATGAAATTGAACTGAACACTAAGTTCACTCGGGTAACTGAAACATTAAGCTCTTCGTGGGTAACGAGAGATGAATAAATACGAAAGAGTTGTAATTGCTTTAAAATCATTGTTTGCTAATTTACACCGAAATATTTACTCATTTCAAATTGTTTGTTAATTTAAAGAAAAGTATAGAACATTTTTTCAATTATTATAGTTTCGTCGATGTATTTTGTGATAAAATTGCTACACTAACAGAATATGGTTTTATAATTATTCACGATTTTGATGCAGATCATTGACTATAATGATGCGGAATGACGATGATGAAAATTCTGATCGATATTATCATTACAATGATGTTGATGAGGAAAAGATGACAGCGAAGACTACAGTAATAAAAAATATGTCGACGAAAAATATGGTGATACCGAAGTTGAGAAAAAATTATAATGATGATGTCAACGACGACGGAGGATTGTAACTATTTTTCTGTCAACAACCACCACGACAACACGACGACGTTAACGGTGATGATGACGGTGACGACAACGTGATGACGACACAGGCGTAAAGGGAATAATGTGAACTAAGAAAAAGGAAAGATGATGATGATGATGTTCGTGTAGAAGACGACTAAAATGACAATAACCATGAAGATAAAGAGAATTATAATAACGACGATAATGATGCAGATGGGGGGGGGGTTACGATAATGTTGATGATGATGAATGAAGTAATAAAAACGATGATGATTGAGGCATCAAAATGATGACTCTGGCAACGACGGTAATATCGAGCATTAGGAAAAAAAGGAAGAAGAAGATGATGATGATGTTTATAACGACGACGACTACGACGATGATAATGATGATGATGGTGATAATGGTGAAGAAGAAGAAAATGAAAAAGAAGTAGAAAAAGAAGAAGAAGATGGTGACTTCAGTGATGGTAATAATAATACTACACATGTTAATAAGGGTGACAATTATATGTCAATTGCGGTAATTATAATAGTTAGGGAAAATATGTAAACAATAGTTAAGAATAAAACATATTGTCCCTATAAATAAATCTCATTTTAAAAATAATTCGTATGTTCCTAGATGCTTAAAATTAATTGCTTCGCTCTATGGTAGATTCGATTTGGTTTGGCCCCTCAATCCGTTTCGGAGGGTTCGCCCGGATAATAACGAAAACCATTTGTCATAACAAGGACTAGAACTGTCTAATTGTTGGTTGGAAATTGTTGCCCTTTCCATCATTGATTCTTCTATATTGTGTAAACCATCTCAGATTGATGTCACGTAAACCAAATTCAATGGATTGGCTGAATGTGTTTATACCAATTTTATGGGAGAGACATGTAGGGATGTGTTGAGGTATATGGATGCAAAAGTAAAAAGTTATTTTGAGATTGTGTCACTAGAGAGTCACGTGGCTCGTGCGTGGAGTTACACCTCGACTTTGTGATGAGGATGCGAAGAATACAGTGTATCGTACAAACAGAAAGACAGAGTCCCGCTCAAACCTTCTTGTATCAGAGTGCGGGGTACGACTTATATACACTACCCCTTCGCCAACGTATTCTCGCAGTTAAAAGTTGTAACTTATAAACAAGAAAATTCTAATACATTTTTGTTTTTAAAATATTTTGTTTATAAAAAATGCAAGAATTTTCTATACTAATGGAGTTTTAAAAACAAAACTAAATAATGTTACACATGGTATTTTAGCAAATAAAACGTGTAATGCATCTTACTATTATCTATAGACCTATATATAAAAATGAATGTTTGTATGTACGAGCCTTATGCATTACTAAACCACTGATCCGATCGCCATGAAACTTTAAGAAAGTTTAAGAAAGATTCCTGGGAAGGTTTCTAGCATAGTAAGTCTCGGGGGCATAGCTAGGGTGCACAGATGGCACGTGACCCCCCGCCTTAACCAATTATTTTCAGCAGAAAATATTAACCTATAAAACGGCGCTAGGTTTTTAGCAAAACAGCATTCCGACGACGTAACAATTTTTTATGACTTGTAATTTTTAAGTGCCAAAATAGAATAACATATGATTTTCAATCTTACCTTATCTAAAGACATTTCACTGAATTGCATTCAAATTTTTTTTGTCAAGCAACACTCAATAATTATAAATTATTTGCTCGACTATTACTATATTATTAAAATTTTAAATTAAGTTTAGCTAATTTAATACGCTATTTATTTACTTTTGGGCGGTACGAAGTTCGCCGGGTCAGCTAGAATTTCAATAATTTTGTGTTCATGATTGCTCTTTGTTGAACTAACTGTCACCTCTCACGATGCTATTGGTGTGAGCTAAAGGCTCCATAAATTTTAAAAGTAAAACTTACTCAAGCCTAAAATAATATTGTTTAAATATTTCCGGTTGATTTGCGAGTCAGGTATCGCAAGGAAAAATACTTGAATCTCAAATCAACCGTATTTATTTAAACAAAAATCTTTGCGAGTGTAAACATAATTACTAGAATAATATATTCTTGAATGTTGTAGTCCAAACTGCTTCAAATTGTAGATTGGCCAAACCGGTCGCAGCTTCAAAAAAGAGTCGAAAAACACACGCAGAACACCAACTCAGCCATCTACAATCACATAAAAGAAACAAGACACAATTATTTTATGATGTGAATAAAATATTTGTATGACCTACGTGGGTTAGATATAGAAAGGTTAGGAGGGATTATTGTAAAAAAGAGACTGGTGCCAAAAAAAATCATAGAACATTGTTGATATTATTTAATCATTTTATAATTAGTTTATGACTATCCAAACCTTAATTTATTTTGTAAAAACTTACTGAGACAGAACGTTTTCGATCGCTCCGTGGCCATCAACACGTAGAAAACACCAAGACACTCGCAAACAGTATAGACGCGCATAAAATCATTTACTGGCACGTCGATGATATCATAACACTATACGGAGGCTACATTTAAAGGAAACCGACAATGACAGACACACTTATTCACAACACCTCAAACCAGATAACTACAAGCACAAGGCATATACAAATTAAACTGTACGAAATGTAATAAATTCTACATTGGGAAAACAGGTCAAAGCTTCAAGAAAGAATCAATGAACACGTAAAATCACCCAAACGTAACACTGACTCTACATTCTCCAATCACCTAAAAGAAACCGAAAAGAAACAGGGCACAAATACACAGACTTTAACCATAACCTAGAAATCTTACACATCAACAAAAAAGGTCCACATCTCAACGCACTAGTACAATATGAAACACACAAAAACACAAAATACAAACATATTAAACGAACAAACCCAATACAAATCACACATACTCTTTGATACTATCGAAAACCTGCCTTTAAAACCGTCACCGCTTAACCTAACAACAACTCCAAGCAGAAAATTTAGACAGTGATAAAGATCGCCACGGAGAGATTAAAAACGTTCTGTCTCAGTAAGTTTTCACAAATTTACAAAATGAAAGTTCGGATAGTCATAAACTAATGCAAAAGTGATTCATAAAATAATATAGATTACACAGTGAGCAAAAAAATGGAAAATCTTCGAACGTTTTTTTAAATATGAAATTCATTTTAATATATTTTGTAATAGTTATATATTATGTAAGATGGAGACATACTATTTTAATATGATATAACCACATATGTCTAGATTTATAAGGCTACTAAGATCATAGCGACTCACTGTCCATAACAAGGCTACAAATAACTACTTACAAGTCTTGCTATATTCCCGCGACGTTGAGCTGGCAGATAATTATATCCCATAACGTTAACGAGTTCTCTGTACTTTGGTTATACACCTTAGGGGGATTTCCCCTCATTTTTAATTTTTTAATTTTGTTGATTTTTACGAACCACGTGGCGACCTCCTCCCGCTCGAATCCCTACACCAACCGACGCACCCTCAGTTGACCTTGAGTCCTTAGACAGTTACGGCCTATAATTGTACTCACTGGGATTCTTCCCCCACGCGTGTCACCACGAATTACGTAGCTACTAGGATTTATCTTTTTATATTTTCATACGATGTATTGATGTATATCAGGGGTGGCTGGCTAGCGACCCGCGACCTGATTTTATGCAGCCCCAGACAAATGTAAAAAGCATTAAATTATTGTACAACTATTCTTTGAGCTTAGCTTGTGAGGTTATGTTAAAACAAATAAAAGACACACAAGACTCACAAATTAATCATTTATTTACTCAAACGCGTTTCAATGACAAAGTCGTCATCATCAGTGAGTGTTGCTATTATAAACTCTAACTTACAATTTTGAGAGTTGTTTGAGGCGTTTGAGTAAATAATTGATTAATTTGTGAGTCTTGTGTATGTCTTTTATTTGTATTATATTATTAATTTATTATTAAATGTAAAAAAAATATCAAAATATAGTTTGGTATAAGATATAGAATATAGGTTGATTATGGCTCCTAGCCCTAGTAACCGCTTTGTGACTTGCAAAGTGATCCATTTTTTCAGACAAGGTCGGAAACTGGTATTGCATTTTGGAATCAAGTGGCTGAGAAGAAATATTCCAAACTACGTGTCATCGGTATGAAAATAATTTTAATATTTGCAACAACATACCTTTATGAAGGTATGACCTCATAAAGGTATACCTCTTCAACAATGAGATTTATAAAATCAACTCACCCCAACAGACACACAGACAACCATCTTTGAGATTTGCTAAAGGCTGCAACCACTTCTATTCAGAATGATGAAGTGTTGAGTGATTGTGTTCTCATTAAGTGAAGTAGGTAGGCCTACATAGTAATGGATGATTTTAAATTTACTTAAATTAGAGTGTTTATCCAATACTGTGTTATAATAAACGTAAACAACATAATTGAATACCAACTGAAAATTTAATATTATACTTATTTTGATCCTTTGTAGATTGAGCTTGTTAATAAATCTATATGAAGATTTTTGCGTAACTTTTATTGATTCATATTATTTAATATACAACTCATACTTTACAATACACGTAAATACACATTGCCTGCATTTAGCTTATTGATATAGCTGTGAATTTAGTGTTTAGGCCCTCGTCTTCCCCGATAATACTGAAGTGGCCATTTAGGGTTTACAAGTTGGCTGTCCCTGATGTGTATGGTTACTTTTCACTGTTAAACATCACCTAATGCATCAGCAAAGTATTCTCAGCTTGAACGAGAAGAAATAAATGCAGAGGTGAGTGATATTTCTAAACACCGAAGTGATTCCAAGTGGAAGATCAAGAGGTATCTGGAGAAATTAAGACAAATAGAAACAAGAAGAGCGAGAAATATACACTTACGTTAAATTTGTAATAAACACGTTTCTCTTTGACAAAAGTGTGTTTTACTCAAATTACTAATACACCTAATGTTATTGAAGGAGTACTACCGACAGTTAAAACTGGACCGACTGAGATGAAGATGGCAAGATATGGACACAGAACTATTAATTTAAAAATTCTATATCCCTTTTATTACTTACTGAAAAATTATTGTTTATAATCTTTTATGTTACACTACTACTTTTCTAAGCGAGTATTCGGCCAATTAAATTGAAATCTAAGAATTATTAATAAAGATGCAACTAATAATCAATAGATGGTGGTAATCACGCTATGACGAGCAGCGATAAATAGATTGAAAATATGATTTCATAACAACAATATTTTTACATGTTTAAGATAGTTTGCATAAAGGATGTTTCGGTGGGTAGATTATGTTATATAAAGTATGAAGTTGAGATGCTATTGAATTGAAATTTCTTCAATTCATATGTTAATATTGATAATAATAATTTATAATCTATAATACCCATTCGTCTATTTGTTCGGCAGCGACTTTACTTGTTTTTCAGGTCCGTAAGTTGAAATTTATAAAATCTTACAACACAGAAAAATCATACTGTGGGATATATCCCAGAGCAATTTATTAAAAATTTACTATTGAATAATGTAGGTCTTCATATTATAGATTTTTAGGGGTTTGTGTATTTTTGCTCAATAAAACACCATTAGAAAAGTGATATATATATATATATACATACATATATATATATATATATATATATATATATATATATATATATATACATATATATAGTAAAGTATGTACGATGAAAACCATAAGAGAAATACAGGTCACAAAAATTTTATATTGAATTATACAATTCAAAGTTTTTTGTTCTCAAACAGTACCAACATTATCACGAATAGTAAAGTATATCAAGCACACAAGTGTTAGATGGATCCAACAAATAGTGTTACCAAATCTGTTACAATATCATCAAATTTATTTATTTGCTACCTTAACATTACATACATTGAACATAGTGTCAAATTTTGACTTTATTGTATCTGTTCATTTATGAAATTGTTATTATTACTAAATTTATATATATCTAAAGCTTCGTAAATATTCATTCTTAGGCCTTTTTTAATTTCTTTTATAAGAATCATATTATCTATATTATGAAATATATGATTATTATTATTGTTACAATGATTAACAAAATTCCATTTATGTGTGTCTTTTTTTTAATAACCATTAAAATGCTCTTTATATCTTTCTTCACGTGTTTTCTTAGTTTGCCCAATATAAACCTTATTACAGTAATCCCATTATAATTTATATATACAGTTTTTTCATGCAAATTGATACTTTTATCGTTATTATTATTCAATATATTTATTAATTCATTATTAGTTGTATATGCACATTTAATGTTTGTACATCTAAACAATTTTGTGGTATTTTTATTTCATTACCAGTAAGTGTAAATGATGTCCATATAGTTTTATTATCATTATTTTAAAAAATTTATGTAAATGTATTTACAATAAAAAATTTACATTATAAATAAGAATACAATTACTGTAATAACATTTATATTGGGCAAACTAAAACAAAATTTAAGATAGATATAAAGACCATTTTAATGCTTATGAAAAACCAGACATATATAAATCGAATTTTGTTATGAGACTTTAGAAACATATAAACATAATATTAATAACAAATTGATAAATGAACAAATACAAATAAAATAAAAATTTGACACTATATTCAATGTATGTAATGTTAAGGTAGCAAATAAATAAATTTGGCAATATTGTAATAGATTTAGCAACACTATTTGTTGGATCTAGCTAACTCTTGTATGGTTAATATTCTTTATTATTCCTGATGATGTTGGTATTGTTTGCCAGAGAAAAAGCTTTGAATTAATAAATAATAAGAATAATTCAATTAATTATTCTTGTGTTTGTAGTTCTCTTATTTTTTTCAAATATATATATATATATATTGTAATCCTTAGGTGAATTATTTTTCTTTGTTGAATATGTATGGTGAAATAAAACCACTTTCATAAACAAGAATATATTACTTCATTTTAATATTTATTGAAGCTTTTCGCTATTTTACATTATCAGCATTTTAAAAACGTATACATCACTGTCCAGTTAACATATTCTTGATTATGAAAGTTGTTATATTTCACCATATATATATATATATATATATATATATATATATATATATGTTAATGTTAATTAATGTAATATGCCACGGTCAGTTATATGCTTTCTGGTTTAAAGTTCTGAGTATCGAAAATCTAAGTCTTAGCCCAGAGCCATTTAGTCGAATAATATTGTAAATAGAAATACTGTAAATTGAAATAAACCTATCCTAATTTTAAAATTCTGCTATAAGTTTGATTACCCGCAAACCATTATCGTGTGCGAAGTCTTGACGGGCAATACCTAATATTCAATGAATATTAATTGAGATTAATTTTCTGCTAAGTGTTATATATATATATATATATATATATATATATGTGTGTGTGTGTGTGTGTGTGTGTGTATGTGTGTGTGTGTGTGTGTGTGTGTGTGTGTGTGTGTGTGTGTGTGTGTGTGTGTGTGTGTGTGTGTGTGTGTGTGTGTGTGTGTGTGTGTGTGTGTGTGTGTATGTGTGTGTGTAGGTGTGTGTGTGTGTGTGTGTGTGTGTGTGTGTGTGTGTGTGTGTGTGTGTGTGTGTGTGTGTGTGTGTGTGTGTGTGTGTGTGTGTGTGTGTGTGTGTGTGTGTGTGTGTGTGTGTGTGTGTGTGTGTGTGTGTGTGTGTGTGTGTGTGTGTGTGTGTGTACATAAGATAAGTAAGTATGAACATTAAATTGAAAACTTAAAAATGAACACCTTTGCAAAATCTATTGCTAGTACAGCAGATTCTCGAAATTCCGAGTCCCGATTTTTCGAGCTTCCGTCAAATTCAAGCCAATTTATTTTTCAGGTCATTTTTATCTATTAGAAAATAGATTCAAATTATATACTGTTAGACAATGCCCCGTCGCATCCCGATGAAGATCAACTGCGTTCTGATGATATCCTTTATTATTTCTACCCACAAATGTTACGAGCCTAATTAAGCCGATGGATCAAGGTGTTCTGGAATGTACGGTCAAAATATACATTTTATCTTTTACAATCGCTCTTGGAAGCAACTGAAAGGGAAGAAAGCATTTTAGGCTTTCTATACAAATTACAGTTAAGGAAGCTGTGCACTGTATAGGCCAATCATAGAACAACAATAAGAAGAAATATTAAGTAACTCTAGGAATAGAGTCCTGAGTCATAATAAAAATGTCAACTTTGTCACTGATCCACAAGAAGAAAGAGATTTCACATTTCTTATCAAGTAACTTACAGGTTGGGAAAATTTCGATGATACGGACATAAATCAATGGATGAGGAAGAACACGTTATACAAACTACTATTGAAATGGCACAAGAAACTACTGAAGCCAGTGATGACGAGAATAAAGATGAAGACTCGACCGAAACAGTGTGGTTATGCTTTGCGAAAAGTGGATGAAAATTAAATAAGTGGAAACAGAAGGGTGTAGCAAGATATCACCTAGCCGCTAGGCTCATATCTCTCTTACCTAAGAACACATTTTTAACCTTAAAGTAGAGAAATATACAGTACAGTTAATGAGCAATCTGCATCCACGAATCCAACCTAAGACTCGTTAATACCGTTCGGGTGACTAGTGTCAGGGGGGACACAGTACGAGAGGGGAAAATTAGTCACGGTAAACAGCACTACGCTATATTGAGCGGCTAAAGATCAAACGCTGACAGATGTGCTCCTGGTAAGGCATCTACGCGAAACCGCACTACAAAAACGATCTGATTAGCTGACGCAGAAGACACATTATAACCTTTTCCAAAACAAAGTAGCGACCGTGACAGACAATGAATTCTAAATCAAACTTAAATTTATGTAAGAAATGTAATGAATAAAATTCTATAAACTTATTTTGTGCATTCTTAATGATAGTATTATGGTTCATTAGAAAGCCTATTTTACCTAATGTACAGGAAGGTATTTCCGTGCAAACCGAGTGTTCGTTAATCCAAGCCTCGAATTATCAAGACTCTACTGTACTAACAACAGATTTGGCATAGGTGTTCAGTTTTAAGTTTCCTATTTTTTTGTTCATACTTACTAATGTACACACACACGCGCGCGCGTGGGCGCACACACACACACACACCCAATCGCACGCACACACACACACACACACACACACACACATACAATACACCCATATATATATATATATATATATATATATATATATATATATATATATATATATATATATATTAATATAAAATACGTTTTTCTTGTTTAATAATTTAAAACAACATAGGTTATACAAATACAAGAATATTTTTCAATTTATTTTCAAATATATTAATTGAATATAAATTAATAAATATTCTTGTATTTGAATAACCTAAGTTGTTTTAGTATATATATATATATATATATATATATATACAAACACACACACACACACACACACAAACACACACTTATACAAACACACAACACACACCAACACCAGACACACACACACACACACACACACACCAAAATGCACACACACAGACAGACACAAACACATACACACACAACCCACACACACACACACACACACACACACACACACACACACACACACACACACACACACACACACACACACACACACACACACACACACACACACACATACACACACACACACACACATACACACACACACACACACACACATACACACACACACACACACCCAAACACACACACACTCACACACACACACACACACTCACACACACACACACACACACACACACACACACACAGGGGCCCTTCTCATCAGCGCACAAAACGACGCTTCATACGCCGACATTCTAAAGAAGGTGAAGGAAAGTCTCCAAGGGAATGAACTGGAGGGCAATATCGACAAGGTCAGAAGGACAAGGAACGGCCAATTGCTGATAGTCCTCAGCAGAGAAAACGGGGATAAGTTGGAACCCCTCCAAAGAAGGATGACTGAAGTACTTGGGGATAAGGCAGTGGTAACTGGAAAGTACCATGAAGTGGAGCTCCTAATTAGGGACATTGAAGAGACAACCACTAAATCAGAAATCAAAGCAGCCCTTCAAAAAGTAGCAGGTAGCGAGTGCACGATTGTGGATAACTCCATAAGAGCTCTGCGACCGGCCTACAGGGGAACCCAAACTGCTTCTGTCAGACTGCCAGTTGAGGTGGCTCGTAGCGTCCTAGGCGAAAAGGGCAGAATCCGAATAGGACTGGTCAATTGCTCTGTGAAGGAGGTAAGAAGGCCGTTAAAGTGCTTTAAGTGCTGGAACTCAGGGCATATGGCTGGATACTGCACGAGCCAAATCGACAGATCCAGCCTTTGCCTCAAGTGTAGCCAGGTGGGCCATAAAATCGCCGACTGTCCGAATAAACCGTGCTGTCCCCTATGCTCGGAGGGAGAAAGAAATTCCGATCACATAGTGGGTAGCTATAAGTGCACTCTCTTCCATGAGAAGAACAAGGGTAAACCCGGCAGCCGAAAATGAGAATATTACAGCATAATCTGAACCATTGTAAGGCCGCACACGATCTACTGACCCAACTGGTCAGAGAGATGAAAATTGACCTAGTGACTATGGTGGACCCGTACACTAGGCTTAAAACACAAGCATGGATTACCGATGCCACGGGAAAGGCTGCTATATGGTCGTGCAATGACCGCCCCTTTGAAGACCAGCCAGATAGCACCCAAAGAGGATATGTGAGGGCTAAGCTTGGAGGAGTGCATTTTTATAGCATATATGCTCCGCCCAGCCTAAACACCAGTGAATTTACGGACCTGCTTGACAGGCTAGTAAAGGATGTCAAGGAACACTCCCCCAGTGTGATAGCTGGTGATTTTAATGCCTGGGCATTGGAGTGGGGCAGCAAGAAAACGAATGAAAGAGGAAATAAAACGCTCTAGGCGATGTCCTTCTTGGACATGGTCCTCCTGAATACCGGAACCCTCCCGACATTTGAGAGGAATAGTGGAAGCTCGATCGTTGATCTTACATGGGCTAGTCCCAGCTTGACCAGGGGGGGCAATGCCTGGACGGTACATGATATTTTCAATATGAGCGACCATCGGGTCATCAGCTTTGATGTGATGGGGGAACAGGTTAAGAAGGGGCCCTCACGTAAAAGGACGAACCTTAAAGGATGGAACGCTAGTAAATTCGATGCGGAGCTATTCCAAGTGGCCTTCAATAGCGAAGCCTTTACAGCAAATGATGCACAGAATGAGGTGAAGGAAGTAATGTGCAGAGTTGCCGCTGCATGTGACGCCACAATGACGCGAAAGCGTCCGAGAAATGATCACCCTCCCATGTATTGGTGAAATAATGACATCGCCAACAGTCGCCAGGAGGCCATCCGAGCAAGAAGAAGCGTCACTAGAGGCAGGAAAAAACCGAACTATAGCGACCGGAAGGAATCCTATAAAGCTGCGCGGCTCAAACTGGTTAAGGCCATCAAAAGCAGTAAGGCACACTGCTGGCAAGAACTAGTGGAACAGGTAGAAGGTGACCCATGGGGCAGACCATATAAAGTGGTTATGAAAAGAGTAAAACCTCAATCACAGGCCTCACCCACCTGTCCGGTTCTATTGGGGAGGATTGTCACGGACCTCTTCCCGCGACAACAACAGCTAGAGATAGGTAACTTCTGCACTGACGAGCCGGTCCCACCGATAACATTAGAGGAGCTAATGTCTGCGAGCTCAAGATTGAGAAACAATAAGGCACCAGGACCCGACGGTATCCCGAACATTGCCTTGAAAAGAGCCATAAATATAGCGCCAGGGATGTTCCTACATATGTACAATAGATGCGTACAGGAAGGGCACTTTCCTACCAAATGGAAGCTGCAGAGACTTGTTCTTTTGTCAAAAGGAAAAAAGCCACCGGACGAACCATCATCCTATCGTTCACTCTGCATGCTTGACTCGGCGGGAAAGATTCTTGAGCGGATTATGTATACAAGAATAGAGGAAATAGTTGAAAAGCATCTGTCAGATAGTCAGTATGGTTTTCGCAGAGGAAGGTCAACGGCTGATGCGATTAATATGGTAGTTAGCACAGCAAAGGATGCGACTACAGGAGACAGATGGACTGATGGTGAGAAAAAATACTGCGCAGTAGTCACTCTGGATATGCAAAATGCATTCAACTCTGCAAGGTGGGATAGAATAATGGAAGCACTGGACCAGTTCGATGTCCCTAAGTACATGCAGAAGTTGGTGGCCAGCTACTTCACTGACCGACTTCTGCAATATGACACAGATGAGGGACAAAAAATGTATAAAATTAGTGGAGGAGTACCACAGGGCTCGGTCCTGGGACCGCTCTTGTGGAATGTAATGTACAACGGTCTCCTTGAAGTGAAGATCCCGAGAATGGTATCGCAGGTCGCGTTTGCAGACGATGTCGCCCTGGTGATTGTGGGAAAGTTCCTGGAGGACATACAAAACCTGTTTAACTAAACATTCAGGAAATATGCCGACTGGATGTGGGAAGCAGGACTCAAGATAGCAATGCATAAGACAGAGGTAGTGCTCATAACTAGCAGGAAGAAAAGGGAAACAATTACACTGCAAGTTGGGGAGCATGTGGTTGAGTCCAAGGCGTCAGTACGATACTTAGGAGTAATGATAGATGCACGTCTCAACTTCAAGGATCAAGTAGTGCATGCCAGCTCCAGGGCGGCAGCAGTTGGAGGAGCATTATCCCGCATCATGCCGAATGTGGGTGGTCCTAAACCAAGAAGACGAGCGCTCCTTGGGTCAGTTGTGACATCAATACTGACCTATGGTATTGCCATTTGGGCAAAAGCACTAGAGCTACAAGAATGCCAAAGAAGAATATACCCAGATGGCCGGCAAATGGCATTAAGGATCACCAGCGCGTTTAGGACTGTCTCTAGGGACGATGCTCACGTGATCTCGGGACTACTGCCGATCGAGATTATTGCAGAGGAATATAGGAGACGGTATCGGCGAAGAACGCGAGAACCGGTGGAGGCAAAAGATTCCAGAACAAGGGAAAGGGAGAAGAGTCTGCAACGATGGCAAGTGGAGTGGGATGGTTCTGAAAGGGGCAGGTGGACCCACCAGCTCATCCCACGGATAGCGGAATGGACCAACCGTCAGCACGGTGATCCCAACTACTACCTGATGCAGCTACTTACTGGACATGGATGCTTTCGACAATACTTATATAAGTATAAGCAAGAGGACTCACCGAATTGCCCAGTATGTCATGAAGCAGAAGAGGACGCGAGGCATGTGTTCTTCACATGTCCAAGATTTGACCCACAGCGAAGAGAATTCGAAAGGCTAACCAACGTGGCGATTACGCCAGAAAATTTAGTAGAGCAAATGCTCGCATCAGAAACTATATGGAACGCCACAACGGACTTCACCAGAGAAGTGATTACAGAACTGCGGAAGGAAGAAAAGAAAAGGAAAGTACACCCAGCTAATAGTTAGTGGGGGACGTAGGTAAGGAAAAAGATGGGAGAGCGTAAGCGCTAATGCCGCCCCGTGAAGTAGTGCCTAGCGGCGGTCCCGTAGGGAATTAAGGCTTTTGGAAAGAGGAGAAGGGGGGTTTTTTAGTCGGTAGGCGTCTCGGCTCCATACTGAGATGAATCCGACACTACCCATAACATCGGGTGTCTTTTGAAGATCTTTCCCCCACCTCCTTAAAAAAAAAAAAAAAAAAAAACACACACACACACACACGCACACACACCCAAACACACACACACACACACACACACACACATACTCACAAACACACACACCCTTTATATATATATATATATATATATATATATTTATTTATTTATATATATATATATATACATATATATATATATATATATATATATATATATATATATATATATATATATATATATATATGTATGTATGTATCTTAAAAGACAATTAATCACAATTTTATTAACACCAATTGTCATACATTAGAACTTAAAAAAGGTTTCTAAGTTTGATTGGATGAATAAAAACGAACTGTATTTTCCTAACGAAAGAAAATATGTACAATATATATATACATACATATATATATATATATATATATATATATATATATATATATATATATATATATATATATGTGTGTGTGTGTGTATCCGGTGAGTTTGAGCTAAGGTACCTTTAAATATACAAACCCCTAACTCTATATTACCCCTACATTATTCAATAATACATTTTTAATAAATTTACGGTATACTATATCCCACTGTATGATTTTTTGTGTTGTAAGATTTCATAAATTTTAACTTACGGACCTGAAAACAAGTAAAGTCGCTGCCGAACATTTACAGGAGTGGGTATTATAGATTATAAATTATTATTATCATTATTAACACATCAATTGAAGAAATTTTAATTCAATAGCATCTCAACTTCATACTTTATATAACATAATCTACCCACTGAAACATCCGTTATGGAAACCATCTTAAACATGTATAGATATTGTTGTTATGAAATCATATTTTCAATCAATTTATCGCTGCACGTCATAGCGTGATTACCACCATCTATTGATTATGAGTTGCATCTTTATTAATAATTCTTAGATTTCAATTTAATTGGCTGAATACTCGCTTAGAAAAGTAGTAGTGCAACATAAAAGGTTATAAACAATAATTTTGCAGTAACTAATAAAAGGGATATAGATTTTTAAAATAAAAGTTCTATGTACATATCGTACCATCTTCATCTCAGTCGGTCCAGTTTAAATCGCATAATTGAGTAACAAACAAACTTTCAGAGTTATAATAGTAATCTAATATAAATCCATATAGTATTAAAATGTATATAAAAAGCATGAATTATTTGTTCACACGGGATGTGGGCAACAAACTAGTGCGGAGTTCTAGCTACAGTTTGCCATTTCTGTATCGATCGCTAGCTAACTGCACATTGGCCAGCTCTCTCACTGGCGGTAGTTTTATGACTGACAAACCCATTCACATAGCTAACTAAAAAAGCTATTCCTCTTGGGTATTTTGTACGAATATATAAAATTCTCGACCAGTTAAAGAGCACCCAGATTCTAATCTGTGAATATTTAATTTATCTGCATTTAATATAATCTGCATGTAGTTTAAATATTCCTTTGTGGGAAATCCAATGAGATTTGTTTTAATCAGTAACAGAAACACATTTGCATTTCCTGGTTAATCGAGTTTGAAAATTAGGCAAATACTGTTATCAAGTACCTTAAATAAAAAGTAGGTGCAAGGCCAGTACGCAATCACATCCGCAAGCCCATAATTCCTCCACAATCCCAAAGTCAGAGATACATTCCAATTTCAATTCTTGGTTTAATTTCACTTGAGCATTTTTTGCTTAATCGAGTGTGAAAATTAGACAAATACGAGTATTATGTGCCGTGGATGGAAAGCAGGTCCAAGGCCAATTCGCAATTCATCACAATAACCTATAACTACTCTAAAATCCCTAAGTCAGAAAAACAATCCAATTTCAATTCTTGCTGTGATTCCACTTGTGCATTTCCTGACTAATCGATGTGCAAATTAGGCAAATACTGTTATTAGGTGCCGTGGATAAGATGTATGTCCAAGGCCGGTACGCAATTCCCCCCTCCCCACAAACCCATAATTCCTCCACAATCTCAAAGTCAAGGGGACAATCCAATTTCAATTCTTGCTGTGATTCCACTTACGCATTTCCTGGTTAATCGATGTGCGAACTAGGCAAATACTGTTATTAGGTGCCGTGGATAAGATATTTATCAAATGCCGGTACGCAATTCCCCCCCCCCCACAAACCCATATTTCCTCCACAATCTCAAAGTCAGGAGGACAATCCAATTTCAATTCTTGCTGTGATTCCACTTCTGCATTTCCTGGTTAATCGATGTGCAAATTAGACAAATACTGTTATTAGGTGCCGTGGATAAGATGTATGTCCAAGACCAGTACGCAATTCCTCCCCACCCCCACAATCTCATAATTCCTCCACAATCCCAAAGTCAGGGGGACAATCCAAATTCAATTATTGCTGTGATTCCACTTGTGCAATTTCCTGGGTAATCGATGTGCAAATTAGGCAAATACTGTTATTAGGTGCCGTGGATAATATGTAGGTCCAAGTCCAGTACGCAATCCCCCCCACAAACTCATAATTCCTCCACAATCCCAAAGTCAGAGGGACAATCCAATTTCAATTCTTGGTTTGATTTCACATGTGAATTTTCTGCCTAATCAAGTGTGCAAATTAGGCACATACTGTAATTAGGTACCGTGGATGGAAAGTAGATAGAAGGCCAATTCACAATTAATCATAATAACCTATAATTACTCTAAAGTCTTTAATTCAGAAGGACAATTTAATTTCAATTCTTGGTGTGATTCCACTTGTGCATTTCGTGGTTAATCGAGTGTTCAAATTAGGTGCCGCGGATAAAATGTAGGTTCAAGGCCAGTACGCAATCTAGCCCCACAAGCCCATAATTCCTCCACAATCCCAAAGTCAGAACGACAATCCAATTTCAACTCCTCGTTTGAATCCACTTGTGCGTTTTCAAAACATTCCAGTTTCCAAATTAGGGAAATACTTTTATTATTTGCCCTGGATAAAAAGTAGGTCCAAGGTCAATAAACAATTCATCACACTAACCTATAATTACTCTAAACTTCCAAAGTAAGGACAGTCTAATTTCAATTCCTCGTTGAATTCCATTGGTGCGTTTACTGCTTAATAGAGAGTGCAAATTAGGCAAATACTGTTATTAGGCGCCGTGGATAAAATGTAGGTCCAAGGCTGATACGCAATTCCCCCCCCCCCCAAAAGTCCATAGTTCCTCCACAATTACAAAGTCATTGGGACAATCCAAATTCAATTCTTGGTGTGATTAGCTTTTGCGTTTCCTGATTTATCGAGCTTGCAAATTAGGCAGTTATTGGTCCAAGAATAGTACGCAATCACACCCGCAGGCCCATAATTCTCCACAATCCCAAAGTCGGAGAGATATTCCAATTTCAATTCTTGGTTTGATTTCACTTGTGCATTTTCTGCTTAATCGAGTGTGCAAATTAGACAAATGCGGGTATTACGTGCAGTGGATAGAAAGTAGGTCCAAGGCCAATTCGCAATTCATCACAATAACCTATCATTACTCTAAAATCCATAAGTCAGAAGGACAATTCAATTTCAATTCTTGGTTTGATTCCACTTGTGGATTTTCTGCCTAATCGAGTGTCCAAAATAGGCAAATACTTTTATTAAGTGCCGTGGATAAAATGTAGGTAGAGGACAATTCACAATTCATCACACTAACCTATAATTACTATAAAATCCCAAAGTAAAAATAACAAACTATATTCAATTCCTCGTTTGATTCCATTTGTGCGTTTTCTCCTTGATAGAGTGTGCAAATTAAGCAAATTCTGTGATTCAGTGCCACGGATGAAATGTAGCTCAAAGGCCAATACGCAAGCCTACCTACCACCCCCTCCACAAGCCCATAACTCCTCCACAATTCCAACGTCAGAGAGACAATCCAATTTCAATTCTTGATGTGATTCCACTTGTGCATTTCCTTGTTAATCAAGTGTTCAAATTAAGCAAATACTGTTATTAGTTGCCGTGGATAAAATGTAGGTCCAATGCCAGTAGGTAATTAACACCCCCCCCCCACAAGCCCATAGATCCACCACAATCCCAAAGTCAGAGGGACAATACCATTTCAAATATTGGTGTGATTCCACTTGTGCATTTCCTGGTTAATCGAGTGTGCAAAATAGGCAAATACTGTTATTAAGTGCCTTGTATAAAAAGTAGGTCCAAGGCCAGTACGCAATCACCCCCACAAGCCCATAACTCCTCCACAATCCTTAAGTCAAAAGGAAAATCCAATTTAATTTCTTGATTTGATTTTTTTGTGCATTTTCTCCTTAATTGACTTTGCAAATTAGGAAAATAGTATTATTAAGTGCCGTGGATGGAAAGTAGGTCCAAATTCCATACGCAAATCATCACAATAACCTATAATTACTCTAAAATCACAAAGTCAGAGGGACAATCCAATTTCAATTGTTGGTTTGATTTCACTTGTGCATTTTCTGCCTAATAGAGTGTGCAAATTAGGTATATACTGTTAATAAGTACCGTGTGTATAAAGTAGCTCTTAAGCCAATACGCAATTCATCACAATTAACTATAATTACTCTACAATCACAAAGTTTGCGGGACAATCCAATTTCAATTGTCGGTTTGATTCCAATTGTGAATTTTCTGCCTAATCGAGTGTGCAAATTAGGCATTCACTGTTAATAAATACCGTGTGTATGAAGTAGCTCTAAAGCCAATACGCAATTCATCACAATAAACTACAATTACTCTAAAATCACAAAGTCAGAGGGACAATCCAATTTCAATTGTCGGTTTGATTCCAATTGTGCATTTTCTGCCAAATCGAAGGTGCAAATTAGGCATATACTGTTAATAAGTCCCTTAAGGCAATACGCAATTCATCACAATAAACTATAATTACTATAAAATCACAAAGTCAGCGGGACAATCCAATTTCAATTCTTGGTTTGATTCCACTTGTGCATATTCTGCAATCGAGTGTGCAAATTAGGCATATAATGTTATTAAGTACCGTGTGTATAAAGTAGCTCTTAAGCCAATACGCAATTCATCACAATATACTATATTTACTATAAAATCACAAAGTCAAAGGGACAATCCAATTTCAATTGTTGGTTTTATTCCACTTGTGCATTTTCTGCCTAATCGAGTGTGCAAATTAGGCGTATACTGTTAATAGGTATCGTGTGTATAAAGTAGCTCTTAAGCCAATACGCAATTCATCACAATAAACTATAATTACTCTAAAATCACAAAGTCAGCGGGACAATCCAATTTCAATTCTTGGTTTGATTCCACTTGTGCATATTCTGCAATCGAGTGTGCAAATTAGGCATATAATGTTAATAAGTACCGTGTGTATAAAGTAGCTCTTAAGCCAATACGCAATTCATCACAATATACTATATTTACTATAAAATCACAAAGTCAAAGGGACAATCCAATTTCAATTGTTGGTTTTATTCCACTTGTGCATTTTCTGCCTAATCGAGTGTGCAAATTAGGCGTATACTGTTAATAGGTACCGTGTTTATAAAGTAGCTCTTAAGCCAATACTCAATTCACCACAATAAACTATAATTACTCTAAAATCACAAAGTCAGCGGGACAATCCAATTTCAATTGTTGGCTTGATTCCGCTTGTGCATTTTCTGCAATCAAGTGTGCAAATTAGGCGTATACTGTTAATAGGTACCGTGTGTATAAAGTAGCTCTTAAGCCAATACGCAATTCATCACAATAAACTATAATTACTCTAAAATCAAAAGTCAGCGGGACAATCCAATTTCAATTCTTGGTTTGATTCCACTTGTGCATTTTCTGCAATCGAGTGTGCAAATTAGGCATATAATGTTAATAAGTACCGTGTGTATAAAGTAGCTCTTAAGCCAATACGCAATTCATCACAATAAATTATAATTACTATAAAATCACAAAGTCAGAGGGACAATCCAATTTCAATTGTTGGCTTGATTCCACTTGTGCATTTTCTGCAATCGAGTGTGCAAATTAGGCGTATACTGTTAATAGGTACCATGTGTATAATGTAGCTCTTAAGCCAATACGCAATTCATCACAATAAACTATAATTACTCTAAAATCACAAAATCAGAGGGACAATCCAATTTCAATTGTTGGTTTGATTCCACTTGTGCATTTTCTGCCTAATCGAGTTTGCAAATTAGGCATATACTGTTAATAAGTACCGTGTGTATAAAGTAGCTCTAACGCCAATACGCAATTCATCACAATAAACTATAATTACTCTAAAATCACAAAGTCAGAGGGACAATCCAATTTCAATTGTTGGTTTTATTCCACTTGTGCATTTTCTGCCTAATCGAGTGTGCAAATTATGCGTATACTGTTAATAGGTACCGTGTGTATAAAGTAGCTCTTAAGACAATACTCAATTCACCACAATAAACTATAATTACTCTAAAATCACAAAGTCAGCGGGACAATCCAATTTCAATTGTTGGCTTGATTCCACTTGTGCATTTTCTGCAATCAAGTGTGCAAATTAGGCGTATACTGTTAATAGGTACCGTGTGTATAAAGTAGCTCTCAAGCCAATACTCAATTCATCACAATAAACTATAATTACTATAAAATCACAAAGTCAGAGGGACAATCCAATTTCAATTGTTGGCTTGATTCCACTTGTGCATTTTCTGCCTAATCTAGTGTGCAAATTAGGCGTATACTGTTAATAGGTACCGTGTATATAAAGTAGCTCTCAAGCCAATACTCAATTCATCACAATAAACTATAATTACTATAAAATCACAAAGTCAGCGGGACAATCCAATTTCAATTGTTGGCTTGATTCCACTTGTGCATTTTCTGCAATCGAGTGTGCAAATTAGGCATATACTGTTAATAAGTACCGTGTGTATAAAGTAGCTCTTAAGCCAATACGCAATTCATCACAATATACTATATTTACTATAAAATCACAAAGTCAGCGGGACAATCCAATTTCAATTGTTGGCTTGATTCCACTTGTGCATTTTCTGCAATCGAGTGTGCAAATTAATCATATACTGTTAATAGGTACCGTGTGTATAAAGTAGCTCTAACGCCAATACTCAATTCACCACAATAAACTATAATTACTCTAAAATCACAAAGTCAGCGGTACAATCCAATTTCAATTGTTGGCTTGATTCCACTTGTGCATTTTCTGCAATCGAGTGTGCAAATTAGGCGTATACTGTTAATAGGTACCGTGTGTATAAAGTAGCTCTTAAGCCAATACGCAATTCAACACAATAAACTATAATTACTCTAAAATCACAAAATCAGAGGGACAATCCAATTTCAATTGTTGGTTTGATTCCACTTGTGCATTTTCTGCCTAATCGAGTGTCCAAATTAGGCATATACTGTTAATAAGTACCGTGTGTATAAAGTAGCTCTAACGCCAATACGCAATTCATCACAATAAACTATAATTACTCTAAAATCACAAATTCAGAGGGACAATCCAATTTCAATTGTTGGTTTGATTCCACTTGTGCATTTCCTGTTTAATCGAGTGTGCAAAAAAATAAGGTTAAGGTATAAATATGTCTCAGTTTTACTTTTTCTTCTTTTGTGTCAAGTAAGCGAACACCTAGAAAAAGCACTGTGGAAAAAAAGGTTTAAGGATTATATGCAATTCCGCAACCAAACCCATTTTTTCCATTTTTTCAAATTTCTAGGGAAAATTATGACTTAATTCTACGTTTGTTTCCTCTTTTGCATTTTCCGCGTAATAAAGTGTGTGAAGTAAGCACCCTTAGAATAAGCACTCTGCATAAACGTAGGTCTAAGTGTAATACGCAGTCCCGCACACAAACCCGTATTTCCTCCTTAATTCTAATATCAGAGGGACAGTTCTGTCTTAAATCTACGTTTGATTCCTCTTTCCATTTATCGCATAATAGAGTGTGAAAATTAAGCAAACTCTTAGAATAAGCACCCTGGAAAAATGTAGGTCCAAGGGAATTACGCAATCCCTCACACAAGCATATTTTCTCCACAGCTCTAAATTCAAAGGGACAATTCTCTCATAATTTTAGGTTTGTTTTCTCTTGTCAATTTTTCGCAGAGTAGAGTGTGTCATGTAAGTAAACACTGTGAAAAAACACGGTGGATAAAAGTAGGTCCAAGTGTGTTATGCAATCCCTCACAAAAATCCATATTTTCACCATAGTTCTAATCTCAGAAGGACAATTCTGACTTAATTCTACGTTTGATTCCTCTTTCCATTTATCGCATAATAGAGTGTGAAAATTAAGCAAACACTGTGAAAAAGCAACGTCGATAAAAGTAAGTCTAAGTGTAATATGCAATCCTGCACACAAACCCGTATTAGCCCCACGTTTCTAATGTCAGAGAGTGAATTCTGTCTTAATTCTTCGTTTGATTCCTCTTGTCAATTATTCGCAAATTAGAGTGTGTAAAGTAAGCAAACACTGTGGAAAAGAAGGATAAAAGCAAGTCTAAAAGGTAATACGAAATCCCGCACACAAACACATATTTCCTAAACAGTTCTAATGACAGAGGGACAATTCAGTCTTAATTGTATGCTTCTTTCCTCTTGTCCATTTTTCGCATAATAAAGTGTGTAAAGTAAGCAAACACTGTGAAAAAGCACCGTGTGTATACGTAGGTCTAAGAGTAATACGCGATCCCGCACACAAACACATTTCCTCTACAGTTCTAATGTCAGAGGGAAAATTCTATCCTAAATCAATGCTTGTTTCCTCTTGTTCACTTTTCGTATATTTGAGTGTGTAACGTAAGCAAACACTGTGAAAAGGCACCGTGGATAAAAGTAGGTCCAAGGGTAATACGCAAACCCACACACATACCCATATTTCCTCCACAGTTTTAATGTCACAGGGACAGTTCTGTCCTAATTGTATGCTAGTTTCATCTTTTGCATTTTTCACATAATAAAGTGTGAAAAGTAAGTAAAACACTGTGAAAAAGTACCGTGTGTATACGTAGGTCTAAGAGTAATACGCGATCCCGCACACAAACACATTTCCTCTACAGTTCTAATGTCAGAGGGAAAATTCTATCCTAAATCAATGCTTGTTTCCTCTTGTTCACTTTTCGTATATTTGAGTGTGTAACGTAAGCAAACACTGTGAAAAGGCACCGTGGATAAAAGTAGGTCCAAGGGTAATACGCAAACCCACACACATACCCATATTTCCTCCACAGTTTTAATTTCACAGGGACAGTTCTGTCCTAATTGTATGCTAGTTTCATCTTTTGCATTTTTCACATAATAAAGTGTGAAAAGTAAGTAAAACACTGTGAAAAAGTACCGTGGATAAAAGTAGGTCTAAGGTAATACGCAATCCCTAAAAAACCCATAACTCCTCCACATCTGTAATGTCAGGGGGATAATTCTGTCTTAATTGTATTATTGTTTCCTCTTTCCAGTTTTTCGCATAATAGACTGTGTAAATTAAGGAAACAGTGTGCAAAAGCATTGTGGATAAAAGTAGGTCTAAGGTAATACGCAATCCCTAAAAAACCCATATCTCCTCCACATCTGTAATGTCAGGGGGATAATTCTGTCTTAATTGTATTATTGTTTCCTCTTTCCAGTTTTTCGCATAATAGACTGTGTAAATTAAGGAAACAGTGTGCAAAAGCATTGTGGATAAAAGTAGGACAAAAGGTAATACACAATCCTGCCCACAAACCCGTATTTCCTTCACAGTTCTAAAGTCAGATGGATAGCTCTGTCTTAATTCTACGCTTGTTTTCTATTGTCCATTTGTCGCATATTAGAGAGTGTCAAGTAAGCAAACACTGTGAAAGCTCAACGTGGATAATATTAGGTCTATCGGTAATACGTAATCCTGAACACAAACATATATCCTCCTCAGTTCTAATGTCAGAGGGGCAATTATGTCATAAATCTACGTTTGTTTCCTCTTGTCTATTTTTCGCAAAATATAACGTGTAGAGTAAGCAAACTCTATGAAAAAGCGAAGTGGATGAAAGTAAGTCTAAGGTTAATAAGCAATCCTGCAAACAAACCCGTATTAGCCTTACGTTTTTAATGTCAGAGGCAGAAATCTGTCTTATTTCTTCGTTTCATTCCTCTTGTCTATTTTTTTACAAATTATAATGTGTCAAGTAAGCAAGCACTGTGGAAAGAAACGGGGATAAACGCATTCTGAAGAAACACCATGGATAAAAGTAGGTTTAAAGGTAATACAGGTGTGTAAAGTAAGCAAACACTACGAAAAAGCACCGAGAATAAAAGTAGTTCTGAGAATAATACCCAATCCCGCACACAAACCCATATTTACTCCACAGTTCTAATGTCAGAGGGACAATTCAGTCTTAACTTTACGTTTGTTTACTCAAGTAAGGAAACACTTAGAACAAGCACCGTGGACGAAAGTAAGTCTAAGGGTAATACGCAATCCTGCACAAACACCCGTATTTCCTAGACGGTTCTAATGTCAGAGGGTCAATTCTGTCTTAATTCTACATTTGTTTCCTCTTGTACATTTATGACATATTAGAGTGTCAAGTAAGCAAACACTGTGAAGAAGCACCGTGGATAAAAGTAGATCTATGGGTAAGATCCAATCCTCCACACAAACCCGTAATTCCTCCACAGTTCTAATGTTAGAGGGACAATTCTGCCTTAACTTTACGTTTGCTTCCTCTTCCCATTTATGGTACATTAGAGTGTGTCAAGTAAGCAAACACTGTGAAGAAGCACCGTGGATAATATAAGGTCTAAGGGTAATACGCAATCCTCCACACAAACCCGTATTAACCCTACGTTTCTAATGTCAGCGGGAGAATTCTGTCTTAACTGTTCCTTAGATTCCTCTTGTTTATTTTTCGCAAATTAAAGTGTGTCAACTAAGCAAACACTGTGGAAAAGCAACGTGGATGAAAGTAGGTCAAAGGGTAATACGCAATCCCGCACACAAACACGTATTTCCTAAACAGTTCTAATGTCAGAGGGACAATTCAGTAATAATTCTAGGTTTGTTTTCTCGTGTCAATTATTTCACAATAGAGTGTGTTAAGTAAGAAAACACGTAGAACAAGCACCGTGGATAAAAGTAGATATAAGGGTAATACGCAATCCTACACACAATCCCATATTTCCTCCACAGTTCTAAGGTCAGAAGGACAAATATGACTAAACTCTACGTATGTTTCCTCTTGTCTATTTTTCGCAAAATATGGTGTGTCAAGTAAGCAAACTGTGAAAAATCAACGCGGATAAAAGTAGGTCTAATGATAATACGAAATCCCGCACACAAACCCATATTTCTTCCACAGTTCTAATGTCAGAGGGACAATTTTTTCTTAATTCTACATTTATTTCATCTTGTCTATTTTTCGCATAATAGATGTAACAAGTAAGCAAACACTACGAAAAAGCACCGAGTACAAAAGTAGGTATGAGAATAATACGAAATTCCGCACGCAAACCCCCATTTCTTCTACAGTTTAAATGTCAGAGGGACAATTCTGTCTTAATTTAAGTTTGTTCCCCTTGTCCATTTTTCGCATAATAGAGTGTGTAAAGTAAGCAAACACTACGAAAAAGCACCGAGAATAAAAGTAGTTCTGAGAATAATACCCAATCCCGCACACAAACCCATATTTACTCCACAGTTCTAATGTCAGAGGGACAATTCAGTCTTAACTTTACGTTTGTTTACTCAAGTAAGGAAACACTTAGAACAAGCACCGTGGACGAAAGTAAGTCTAAGGGTAATACGCAATCCTGCATAAACACCCGTATTTCCTAGACGGTTCTAATGTCAGAGGGTCAATTCTGTCTTAATTCTACATTTGTTTCCTCTTGTACATTTATGACATATTAGAGTGTCAAGTAAGCAAACACTGTGAAGAAGCACCGTGGATAAAAGTAGATCTATGGGTAAGATCCAATCCTCCACACAAACCCGTAATTCCTCCACAGTTCTAATGTCAGAGGGACAATTCTGTCTTAACTTTACGTTTGCTTCCTCTTCCCATTTATGGTACATTAGAGTGTGTCAAGTAAGCAAACACTGTGAAGAAGCACCGTGGATAATATAAGGTCTAAGGGTAATAAGCAATCGTGCACACAAACCCGTATTTCCTCCACAGTTCTAATGTCAGAGGGATAATTCTGTTTTAATTCTATGTATGTTTCCTCTTGTCCATTTTTCGATTAATAGAGTGTGTTAAGTAGGGAGACACTTAAAACAAGCACCGCGAGTAAAAGTAGGTCAAAGAGTATTACGCAATTCCGCACACAAACCCATATTTACTCCACAGTTCTAATGTCAGAGAGACAATTCAGTATTAACTTTTCGTATGCTTCCTCTTTCCAATTATCGCATAATAGAGTATGTAAAGTAAGCAAACGATTAGAATAAGAACCCTGGATGAAAGTAGGTCTAAGGGTTTTACGCAATCCCGCACACAAACCCATATTTCCTCATCAGTTCTAATGTCAGAGGGACAATTCTGTCATAATTCTAGGTCTGCTTTCTCTTGTCAATTTTTCGCATATTAGAGTGTTTCACGTAAGCAAACATTTTGAAAAAGCAACGTGGATAAAAGTAGGTCCAAGGGTAGTACGTAATCCTGCACACAAACCCGTATTCCTTCCACAGTTCTAATGTCAGAGATGAAATTCTGTCTTAATTCTCCGTTTGTTTCCTCTTGTCCATTTTTTTCACAGTAGAGTGTGTCAAGTAAGCAAACACTGTGAAAAATCAATGTGGATTCTATCCTAATTCTATAATTGTTTTCTTTTGTCCTTTTTCGTATAATAGGGTGTGTAAAGTAAGCAAACACTTCGAAAATGCACGGAGTATAAAAGTAGGTCTGAGAATAAAACGCAATTCCACACACAAACCCCTATTTCTTCCACAGTTTAAATGTCAGAGGGACAATTCTGTCTTAATTGTAAATTTGTTTCCGCTTGTCCATTTTTGTATAATACAGTGTGTGAAGTAAGTGGACACTTAGAACGAGCACCGTGGATAAAAGTAGATCCAAGGGTAATACACAATCCTGCACACATAACCATATTTCCTCCACAGTTGTATTATACTTTACTTACTTTACTTTAGCTAAAGCCCGTCCTTGGCTTTTCGGCCATTCGACGCCGCGCCTCCCAGTAACGGCTAGCGGGGTCTTCAGGGTAGACGGAGAGATCTGCGCAGGACTTGAGGTGTTCGGTGTTCATTGTGCTATTCAAGCAGTGAGGGCATGTGGGGTCATCTGTTAGGCCGATGCGGTGCACGTGCTCTTGCAGGTAGTCATGGCCAGTGAGTAGACGGAAAATGGCGACCGATTCAGAGCGGTCTAAATTACTGGGAAGCGGTCCCTTAGATGCTAAAACATCCTATTTTTTGTTTTTTTGCCAGGTTCGCTATGTCGTTTAAGTTATAGGTGTTGACGACGCCAGCTATGTTATTTTTGGCAGTGTTGAGTGAGATGGTTGCTGGCTGATGTGCTTCCGCGCCTTTTTTGCCGGTTCGTCAGATATTTCGTTTCCCATTATGCCCACATGACTAGGGATCCATTGGAGTTTGACCTTCCATCCTTTTATTATGAGCCTCTCAATTACCTGGCGGCAGCTGATTGTTTTTAGGCAGTCAGTGGATGCGTTTGAGGCAAGGGCCAGTATGGCTGCTTGTGAGTTTATAAAAAACACTGCATTTGCTGGTGGGACGCAAGATTGTAGTAACGCGGTTGCGGCTTCTTGGACAGCGCTGATTTCTCCATCAATGTTAGTGGTATTCGTACCGACAGCGGAGAAGCCCTCAAACTCCCTACAGAACCATCCTGCTCTTGTTAATATGAGTGTTGGGTTGTACGAGCCATCCGTGAATATATGAAACCACTTGCTATGAGAGTATTGCGTGGCAATGGTTTCCAAGGCATGTCCTTTTAGTGCCTGTGGGGTGAAGTCTGCCTTTTTACCAGTAAAATCGCTTAGGGTTGTACAAATATGGGGTAGGTGAGTCACTATGGGAACGTAGTTACATAGCGGCTGCGGAAGCTTGTATTTGTCCTTTATGGTTCGCATGTGGCATAGGGAAGATATTTGAGTTTTGAGCCGCTGGGAGGCCGGTTTGTAGCCTTTCCAGAAATAGACATCCACTTTCCTAGCTCTTTCCCAAAATTTGAGAATTCTTTTGTTCCGTCGAGCTTCTAGTGGCTCGATTCCAGCCTGGAGTTGCCTGGCTGTTATTGGAGTCGATTTTGCACCTCCAGTAATTGTTCTCAGTGCATTATTGTGGCTGGTCTCGAGTTTGGTTAGGTTGGTGGAGCTAGCAGTGGCTATGGCTTCCCCGCCATATTCCATTATAGGCCTTACGTAGGATTTATAGGTGGCTATAAAAACGTCCTGCGTGGTTCCCCACTTGGTAGCAGTCAACCTTTTCAAAATGTTGTTCCGTTTGTTCCCTTTTTCAGCGGCGGACTCGTTCCATGATACTTTGGTGTCCAGTGCGACGCCCAGGTATTTAGATAACTCAACTTGGCTTAGAGTTTTTCCACCATAGAACACTTTGAAGGAGTGTGGCTTGGTTGACACGAAGAACAGCTGGCACACGGTTTTCTCTGCGTTCACTTCCATCTTATTTTGAGACTAGTCATAGCTGCGTTTATGGCTTCTTCTAGTGCCTGTGTATTGCTACTGGTTGCCCATATTATAACGTCGTCGGCGAAAAACAGATAATTCATACCTGGTACTTTGCTGATGGCAGCCTCTAGGTCGTCTATCATGAGGTTAAATAGTAGACAGCTGAGAACGGCTCCTTGTGAGAAGCCTTGTTTCAGTTTTTTAAACGATGATATTTCGTCGAAGATTCTACACTGTATGAGGCGATTTGAAAGAAAGCTGCTAATCCACTTGTACATGTTTCCCTTTATTCCAAAAGAGTGAATCTTTTTAATGGGTAGTTGTCGCCACACCTTGTCGTACGCTGCCTTAAAGTCGACTAGAACTGCCGAGGTTGATTGTTTCTTATGGAATCCGTCTTTGACTGACTGGGTGAATTTCATAACTTGGTCGGTGGTTGAGTGGTGCTTCCGGAAGCCAGCTAGATTGTCGCTAATTGCGCCTGATTTCTCTAGAAATTCTCCCAGTCTGCGTTCAACCATCTTTTCAGCAACTTTGCAGCAGGCGCTAGTAAGGGAGACTGGTCGATGTCATGTCAGTTGTAATGTCAGAGGAACAATTTTGTCTTAATTCTACATTTATTTCATCTTGTCTATATTTCGCATAATAGAGTGTGTAAAGTAAGCAAACACTACGAAAAATCACGGAGTATAAAAGTTGGTCTGAGAATAATAAGCAAATCCAGAACACAGACCCATTTTTCCTCCAAGCTCTAATGTCAGAGGAACAATTCTGTCCTAATTCTAAGTATGTTTCCTCATGTCCATTTTTCGAATAATAGAGTGTGTTAAGTAGGGAAACACTTAGAACAAGCACCGAGTATAAAAGCACCGCGAGTAAAAGTAGGTCAAAGAGTATTACGCAATCCCGCACACAAACCCATATTTCCTCGACAGTTCTATTGTCAGAGAGACAATTCAGTCTTAACTTTTCGTATGCTTCCTCCAATTATCGCTTAATAGAGTGTGTAAAGTAAGCAAACGCTTAGAATAAGCACCCTGGATGAAAGTAGGTCTAAGGGTAACACGTGATCCCGCTCACAAACCCATATTTCCTCCTCAGTTCTAATGCCAGAGGGACAATTCCGTCATAATTATAAGTTTGCTTACTCTTGTAAATATTTCGCATAATAGAGAGTGTCACGTAAGCAAACATTGTGAAAAAGCACCGTGGATAAAACTAGGCCCAAGGGTAATACGCAATCCTGCAAACAAATTGTATTTCTTCCACAGTTCTAATGTCAGAGATAAAATTCTGTCTTAATTTTACGTTTGTTTCCTCTTGTCCATTATTTCACAGTAGAGTGTGTCAAGTAGGCAAACCTGAAAAAATCAACGTGGATAACAGTAGGTCTGAGGGACAGTTCTAATATCAGAGGGACAATTTAGTCCTAACTTTACGTTTGTTTCCTCTATCCATTTATCGTATAATAGAGTGTGTAAAGTAAGCAAACGCCTAGAATAAGCACCCTGGATGAAAGTAAGTCTAAGGGTAATACGCAATCCCTCTCACAAGCCCATATTTCCTCCAAGCTCTAATGTTCGAGGGACAATTCTGACTTAACTTTACGTTTGGTTCCTCTTTCTATTTATGGCATATTAGAGTGTGTCAAGTAACCAAACACTGTGAAGAAGCACCGTGGATAAAAGTAATTCTAAGGGTAATATGCAATCCTGCACACAAACCCGTATTTCTTCCACAGTTCTAATGTCAGAGGGACAATTCTGTCTTAACTTTACGTTTGCTTCCTCTTGCCATTTATGGCATATTAGAGTGTGTCAAGTAAGCAAACACTCTGAAGAAACACCATCGATAAAAGTAGGTCTAAGGGTAATACGCAATCCTGCACAAAAAACAGTATTTCTTCCACAGTTCTAATTTCAGAGGGGCAATTCTGTCTTAACTTTACGGTTACTTCCTCTTCCCATTTATGGCATATTAGAGTGTGTCAAGTAAGCAAGCACTATGAAGAAACACCATGGATAAAAGTAGGTCTAAGGGTAATACGCAATCCTGCACACACACCTGTAAAACATTCCTCCACAGTTCTAATGTCTGAGAGAGAATTCTATCTTAATTCTAGGTTTGCCTCAGCTTTTGTATTTTTCGCATAATAGAGTGTAACAAAGAAAAATAATAATAGAGTGTAAACACTGTGAAAAACCTACGTGGATAATATTAGGTCTAAGGGTAATACGCAATCCTGCACACAAACCCGTATTTCCTCCACAGTTCTAATGTCAGAGGGACAATTCTGTCTTAATTTTACATTTATTTCTCCTTATCCACTTTTCGAATACTAGGGTGTGTTAAGCAAGAAAATACTTAGAACAAACATCGTGAATAAAAGTAGGTCAAAGAGTATTACGCAATCCCGCACACAAACCCATATTTCCTCTATATTTTTTATGTCAGAGGGGCAATTCTGATTTAATTCTACGTTTGTTACCTCTTGTCCATTTTTCTCATAATAGAGTGTGTAAGTAAACAAACGCTGTGAATAAGCTCTGTGGATATAAGTAGGTCCAAATGTATTACGCAATCCCGCACACCAACCAATATTTTCACCATAGTTCTAATGTCAGAAGGACAATTCTGACTTAATTCTACGTTTGCTTCCTCTTGACCATTTTTCTCATAATAGGGTGTGTCAAGTAAGCAAACACTGGAAAACAGCACCTTGGATAAAACTAGGTCTAAGGGTATTAGGCAATTGCTCACACCAACCCATATTTCCTCTACAGTTCTAATGTCAGAGGGACAATTCTTTGTCAAGCCTACGTTTTCTCTTGTGTATTTTCTGCTTAGTTGTGGTTGTATTGCAGAAATTACTGTGAATTAGCACCTTGATAAAAAGTAGGTCTATGACCAATACCCATTCCCGCACTTGATCCATTTCATTCTACAATCCCAATATCAGTGGGACAATCCTGTCTTATTTCTTGTCTCATGTGCCTATAAGTTATGCAAACACAATCACACATACGCGCGCTCCTACAAGTTGTAATCTCACAATAAAATTGTATTTAAATATTTTGTAAAATAATTGGTTTTGATAACAACAACGTAAAAAATAGAAAAATATCTCAAATACTTTCTACACGGGAGATTTTTATTATTACTCGGATAAACTCTTTTGACAGTTACCAGAAGTAACACTTTGGTAACAGTTTGCAATATAATTGGTATACGCCTCTTAAGATATGAAAAACTTGCAACCCATTATGGGCGGGGCGGAGGTAAGCCTTTTTGTTTTCATTTGATCTGATGTGTATTGCCGTGGTACAGAGTACAGATGGGAGGGGACGGGGAAGTAGAGGAGAGGAGAGGGGAGAATTGAGTTGTGGCAGCGGTACATAAGCTTCGGAGCACTCATCAATTAACCGATGTGTGCTTTACTTACATTCAATTATTGATAATAAAGTAACATTTTTTACTTTCTAATATATTTCAACTCGTGCTTAATTTTAAAATAAACTTACATTAGTAAAATTTGTATTGCAAATATCATAATTTCAACTTTTAAAAGTTTTAATTTAAAGTTGTTAAAATTTTAAATTTTTAATACACATGAAAATGTAAACGCTTATTGAAATATTTTTTAAAGTTTTATTTGGAATGAGTTATATTCCACTAGATGCTAATTTCAACGACTGGACTACAGAGAACCTGCACAAACCATAGGGTCTATAGGCCTACACATTACCAAACCAGTCTAACCAGCCACCACAACATAAAATGGCTGCTTACAACTTACTTATATATAGAATGATTAAAATTCCACTAACAAATAAAGAAAGACAAATAATTCCCTTTATCAAATATTCCAAAACAATGAATATAATAAAAAAACAATTTTCAAGTTAGAACTTAAAATATTAACTAAATTAAAACAGCCTAATTATGAATCACAAACAATTTAAAAATGGGCCACATTCACATATACAGGATACATTATAAAAGAAATAACAAAAATTATACAAAATAACAATATTACGTGACATACAAATATACATGTATCATAATCAATAAAAATAAACGATTTGGAAAAATAAGTAGGCTACTCCACTTAATAACGGTATTTATAAAATTGAATGCCTAGAATGTAATAAATTACCGGTATACTTTTGCAGATAGTATATAAAGAACACCTTAAAGCAGGGGTCGGCAACCCAACGGCCGACATAATTTTGTGTGGCACTCTTCACTTGTGGTTTTTAGAATTCTGAGAGGTCCGGATAGCTCACGGATTACGGCTTAGAATACAAATAGGTTATTTAATAGATAGAACCATTACACTAGCCAAAATATTACACCTAATAATAAATTACAGGCGTGATATAAGTGGAAAGTAGTGTCTGTAATGTGCATACAGGCAAGTTCAATTACTTAAAATAACAATTATGCTACTGCTTTCTTGTTTTGTTTCAGTAAAATTTTGTTAGTACATTTTTAAATGAACGTGTTTTATTTCGTTATTTTGCCATTTCAAAACATTAATAAAGAAATTTGGCGGAGTTGACTTGAAAAATTGTCAGATTTGTAATCAGAAAATAAGTACCCTATTTTATAAAATTACTTTTAAATTCCATTATTAGACGTTAGTTAAAGTCACCCTTTATACTGTCTTAAAATCAGTTACATTACCGATTTAAAATTAGGAAATATAATTAAATGCATGGTTATTTTATATTTCCGGCTTTTACAGCCATGCTAGATTGAACATGCGGCCCTCAAGTACAAAAAGGTTGCAGACCCCTTGCTTAAAGCATAAGCTACACCAAACCAAACATTTAAAACTCAAACCTAGTCACACACGCTAAAATAACCACACATAGGCCTACCCCGCAATAGAAAACAGAAATCAAATTAAGAAGGTACAAAAAAGCCTAGGATTGAAAATCTGGGTACAACTACAAATTCATAAACATAATATTATAATAAAAGAAATAGAAAATATATCAGTACCGCTATATCACGTAAAGAGAATCTCAAGCGAGCTTGTGCGAGATAGACGTTCTCCATGCAATTTTCTACTCATGCATTAAACAGGGAATTAAGGAGTATGTCCATCTGCGAGTGCTAGATTCGTCCCATTCCATTTGCCAACGCTTCAATACGCGTCCTGTAACAGAGTACTTAACTATTTTCTTTGCATGTTTACTTTCTTGTTCGTTCAACGTCCGTAATACAGCATAGTTGCTCGTATATTTCTTGCCTTTAATTAGCCAATAGATAACTTATATTGTCGGAGTTCTGGCACACTACCAATACTAGCGTGCGCGCTTGTTTGTGTTTATTTAGATATTAAAATGATTATTAGGTATTAGAATTTTATTCCATATTACTAAAACGAAATTTCAGTAGACAAACACCAGGGTGAAGATTAGCATTAGAAAAAAAATAGTAAAAGCAAAAATATTACGCAATAAGCAGAATGTCATAGATTACACATACAAGGTTATAATGAATAACATCGTTATTTACAAACAGTGTTGATGTGAAGGTTTTTTCACTGTGTTATCTAGACCAGCGACTTAAATTACAAAATTAAGCTTTGGCTAGCGCTGGACAAATGGTCTTGTGAAAGAGTATCTAAAAATGTTCGTCATTCTTCTCCCATAGCATTTCCCATGCTCGACAAGGTAATCCTACTTCATGTTCATCTATAGGTTATTTCAGTAAAGAAACTGGTCAATGTTATGTAGATCAGAGAATTTACAGAATTTTGTTTCAGTATGGCGTTGCACAAATGTCATGTGAAAGAGTATCTAAAAATGCTCGTCGTCCTTCTCCCATAGCATTTCACATGTCATTATTATTATAGAATCTCTGACTCTACAGGAATTTGTGTGTATGTGTGTGTGTGTTTTAGTGAGTGTGTGTGTGTTTGTGTGTTAGTGAGTGAGTGCGTGTGTGTGTTTGTATGTTAGTGAGTGAGTGAGTGTGTGTTTGTGTGTGTGTGTGTGTATGTGTTAGTGAGTGAATGAGTTAATATGTGTGTTTGTGTGCTGGTGAGTGAGTCAGTGTGTGTGTGTGTGTGTGTGTGTGTGTGTGTGTGTGTGTGTGTGTGTGTGTGTGTGTGTGTGTGTGTGTGTGTGTGTGTGTGTGTGTTAGTGAGTGAGTCAGTGTGTGTGTGTGTGTGTGTTAGTGAGTGAGTCAGTGTGTGTGTGTGTGTGTGTGTGTGTGTGTGTGTGTGTGTGTGTGTGTGTGTGTGTGTTAGTGAGTGTGTCAGTGTGTGTGTGTGTGTGTGTGTGTGTGTGTGTGTGTGTGTGTGTGTGTGTGTGTGTGTGTGTGTGTGTGTGTGTGTGTGTGTGTGTGTGTGTGTGTGTGTGTGTGTGTGTGTGTGTGTGTGTGTGTGTGTGTGTGTGTGTGTGTGTGTGTGTGTGAAAGAGAGAGAGAGAGAGATAGTTCAATGTTCGTGCTTACTTAAGAGCAGTTCTTCACTTCACCTACTCCTGATTCTCCACCAAGCAGCAATAGGGTGCATTACAATCCTAGACCTATTACTGAACTAAAATTTGGTCTAATTTTCACCGTCGCGTCTATTTTCCTTTTTCGAAAGGCAGTGCTTTGGTAAGCAGTAGGAATGCTACTGCATACAATCCAATTTTAAAAAAGTAGTTTAGCTATTAAAAAGGAATAAGTACATAAATTTTACATAAAGAAATATAATTTTGCACTTAGAAGAATTTGGTTATAAAATAGTTTTAATTTTCAGCGACAACAAGTCAGTAAATAGTAAATCTATGATCCTGTTTCCATTCACTTCTGTGACAAGGATAGGCCTAAACCTATCTTTGATTTTGTACACTTATTTAAATGTATTAAACGTTGCTGAACGGAAAAGCAAAACAGTTATGCTTTCCATGTTTTCAAACAGGGAAAAAACTTATTAAATTCCAATCTCGCAAGACTCTTCAAAAGCTGGGTTTTAACATGGTGTTCTCGTTTCAACAAACTTATAATGGCAGAATGTTACGCTATTCAAGTGTTTAGCCAAGTGAAAATTGAAGTCTAAAGATCATTTGGTGTTTATAACGATGTCTTTAGTATAAGCAGTTTTCCCACGTTTTGTGTTCAAATTCAGGTGATTTCTTCAGTTATAATAAAATTGTTAAACCGCCATTTTGAAGGACAACCTACAAGACAACTTTCAGGAGTCATTAGTTTCTGGACACGTCAATGGTAGTTTTTACTTGGATGTTTTTTTTCTCAAAAACTAACACCACAAACCCACATGGCGCCAAGGCATAAAATATATGTTTTTTAGAGATAGGATATTGTTTCAATGACTTCAAATAGAACTATGTTTTACTAGTAAATTTGGAAAATATTAGCAATTATTTAGTAGCAATTACAATGTTTTGGCAGACAGTTGCTCTAGGAAAGTTCAAGAAATTAATCTTACACAAAAAACCATCTCCAATTTCAAAAGGTACGATCCTCTACTCACAGGGCCAGTTAAACTCCAATGCTTTACTGAGGGGTCTACCATGCATCCAACTAACACAGAAAATGTTAGACTGTATGAAGGAGACATAATTATTTGAGATTATAAAACTGGAACAAAAATAGAACTATTTTAAAACGGAAAATAGATTTCGGTTTTTAAATGAAATGCATTAGCCTGAGAACGGCGGCTGGAGTGGTCCCCGAGGTTTGTAGCGCTGCTTTTCTTCAAAGTAACACCTCCTCATGCAAGCCACAATGTGCTGTTGGCCAAATTACATAAGGGTTAGACGAATTCATGCATTAAAAGTCTATTAAACAAACACATTTCTCTCAGAATAAGACACCTAATACCAAAACGTTTTGCTTTTCTTAGAAAATGTTTTTATTTATACATTCATACAATAGGTCCTTTGGAACCTCACAATATAAAGGTAACTCAGTCTGACAGACAATTCATAACTATTTTTTTTTGTTTAGAAAACTAAAATATTCATCGCTTTGAGAAAAGGTATTTTGAGGTTTAGGCTACACAATAACAAACAATTTTGTGCTGAACATATTTGAATAAAATTTTAACATGTGAATCTGAATAAACTATTTGGGAAAAAAATAATTTCAAAAACGATATTTTTAACGGACATATCCTTGCCCTGTTAGGTTTCTTTGAATTATTTTAGAATATTGTGTAAGATTATTTTTGCACTAACCGTTATGAAAATCTCAAAACGTTTTTCCTTCTAAGGAGATTACAACAGATTTACAAAATCTTCTCGTTTAACAGTTAGAAAAACAAATGTTCTTCAAAGAAATCTTTTTTAATTTTTGCTCTAACCGTTAAAAAATGTCAAAATATTTTTGCTGTAAATCGTCTTCTAAGGAGATTGGAACATATTGACAAATCCCATCGTCAGATGGTTAGAAAGACAAATGTTCTTCACAGAAGAATTGTTTGTTAGTTTTTTTGTTCCATTCGTTAAGAAAATCTCAAAACATGTTTGCTGTATGTCGTTTTCTAAGGAGATTGGAACAAATCGAATAAATCTTTTCGTGATATGGTAAGAAAAATAAATGTTCTTCAAATAAGACTCTTCCGTTAGATTTTTGCAATAAATTACAACCTGACTTTGTATCTATACGTTTATACTATCTATGACCAGGCCTATCTATACGTTCAAGTGTGAGGTCATAATCTTCATTCAATCAAAAGCCTAGGAAACAAAGATCTTCGTTGTTTTAAACCTTTTTGTTGTACTTTTGCAATAATGGCCAAGCGTTAGTATAGTTTAAGAATGACTCCCATCGCACTAAGTGTTGTAAAACGTGTTTCCTTCGTTTCAGAAATATTTTTTTTCATATTTTCACGAGTCGTAACTTGACGACGCTCTCGGCAATAATGATACAACAAAACACTAATGTCGACTCTGGTGTAGTTAGCGAGGTTGTACAACAACGAGTCAGATGAGGCGCCCTACTGTTTCGATCAGGTGGGTGTGGGTAGAGGAAATGGCTGGGCTATATTTATGTTCATTAATTCTCCCACCATCCGTTGTAGATTACGACCAATATTATTAAACCTTGCGTTTTTTGAACGAACTTTTACCCAGTAAAATGTTTAAAGTAGACAAAATACTCATCCGTCTCTATGTTGGCTGACTTGAATACGTTATTAAATATTCATTGATCACAAACACTATCTCCATATACATATAGGAATAAAGTTGTTTCTACAATAACATAAAACCTTGTGAAACAAGTCTGAATTTTGTAAAAATGTTTACAAACATATGGTGCAAAACAATTGAAACCAATACAATGTGACTGTCAAGGGGACTGGCAGACACAGGCCAACGTCATTTTAACAAATGTAGTTATTAGAGGTTTTAATAAAATCTAGTCAATGTAGTTAGTAATAAAATATTGTAGTTAATAAGAAAGTTTGAAATTTGATGTTAACAAATTTAGTGAATACAAATTTTATCCGGCTTCAACTGAAATCGGTTCTTTGATAGGGCCTATCAGATTTGTCTAAGGAAGTTTTAATTTGAAAAATCGGAAGAAAAATAACCAATAATTCGTTATTTTTATGTTTAATTATTTCCAATAAAAATAATTGAAATTTAAATTAATATATTTATTAACTAATAAAAAGTGTTGAATAACATTTTGACTTAATAATTTCAATAAATGAAGGAACATAAACTACGTGTTGAAACAGCCGTTCTACAACATAACCTATAAAAGTAAAATCAGCTGTTATATGAAATCATATGTTATCTCTAAATTTAACTTAAAATAAGAAGCACCTCATGATGAAATAAAACGTGACTTGTGAGATGGTTTTTCCATTGCAATCATCCAGTCAAAACCAGCGGGAAAAAAGTAATTCAAAAGGGTAATATCAGTACATTCTTAAGACATAAGCCTACTCCAAATTATCGTAAAATCAACGTGTTTTAGTAAATATGAAAAATAACAAAAATTAACAATGAATTTATTTTAAATTATTAAAATAGAATTAAATGAAAGGAAAAACATGTTCACTTTGTATTTGCAATTAATGTGATAGGCTACTATTTAAACGAATATTAAAATGTGTATTTGAGAGTATTTTATTGCAATTTATAGGACAAAAACTTTATTATCAAAATATTTTTCGAAAAACGAAAAATATTATCTCTTGAAGATACAATAGATTTTCCCTTATTTTACCTCTCTTTACAGTTTCAAAGTAGTTCTGTTAAAGCTGATAGACATATCTGAGTAAAGAGTGCTAATTCACACCGAGAGAGCGCAGTACAAACTGGACTCGGCCTTTAGGAACTGTGGGACATTTCTAACTATTAGATAACGGCCAAAGTGAGTTTGTTTATTTATTTATAGTTTTCAGGAGATCTACCCAGTGCGAGGCATATAGCAAACGAAGGAAACCAAAATGATATGAAAATGTATCGGATTTGCCTAATTTCGCGACACAAATCACTCGGTATAGGGGGTTTATGATAAAGTGGTGGGTCCCGAGGTTATTAGGTCATGAAGAGGTGTCTCACCGGCAGTGTTTGGTCACTTGTTATTGAGAATAGGTGGAAATTACGTCATCGCGGGGACAAGGTAGTTATAGTTTGATTTAAAACAGAATAGGATTCTACGCAGGTGAAATTGGCCAGAGGGAGTGGGGTGCACCGCCATCTGAGTGAATAAGAAGTTCACATCTTGCTGCGTCGGTGAGCCTTGTTGCCAATTCAACGTTTAACTTCAGTTCGTCGCTCAGTTTCATCGTCGCTGTGGTGGAGTAATTTACTAGTGCTATAGCTTGCTTCGTTCTGCCTCTGGCTCAGAGTCACGGCGTTCAAACTGACCACACAGTATCCCTACCCTGCCACAGACCAATTCCTATTCTACTATATATCAAAGTATAGTTCAAATAGATCTGTATACCTACACTCAATCACGAGATGAAAAGAGGTCACTAGTCTGCATCCTCAAGGGAATAGGCAGACAGAGAGTGTTTGGTCACTTGTTATTAAGAATAGGTGGAAATTACGTCATCGCATGGACAAGGTAGTTTAGTTCAAATAGAAATACCTACTCTGAATCAGGAAATGAAATTATGTCACTCCGTTACATCCTCAAGATAAGGAAGAGAGAGGGAAATAGATAGACAGTGAGTGTTTGATCACTTGTTTTTGAGAATAGGTGGAAATTACGTCATCGCGTGGACATAGTAAATTAGTTTAAATAGATCTGTTTACCTACTCTCAATCACGAGGTGAAAATATGTCAATCCTTTATACCCTCAAGTGAAGGCAGGGAGAGGGAAATAGGTAGACAGAGAGTTTTTGGCCACTTGTTATTGAGAATAAGTGGAAAATACGGCTTCGCGTGGACAATGTAGTTTAGTTCAAATAGATCTGTATACCTACTAAGAAATAGGAGATGAAAATATGTCACTCCGTTACATCCTCAAGGTAAAGAAGGGAGAGGGAAATAGATAGACAGTAATTGTTTGGTGACTTGTTATTGAGAATAGGTGGAAATTACGTCATCGCGGGGACTAGGTAGTTTAGTTCAAATAGATCTGTATACCTACTCGGAATCCGGAGATGAAATTATACCACTCCTTTACATCCTCAAGGTAAGGAAAGGAGATGGTAGTAGGTAGTCAGTGAGTGTTTGATATTTTTTTTTGAGAATAGGTGGAAATTACGTCATCGCATAGACATGGTAAATTAGTTTATATAGATCTGTTTACCTACTCTGAATCAGGAGATGACTATATGAGACTCCCTCAAGTCCTTAAGATAAGGAAGGGAGAGGGGACTAGATAGACAGTGAGTGTTTAATCACTTGTTTTTGAGAATAGGTAGAAATTACGTCATCGCGTGGACAACGTAGTATAGTTTAAATAGATCTGTATATCTATTCTCAATCAGAAGATGAACATATGTCACTCCGTTACATCGTTAAGGTAGGGAAGGGAGAGGGGAATAGGTAGACAGTGAGTGTTTGGCCACTTGTTATTGAAAATAGGTGGAAATAACGTCACCGCGGGGAAAAGGTAGCTAGTTCGAATAAATCTGTATACTTACTCTGAATCAGGAGATGAAATTATGTCACTCCATTACAACCTCAAGGTGAGAAAGGGAGAAGGTTTAGTAAACAGAGAGTCTTTCATCACTTGTTTTTGAGAATAGGTGATATTAAGTCATCGCGTGGACAAGGTGAATTAGTTTTAAAAGATCTGTTTACCTACTCTGAATCAGAAGATGAAATTATACCACTCTTTTACATCCTCAAGGTAAGGAAAGGAGATCGTAATAGGTAGTCAGTGAGTGTTTGATCATTTGTTTTTGAGAATGGTGGAAACTACGTCATCGCGTGGACATGGTAAATTAGTTTATATAGATCTGTTTATCTACTCTGAATCAGGAGATGAAAATATACCACTCCTTCAAGTCCTTAAGATAAGTAAGGGAGATGGGACTATATAGACAGTGAGTGTTTAATCACTTGTTTTTGAGAATAGGTGGAAATTACGTCTCACGTGTTCAATGTAGTTTAGTTCAAACAGATCTGTATACCTACTCTCAATCAGGAGATGAAAAGATGCTTCTCTTTTACATTTTTAAAGTGACGAATTGAGAAGGAAATAGGTAGACAGTGAGTGTTTGGTCGCTTGTTATAGACAATAGGTGGAAATTACGTCATCGCATGGAGAAGGTAGTGTAGTTTAAATAGATCTGTATACCTACCCACAATTAGGAGAAGATAATATGTCACTCCTTTACATCCTCAATGTGAGGAAAGGAGAAGGAAATAGGTATAGACACTGAGTGTTTGGTCATTTGTTATTGACAATATATGGAAATTACCTCACCGTGTGAACAAGAGTTAAGTTCAACAAGGTATTTAGACCTACTCTGAATCAGGAGATGAAAATATGTCACTCCCTTATAACCTCAAGGTAAGGAGGGGAGAAGGACATCGTGTGGGCAAGGTATTTAGTTCAAATAGATCTGTATACCTACTCTCAATCAAGCGATGAAAATATGTCCCTCCTTTATACACTCAAAGTGAGAAAGGCAGAAGGAAATATGTAGATAGGGAGTGTTTGGTCACTTGTAATTGAGAATAGGTGGAAATTACTTCACCGAGTGGACAAGAAAGTTTGGTTCAACTAGAACTATGTACCAACCTCAATCAGGAGGTGAAAACATGTCATTCCCTCAAATGTTCAAGGTGAAGAAGCGAGAGGGGAATTGGTAGACAGAGACTGTTTGGTCACTTGTTTTTAAAAATAGATGGAAGTTACGTTATCGCGTGGAATAGGTAGTTTAGTTCAACTCTATATATAGACCTACTCTCAATCAGGAGATGAAAATATGTTACTTTGTTAGATCCTCAAGATGAGATTGGGAGAAATGAATATGTAGACAATTAGTGTTTGGTCGCTTGTTATTGAGAATAGGTGGAAATTTGGTCTTCGCGTGGTCAATTTAGTTAGTTCAAATAGATCTGTATACCTACTCTGAGCCAGGAGATGAAAATATATAGCTACGTTACATTCTCAAGATAAGGAAGGGAGAATGGAATAAATAGTGAGTGTTTGATCACTATGTTTTCAGAATAGGTGGAAATTACGTCATCGCGTGGTCAAGGTAGTTTAGTTCAGCTAGATTTGTACACCTACTCTTAATCATGAGATGACAAGATGTCCCCCCTTTACATCATCAACGGAATGAGATGAGAATAAGTGTTAAAAGAGTATTTGGTCACTTGTTTTTAAGAATAGGTGGAAATACGTAACCAAGTGGACAAGGTAGTTCAAATCGATTTGTAGACCTACTCTCTATCAGGTGATGAAAAGATGCCACTCTTTTACATCCTCAAGGTAAGGTGAAGGGAATAGGTAGACAGTGGGTGTTTATACACTTGTTATTGAGAATATTTGAAAAATACGTCATCGCTTGGACGTTGTAGTTCAGTTTAAACAGATCTGTAGACCTACTCTGAATCAGGAGATGAAAATATATGACTCCGTAACATCCTCAAGAGGTGAAAGGTAGAGGTGAATAGGTAGAAAGTGAGTGTTTGACCATTTCTTATTAAGGATAGGTGGAAAATACGTCATCGCGTGACGAGGTAGCTTTTGTTCAACTAGATTTGTAGACCTACTCTGAATCTGATGATAAAAAGATGTCACTCCTTTACATCCTCAAGGTGAGAAAGGGAAAAGGAAATAGGTAGACAGTGATTGTTTGGTCACTTGTTATGGAGAGTAGGTGGAAATTACCTCACCGTGTGCATAAGGTACTTTAGTTCAACTAGATCTGTATACCTACTCTCTATCAGGAGATGAAAAGATGCCACTCCTTCAAATCCTCATAGTGGGAAAAGGAGAAGGGAATAGATAGACAACGAGTGTTTGGTAACTTGGTATTTTAAATAGGTGGAAATTACGTCATCGCGTGGACAAATTAGTTTAGTTCAAATAGATTTGTGTAAATACTCTCAATCAGGAGAAGTATATATGACACTCCTTTACATCCTCAATGTAACGACGGGAAAAAGGAATATTTAGGCAGTGAGTGTTTGGTCACTTGTTATTGAGAATAAACGGAAATTACGTCATCGCGTGGACAAGTAGTTTAGGCAAAAACGATCTTTTTACCTATTCTCAATCAGGAGATGGAAATATGTTGCTCTGTTACATCCTCAAGTTAAGGAAGAAAGAGGGACATAGGTCGACAGAGAGTGTTTGGTCACTGTTATTTTAAAAACTTGGAAATTACGTCATCGCTTGTACAAGGAAGTATAGTTCCAATAGATCTGTATACCTATTCTCTATCAGGAGATGAAAATATGTAATTTCGTTACTTCCTAGATACACAACGAGTGTTTGGTAACTTTGTATTTTAAATAGGTGGAAATTACGTCATCGTACAAGGAAGTATAGTTCCAACAGATCTGTATACCTATTCTCAGGAGATGTAAATATGTTATTTCGTTACTTCCTCAAGGTAAAGAAGGGAATTGGAAATAGGTAGACAGAGAGTGTTTGGTTACCTGTTATTGAGAATAGGTCGAAAATACGTTATCGCGAGGACTAGGTAGTTACTTCAAATAGATCTGTATTCCTAATGTGAATCAGGAGATGAAAATATGTCACACCATTACATCCTCAAGGTGAGGAAGGAAGATTGAAGTAGGTAGACAGTGAGGGTTTTTCATTTGTTATTGAGAATAGGTGGCAATTAGGTTATCACGTGGTCAAGGTAGTTTAGTTCAACTAGAACTGTATACCAACTCTCAATTAGGAGGTGAAGAAATGTCACTCCCTCACACCCTCAAGGTAAGGAAGGGAGAGAGGAATTGATAGACAGAGAGTGTTTGGTCACTTGTTTTTAGAAATAGGTGGACATTACGTCATCGGGAGGTCATGGTAGTTTAGTTCAAATATATCTGTATACCTTTCTCTCAATCAGGAGAAGAAAAGAAGTCACTCCGTTACATCCCCAAGGTATGGAAGGGAGAGGACAATTAGTAGATAGTGTGTGTTTGGTCACTTGATATTGACAGTAGGAGGAAGTTACGTCAACGCGTGGAAAAGGTAGTTTAGTTCAAATAGATCTGTATACCTTCTCTCAATCAGGAGAAGAAAAGATGTCACTCCGTTATGTCCTCAAGGAAGGATGAAGAGGGCAATTGACAGTGTGTGTTTGGGCTCTTATTATTGGGAATAGGTAGAAACTACGTCATCGCGTGGACGAGGTAGTCTAATTCAAATAGATATGGAGACCTACTCTGAATCAGGAGATGATAATATTCAACCTTTACATCCTCGAGTATGTGTTTGGTCACTTGTTATTGAGAATGGGTGGAAATTAGGTCATCGCGTTGGTAAGGTAGTTTACTTTAAATAGATCTGTATACCTACTCGGAATCCGGAGATGAAATTATACCACTCCTTTACATCCTCAAGGTGAGAAAGGGAGAACGAAATAGGTAGCCAGTGATTGCCTGGTCACTTGTTATTGAGAATAGATAGAGATTACGTCATCGCGTAGACAAGTTAGTTTGGATCAACTAGAACTGTGTACCAACTCGCAATCAGGAGGTGAAGAGATGTCACTCCCTCAAATCCTTAAGGTAACAAAGAGAGAGGGGAATTGGTAGACAAAGACTGTTTGGTCACCTTTTTTTTAAATAGATGGAAATTACATCATCGCGTGTTCGAGTAGTTTAGTTTAACTAAATTTGTAAGGCTACTCTCAATCAGTAGATGAAAAGATGTCACTCCTTTACATACTCGTGGTGTAAAAGGGAGAAGGGAATAGGTAGACAGTGAGTGTTTGGTCAATTGTTATTTTAAATCAGTGGAAATTATGTCATCGCGTAGACATCGTAATTTAGTTCAAATAAATCTGTATACCTACTATCAATCAGGAGAAGAAATGATGTCACTTCGTTACATCCTCAAGGTGAGATTGGGAGACGGGAATATGTAGACAGTGAGTGTTTAGTAACATGTTATTGAGAATAGGTGAAAATTACGTCACCGCGGGGAAAAGGTAGCTAGTACAAAAAATAGATCTGTATAGTTACTCTGAATCAGGAGATGAAATTATGTCACTACGTTACATCCTCAAGGTGAGGAAGGGAGAAGGATTGGTAGACATAGAGTGTTTGATCACTTGTTATTGAGAACAGTTGGATAATACGTCATCGCGTGGACAAGGTAGATTAGTTCAAATAGATGTGTATACCTACTCTCAATCAGGAGGGGAAAGTATGTCATTCCGTTACATCTTCAGGGTGAGGAAGGAAGAGGGGAATAGATAGACAGTGAGTGTTTGGTCACTCGTTGTCGAGAATACGTGGAAATTACGTCCACGCGTGGACAATGTAGTTTTGTTCAAATAGATGTGTATACCTACTCTCAATCAGGAGGGGAAAGTATGTCATTCCGTTACATCTTCAGGGTGAGGAAGGAAGAGGGGAATAGATAGACAGTGAGTGTTTGGTCCCTCGTTGTCGAGAATACGTGGAAATTACGTCCACGCGTGGACAATGTAGTTTAGTTCAAATAGATTGGTATACCTACTCTCAATCAGGAGATGAAAATATGTCACTCCGTTACATCCTCAAGGTAAGGAAGGGGAGAGGAATAGATAGGCAGAAAGTATTTGGTCACGTGGTATTTTAAATAAGTGGAAATTACGTCATCGCGTAAACAGGGTAGTTTAGTTCAAATATATCTGTATACCAACTCGCAATCAGAAGATGAAAATATACCAGTCCCTTACATCCTCAAGGTAAAGTGGGGAGAAGGGAATAGGTAGACAGAGAGTGTTTGGTCATTTGTTATTTTAAATAGGTGGAAATTACTTCATCGTGTGAACAAGGTAGTTTACCTCAAATAGATCTTCATACATGATCATTCAAGTTTTTTAAAAATTTTGTATTTTTTGAATAATGTTTATTACTATGCAATGATTTGCATAATTTGATTTGTATACATCTCGTTTGTATACATGTTCTTTTTCTTTTTATTTCAGTTTTTTCTTTGTTTTACCTATAAAAACTTGTTTACAATACTCACATTCAAACTTAGAAACACCATTTTTCCATGGATAATATATATCTTATTTTTATATTTCATTACAGTTAATATTATTTTATATGTAAGTAAATATTCTGTGAAAAATTATTTTTAATATTAAAATTTAAAATAAGATTTACTTACTATTTTTTTAAAGCGTCGATAGTAGATATGACTACACTTGGGCGCGAACTACCCCTAACTGGCCCTGTACGTCACCGGTGAGTATAGGAGTGGTTTTGGATGATGCCAGGGGTCGATGCGGCCTTGACCGTAGCCTTGGGGGCGGGTTCGACCACGTTTAGAGGGGTAGGGGTAGTTTTCGAAAAATATAAAATCTAACCCATTAACCTAAGCTAGCCAAAGTGCATCTAACCTAACCTACCCCTAGGTGCAAGGGTGTCCGCAGCTACGATCAGGACCTTCCCAGGGGGTAGCTCCGGGGGTAGATTCGGGGTGGGGGTAGTTTTCGAAAAAAATTTGGAAAATGTGTCTTGACTGATAGGGTGAGTTTAGAGTGTATTATCACTACGGGGGGGGTTTCACCTAGGGGTAGTTTTTAAATAATAAATGAAATTGCCAAAAATCGGTTTGTTGGATCAAATGACCATATGTGGTATGTATAAAGTCCATTATGGACTGTTACGGGGGTGGGATCACCTAGGGGTAGTTTTCAGATTGCCAAAAATGATCGGTTCCTGGAGTAGCTGTCTTAGGTAAAAGTCACCTAGGAGCTAGGTAAAGCCATCTCAAGGCCGGCCCTTAGGTAAAGTAACCCTGGAATAGCTCCGGTGGTGGGGGTAACTTTTGGAAAGATTTAATGTTTATCTGATGACGTATCAGCGCTCGAGCGACTCTAGACAAGTAGTAGGCTCACCCTAACTATAGTGGTCTACCCCTAAATGTTTCGGGTGATGAGGGGCAAGGGTATATGATTGCCAAACTCAAAATTTGTCTATGCTACTAAATTAAAAAACAAGGCAACAAGGCCTTATCGTGTGAGGGAATACGCGTGACCTACATAACCGGAGACCGTGTGCTGGACATGTGCAAACCTGCAGGGATAAAACATTATCTTGGCGGTAGAGCCACCCAAACCTCAGGTATAGCATCCCTGCAGCCGGTGACCAGGTAAAGCTACCATGGACCCTGGAGTCGTGCTCGAGATAAAGTCACCTAGGAGCCAGGCCTTAGGTAAGGCTACCACTGAGGCAGACCTTAGGTAAAGCCACCCAGGTGTCAGACCTTCGGTAAAGTCACCCTGGAGTCGTGCTCGAGGTAAAAGTCACCTAGGAGCCAGGCCTCAGGTAAAGCCAACCCGAAGCCATGCCTTAGGTAATCCCTGGAAGCTGGCCTTAGGTAAAGTCACCCTGGAGTCGTGCTTGAGGTAAGACCACCCAGCAGCCAGGCCTTAGGTAAAGCTACCTATGGAGCATAGCCTCGGGTAAAGCTACCTTGTAGTCGGGTCTTAGGTAAAGTCATACTGGAGTCGAGCTTGAGGTAAAGCCACCCAGGACTTAGGTATAGTCTATACGGAGCATGGCCTCAGGTAAAACCATCCCGAAGCCAGGCCTTACCTAGAGATACCCAGGAGCCAGGCCTAAGGTAAAGCTACCGTCGGTCGGGTATTAGATAAAAGTCACCCCGGAGTCGTGCTCGAGGTAAAGCCAATCCGAGGCCACGCCCTAAGTAAAGTAACCCTTTAACCATGCCTTAGGTAAAGTCACCTAGGAGCCAGACCTTAGGTAAAGCTAACACGGAGCAAGGCCTCAGGTAAAACCCATCCCGAAGCCCACCCATAGGTAAAGTAACCCTGGAATCAGGCATCAAGTGGGGGGTGGTTATCAAATAATATATGAAATTGTCAAAAAATTATCGGTTTGATCGTCTGTAAGACGTGAAGGCTTATATACCGTGTTAAACCAATATATATATATATATATGATAGCCCACATAATGTGTTAAACAAATACCCATGCAAGCCTACATACATACTATGCTAGGCCGACATACATGGGCCTACTATGTCTGTAAACCACTGGCCAAAGCCTTTATGATCTGAGCTATTTTCACCTCTTCTATCAGGTAGAGCCTCAGGCAGGCAACCGTATAATATGGAAGGTACTATAGGGTACATCTACCAATGCATAACCTATCAAACCCACGTAAAGATTTAATATATTTGATGACGTATCCGCGTTCGAGCGACTCTATGCAGGTATTAGGCCCACCCTAACTAGAGTGTTCTACCCCTAAATGATATGGCTGATGCGGAGCAAAGGGTTATGATTGCCAAACTCGAAATTTATCTATGCTACTAAATTAATAAACAATGCGACAAAGCCTTATCGTTTGTAGAAATACGCGTGGCATACATAACCGGTGACCGTGTGCTTGACATGTGCAAACATGCAAAGATAACACAATATCTTAAAACCGCAATGACAGCCGGTGACCACTATAGCAAGCTTAAAACCCGCGCGGCTGTGTCGTTGTGAATCAAGGCGCGTGTTTATGTTTTGAATACTGTATCAATTTACTATGTAATATCGTCATACCAAGGCATACATATATAATCAGAAATCAGTGTAAATAATCAAATAGCCTCAATGGATATATCCTATAGCTGTAAATGTATCTAGATATAAAGGTATATATGGAGAAACACTAATAATGAGGCCTATCACAAAACGTGAAAAAATATATGTTATAAAACGATCCTAAAACGATGCTAAGCCAACATGCATGCTATCATACATAGGCGTATATACCACGTTAAGCCTACATACATGATAGTCCACATAATGTGTTTAACAAATATGCATGTAAACCTGCATACATACTATGCTAAGCCGACTTACATGAATCCCTAAATGTGCCTACTATGTCGGTAAACCACTGGCCAAAGCCTATATGATCTGAGCCTGACACACATTTACACCTCGTCTATCAGGTAGAACCTCAGGCAGGCAACCGTATAATATGGGGAGTACTATATGGTATAGCTACCGTTGCATACCACCATAGCTGTGTAAAGGCGGCTACCAATGCATAACCTATCACGCCCACATAGATGACGGTCAACAAATATTACAATATTATTAAAAAAAAAGTTACGCAACCTATATACATACAGTGCTAAGCCAACATTCAGGCATATATACTATGTTAAGTCAGCATGCAATATGCTCTAAATAGCCATATATACGCTGTTAAACAAATATGTGTTTAAACCTACATAAATGCTACGCTAAGCCAACATCCATGCTATCATAGATAGGCGTATATACTATGTTAGGCCTACATACTGCGTTAAACAAACATTGTTGTAAGCCTGCACACATATTATGCTAAGCCGACAAGGGCCTACTAATTATAACACATTATATCCAATGCATAGTTTAGCTAATGGTTATCACACAGCAGCCTGACTACAACTTGCCCACATAATACCTGATACATAGCTAGACTAATCATTAACACATAGTATCCGATGCATAGCCTGACGATGGGTTAACATATAGTATCCGATAAGTAGCTTGAGTATGCCTCAACACATAATATCCGGTGCATAACCTCGCTAATGGTTAACACATAGTAGCCGATGCTGAGCCAGACTGTGGATTATCACATATTATCCGATGTGTAGCTTGACCTGGATTAACACATAATATCCAATGTATGGCCTGACTACGGGTTAACACATCGTATCCAATGAGAATTTTTGATACAATTTAACACAAAATATCCATTGCATAGCCTGACTAGTGGTTAACACATCGTATCCAATGCATAGCTTGGCTAATAATGTTCAACATATAGTATCCGATGCATAGCAGAGCTAATGGTTAACACATAGTATCTGATGCATAGCTAGGCCAGTGGTTAACACATAGTATCTGATGCATAGCTAGGCTAGTGGTTAACTAATAGTTAGATTGACTATGGGTTAACACAAAATATCCGATGTGTAGCTTGACTGTTGGTTAACACAAAATATCCGATGCATAACTTGAGTATGGTTTGACAAATAGTATCCGATGAGTAGATTGACTAAGGTTTATCTCATAGTATCCGTTGAGTAGGTTGAATACAAACTAACACATAGTATCCATTGCATAGCCTAACTATGGATTAACACATCGTATCCGATGAGAGGTTTTGGTACAAGTTAACACAAAATATCCAATGCATAGCGTGACTATGGGTTAACACATCGTATCCGATGAGAAGTTTGAATACAAGTTAACACATAATATCCAATGCACAGCCTGGCTAATGACCAACATATAGTACCCAATGTATAGCTTGAGTAAGGGTTAACACATAGTATCTGATGAATAGGTTGACTACAAGTTAACATATAGTAGCCGATGCATAGCCTGACTAGGGCTAACACTTAGTATCCGGTGCATAGATTGACTAATGGTTAACACATGGTATCCAAAGCATAACTTGACTAAGGGTTAACACATAATATCCGATGCATAGCTTGACTACAAGGTAACACATAATATCCGATGTGTAGCTTAGCTAATTGTTAACACAAAATATCCAATGCATAGCCTGACTAGGGTTTAACAAACAGTATCCGATGAGTAGATTGACTAAGGTTTATCTCATAGTATCCGAGAGGTAGGCCCAAGGTAAAGCCAGCCAGGAGTCGGACCTTAGGTAAAGTCGTGCTTGAGGCCAGGCTTCAGGTGAAGCCTCTCTGGAATCGACCCATAGGTAAAGCTAGCTTGGAGTCAGCCCTTAACAATAGTTACTCTAAAGCAGCTACCGATGCCCGCCTTATCATAATAGTTACTTAAGGTGTAAAATAACAACAGCAAACTCTGGATATACAGGTAAGACTTTATTAACGAATATTTAAACTATGATATTTTGAACAATTACTCCAGGTTCAGAAATATCCGGTAGCGTCTGTCTACGCGTTTCCTACATTTGGGGCACATCTGCACCTTTTCAGCACACTCGTTGCAATAAACGTGACCGCAGGGTATGATGACAGTGCATGGTGGTCTTCCCAAGCAGACAACGCAGTCCGCTATACGATAGCCGCCTCCTTCAATCTGCCTCCCGAACTTCTCTGTTTCAACATACGTACAAAGTGGATAATTTATATTATTGTACACGAATAGTATAAATATATGTATTGCTACAAAATGTAACACTTACGACCTTGTATGGAGGGTCTCGCTCGACCGTTACTGCCTTCGCTTCAGCAACAGCAACTCGTCTTCGACCTTCTTCTAGTAGCTTGTCCAGATCGCCCATCATAATCCTCCATACACCGACGGCGTAGAAATTATCCTCATACGTGTCTTTACGTAACGCCGCCTCTAGGTCCGATACAAGTCGTCTTAGTATATGTAGTGCATCAGTCGATACGCTACGAGCTGCAGCCGCACGTGCATATTCCACAACAGTCTAGAAAGGATTAAATAGAAATTAAAATCATTTATAACCCTTTACTACTACTATTATCACCGTACAATAAAACCTACCGCATATTGAGGAGGATATCGTATCCTGCGTCCTAAACAAAGTAAACAGTCAATACGGGCGTGCTCGACTCCTTGTATGTGCTTCAGTTCCTCCTCTAATACACTTGAATGAAAAACTCGATCTCCGACCCTAATTATACCGTGATTTATTGGTCCAGCCTATGAAATACAATCTATTAGTAATGAAAAATACAAAGATAACAGTAATAATGCATTAGGAATACAATAATCACCGGTGTTGGATGGTTGGTAGACTCAGGTCCTTTGGCTGGAGTGTTTGTTCCCTGAAAGAAACATATCCTTATTAGATATGAAAATGAGCCTCTGATAATAATCTAAATTGTTTATAATTACCTGTGATGTGGTACCAGAGGTCTCCCGACTTGGTTTGGCTTCCACCGAATGGCGGCTATAGTACTGTGTCCTTCGTAGTGTCGAGGGGCTACGTCTGCTACCTAAATCGTCCCAAATCTTCATCATGGCCTGAATCGTCGATGTTTGTTGGCTGGAAAACCAATGGAAAAATTGGAATAACGAAAAATAGAAAGTATTTATTTAGAAAAAAGAACACACTATTTCATACTCACTTCTGACTGAATACTTCTATCGGTCATCGTTAATCTTAACACACCTATTTGCAAAAGCGTTGAAGACTGATGATGCTCTCTGTATGAAATTACCGGCATATATACTTACTTCACCCCTCCCCGCCGTGACGTAATTGCTCATCACAAGCCGAAAAACGGTGACAAAACTATATAATTACCTCTACGACCGACGGTAATAGAGTATACTGATACCATTAAATATGCTAGATGCCAGGATGATCCTATACTGTACCAGAGTATATTGAAAGTGCTAGCTTAGACATGCTAGAGACCCTGATGATCCTCTTCTTTATCATAGTATGCACTGTAGATGGGCAGATGCGATAATCTTGTTTGAAATGAGAACCACATGTCTAGTGTCAGAACATGATCATACGACATGGCACAAGTATGTAACAGGCCTAAGTCTTTACTGTATATCCTTGACCTTGACTTAACTTGTAGATGGAAAGAGATGATACTCCATCTAGGGGCAAAGATGAATTTTATTGAAAATTTGTTGTAGTGAGAAACTCATGACTAACGTCAGAACATGATCATAGGCACAAGTATGTAACTGCCCGATGGCCCTGCCCTGCAGATGGACTAATGTTAAAGTAAGTATGGGTGGCAAGCAACAGTTAATCCTATACAGATGACCGGCCGATGTTCCGGACGCCATCTTGACCGACATTTTGTTTGACGTCATTTGCTGCGGTTATGTTGATATGTCCAGAGTGCGCTATCGCGATTGTAACAGTATTAATGTATAGGTTTTAAACAAGCATTTATTTGTCGAGCTCTGTGTGTGAACGTTTCTACACCTGTAATGAAACTTATAATAATAACAACATTCCATATTGACTTATAAGCCTATGCACCGTATCATGCATATTGGGTTAATACAGGATGTGTGTAGATTTACAGGTATATCGACCTAACACAATATGTAGGCCTATGGAGGTTAACACCCATATATACTTAATACAGGTTTACGTGCATATTGGCCTAACACAATCTGTAGGCTAATGTAGGGTACCGTGCATATTGACTTAATACAGGGTGTAGGCCTATGTAGGGTAACGTGGCTTAATACAGGAGGAATGTAGGTTTACACGCCTATTGGTTTAACACAGTATGTTGGGTAAGATACATATTGGCTTAATACAGGAGGACGTAGGCCTGTTTAGGTATACATGCATATTGGCTTAACTCGGTATGTAGGCCTATGTAGGGTAAAGTGCATATCGGCTTAACACATTATGTAGGGTAACACGCATTTTGTCTTATTTCAGGAGGAATGCATAAAGGATTAGTACGGGTTGTGTACTATTAAGATTGGGTATGCATTGATAGCTGTTTTTACCACTCCAAGCCGGCTTTACCTATAGCCTGACTCCGGGGTTGCTTTACCCAAGGGCTGACCCTAAGGTAGCATTACCTAAAGTCTAGCTCCAAAGAGGTTGCTTCAAATAAGGACTGACTCCAAGGTAGCTTTACCTAGGGCCTACCTCCAAGGTAGCTTTACCTTAGTCAGTATGCTGTAATTGATACACTATACCCGGAATAGAAGACAATATGTGTAGAGGCCTTGGCCAGCGGATAACAGTTTCTAAATAGATATTTTGGTAAGCGTTGGTAGCTATCTATATATTGTCTAAGGTCAGATCATAAAGGCTTTTGCCGGTGCCTTCACCCACCATAACCTATTTGAACCAGGTGTAGGTTTGTTGGTTGATTAGCGTAAGCTTTTCAACGTTGATTAGCTGAAACGTTGATCTAGCCTTCACCAGCCGTAGCCTATAGTTGATAATTTGATCTGGCCATAGCCGCCATAGCCTATTTGAACTTGGTGGAAATGTTGTTCGTTTGAACTTCGTGTATGTTGGTCGGTTAAACTTAGCGTAATGTTGTTTAGTTGAAACATTGGTCATTTGATCTAGCTCTGTTGTCAGGGTATGTATTTGATTCAGGGTTAGGTATCTATTGTCTAGCTATGTAGCCTATGGTCAGGCTAGGTATGTTGTCAGGCCATGTAGGCAATGGTGAGGCTAGGTATCTGTTGACGGGGTGTGGGTTACACCTAGGATTACTCATGCAGTGTCGTAGATCTGTGTCTATGGGTAACAGGCTTAGCATAGTATGTGGGTTTACATACATAACACAGACCCTAACTATATGTATTACCCAAACTATGCATTGAATATTATGTGTTAACTTGTATTCAGTCCTCTCATCGGATACTATGTGATAACCCATATTCAATCTATGTATCGAATACTATGTGTTAGCCCTAATTAGGCTATGCATCGGCTACTATGTGTTAACCATTAGCCTAGCTATGCATCAGATACTATGTGTTAACCATTAGCGCTGCTATGCATCGGATACTATGTGTTACCCTTAGTCGGGCTATGCATCGGCTACTATATGTTAACTTGTAGTCAACCTATTCATCAGATACTATGTGATAACCATTAGCCAAACTATGCAATGGATACTATGTGTTAGTTTGTATTCAACCTGCTCTACGAATACTTTGTGTTAAACCATAGTCAAGCTATGCTTTGGATATGTGTTAACGATTAGTAGGGCCACACATCGGCTACTATGTGTTAACGATTAGCCTGGTTATGCACTTTATGTTATGTGTTAACTTGTAGTCTTTCTACTCATCGGCTACTATGTGTTAAACCCTAGTCAAGCTATGCATTGGATATTATGTGTTAACGATTAGTAGGGCCACACATCGGCTACTATGTGTTAACCAATAGCCTGGCTATGCACTTTATATTATGTGTTAACTTGTAGTCGTTCTATTCATCGGCTACTATGTGTTAAACCCTTAGTCAAGCTATGCATTGGATAGTATGTGTTAGCCCTAGTCAGGCTATGCATCGGATATTATGTGTTAACCATTAGTCACGCTAACCATTAGTTAACCATTAGCCCAGCTATGCATCGGATACTATATGTTGGTCATTAGCCAGGCCGTGCATTGGATATTATGTGTTAACTTGTATTCAAACTTCTCATCGGATATGATGTGTTAAACCCTAGTCAAGCTATCCACCAGATATTATTTGTTAACCCCTAGTCAAGTTAGGCTTTGGATATTATGTGTTAACCATTACTCAATTTATGCCTCGGATACTATGTGTTTGCCCTAGTCAGGCTATGCATCGGTTAGTATATGTTAACTTGTAGTCAACCTATTCATCAGATACTATGTGTTAACCCGTCAGTCAAGCTACACATCGGATATTATGTGTTAACCATTAGTCAAGCTACACATCGGATATTATGTGTTAACCCGTAGTCAAGCTAATCATTAGTTAACCATTAGCCTAGCTATGCAGCGGGTACTACATGATGAACATTAGCCTGGCTATGCACTGGGGATTTTGTGTTGGGCCATAGTCAAGCTACTTATCGGATACCATATGCTAACCCATAGTCAAGCTTACTATTAGTTAGCCGTTAGCCCGGCTATGCCTCGGATACTATATGTTGGTCATTAGCCAGGATGGCCACTGGATATTATGTGTTAACTTGTATTCAAACTTCTCATCGGATACAATGTGTTAATCATTAGCGAGGCCTCTGGATACTATATGTTAACCCTTCGTCAGGCTATGCATCGGATACTTTGTGTTGATGATTAGCCAGGCTATCAGGTATTATGTGGTAATTTGTGGGCTACTTGTAGGATAGTGAGTGATAACCATTAGCTAAGCTATGCATTGGATATAATGTGTTATAATTTGTAGGCCCTTGTTGGCTTAGCATAATATGTATGCCAGCTTACACACATGTTTGTTTAACACAGTATGTAGGCTTAACATAGTATATACGCCTATGTATGATAGCATGCATGTTGGCTTAGCATAGTATTTATGTAGGTTTACACGTATATTTGTTTAACAGCGTATATATGGCTATTTAGAGTATATTGCATGCTGGCTTAACATAGCATATATGCCTATATAGGTTAACATAAATGTTGGCTTAGCACTGTATGTATATAGGTTGCGTGACTTTTTTTAATTATATTGTAGTATTTGTTGATCGTCATCTATGTGGGCGTGATAGGTTATGCATTGTTAGCTATACCATATAGTACTCCCCATATTATACGGTTGCATGCCTGAGGTTCTACCTGATAGACGAGGTGTAAATAGCTCAGATCATATAGGCTTTGACCAGTGGTTTACCGATATAGTAGGCCTTATAGTAGGCGCTTTTAGGGATTCATATATGTCGGCTTAGCATAGTATGTATGCAGGCTTACATGCTTATTTGTTTAACACATTATGTGGGCTATCGTATATATTAATATATATATATGTATATATATATAACGTATATATGAATCTATGTAGGTTTACATGTATATTTGTTTAACATACTATATAAGCCTATCATGCATGTTGCCTTAACATAGTATATATGCCTACAGACCTTACAGCGACCGTTGCATGGGTCTACCGAGCCCCTGCAATGTGATAGGTCGATTCCCCACACAGCTTGTTGTCTAGTTGAACTCAATGTATATTTGTTGTTCGGTTAAACTTAGCGTTTAGTGGGAACGTTGGTCATTTGATCCAGCCGATCATTTTTTGGCAATCTGATATATTATTAAAAACAACCCCCCCCACTTGCTCTAGTGTGAATTTGCCTCAGGCCCTTCTCCAGGGTGGCTCTAGCTAGGGCCAGGCTTCAGGATGGTTTTAACCTAAGCCCATACTCTGTGGGGGCTGTACCTAAGGCCTAGCTCCTGGGGGGCTTTACCCAAGAATTGATGGAGGTATTTGTCTTGGTCGAGAGGCTGTAATTGATATAGCATCCATCCTAAGGCCCGACTCTTGGGTAGCTTTATTTAAGGGCTGACTGCTTCACCTAAAGTCTAGCTCCAAAGAGGCTGTACCTAGCCCCCGACTCCATGGTAGCTTTACCTAAGGCCAGGTTCCTGGGTTACTTTACCTAGGGCATGGCTTCGGATTGGCTTTACCTAAGTCCTGGGTGGCTTTACCTGAGGCCCTGCTCCATATTGGCTCTACCTAAGTCCTGGGTGGCTTTACCGAAGGGTCGGCCTCGGGATGGCTTTACCTGAGGCCATGCTCCACAGATAGCTTTACCTAAGGCCTGGCTCCTGGGTGACTTTTACCTAAGACCCTACTCCAAGGTGGCTTTACCCGAGACTTGTTGAAGGTATTTGTCTTAGTCAAGAGGCTGTAATTGATATAGCAACCATCCTGGCCCGGCTCTTGTGTAGCTTTACTTAAAGGCTGACTGCATTGTTTATTAATTTAGTAGCATAGACAAATTTTGGGTTTGGCAGTCATACCCCTTACCCCTGGGCCCCTCATCACCCAAATCATTTAGGGGTAGACCACTATAGTTAGGGTGAGCCTACTACTTGCCTAGAGTCGCTCGAGCGCTGATACGTCATCAGATAACCATTAAATCTTTCCAAAAGTTACCCCCACCACCGGAGCTATTCCAGGGTTACTTTACCTAAGGGCCGGCCTTGAGATGGCTTTACCTGAGGGCTAGCTCCTAGGTGACTTTTACCTAAGACAACTACTCCAGGGACCAACCAAATTTTGGCGATCTGAAAACTATCCCTGGTGAATACACCCCCGCAGCAGTCCATAATGGACTCTACACATATCCCATACGGTCATTTGATCCAACCGATCGATTTTTGGCATTTTCATATTTTATTTAAAAACTATCCCTTGGTGAAACCACCCCCAACTATAGCGGTAATGCACTCTATACACACCCTATCAGTCAAGACACATTTTTCCAAATTTTTTTCGAAAACTACTCCCTACCCCGAATCTACCCCCGGAGCTACCCCCGGGGAAGGTCCTGAACGTAGCTGAGATCACCCCCCCACCTAGGGGTGGGTTAGGTTAGATGCAATTTGGCTAGCTTAGGTTAGTGGTTTATAATATATTTTTTTCGAAAAACTACCCCATACCCCTCTAAACGTAGTCGAACCTACCCCCAAGGCTAGGATCAAGGCCGCATCGACCTCCTGCATCATCCAAAACCACCCCTATAGTCCTCGGTGACGTACAGGGCCAGTTAGGGGTAGTTTTGCCAAAGTGGGCTCACTTCTACTGTCGATCTCTTTTAAAGATTAGAATATTAAGATAGAAATCTCGTAACACTTTTATATGAGACATCATACATCTAATATGGTTGACAAAAAACCCAAGACAGTGATAGCAAGAGCTGTAATATAATATTATTTTGGGACAAACTGTTTCGCATATGTAATAAGTCACACAAAACTACATTGTTGTTTCTTAAACTGTGTAAATAAACCATCCTCGGAGCCAGCAAGAAAGAAAATCTGCGATGCATAAACAGAAGAGAAAATTATGTAAAATTTGATCGGAATAGTATATTATACGTGCTGAACGTTTTCTGCCAAATAATCACACCTAATTAAATTGAAATACTGAAGAACATAACTTTTGGAATGTGATGACGTCCTATTATGGCTCACCTTAACTTTGATTATTTCACCATAAGTAAAAGAATTATCATGTCACAGCTGGTCTATCAATTACAGTGACAGGTTGGTTGACTAGAAAGCATGTTTAGTTTTGACAGCCACGTATGCTGGCTGTCATTCGTCAGCTGGCGCGAGATCGATAGAAAATAAAAAGATAGCCCTATTAAATACCATTGGTTTTTGTAGTGCGTGTTGCATTAATTCCATCGCTAAAAAATTGCAGGCGTTGCGGTCGTTTAGAAAACTGATATAAGTAAATTTGTTCAAAACTTTATTTAAATGATTTGGTTATTATGAAAAATTAAATAAAATCATATTTATAGCGGCCTTTCGATCTTTTCACATCTACATCATTGTAATATAAACAGTATACTCATGTTATAATGTCTGTAGAACGGTCTTTTGCTTCCTCTACCCTTCCCCCACCTCTGTCTTATGTGCGACTAGTTATAAATGGCGGGACAAGGTTAAATCTGAAAAGTTAGTAGTAAGTGTTGTATTGGTCTCAGCCCATTATTGCTTAAGAATCATACTAAATTTAAAAAATAATTATCAAAACCATAAAAGATTCTATTTATCACACACAATTTTAGGCCTTGAAGTAAACTTCTACAATAAAAATTACACAATTTGATAAATCTTTACCAAAATTATTTTTAAAAACTTCTTGGATATAACTCGCGTGATTTAAAAATGGTTTAAATTTATTATTAAAAATGTATGTGATTGTTTGAGCTCACCTTGTGAGCAGCAATAATAATTAGATAATAATGAACATCAACTCACAAAAATAATTTATTTTTCAAAACTATTCAATGATAAAGTGTTCATCACGTTATTAAAACTTAACAACAGCTAATTTTTTTAATTTTAAATAAATAAACCCCTTTACCAGAAAAAAATGTGTTTGTGTAATAATTTCTTCTGAAGAAAATGGCTTTGAAATCGAAAAGTATTTAAGGGGTTAAATAAAAAGTTTTACTCGTGGTTAAATGGTTTTTTTTAAATAAAAATTACATCATAGTTGCTCCAAGTTGTTACAAATAATTTCTCTTTAAAAAATTGTCAAAGTTTTAGTCCCAACATCACTTCTGCCTCGTTATATTTGTGTATATTGTATTTTACAAAGATATCAACATAATTTCTAATAAATTATTTAGGTATGTTTTTAATAATTAATAACAATTACGTAATCACAATTATTAATTTATTGTTTATACGTGTTTCAATTATAAAATGTTCATCAGTTACTATAAAAACACAAAATCTAACTTATTACTTCCGAGTTAACTACACAGCTGTATTTTACCTTATATATATTTTTGTCCACTGATGATGACTTTGTCATTGAAAAGTGTATAGGAAAATAAATAGCTGCTTATGAGTTAGCGACTGTTATCAATTGATAAAAATAGACTTTAGTAAGTTATTAAAAATTATACCAACATATAATCTCTATAAAACTTTTTATATAGGCTAATGACAGATCACAGACAATTTGGCTTTTTTAAAGAAGCAATCATGTCTGTGTTCTGTTGTTAGCCTATATAAAAAAAATTAATAGTTGTTTAGAGATAATAAATAAAAATATTAATCTTTGTAAAATACAATATTCACAAATATAACGAAGAAATGAAGGGGCGGGTTTAAACTGTGGCAGTTTTTTACTCGCTATTAAATCTTATTAGGTTGTAACGTAATAAATAATTGGTATATAAAATCAAAACTTTATTGATAACTACTGTTTTAAATTAGGTAATTTAAAAATATTAAATAATTTTTAAAATTTATAAACCCATAATAAACAATTGGACAATTTTTTAATATATGTTACATTTCAAACTATAAGTAACGGGTACCTTCATGATTTAGAAATTACAACTCGCATTTAAGGTGTTACTATAGCACACACAAATAATATAGCCTATATCCCGGTGGAAGCACAAGACATTTGTATTGGTTCAAAGCTTCTGGAAGAAATTGTTATTTGTTCGCTGTAACAAGGCAGGAAACAGTTCTTTACTCGCGACCGTAGTTTTGGAGTTAATGGTGGCATTCCTCAGAGTATGAGTCCCTTTCTCTTTTTCCAGAATGAGTAGCAGCTCATAGGGAGATTACGTTTGTTTAAGGTAGGACTCTCCGTTTGAGAATACAGTAAAACCTCTCATATTCGGATCAATGTGGCGATTTCCCGATCCGGATAACGAAAAATCCGGATATGGCAGGGGTTATGTAGTGATGTACGTTTGTACTACATAATCACAACCATTCACATTGGAAGTAGATGTATGATGGTTATAAGTAATTAAATTACACTTGAAGATTGTAATTATTAAACACTTAAACAATAGTTTATGACTATCCGAACTTTAAATATTGTATATTTGTTAAAACTTACTGAGACAGAACGTTTTCGATCGCTATGTGGCTATCTTCATCTGAGTCTTCTGCTTGGAGATGTCAGGTCAAACGGTGACGGTTTTAAAGGCAGTAGTTTGATAGTATCAAAGAGTATGTGTGATTTGTATTGTGTTTGCTCGTTTAATATGTTTGTACTTTGTGTTTTGTGTGTCTGTAAATTTCATATTGTTCTAGTGTGTTTAGATGTGGTCTGTTTTTGTTGATGTGTAGGATATGTAGGTTATGGTAAATGTATGTGTATTTGTGTCCTGTTTCTTTTATGTGATTGTAAAATGTTGAGTTGGTGTTCTGTTTGTGTTCCTCGACTCTTTGTTTAAAGCTGCGACCTGTATGTCCAATGTAGAATTTGTTACATTCGTCGCAGTTCAGTTTGTATACGCCTGGTGCTTGTAGTTTATCTTTGTTGTTTGTGTTGTGTTGTATTTTGTATTGTAACTTGTTATTAGTTTTGTAAGCTATTTTGTATCCTATTTTTTGAAATTTGAGGACTATATTGTTTGTTGTTTTGTTTATGTATGGTAATGTGATGTAATTGTTTTCCCTGTCTGTAGTGTTAATTTAAAGTTTTTTGTATTTTGTACCATAGTTTGTCTATTATTGTGGTGTATCCATTTGTGTATGCTAAATATTTAATTGTGTTTAGTACTTTGTTTATGTTTTCGGTGGTCATTGGGACTTCTTTAAGTCTATGGAACATGGATCTGAAGGCAGCGTGTTTGTGTTGGATAGGGTGGTTTTGAGGTGTTGTGGATAAGTGTGTCTGTTGTTATTGGTTTACTGTAAATGTTGAAGCTGTGTTTTTGTGTATGGCCTTTTGTTATGGTTAGGTCGAGGAAGTTTAGGGATCGGTTGGTTTCAATTTTCTGAAGTGAAGTGGAGCTATTTTTTGTTTTATTTTTTGCCATCAACTACCCGAATACCCCTGCACATAAATTAGTAAAATATATGGATAAAATAATCAGACAATCCATAAACGTGAACACAGAAACACACATGAAAATCAGAACAAACCTCATAAATAAAATAAAAGACATAAACATACCACACAATTCAACACAACTATCACTCGACATAACAAATATATACACCAACATAACCATACCCGAAACGATCAACATCCTAGAAACCCAATTAATACAGAACAACATACCTAAAACCGACGTTACCGAAATCATAAACATCCTCCAAACCATCACCAAAAAAAAACTATTTCACTCACAACTCAAACTTCTATTCACAACCAGATGGCCTACCCATGGGAAGTCCTATCAGTAGTGTCCTAAGCGAAATTGTTCTACAACACATAGAAAACACCAAGATACTCACAAACAATACACACGCACACAAAATCATTTACTGGCACAGATACGTCGATGATATCAACACTATACAGAGGTAACTCCCGTCAATGCGAAAAACTCCTCACCTACACTAATAAAATACACCCAAAACTCCATTTCACTATCAATAAGTCCATTTCACTAACTCCATTTTATATCAATAATAGACAAACTATGGTACAAAATACAAAAAACTTTAAATTAACACTACAGACAGGGAAAACAAATACATCACATTACCATACATAAACAAAACAAAAAACAATATAGTCCGCAAATTTCAAAAAATAGGATACAAAATAGCATACAAAACTAATAACGAATTCCAACACAAAATACAACACGACACCAACAACAAGGATAAACTACAAGCACCAGGCGTATACAAACTGAACTGCGACGAATGTAACAAGTTCAACATTGGACAAGGTCGCAGCTTTAAACAAAGAGTCGAAGAACACAAACAGAACACCAACTCAACATTTTACAATCACATAAAAGAAACAGGACACAAATACACATACATTTACCATAACCTACATATCCTACACATCAACAAAAAAGGACCACATCTCAACACACTAGAACAATATGAAATTTGCAGACACACAAAAACACAATGTACAAACATATTAAACGAACAAACACAATACAAATCACACATACTATTTGATACTATCGAAAACTTACCTTTAAAACCGTCACCGCTTGACCCAACATATCCAAGCAGAAGACACTGATGAAGATCGGCACATAGCGATCGAAAACGTTCTGTCTCAGTAAATATTTTAACAAATTTACTAAATTTGAAGTTCGGATAGTCAAAAACTGTTGTTTAAGTGATTAATAAGATTCACCGAACGTAATGGACTACAAAATTCAAGAATTGTAATTATATATTAATAGTAATTCTATTACATGCCTGTATGTACAGTTACTTAATACTGTACTGTACATACATATGTACATAATTTTATTAGTTTTGTTAAAAAAAAATATGGAATAGTTTACTTCTTTCGTCGAACACGTTTCCTTAAATATCCCTCGAAAGATCAGACAGTCGGCTGCTGTTGCTACCCTTGTCATTCGACGTATTCAACCAGGGGGTCAAATGCCTGGAAAGCTGTTTCCATATTACGTACGGATATCAGAGGTTCTGGATATGAGAGGTTTTACTGAAATTTGACAGTAGATTTTAATGGTATTTAATGATTAATTTTACTAGATATAATGCAAACCCGTTTCTGTTGAAGTGGTTATAATGCTGGACAAATAATATCTCTGAAATGGCAGTAGAAGACTGCATCTGGAATGGGATTTTTTGTTACAAATGATGGTACATCTTCTAATATCTCTGAACCACTGATTACTCAGTATTAGGCTGAAAGGTTCTGAACAGTTGTAGTTCAGGGGAACAATATAGTCAATAGTCATGTGACATTTGGCCGCTTCACGGCTACAGTGCAATAAGATAGAACAATGCTCTTTTGGATTCGTATTTGTGTAAACTTTGTGATGCCATAGTAATAAAATTGTGCATTATTTTTAAAAATAATTTTTTCTTATTTATCAATATTATTATATTCACAAACAATAATGTTTGGAATTTTTATATTTGTATATTATAATGTATATATTTTTTACTACGATATGTAATTTATGTTAATTCAAGCTATTATTAAAATGTTATTTTCAAAAACACTGTAATTTTGTGCATGTATATTCTACATCTTTTTCTGAAAAAAACGTTTGTCTATCTAACTTTTACATTATATTGTCATTTCATGCTATTTTGAGAAGTTGAAATGAAAACAAATTACAACAATCTCGCTACACATCTTCAATAAAGGTTATAGAAATTTATACGTATTACGAAAATGTAAATGATGAGAGTAAAATGTATACCCATTGTTTATAGTTTATACTGACCAAACTTCTAGGATATTAAGTTTTGCCAAAAGACCATAGATTACAGACTGTCTTTTCTGTCTAACTTTCTACCATTCGATTGAAGGTTGTTTATTTGAACACACTCAATTTTTAACAAAACTGTTTATATTGGTTGACAAAATTTTAATCTTAAAATATAGTAATATGTACAACGATATATTATAGTAATTAAATAATGTGATAAATAGTAAATACAGTAAATGTAATAATTAAATAAAGTAAATAATATAGTAGAGCCAATAATAAATTAAATTGTTGTAATAAAGTTAGTAAATATTTTATATATTATAGCTTGTGTAATAGCTATAATTATAGCTATATTATAGTTAGTGTTATAATAAAATATACTAAACAATACAGTGTAATAAGTTATATTATCTTAATAAAAAGTGGTTAATATGATAATATAATAGAGTAGGTGTAACAATAAAATGAAGTAAAAAATATAGTGTACTAAATTAAATATTCATATTAATAATAGTAAATATAGTAATATTTTATAGTAAACACAGTAATAAAATATATTAAACAATATACAGCAATTTTAGTTATCGTAATAAAAATTGGTAAATATAATGATATAATAATTGTAATAATGAAATGAAGTAAATAGTATAGTGTACTAAATTGAATAATCCTAATAAATATAGTAATATTTTATGATAAATACAACAATAAAATATAGTAAATATTATAAAGTAGTAAATTCAATTATCGTAATAAAAATTGGTAAATATAGTAATTTAATATAGTAAGTGTAATAATAAAATAAAGTAAATAGTATAGTGTACTAAAATTGAATAATCGTAATAAATATAGTACCATTTTATGATAAATACAACAATAAAATATAGTAAATAATATAAAGTAGTAAATGATTCAATCGTAATAAAAATATAAGTATAGTAAATGTAAATAAATAACTGTACACGGGTTCACAAAAGGATATACTTTATTCGTATAAGCGTTTCAATTACTTATGTCATCATCGTCAGTGAAACTACTAAAAATTTACAACTGAACTAGTTACAGTTTTAAATTTGTAGTAGTGTCACTAATGATGATGACATAAGTCATAGAAACGGGTATGACAATAAAGTATATTGTTTTGTGAGTTTGTGTGCAGTTATTTATTTGTTTATAACCTTAACTCACAAGCCAGCTCAATTACTTATAGTAAACGTAGTAATAAAATAATATAAATTTAACACTATATTAAAATAAATTTTACACATCGTATATTAAATAATAATAATAATACTTAGTATGATTAATAAATTAGATTGTCTTAGTTTAGTGCCACTACCTAAATGCTTACACTCATGATAAGACGTTAAGGCTTCAAATGTAAGTCTTCAATCCTCAAACTTTAAATATAGGAACTTAAAAGTCGTCTTATTTCTATACATATTCTATTCTTTGAAAACTAAAGTATTTTTTTAACGTTTCATCTTTGATGATATGGCATGCATGCTTTAAAACTCAGGAGCTTTCTGGACATGTAATTATTTAAAAAACAATTGTTCTATGGGTATCTGGAGAAATTGTTTATTCAAATTGAATGTGGCAGGTGGTTGGTGGTCCTGCGGCAGGTGAAGAAGCGCAGTTGCTACGTGTAGGCCTGCTAGATCCGTATCTATTTACAGATTTGATTGCAATCTTAATACATACTAACAGGACCACATAGTATGTCTATTGCAATCTGGACATTATACTTTACAAATTCTATTTTGTGATGTGTCACATGTTTTACCGATTGCTTTATTTTATTTGTTTTAAACATTTTCGGTGTCTTATAGATTATATTGTGTCTCACTTGTACAAATTTATAATCACAATTATTCCACTCGAAAACTTAGGATTTATTAGTGATCTTACGTGTTTTAACAAAAAATTTGACTTCTGCAGTGTAAAAAATTAGAGTTTTAACAAACCGAGATTTTATTTTGGTTTTATCGGTTCGGTAAAATCTGTGTTTGGTTATTTTTTATGTTTATAAACTTTGAAACAATTTCAGATGGGTATTTTTGTGTATTTTTATATGTTTTAAAACGTCTTAGATGTAAAAAGTTTTTGATTTTTGATAGGGCTGCACTAATCTTGCACCGTTAGTGTTAAAGGAGCACTGAAAAAGGCGAATTAGAAGTAGATACAAGAACGATACCATAAAGCGTGTTTGGGCTATTACGTTGCGTGTTATGATCAGTGTTTTAAAATTTATCTTGCTTTTTCTTAATTTTGAGTTTAAACTATTCCCTAAATTCCGTACCCAGCGTGTGTCAAAAAAGGTTTTTTATTTAGTTCCATAAAAGAAATGTGCTGGGTTTTTTTATAAATTATAAAAGAACACCTAAGAGTATTGAATAAGCCACAGACCATGCAATTGAAACATCGCATTACATATGATTAAAAATAATCAACAGTGTTTACAATTGAAAATGTAAAATGCATTTACAAAAGTAGGCTATAAAAACGCCTAAAAATGTTAATCTGTGAACATTTACAAATTTGTGAACAAAAAAATAAAATTATCAACTACAATTTTAAATCAAGTCCAGAGACAATAAATTATTCAATTTTCTTGATAAACGTACCCCATAGATATAATTGTGCCTACAATATTGATAGAAACTTTGCCTTTTTCAGTACCCGAACCTCCAGTACCTTTGACGAGGGTACCGCACCGGATGTCGGCTCCCCAAAAAATTCCTTCCAAGTGCATAATTAGTATAATTGTGTAAATATATAAATACTTTTTAATGTACATTTAAAAAACATATTTTTTTATCAACTATTCTTTATATCTATACTATTATATAAAAAATGTAATGGTGAGTGTGTGTGTGTGTTGCAACGGTGCATCACCCCGCCAACCTTCAACCTATCGAAAGTTGTCTACCACCTAGTTACATGAGCAAGTATTAAAATCCCATCTAACAAGTATACCCTGGGAACGTTGTCTATAAAGTGTATTTAAAGTCATGGTAAGGTCAGTGATCTGTCATATGGTCTAATTTATGTCAGCTGAAACACATAAAATATATCACATCATAAATTTGCCTTACCATGCCTTGAAGACATCTCTCCACCATGCTCCTGCTTTAGTGAAGTCTGTGCAGGATAGAGTCTTACCATATCCTCCTAAAAGAGGTCCTGTGTTTCATATGGTAAAACCTGCCAGTGAGTATCACCTCCTGGGCTTTAAAGCAAAACCAACTAGTCCCTAAGCTAGCTCATAATTTATAATTTTATTTAATTAATTTCTCTGGATGGGTTGCTCGATTATCTTTAGGTTGCACATTGATTTCTAGCTATTTATTATTAAATAAATATGACTGACTCTAATAGGCTGGATTTTACTAATTGTATTGGTTTTTATGAATTTACTATTATGATTTACTAGTTGGGAAATAATTAAATTTATTATTTTTGTACACAGGATTAATTCAATAAAATTTTATCTTTTGGCTGTTGTTGGAAACTGAATTTAATAATAAAGAAATTTGTAACTGAAATAAATTTTTAAATAATAAAATTCTGAAATAAAATCTTAAAGTCCTTAGCTAACAAAACAAAAATTAAATTTTCCTTAAATAAACTAAAATTATTTTGATATTTATTGCAGGGAGGTTGGCTAAGTTTATTTCAATTATTATAAATTTCAAACTTAATTTATGATCTTATTTTGTGCCAGCAGTTAAATGACATTCAAAAAATTTACATATTGTATTATTTAAACGAAATTTGTTACTAATTCTACTGCCACAGAAATCATTGATTTACAAGCTTATGAATTTATATATATATAATTTGAAATATTTTAATTAAAACTAAATTTCAAATTTTATCACTCATTCAAAAATACTAAAATTATTTGTGATTGACTTTGTTCAATAATTTCTGGTTGAGAAATTATTTATATTTTTCTACAAGTTAAATATTAATAAATATTTTTTCCCAGTTTATTTAACTACTTGTAGTACCAAACTTTACTGCATTTCCTTAGATAGTATGAATGAATTTATTTTATAACTATGCCTAATCTTCTTTCTATCTTTTTCCATATACTTTACTATTTCTCTATTTGCAAACATTTGAACATATTTACATAACCATTTTTATAACTAAATAATTTTGTAATTACCAATTTTTTATTTAATTTTCAAGGAAATAAAGCCATTATTTATAATATTACACATTTAAAGCATTTATTTGAATCTTTGAATCTTTGGAACGTATTTCAAAATCAAATTTTATTTTATTACTAAATTTGTATAGAAATCATGACTTGCCCAATTCTCGCCCTTTCGATGATACATCCCAAGGTCCAAGGAGATGACTTTATGCTTCCAGACTGGTAGTTCTTCTTGTCTGGAATTTGGTTCATCCAGGAAGCAGGAACGGACAAATTCGGAGAAGCCAGTTTCTTGACAAATGAAAATTTAACCGTGATTTTTCATATTTCGATGTCTAGTTTTCACTAGACATAAATTAAGACATACTACATTATTCCCGCACGACGCGGCCTCGAGTTTATGCTCTAGAAATCCATTTTGTTAATTTTGCTAATTTAACAGAAAACTATGACCTTTCTGGTCAGTGGCCTAATTACGAGAGAGAGCATAAACGCTCAGCAACAGTTATCGTCTCTATTCCCCCACCCTCGATTTGCTTGTCTGACTTGGATTTTGCCGTTTTTTCTTGTCTTAACTGTTTATTTAAAATATTGTAGAAACCTGATTTTTTCGTAGCACACAAAACACTCCCGAAGTCATGATTTTTGTACAATTACAATTTATTTTAGAGTCATAGACTTAATGATCAATATTCATGGCTTGAAAAATTTATTTAAATTATATTTCATAAATTGAGATTATTTCAATTTTTTTATTGAATTGAAACGGGACATTCTAACCCGTTTCAGTGTGTGTGTATGTCTGTGTGTGTGCGAGTGTGTTACTCATTCACGTAAAATATACTGGACCATTGAGCTGTTGTTTTACATGGATATTCATAGGGTCTCTGGTTAACACATTAGCCTACTTTTATTTAGAAATTCCATCAGGGCTCCGCTTTACTGGCCTTGAAAACTCCCTTAACACTAAATTATCAATAGTCCACTTTATAAACGGCCGAATCAACTGATAGTATATGTGTTTGTAATCACCTGTAAAATTCACTTTCAAACAGGCGATAGTAAATGTTTATTGTTATTCATCTTTCAAGGTTAGTTAAACTCTACAGAGGTCATGTTACAAGCAGAAGCTTTTCCTTCTCTTGGTTTTTCAAGACAGTAATCGGTCAAGTTTATAGTTTGATATAATTATTGGGATTTAATTTCAGTAAATTAAACCCATCCCAAATACAAGTACATATTAAATAAATACAAATATTCTTCAAGCCCGTACGACGGACGGGTACTCTGCTAGTTTTTTATAAAATAATTATTTATTAATCTAGCCTGCGTGACAATTTTATTATATTACATACTTGTATTATATTTAAATACAAACTCTAAAAATTTTATGATAGAATTTCAATTATTAGCAAGGCAACAGTGCTACCACCTAAAACTTTGAAAACAGCATTTTGCAATAATTTAGTTTCCAAACCATTTTGGAGATACGTTTCCCTAAACTACGAGAGGCCTTACAAGGCGATTTTCGGATTAGACATATTTCCATATGTCTAAACAATGCCAGGCCCCTCAAGGCGACCTTCGACTTGGACAGATTTCTATATGTTTAAACTACCCGAGGCCCCACAAGGCGACCTTCGACTTGGACAGATTTCTGTATGTCTAAACTACGCCAAGCCCCACAAGGCGACCTTCGACTTGGACAGATTTCCATACTTCTAAATTACGCCAGGCCTCACAAGGCGACCTTCAGATTAGAAAGATTTCCATATGTCTAAATTACGCCATGCCTCACAAGGCGACCTTCTAATTAGACAGATTTCCATATGTCTAAACTAAGCCAGGCCTCACAAGGCGACCTACGGATTAGACAGATTTCCATATGTCTAAACTACGTCAGGCCTCACAAGGCGGACTTTTACTCGGACAGATTTCCATATGTCTTCGTTTTAGTTGAAACAGTAAAATTGTTTGCGATCAACATCCCTAGTAGAACGAAACCGTTTTTGAACCGTAACTCAAATCAGAGCTTTTTCTCCTTCCTTAGTAGTACAAATACAGCTCATTAGCAGTGCAACATGGAAAGTTACCTCACCTAACCTAGATGCACGAAGAGGTGCAGTCATATTTTATACTACATCTTTCTCTCAAACAACTATAAATTATATAAAATATCAAGAGCATACAGGTACAATACATTGCAATAAAAATATTAGAAACAACCCCAATACCACAAAATTAACCAACAATTCCTAATAATACAAGTTATCTAAAAGTATTCCCTTTGTACTGTTAGATGACCATGACATTCATCATCATCAGAGGGTCTTATTTCCAAATTACAATCTAGAAAAACAATAAGTTACAAACTAGATTGACTAAGTAAGTATTGACAATAACTTGTAATATTAGTTATTTTTTATTATATTTGTGGTATTTGGGTTGTTTCCAATATTTTTACTGTAATTCTAAATTTATCCTGATAGTTTTGTAGCGCAATACTTTCAGGGTTTGTAGTTGCATCTGTTCCTCGTACTGTTAGACCTACATTTCTCTAGTAAGCACGAAAACTTGTAACGAAATTAAATCCTTCTTTGTTTAATATTTGCGTACTTTCAGTAGCAGCAATTTATTAAAAAAATATCAGTTAATTTCCTGAAGGGAGTGTAGGCTACTAATTATCCAGATTTAAGGTATAATTTCAGTATAACAAACACATAGCTACAATAATTCCAGGAGATAATAGCTTCAGTGTAATATCAACTTACAACAATAGAAAATACAAAAGAGAATGTAATAAAAATGGCTTTTTTGACATACAAATAAGTACCTTAGTTGATAGAAAAGATGGTGAACAGCGTCCATTACCACAAAGAGGCTTGTTGCAGTGGTGGTCGAAGCAAGAGAAGACAAAATCTTGCATAAAGCAACAAAAAAAAAATATTTAAATGAATATTAATTGTGTTTCACTCACAAAGACCAAACAATTTTATAAAAGAATGTCACAATGGGTTATAGTCACGTAGGGTAAAAATGTGAGATGTAGTGACTGGAAAATTTATATAGTAAATTAGAATACAAAGTAAAAGTGTAAGTATTTATACTTGTAGAAAAGGCTGGGTAAAAGTGCTAGAGACAAAAGAAGCAAACTAACCGTAGCTGAAAAAACGCTTTAGTAAGAGTGAGCTAGCGGAGGTAAAGTAACTGCGTCTAAAAACAAATAGCCTACAGTAAACACTCGATTATACGGCATCGTCGGGACCTTAGTCAATTGAGAGGATAGACGGATAATAGAAACACTGTGTTATTGTTCCAAAACATAACCTCAATCAATTATATTATAGACGAATATCAGTCTCACAGTAATTTAATATATTTCGGAGCGAAAAGAAAATAAATACGATTCTAAAAACAAATAAAACTATTTATTACATGATAAAAACATCCTCACAGTAGCTACAAATGTGGCAAAATAATGTACGGCATGGGTTCCCATGTTGTTCCCAAACTGGGGAGCGCGCCCCTCTTGGGGGACATGAAGTTAAGTAAAACCAGTTGGAAAATATTAAGATAATTATAATATTTTTAATAATATAGCAACAAAGTTGATGTTGCTAATAACTTGGGCCGTGCCCTTACTAGAATACAACCTCAAATAGGCATGCTAGTGTAAAATATGCAAGTTCAAGAATCTCACTAGCAGATTTTTCTCTTATCAGTTAAAATTTACCTTGCAAATTAAAACTTGAAATGTTATATAATGTTTCCTGAGAAAGTAAGTCTATGTATAAATACATAAATTGTATAATATTTTTCACATCCTAATACCATTTATTTATAGTGTAAAGTGGAGGGGGATTTCGTCTCCAGAGGAGGGGGCGTAAACCCAAAACGATTGGGAACTCTTGGTGTACAGTAATGTAAACTTACAAATGAAATAGTTAATGTAGCTTAACAAACAAAGCGAAGGCGTCCCTGCACCTTAAAGCACGTTGATATTACAGTAATACTCGTATTATGCTATTACAGCAATGACGATTAACAGAAACTGTTTAAAGACTGACGGTTTAAAGAGTGATGGTTAAACGAAGTTTTACTGTAATTGTGATACAAATATCCGTCTCCAGTCCCTAACGAGTCTCATTATAAGTATAAAAATAATTCAAGATTGTGTGTAAGTAAAGGAATAACAACCACATACCCAATACAATATTGTAAAAAAACAGAAATATATTTCTTCCTCGTTGTTTCTACTTTGTTCTTTCGTTGTTTTCTTCCATTAATATTTTTTTAGGCAATATAAGAATGCAATTAGACCATTCTGTAATTTTATTTGTAAAAAACCAAAGATATTTATTTAATGATAAAAACTTTATTGTGCCCTTTTTGTCATTTATTAGATCTGCCCATATTATTATTTCTTACAGTAAAGACAATTATTTAATAATTTATGCTTTTTGTAATTATGCTTTTTGTAGATCTGTATTTTGTAGTTAAATTTTTATTTTTAATTACAAACTGGCAAGCAAGAATGAATGTCTCCATGTTCACAAAGATTCTTGTGTTGGGTGAAAAATTTATTTCAAGATGATAGAATATTAAACCATCAACCGTTTAAACAATTTTATAAAGTGAAATTATACTACTTTGTAACTTCAGAAATATATTTCTTTTTTTTCTGTTTTCTTTCATTGTTTTCCAATGATTTTTTTAACATTTTAAGAATACAAGTTAAAATCATAAAATTACATTTGTAAAAAAGCAAAAACATAAAGCTTAAGGATCATGATATAGTGTAATCTTTGTAGATTATAAAAAAATATTTCATCTTAGTTTGGGTTTCAATGTTAATTGACACTTGTTTATTCAAAACGGTCCTGTACCTAGGTCATCATCATTGATAGATATGATACAATTTAGTTGCATATGTCATCATCATAGAGACAATTTACAAAAATAAGTTTTATCTAACTATTTTAATTGCAAAATCTCGAGTTACAATTTCTATTTTGTAAATAGAAAGCATTTATTATTTACTTTCGATACTATTTGTTCCACATAATGTAGGCCTAAGTTAAACCGTTGAGTTTCCACAAAGGGAGCCAGTGAGGCCACGCCAGTGTTGTCATTATTCTAGAAAGAGGTGTGATTTGGCCGTGCAATTAGAAGACATTGACGAGATCAGTTAGTGCACATAGACAGTGGCACTATTGGACAACTACGACCAACGCCACTCTCGTTTAAGACCCTACTTTAAACACAGAGCAAAAAAAAGAGCAATAACGGAAATGTTGGCAACGCTTGTACAAATGCATTATATAACTTAGAGTATTAGAAGAAATGATGCACTTGTACGTGTGGGAAATTCCCGGATCCATATTTTCGTTTGGGACATCCAGATAAATTCTTCCTTTTGGGAAACTTGAAATACACTTTTATGTTTGGAAAACTTCAGATGAATATTTACGTTTAGGAAACTCCAGATAAATATTTACGTTTAGGAAACTCCAGATAATTATTTTACGTTTGGGACACTCCAGATAATATTTGACGTTTGAAATATCCAGATAAATATTTTCGTATGGGAAATTCCAGATAAATATTTTACGTTAGGGAAACTCCAGATAAATATATCACGTTTGGGAAACACCAGATACATATTTTAGGTGTGGAAACTCCAGATAAATATTTTACGTTTGGGAAAATTCAGACAAATATTTTACGTTTTGGAAAATATAGATAAATACCTACGTTTAGAAAACTGATCAAAATTTTACATTTGTGAAACTCCAAATAAATGTTTTACGTTTGGGAAACTACAGATAAATATTTACTTTGAAAAACTCCAGATAACTACCTACGTTTGGGTAATTGTAGATAAATACTTTACGTTTGGGAAACACCAGATAAATATATACGTTTGGGAAACTCCAGATAAACATTTTACGTTTGGAAAACTCCAGATAAACATTTTACGTTTATGACACTTCAGATAAATATTTACGTTTGGGAAACTCCAAATATATAATTACGTTTGGGAAACCTCACCTAAATATTTACGTTTGGGAAACTAAAGATAAATATTATACGTTTGGGAAACTCCAGATAAATACTTACGTTTGGGAAATTCCTTATAAATATTTACGTTTGGGAAACTCGAGATAAATATTTTACGTTTGGGAAACTTCAGATATATATCTACGTTTAGAAAACTGATAAATATTTTTCGTTAATGAAATTCCAAATAAATATTTTACGTTTAGGAAACTTCAGATAAATATTTACGTTTGGGAAACTCCAGACAAATACTTAGGTTTGGGAAACTGTAGATAAATAGTTTACGTTTAGGAAACACCAGATAAATATATACGTTTAGGAAACTCCAAATAAAAATTTAAGTTTGGAAAACTCCAGATAAATATTTTACCTTTGGGAAACTGCAGATAAGTATTTACGTTTGGGACACTCTAGATAAATATTTTACGTTTGGGAAACGTCAGCTAAATATTTATGTTTGGGAAACCCCAGATAAATATTTTATGTGTGGAAACTCCAGATAAATATTTTACGTTTGGGAAACTCCGGATAAATATTTTACGTTTGAGAAATTCCTGATAAATATTTCACTTTTTGGAAACTCCAGATAATCATTTACGTTTGGGAAATTCCAGATACATATTTTACGTTTGGGAAACTCCGGATAAATATTTTAAGTTAGAGAAATTCCAGATAAATATTGTACCTTTGGGAAACGCCAGACAAATATTTTACGTTTGGGAAACTCCTGATAAATATTTACTTTTGGGAAAATCCAGATAAACATTTACGTTTGTGAAACTCCAAATATATATTTTACGTTAGGGAAACTCCGGATAAATATTTACGTATGAGAAACTCTAGATAAATATTTTACGTTTGGGAAACACCAGATACATACTTTGCGTGTGGAAACTTCAGATATATATTCTACCTTTGGGAAACTGCAGATAAATATTTATGTTTGGGAAACCCCAGATAAATATTTTACGTTTGGGAAACTCCAGATAAATATTTTACGTTTGGGAAATTTCAGATAAATATTTACGTGTGGTAAATACCTGATAAATATTTCACGTTTGGGAAACACTAGATTTTACGTGTGGAAACTACAGATAAATATTTACTTTTGGGAAACTCCAGATAAACATTTACGTTTGGGAAACTCCAGGTAAATATTTTACGTTAGAGAAATTCCAGATAAATATTGTACGTTTGGGAAACTCCAGACAAGTATTTTACGTTTTGGGAAACTCCTGATAAATATTTACTTTTGGGAAACTCCGGATAAACATTTACGTTTGTGAAACTCCAAATAAATATTTTACGTTTGGGAAACTTCAGATAAATGTTTTACTTTTGGCAAACTCCAGATAAATATTTTACGTTTGGGAAACTCCAGATAAATATTTACTTTGGGAAACTCCAGATAAATACCTACGTTAGGGAAACTGTAGATAAATACTTTACGTTTGGGAAACCCCAAATAAATAAATACGTTCGGGAAGCTCCAGATAAACTAATACGTTTTGGAAACTTAAGATAAACATTTTACATTTCGAAAACTCCAGGTAAATATTTACCTTTTGGAAACACCAGATGAATATTTACGTTTGGACTCCAGATAAATATTTTACATTTAGGAAACTGCAAATAAATATTTATGTTTGGGAAACTCATAATTAATGTACGTTTGGGAAACCTCAACTGAAAATTTACGTTTTGGAAACTTCAAATAAATATTTTAGGTTTGGGAAACTATAGATAAATACTTACGTTTGGAAATTTCCAGGTAAATATTTTACGGTTGGGAAACTCCAGTTAAACATTTTACGTTTGGGACACTTCAGATAAATATTTACGTTTGGGAAACTCCAAACAAATATTTAACGTTTGGGATACTTCAGACAAATACTTTACGTTTTGGAAACTATAGATAAATAGCGTTTAGAAAACTAATAAATATTTTACATTTGTGAAACTACAGATAACTATTTTTTACGTTTGAAAAACTCCAGATAAATATTTACTTTCTCACACTCCAGAAAAATACCTACGTTTTGGGAAACTGTAGATAAATACTTTACGTTTGGGAAACACCAAATAAATATTTACGTTTAGGAAACTCCAGATAAACATTTTACGTTTGGGAAACACTAGATGAATAATTACGTTTGGGACACTCGAGATAAATATTTTACGTTTGGGAAACTACAGATAAATACTTACGTTTGGAAAATTCCAGGTAAATATTTTACGTTTGAGAAACTTCAAATAAATATTTCCGTTTGGGAAACTTTAGATAGATATTTGACGTTTGGAAAACCTCACCTAAATATTTACGTTTTAGAAATTCCAGGTAAATATTTTACGTTTGGGAAACTAAAAATAAATAATTACATTTGGGAAAATCCTTATAAATACTTACGTTTGGGAAACTCGAGATAAATATTTTACGTTTGGGAAACTATAGATATATATCTACGTTTCGAAAACTGATACCAGACATATACTTACGTTTGGGAAACTGTGGATAAATATTTACGTTTGGGAAATTCCAGGTAAATATTTTACGTTTGCGAAACTCCAAATAAATATTTACGTTTGGGAAACTCGAGATAAATATACGTTTGGGAAACTTCAGATAAACATATTACGTTTGGGAAACTATAGATATAAATCTACGTTTAGAAAACTGATAAATATTTTTTGTTTAGGAAACTTCAGATTAATGTTTTACGTCTGGGAAACTCGAGATACATATTTTACGTTTAGGAAACGGCAGATAAATATATACGTTTGGGAAACTCCAGATAAATATATACGTTTGGGAATCTCCCGATAATTATTTTACATTTGGGAAACTCCAGATAAATACTTACGTTTGGGAAATTCCAGATAAATATTTTACGTTTGGGAAACTCCAAATAAATATTTACGTTTGGGAAACTCCAGATAAATATTTACGTTTGGGATTCTCCCGAAAATTATTTATTGTTGGCAAACTTCTGATAAATATTTACGTTTGGGATTCTCCCGAAAATTATTTATTGTTGGCAAACTTCTGATAAATATTTACGTTTAGGAGACAGCAGGTAAATATATACGTTTAGGAAACTCCTGATAAATGTTTACGTTTGGGACACTCCAGATAATTATTTTACATTTAGGAAACTCCATATAAATCATTAGGTTTAGCCAAATGTAGATAAATATTTTATGTTTGGGAAACTCAAGATAAACATTTTACGTTTTGAACACTTCAGATAAATATTTACGTTTGGGAAACTCCAAATAAATATTTACGTTTGCGAAACTCCAGATAATTATTTTACGTTTATGAAACTCCAGATAAATACTTACGCATGGGAAACTCCAGAGAAATATTTTACGTTTGGAAAACTCTTGATAAATATTTTCGTTTGGGAAACTTCAGATAAATATTTTACGTTTGGGAAACATCAGACAAATATTTTACGTTTGGGAAACTATAGATAAATATCTACGTTTAGAAAACTGATAAATATTTTACGTTTTGTGAAACTCCAATTAAATATTTCCCGTTTGGGAAACTTCAGATAAATATTTTACATTTATGAACTCCAGATAAATCATTAGGTTTAGGCAAATGTAGATAAATATTTTACGTTTGGGAAACTCCAGATAAACATTTTACGTTTGGGAAACTCCCGATAATATTTCACGTTTGAAATATCCAGATAAATACTTTCGTATGGGAAATTCCAGATACATATTTTACGTTAGGGAAACTCCAGATAAATATTTCACGTTTGGGAAACACCAAGATACATATTTTACGTGAGGAAACTCCAGATAAATATTCTACGTTTGGGAAACACCAGATAAATATATACATTTGGGAAACTCCAGATAAACATTTTACGTTTGGAAAACTCCAGATAAACATTTTACGTTTATGACACTTCAGATAAATATTTACGTTTGGGAAACTCCAAATATATATTTACGTTGGGAATCCTCACCTAAATATTTACGTTTGGGAAACTCCAGATAAATATTATACGTTTGGGAAACTCCAGATAATTACTTACTTTTGGGAAATTCCAGGTAAATATTTTACGTTTGCGAAACTCCAAATAAATATTTACGTTTGAGAAATTCCTTATAAATATTTACGTTTGGGAAACTCGAGATAAAAATTTTACGTTTGGGAAACCTCAGCTAAATACTTACGTTTGGGAAATTCAAGGTAAATATTTTACGTTTGGGAAACTCCAAATAAATATTTACGTTTGGGAAATTCCTTATAAATATTTACGTTTGGGAAACTCGAGATAAAAATTTTACGTTTGGGAAACCTCAGCTAAATACTTACGGTTGGGAAATTCAAGGTAAATATTTTACGTTTGGGAAACTCCAAATAAATATATACGTTTGGGAAACTCGAGATAAATATTGTACGTTTTGGAAACTTCAGATAAACATATTACGTTTGGGAAACTAAAGATATAAATCTACGTTTAGAAAACTGATAAAAATTTTACGTTAGTGAAACTCCAAATAAATATTTTACGTTTAGGAAACTTCAGATAAATTTTTTACTTTTGGGAAACTCCAGATACATATTTTACGTTTAGGAAACGTCAGATAAATATATACGTTTGGGAAACTCCAGATAAATATTTACGTTTGGGAAACTTCCGATAATTATTTTACATTTGGGAAACTCCTGATAAATAATTACGTTTGGGAAACTCCAGATAAATATTTTACGTTTCGGAAACTTCAGATAAATACATACGTTTGGGAAACTCCAGATAATTATTTTACATTTGGGAAACTCCAGATAAATATTTTACATTTTGGAAACTATAGATTAATATTTTACGTTTGGGACACTCCAGACAAATATCTACGTTTAAAAAACTGATTATTATTTTACGTTTGTGAAGCTCTAAAGAAATATTTTACGTTTTTCGAAACTTCAGATAAATGTTTTACGTTTGGAAACCTCCAAATAAATATTTTACGTTTGGGAAACACCAGATACATATTTTACGTTTCGAAAACTCCAGATAAATGTTTGCGTTTGTTAAACTGCAGATAAATATTTTACGTTTGGAAAACTCCATGTAAATACATACGTTTGGGAAAGCTCGAAATACATTTGTAGGCCTCCGTTTGGCACATCCAAATAGATATTTATGTTTGCACAGACCTACATTTTGCACATCCAGAGAGATTTTCATGCTTGGAAAACTACAGATACATTTGTAGACCGACGTTTTGACACATCCAGATATATATTTATGTTTGGATAGCTCCAGATACATTTCTACTCCTGCGTTTGGCACATCTGGATAGATATTTATTTTTATAAAAATCCAAGTACATTTGTAGGAGTACGTTCCAGAAATCCGGAAGAATTTCTATATTTGGAAAACTCCAAATACATTTGTAGGCCTACGTTTGGCACCACCAGATAGACTTTTATATTTGAAAAATTTCAAATACATTTGTAGGCCTACGTTTGGCACGTCCAGATAGAGGTTTATGTTTGAAAAACTCCAGATACATTTGTAGACCTAGGTTTTAGAAATCCAGATAAATTTTTATGCTTGGAAAATACCAGATACATTTGTAGGCCTACGTTTGGGAAATTCAGAAAAATGTTTATGTTTGGACAACTCAGATACATTTGTACGCCTACTTTTGGCACATCCAGAGAGATTTTTATGTATGGAAAATTACAGATACATTTGTAGGCCTACGTGTGGCACATCCATATATATTTTTTAGGTTTAAAAACTCCAGATACATTTGTAGGCCTAAGCTTGGCACATCTAGATAGATTTTTATGTTTGGAAAACTGCAAATACATTTGTAGGCCTAAGCTTGGCACATGTAGATAGATTTTTATGTTTGGAAAACTGCAAATACATTTGTAGGCCTACGATCGGCACATCCAGAGACATTTTTATGTATAGAAAACTCCAAATACATTTTTAATCCTGCGTTTGGCAAATCCTAATGAATTATTATGTTTGGAAATCTTCAGATACATTTGTAGGCCACGTGGTCACATCCAGATAGATTTTTATGTTTTGAAAACGCCAGATACATTTGTAGGCCTACATTTGGCCCATCTAAATAGATTTTTATGTTTGGAAAACTCCAGATACATTTGTAAGCCTGCAAGTACGTTTGGTACATCCAGATGGATTTTTATGTTTGGAAAACTCCAGATACATTGTAACGTGATTAATGAATTTTATGATATAAATTCTTAATGAATTTAGGATTGCAGTAATTCTTTACACAATTAGTTATTTGACCTGCAATTTCAAGAATTTATTTGAGTTTTAGAATGGTGTATTCAATAAATAATTTAACCAACAAATATTAAATTAAATAAATCAAGTTTTACTGCACATAATACATAAAATACAAAAATAAAATTACATCTGAAACGTTTACACTACTTTGTGTTTGGCATAAAATTGTTTTACATATAGGATTTTATAAGAACTTTACATTATTTTAAAAAACTATGGCATGGCACATGATATCCACAAGAGATTGCGTCTACATAATTTAAAATACATTTAAGTTTAGCTATTCGATATTTTAAAAAAAACTTGCTATTATATCATACAAATTAATTAACACGTCCCGCATTTCAAAAAATAGAAACCTGTATTATTATTCCGTGACCAGTTAAATTTTGAAAGTGAAATTTAGATTTTCCATCACTTTATGTCTATAATTATAACTTATGTGAACTGTAATACGTAAGGTAAAATTTCGATCTGGATTCAGATCTCGCCATTCAGCATTTTGGATTGGCGTTGGTTGAGATTTGGAACCTCGTCCGGTGTTAGGTCTTAGTGTAGCAACATTTCTTCGAACAAAATAAATTGATAATGATACTTTTACATAATTGAAATCTTAAAATAAAAACATCTGTTTTCGCTCGTCACATCTGGAGTGTCTGTATCCGTCTACATTTCGTCAAGGAGAGATGGATTTTTACAGCAACGACGCGAGCTTTTCATCTTATGCGCAATGTTGCTGCGCACCTTTTGATATCAGGCTCTGTGAAAATCTTATCTCAGCCAGTGCGATTTACTTTATAATTTACAATTTTTTTAATTTTATATTTTAAAATTAATATCTCGTTTTGTTTTCTGAAACTGCTGTAATATGTAACATTTGCTTAAAATAATTTTACAACATTAGTAGGCCTACGTTTGGGAAATCCAGATAAAACTTTACGTTTCGATAACCCCAGATACATGTTTAAAACAAGCTTTTTAATCAATTCAAAATTATACTTTTAACCGAAAATTAATTACTAGGCTCTTCTTAAAACTGGTTTTATTATGTTTTATTAATAAAATTAAAATTATTAGAATAATGGACTAGGTTTTTACCGGAAGTTCTAGGTATTAATTAAGTTTTAATTATATCTAATATAATCAAACACTTTGCGAACTCAAGGTCCATGTAGGGCAAGTTTGTTATCTAGTTAGCCTAAGTTTATTAAGCTCTTCGAATTTATTTTATTAAAATTTTTTTTAATTCAGCACTCGTTCTTATATCCAATCGCAGTGAAAATTTAAATTAAAACTTAAAGCCGTCTGAGAAATTATATCCTAAAAAAAATTATATTTTTTGCAATCAGAATTCATACATGGTAAGTCTTATCTTAGATTATAGGCTACTGGAGAAATAGGTGACAGCATGTTTTATTCCTAATTACTTAAAAATATTATTTAATATTACTGGTAAATGACAGTTTACTAGTAGATATGTTTGAAAATAGAAATCATAAATATGGAAAACTTTTTGTTAACCTCGGTCGTCTATAATTCAAGATCATTGAACCAATTAAGGTCATATTTACAATAAGAACTACGCAGGTATGAGAAAGTGCATATGTCCATTGTACAAGTATTTCTAGTCTATCGACTAACTTGAAATTCATTTAAAAAGTAATAAAAATACTGCTAATTTTCTAACCCAGCATTTTGTCACCGAGCATTGTGAAATTAGAAAACCATTGATATACGAAGATAGATGCAACTATATCAACAGATGTAGGTAATCGCGCTATGACGTATAGCTGATACTCAAATTAAGTGAATACATATGATTTCTTACAACTGTTTTATATGTGTACGTTAGTTTGCTTTAGAGATATTTTAAGACGTACATTAGCTATATTAGACCTAATTAATTTATTGTTCATTATTAAGTAAAAATGCTTTCAGCTTCCTTGAAATACTGATTAAAATGTATTTTGTAACCTATAATACCAAATGATTATATATATATATATATATATATATATATATATATATATATATATATATATATATATATATATATATAGACGTATATAAGAATCGTAGTCCTGAAAGGTAGAGACATAGATGCTTACTAAGAAAGGATTTTTCAAAATGTTGATTTTAACAGCTAAAAATTGCAAAATTTGCAATATTATACATGATTGTAATCATGTACATACAATCATTTGTATACAATTGCACATATTTTCGGTTAAATAATAGCCTACACTATTATAACTTTTTATTCCCATTTCATAATCATTATAAAGTAGTTTTATATATATTAAATTGAAAATGCCGATTTTAAACGAGAGCGGGGGAAGCCACCAAAAACACGCGCGCGCGCACACACACACACACACACACAAACACACATATGTGTGTGTATATATATATATATATATATATATATATATATATATATAGGCTTAAAGAGAAACAGGGTTTGTTGTTGGTCCTCAAAATTCTCAAAAACTACTTGACCGACTATTTTGAAATTTCAAATGAAGATTCTTTATTGCACGTGGAATGTCATATTCTGTATTAAGTACAATTTTTTTAATGAGTTGTGAGAAAACATGGGATCACATTACCATAGCGCAGTAGGAACTTCTTCGCCTAGGAATGCCTTTCTGAGGTCGGCGCTATGATACACACATAGATCTGCGCTGTGACCGATAGGTGGCAACTGGTTTTTCAGTTGCCATGACTAAATCTTACCGTTTTGTGTGGAAAAATTTAAAGTAGTATATGTGTGTTTTTGTATTTGTGTTAAACAATAAACTTCTTTGCATTTGTGAATCTTTGCATTTGTGAATCTGAGTGTACCAGAAATATTAATTGTTTAGAAATACTGTGACAAAATATTTCGTTTTTAAAATACCAAAATCTCATTTGAGTTGAAAAGCTGTGGGTGCTAGAACTAAGGCAATTGTTCTACAATATGAATGTTTTGAGGAACACGAATCTTGCCTCTCGCAAGTAAGATCAAATATTGCAAATATTCAACGCGTAAAATAAGTCCAGTCAGAGAAATGCGGATGTTACAACGCGAATAACTTACAAAGACTTGAGCACCAGCGTATTCTTTCTATGCGAAATAGCCATGCTACTATTTCAAGAGCTGCCTTTGAATAGCAACCACATTAAAACTATTTCAATTCAATACTTGTACAAATTGGTTCAATGATTAAACGCCAAAATCAATAATTGCAACGTCAAAAATATAAAAATGAAGCACCTGGTATGTGCTGTGCAAGAGGTAAAATTCCTTTGACACGGCTTTATAAACCACATGAACATTTAAAAAAAATTAAATTTAGGATTGCATCCTTAAACAAAACATTTTCTTTGTCTCCTTCATCCTCCTTATCCTTCTCAACTCTCTCTCTCCCTCGTTATTTCACTAGTCCTCCTCGCTTTCTTCTCGTCCTCCTCGTCCTTGCTCTTGTTCTATCCCTCGACCACTCTCTCATGGTCCTCACTCGTTCTAAAACTTTTAGCATTTATTTTTATAGCTCTTATACTTAAAGGCAAAGCAGAATTTTTAAATTTACATTTTGTCACTGGAACATTTTTTGTCTTTATAAACAAGTTATTGTGTTGCGTTGCTTTTCTTAGACCAGCGTTACAGGTACCATTTTTTTAGGTAGCTTCTATTGCTAAAATCTTATGTGTTACAAAGCAGCAATAATTTAGCAGATTTTTATTATTTTACATCACATTACTTCAGTTGACCTGAAAATAAGTAGTTGCTCAGTCAATAACTTTATATTATGGGAAATAACTAAATGTGTCCTGAAACATTTATCTTCCTAGAGAAGCAACGTGGGATTAATAAGACGTATTAAGTAGTTTTGACGTCTTCCTACAAGATGTTGAATAGGTTATTGGTTCCCATTTAATAGAAGCCAGTAATACGAGAAGCAACATGAGCAGAAAGTCTAGCAAGAGTATAATTCGTCAGAAGAGTTAGTAAATAACAAGAATAGAGTTATAAAGAGGTATTAAAAAGCTAGAAAATACATACATTCATTCACTCAAATGACATCTTTTGGTGCTAAACAAGTTGTAGAAGAAAATTTTATGTTAATCACTTAAACAATAGTTTATGACTATCCGAACTTTGAATTTAGTAAATTTGTTAAAACTTACTGAAACAGAACGTTTTCGATCGCTATGTACCGATCTTCATCAGTGTCTTCTGCTTGGAGTTGTTGGGTCAAGAGGTGACATTGAAACCGTCACGGTTTTAAAGGTAGGTTGTCGATAGTATCAAAGAGTATGTGTGATTTGTATTGTGTTTGTTCGTTTAATATGTTTGTACTTTGTGTTTTTGTGTGTCTGCAAATTTTATATTCTTCTAGTGTGTTGAGATGTGGTCCTTTTTTTGTTGATGTGTAGGATTTCTAGATTTTGGTAAATGTCTGTGTATTTGTGTCCTGTATCTTTTATGTGGTTGTAAAATGTTGAGTTGGTGTTCTGTTTGTGTTCTTCGACTCTTTGTTTAAAGCTGCGACCTGTTTGTCCAATGTAGAACTAGTTACATTCGTCGCAGTTCAGTTTGTATACGCCTGGTACTTGTAGTTTATCCTTGTTGTTGGTGTCGTGTTGTATTTTGTGTTGGAATTCGTTATTAGTTTTGTATGCTATTTTGTATCCTATTTTTTGAAATTTGCGGACTATATTGTTTGTTGTTTTCTTTATGTATGGTAATGTGATGTATTTGTTTTCCCTGTCTGTAGTGTTAATTTAAAGTTTTTTGTATTTTGTACCATAGTTTGTCTATTATTGTGGTGTATCCATTTGTGTATGCTAAATATTTAATTGTTTTTAGTACTTTGTTTATGTTTTCGGTGGTCATTGGGACTTCTTTAAGTCTATGGTACATGGATCTGAAGGCAGCGTGTTTGTGTTGGATAGGGTGGTTTGAGGTGTTGTGGATAAGTGTGTCTGTTGTTATTGGTTTACTGTAAATGTTGAAGCTGTGTTTTTGTGTATGGCCTTTTGTTATGGTTAGGTCGAGGAAGTTTAGGGATCGGTTGGTTTCATAGTGTTGATATCATCGACGTATCTGTGCCAGGAAATGATTTTGTGTGCGTGTGTATTGTTTGTGAGTATCTTGGTGTTTTCTATGTGTTGTAGAACAATTTCGCTTAGGACACTACTGATAGGACTTCCCATGGGTAGGCCATCTGGTTGTGAATAGAAGTTTGAGTTGTGAGTGAAAGAGTTTTTTTTTTGGTGATGGTTTGGAGGATGTTTATGATTTCGGTAACGTCGGTTTTAGGTATGTTGTTCTGTATTAATTGGGTTTCTAGGATGTTGATCGTTTCGGGTATGGTTATGTTGGTGTATATATTTGTTATGTCGAGTGATAGTTGTGTTGAATTGTGTGGTATGTTTATGTCTTTTATTTCATTTATGAGGTTTGTTCTGTTTTTCATGTGTGTTTCTGTGTTCACGTTTATGGATTGTCTGATTATTTTGTCCATATATTTTACTAATTTATGTGCAGGGGTATTCGGGTATTTGATGGCAAAAAATAAAACACAAAATAGTACAAACATATTAAACTAACAAACACAATACAAATCACACATACATTTTGATACTATCGAAAACCTACCTTTAAAACCGTCACCGCTTGACCCAACATCTCCAAGCAGAAGACACTGATGAAGATCGGCACATAGCGATCGAAAACGTTCTGTCTCAGTAAGTTTTAACAAATTTACTAAATTCAAAGTTCGGATAGACATAAACTATTGTTTAAGTGATTAATAAGATTCAACCAAACGTAATGGACCACAAAATTCAAGAATAATTTTATGCTTACATTTAGAATTCAAGACTAAGTCTACCTGGAAGTTTACTTCCCTCACATAACAACAATAATAATACAATTTTACAAATATACTTCATTTCGGATGCTAATCAACCACTTCGCTCAAATATTGTTTCTAATTTAAATGGTGAATTGTTTGAAATTTTACAAAATGTTTCTTACACGAAATAATAATCTTAAAAAACTTTTAAATATACGTAATTTGGAAAACATGCTTGATATTAAGGACGATTCTAAGTTAATAACTCTTTCTGATCGCGAGCCTACAAATCCACATGGAAGTTTTTATAATGATCCAATTGTTAATCAAGTTGCTTTACTATTGGTAAACGAAGATAAAGGTCCTAGAGATATTCTTTTACATTGTCGATGTAACAAAACAAGCGATCCTCCTCAATACCCTCTTATGTATTCTACAGGAAAAGATGGGTATTATGTTATGATCCTCCTCAATACCCTCTTATGTATTCTACAGGACAAGATGGGTATTATGTTATGATCCTCCTCAATACCCTCTTATGTATTCTACAGGACAAGATGGGTATTATGTTATGATCCTCCTCAATACCCTCTTATGTATTCTACAGGACAAGATGGGTATTATGTTATGATCCTCCTCAATATCCTCTTATGTATTCTACAGGACAAGATGGGTATTATGTTATGATCCTCCTCAATACTCTCTTATGTATTCTACAGGACAAGATGGGTATTATGTTATAGTACAGCAGACACAAACTAATAGAAATGTTCCTTGCGTCCAGTTTTACGCTTTATACATTTAATATCAGAATAAATTCTGTGAAGTATTTGTATTAAATATATATATATATATATATATATATATATATATATATATATATATATATTAAATATGGTGATATGTTTTCTTGTAATATAGTTAATAAATTAAAAATATTTCACAAACAAGAATACTTTTAATGAATATATTTATTCAAAACTTTTCGCCGATAAAATAGTATCAGCATCTTCAGGAAAATAATTATCTAATAAAAAAAAATGTTTTATTATTAAAAAATGTAATTTTTTTATTAGATAATTATTTTCCTGAAGATGCTGATACTATTTTATCGGCGAAAAGCTTTGAATAAATATATTCATTAAAAGTATTCTTGTTTATGAAATATTTTTAATATATTATATATATATATATATATATTTGATCAAAATGCTGTTGATATGGAAGCCAGAATTATTACTGAATGGGTAAGTTACACAAGACATGATCAAACGAAGGTATGTGCTGATGAATATATAGGTCCGTCTAAGAGATGCAATCAATCACGATTCCAACATTCAGGCAGCCAATATGGGTCAACGCGTTATACTTCCATCGTCTTTCATTGGTTCGCCTCGATGTATGTGTGAAAAAACGCAAGATGCTATGACATACTATGGCAAATATGGGCGACTAGATTTCTTCATAACTTTTACTTGCAACACTAATGGCCAGAAATTCAAAATGAAATATTACCAGGATAAACATCATGTGATAGACATGATATTGTATTTTAACAAACGAATTTAGTACACAAAATTGGATTCCACTTCTTGTGTGCTATTGTGTTATTTTAATGTCATTAGTACATATTGTGACTCAATTATTTTGTTTTGAGGAAAATATGAATTAGTTTATTAGCTTCTTAGATTATATAAACACTTATTGAAATTTAGTAAGATATGTTACTGACAGATTTCATACAAAATGGGCAGAGGTTATAGTTGTTATTCAGTAACCCTAACTACAAGATAGGATTCATGAATACAGTTCTTCTATATATTTAAATAGTGAATGAGAAACATCCTGGGGGATGTAACTACCCAAAAGCACTGGAATAAATAAATAGAAAAAAACATTTTGTTATATTTCATATTGTAAATAATCTACTATCATAAAAATGAAATAATGTCAATTGAATTTATTTCATAACGGGTTTTCTCGGCAATTTTTTTCCTGATATCGTCGCAACAAGCGAGGGGTAAATTAGTATATATATATATAGATAGATAGATAGATAGATAGATAGTTCTTGAATTTTGTAGTCCATTACGTTCGGTGAATCTTATTAATCTCTTAAACAATAGTTTATGACTATCCAAACTAAAATATTGTAAATTTGTTAAAACTTACTGAGACAGAACGTTTTCGATCGCTATGTGGCGATCTTCATCAGTGTCTTCTGCTTGGAGATGTTGGGTCAAGCGGTGACGGTTTTAAAGGCAGTAATTTGATAGTATCAAAGAGTATGTGTGATTTGTATTGTGTTTGTTCGTTTAATATGTTTGTACTTTGTGTTTTTGTGTGTCTGTAAATTTTATATTCTTCTAGTGTGTTGAGATGTGGTCCTTTTTTTGTTGATGTGTAGGATTTCTAGATTTTGGTAAATGTCTGTGTATTTGTGTCCTGTATCTTTTATGTGGTTGTAAAATGTTGAGTTGGTGTTCTGTTTGTGTTCTTCGACTCTTTGTTTAAAGCTGAGACCTGTTTGTCCAATTTAGAACTTGTTACATTCGTCGCAGTTCAGTTTGTATACGCCTGGTGCTTGTAGTTTACCTTTGTTGTTGGTGTCGTGTTGTATTTTGTATTGGAATTCGTTATTAGTTTTGTATGCTATTTTTATGAAATTTGCGGGCTATTTTGTTTGTTGTTTTGTTTGTGTATTGTAATGTGATGTATTTGTTTTCCCTGTCTGTAGTGTTAATTTTAGTGTTTTTTGTATTTTGTACCATAGTTTGTCTATTATTGTGGTGTTGTATCCATTTGTGTATGCTCAATATTTAATTGTATCTAGTTCTTTGTTTATGTTTTCTGTGGTCATTGGGACTTCTTTAAGTCTATGGAACATGGATCTGAAGGCAGCGTGTTTGTGTTGGAAGGGTGGTTTGAGCTGTTGTGGATAGTTGTGTCTTTTGTTGTGGGTTTCCTGTAAACGTTTTTGTTTGTGTGGTTTTTTGTTATACAAGAGAAAGATTGTATCAGAAAAAGATTAATGAACTATTATGTAAAACAAAAACACAACTACCAACCTACACAAACATTCTTCCCCCGTATAGCCTAGTTAACCTTACTAATACCAAATTCACTCAACACGAAATGAATTTATTAAACAAAGACCTAAAATACAACCTACATTATAAATCAAATAACATAGCAAATAGAAATTTTATACTACAAACTGACACAGCCATACAAAAAACCGACACCAAAGTCCAAGACTCACCTCGACATGACATAAAAAACCTAACCAGCAAAAAACATGAACAATGAAATTAAAGTCTCTGCAAACATAAAACAAAAAGCACAACTAAATAACATCACACTCACCACAGCAGACAAAGGCAACACCACAGTAATTATTATTACAACAGCCTAAATGACAAAATCAATTTTTACATAATAAATAATAATAATATAGTACAACTACATACAGACCCAACAGAGAAATATCACAGAAGCACCAAACAACTAATAATACATCTATATACATTAGATGTATATATAGATTCTATACCAAAAAATAAAAATACCACCTAATACAAATCCACCCTAAAGCACCTACCCTCCGCGCTCTCCCCAAAATTCACACACCCAATGTCCCCACCCGAGCCATCATCAACTACCAGAATGCACATAAACTAGCAAAATACATGGATAAAATAATCAGAGAATCCATAAACTTGAACACAGAAACACACATGAAAAACAGGACAAACCTCATAAATAAAATAAAAGACATAAACATACAACACATTTCAACACTACTATCACTCGACATAACAAATATGTATACCAACATATCCATACCGGAAACGCTGAGCATCGTAGAAACACAATTAATACAGTACAACATACCTAAAACCGACGTTACCGAAATCATAAACCTCCTCCAAACCATCACCAAAAAAACTATTTCACCCACAACTCAAACTTCTATTCACAACCAGGTGGCCTACCCATGGGAAGTCCTATCAGTAGTGTCCTAAGCGAAATTGTTCTACAACACGTAGAAAACACCAAGATACTCACAAACAATACACACGCACACAAAATCATTTACTTACACAGATACGTCGATGATATCATAACACCATACAGAAGCAACTCCCGACAATGCGAAAAACTCCTCAAATACACTAATAAAATACACCCAAAACGCCACTTCACTTCAGAAATTGAAACCAACCGATCCCTAAACTTCCTCGACCCAACCATAACAAAATGCCACACTCAAAAACACAGCTTCAACATTTACAGGTAACCTATAACGACAGACACACTTATACACAACATCTCAAACCACCCTCTGCAAAACAAACACGCTGCCTTCTGATCCATGCTCCATTAATTTAAAGACGCCCCATTGACCACAGAAATCATAAACAAAGAACTAGACACAATCAAATATTTAGCATACACAAATGGATACAACACCACAATAATAGACAAACTATGGTACAAAATACAAAAAACACTAAAATTAACACTACAGACAGGGAAAACAAATACATCACATTACCATACATAAACAAAACAACAAACAAAATAGCCCGCAAATTTCAAAAAATTAGATACAAAACTAATAACGAATTACAATACAAAATACAACACGACACCAACAACAAAGGTAAACTACAAGCACCAGGCGTATACAAACTAAACTGCGACGAATGTAACAAATTCTACATTGGACAAACAGGTCGTAGCTTTAAAGAAAGAGTAGAGGAACACAAACACAACACCAACTCAACATTTTACAATCACATAAAAGAGACAGGACACAAAGACACAGACATTTACCATAACCTACATATCCGACAACAACAGACCACATCGCAACACACTAGAACGATATGAAATTTACAGACACACAAAAACACAAAGTACAAACATATTAAACGAGCAAACACAATAAAAATCATACATACTCTTTGATACTATCAAATTACTGCCTTTAAAACCGTCATCGCTTGACCCGACATCTCCAAGCAGAAGACACTGATGAAGATCGCCACATAGCGATCGAAAACGTTCTGTCTCAGTAAGTTTTAACAAATTTACAATATTTAAAGTTATAGGATAGTAATAAACTATTGTTTAAACTATTATTATAGATATTGTTACAATATATATATATATATATATATATATATATATATATATATATATATATATATATATATATATATATATATATATATATATATATATATATATATATATTATAACCTAAGTTATTTAAAATATGTTTTACCTTTAGGTTATATTTAAATACATTACCTTTCTATAGTAACACTTTCAGGATTCTAAATAATTACCGATCATATATAATTTAACATCACCTACATTTATTCCTATGACATTTAATTATTACACATTACACCAAATTTTATTAATACTATGCAGTGACAAAGATTGATTTCTTAACTAATAAAACAATTACTAAGAAGGTGGACTCTCGAGGTTTTACGTTTTTAATACAATAAAATTTAATAATTACAGTGTTATTTGCTCCTTCTTTCGCGTCGTTATCATATATCTTTTTAAATTATAAAGTCGTAAAAAACCTAGATTAATATTTATAATTTCAACAAATTTAGGTTTGTTCTGTATTTACTATGTTTATAAGGCTCTGTTGGCTAAATTTAATGTAAGAAAGAAAGTACTTATTGTTTCGTGGAATTCCTGGAAATCTTGACCGTTGATAGCTGCTTCGCTGCACTTTTTCACATAACTAACTTACTTCCCTAATTCTTTACTAAATCATTTCCATCGCACTTTTAAATTTTACACATACAAAAATGTATATATATATACATACATGCACACACATATATATATATATATATATATATATATATATAAATAAATATATATATATATATATATATGTATATATATGTATATATATATATATATATATATATATATATATATATACATATATATATATATATATATATATATATATATATGTATATATATATATATATATATATATATATATATATATATATATATATATATATATATATATATATAAGTTACGTTTTATATTAAGCAAGAAAGGTTTTTAAAAATGATTTTTATTTTTACAAACCTTTGAATTTAATAAACAATTAATTTAGAAAACTGTTACATAAATTTTACTTAATAAAACAATACAATTGATATGCACTCAATCGGAGTGGAAAACGTCTGTGCGATACAGAGGCGACTTACACACTGCCGGGGCTCTGTTCTCACACCTATATAATACTAAAGCTGCGTAAGCAGGAATCTTCCTAGCACGCATTTAATTATGAAATGTTCACATAAAATGTTTATATAACTCCTCCATCCCTAAAGAGAACTTCGGGGGTTGGCGAAGTTTCGGCGTTGGTTGAAGTCTTCTTCTTCTTCCTGATGAGGGCGAAGTATATAAGGCTGCTGAATACGCCTCCGTAAAGGGCAATAGTCCAGATACTGATGTGGTGGGTTATTTCCATAGTTGGGTCAATTCTTGAGATGGTTTCTGTATTTATTTTGTCCAACTCTAGGCGTTTAACGTTTACTGAGAATTCTGGCATTTTACTCATTGAAAATTGTAGTTTGGACGTGTCCATGAAAATAGGATGGCCTCCCGAAGTTGTTGATGTATGGCTCAGTTTCATGTTGTTGAAAAAGATTGAATCATTATTAGTTTTTATCAAATATATGCCTTGAAGGGTGACGGTGGTAGTTGCCTTGCGATTGGTAATTTCCAGAGTCTGCTTGTTGGGGAAGGTCGCTAGGTAAAGGTTGATTTCTGGGATCCAGTTAATTAAGTTGTCTGTAACTTCCAATGCAGTATATTCACAGTTGCTGGCATCGTTGTTCCTGATAATGGACACTTCACAGTCTAATTTATGGTGTGTTAGAATGTCGAATGAGCAAAAGTATATGGAATCGGTTTTACAGTTACATTCATTGTCTAAACCTAATATTACAGAGTTAGACACTAATATGTACCTTACTTTTGGTATAATTGTTACATAACCTGTTTCATATTTTGTGGGTATAGAGTGTAATTTATACAATTTAAATTGAGTTTTTTCTACAATGGGTAAATTTATAAAATAAACAATCCTTTCAGAATCTAGTTTACAATTAACTTTAATTAGGTTCTCTAATTCCCACATATTTTCCATTTTAGGTTCTAAAGGTAACCTCTCATTATAATATTTATAAATTTTGTTTAATTCTTCATATAATTCTTGGGTTGAAATAACACTAGGGTGTACAACACCTAGTTTACAAAATGTAAGAGAATTTTCTAAATCTGTGATTACCTGTAACATCATGTCATATAAAATGTTCAATTGGTTTAGAATACTTCTAAATTTTTCTAGTTCAACAAAGTCATTTACATTACGATTCACAATACTTAACTTATTTTTTAATTCTACAAAATTTTCATCAATTACAATAAAAGTCTTATTTAATTCCTTCATAATATTATTACTAAAGGAGTATTGAGATTCAATTTGATAATTAATTTTAATTTGCTCATTTTCAATATCTTTAATTATTTTGTCATATTTTTTACCATCATATGCATCTAAATTGCCTGTTAAAGATTTGATAACGGACCCTAGTCCATCTATAAGACCTCTTTTTGTTCTTTTGTTACCATTCTCTCTTAAGAGTATAATTTCTAATTTTTCTTCTATTACATTTTTACTGTGATTAACATATTTAAAATAATTAACAATATCTCTTATTCTATTACTGTTATCGGTTACATATTCATTGTTTAATAAGCTACCGTTACAATTGTAGCAACTAGTTTCAAAATTTTGCAATACATCATAATAATAAGCATCAATGTTATTTAGATGAGCTACTAAGTTTCTTACATTAAAATAGTGGACAAAGGTATGGTAGGAAGATTCTAATTTGGCCGGCCCAAGGTCTATTGGGATTATTCCGAGGTTGTTGTTGACTTATCTGATCTCTGCTGAGTCGGTGGCTGTGCCAATGACGAACAGGAGGGACCTGGAAAATTATTTTGAGCATTAGTTACATTTTTTATCTTCTTAGGTCTTTTAATTTTCGACAAATGTATCTTGTCTTTTGTGTTATGATGTCTAGGCTTTATTTTACCAGTTTTTCTTTCCTTGTTTATTGAAGCTATCTCTTCCTTGCTATATCTGTTTTTCGTTTTGCTTTGCTTCTGAACTGACTTTATATAAACTTCAGATGGTATTTCTGGAAGTGGTTCTTTGTTTACATTCCTTTTTTCTAAAACTTTTTCTTTAATTCTTTGATTGCTATCCCTAATGTTTTCGTAAAGTATTTTTGTTTTTTCTTTATGGTTTAAAACGTAGTCATTTACAATTTGTTTTTCTAAATCTATATCTAATAAAGAGTTTGAATTTATGTGTCCAAATAAGACTTCCCACGGCGTTAATTTTGTGACTGAATGTATGCTATTGTTATAGGCTATTATAGCATATTTGACTTTCTTAATTATACTGTCTTTTTTAAATTCGATTTGATTATTTAACAGCCTTATGTGTTCTATTAAGGTGGAATGAAATCTTTCACATAATCCGTTTGATTGGGGGTTTTGTGTACTGATAAAATGGATTTTGATTTTATGCAGGTCTAATATCTCCTTCACAATTCTGTTATTAAACTCCGTTCCATTGTCTGAGATAATAACTGTTGGTAAGCAGAACTGCGCGAAGTAATCTAATAACTTGTCTGCAATCTCTGTAGCTTGAGAGCTTCCCAAGCGATAAGCTTGAGCATACCTTGTGAAACTGTCGACAATGCTGATAAACGAATTCTTTTCTAAAGAGATAGTGTCGATGTGAATTATCTGGAAAGGCCTTGCAGCTGTTGGTGTCAAGTTCATTTCTAGCTGTAAGGGAATTCTGTCGTATTTGGTTCTTTGACATATGTCACACTGATTTATGAAATTTTGGATTAGTGATTTTAAATTGGACCAATAATATCTTCGCTTAATTTGTTCGTATGTTTCTTGTATCCCTCGGTGATTGGTTTTGCTGACATGATAATTACTTATCGTTTCTAAGGTATCTTCTTCCGAAGTTAGGTCTAAGAGTTTGTTATTACACTTAACCAAATTTAGTTCAGTTTGTTTGAAATTTTTGGCTACGCATGATGCAAATTTCTCGTAAAAATCGTCTTCAAAATATAGATTATATTTTATTTTGGGTACCAAATATGATTTTACAAAATTAACTATGTCTTCTTTAAAATTATTTTCTGATATTTCGACTATTAAACGAATTTTTGAAGTTCCGAATAGTTTTATAATTTTTACTTTCTTTGGCTCATATTTTACTAATGACAAAAATATTTGATTTTTCCCAAAGTTTACAGGCTCGTCGGAAATTGGTATTTCAATTTGGGTGTTCCCTTCGAAGTTGGAATGCACGGTTTGACTGTCACTTTCTTGATCGTACTCTAAGTTGGTATTATCTGTTGCGTCGAGTTGTACGACCATAGACTCATTATCTTCATTCAATTCCGGGAAGTAACGACTCAGTAAGTTCGCTGGAGATAATTCAAGGTCTGGTTCTACAGTGTGTTGGGTGTTTGTTGACCTTTTATCAGTAACATTCAATAGTATTCTAGACAAAGCATCGGCATTTTGGTTTAATTTGCCTTTTTTTGTATCTTATGTCATAATCATATTCTTCTAATTTTAATCTCCATCTTAAAAGCTTGGAATTTGGTTCTTTAACTGAAAATAACCATTGTAAAGGTTTATGGTCTGTATAAATTTTAAATTTCCTCCCAAATAAATAAGGCCTGAAGTGTTTGGTAGCCCATACGATCGCTAATAACTTTTTTTCAATCGCGGAGTAATTAGTTTCGCTGTCGTTTAAAGTTCTGCTGGCATACGCTATAGGAAGGTCCTTTCCATTTTTGTCCTGGCTTAAAATTGCTCCTAGTGCAAAATTACTCGCGTCTGTCGTTAGAGTAAACTCCTTTTCAAAATCTGGGTATTGTAGAAGGGGCTCGTTAGTCAATATATTTTTACATGTTTCAAAACATTCTATGAAGTCTGGATTTTCTATATTTATTTTTGCATTTTTCTTTAAACAGTTAGTAAACGGTTTTGTTATCTTGGCGAAGTTTTTAATAAATTTTCGATAGTAGCCTATTAGTCCTAAAAATCCTTTAATTTGTTTGGTGGTTTTGGGTATTGGATAGTTTTGTGATTGCCAAAAATTTTGTTGGGTTAGGTTTTACGCCTTCCGGTGTAACAACATGCCCTAGATACGCTCCTTCTTTTCTTAAAAATTCTGTTTTATCCAGCTGTACTTTAAAGTTGGCTTTGCGCAATCTGTCGAATATTTCTTTAAGTCTTTGTATATGTTCTTGGAGGCTAGTGGAGTAAATTATAATGTCGTCTAAATAAACTAAACATGTTTCATTTTGGATGCCTCTCAGAATATTATTCATAATTCTTTGAAATGTAGGGGGGCTATTCTTTAGTCCAAATGGCATTCTTAAAAATTCGTAGTGTCCTGTTTCTGTTGAAAACGCTGTTTTTCTATGCTATTTTTATCCATTTCTACTTGGTGAAATCCTGAGGCTAAATCTAAAGTCGTAAAATACTGAGATCGTCCTAATTTATCTAATATGTCGGTAATGTTTGGCAAGGGAAATTTATCGTCAATTGTTTTTTTGTTTAATCCTCTAAAATCTATTACTAATCGAAATTTTCTTTTGCCAGAAGCGTCTTGTTTTTTGGGTACAATCCAGACAGGAGAGTTCCATGGAGAATTTGAAGGTCTAATAATTCCTTGTTCAAGCATGTCCTCAGTTTGTTTATTAATTTCGTTCTTGTAAATCTCTGGATATCTATAATTTCTGGAGTATACGGGAATTTCATCAGTAGTCCTAATAACATGTTTTATTTGGTTGGTAAAAGTTAAATCGTTTCCCTCAATATGGAATAAATCTGCATAATCTTTTATTAAACTTGTTATAGCGGATTTTTCTTCCGAGTTCATATGTTCCATTCTAAATTTTGATAAATCTAAATTTTTTTTTCTCGAAATTTTTTGTTTATAATCTAATAAATTGAAATTAGCGTTCATTTGCATTGCATCAGGTCTAAGGATATTGTATTCTTCTAAAGATTTTAATTCTAATGGTTCATTTACTGTTAATTCTACATTTACTTCTGTGTTGTTTATTATAGGGCAGTAGGCTTCTCCCTTGTGTACTGAGACTATACACTGCGGAATTTCTAATCCATTTAAGTTTTTGTATGGTAAGAGTCCTTCTCCATCTTGAATATTTTGTATTCTAAATTTAATCATTTGGCTAGCGCGGGCTTGTATAACATAACTTGTTCCCTTTTTTGCTTTCTGTTCCTGACATTCGCTTTTATTATTATTATTATTATTATTATTATTATTATTTTGTTCTTCTGTGTTAAAATATTTGATCAGCATTTGCTTATTGCGAAATATTAATTTATCATTCACAAAATTTAAATTAATTTTTAATTCTTTTATGTTATCTAATCCAAGGAGTAGGTCAAAATCTTTATGGAAATCAAATAAATAGAATTTGGTTGTTTCTTTTCCTAAAAGTGGTAGCGTACAACTGTATTTTTCTTTTGATACTCCATGAGCTGTACTCACTTCAAATGGCTCTTGTTTTAGAGTGTTTTTGAAAAATTGGAAAGCTATTGATTTTTTAATAAATGATCTCGTACTTCCAGTGTCAATCAGCATCTTTAAATTGGTCTTGGGATCGTGGATGTACGGTAGTTCATTTGTGTCGTCTTCTATATGCATTATGGAAAATGTCTTTTTAATGTGGTTAGTCCTAAAAAATGATTTTGGGTATGATTGTCCTCTTGAGTGAATCCGCATGCGTTTTCCTCTTGCGTGGAATCGTCAAAGTCTATGTAGCTGTCAGGGTCCTCTTGCGGTTCATAATCTGTTTGTTCGGTCAAATAAGAGTTGGTCATTTGTTCAGTCAATCGATTCATAGTTTGATCGTAATTTTCCTCCTCTATTGGTTTCCCTGTCATCTGATAAAGTCTATTTTGTCTAATTGTGTTCCCTGTTTGACGTGTGGAAATGCTCATTGGTTCTGGTTCAAATTTTTGATGAACTTTTAATGGTGTGTAGTTGTTAGACTGTCTCGGTTGCTGATTTTGCTGTACGTATGAGTTAGGTTTAGTAAATTGGTTAGGATTATTTTGGTAGTTGGGCCTATAATTTTGGAAGGTTTGCTTGTTAGGAAGGGGTTTGCGAATAGGCGGGTATTGTGGGGCCCTAGGTGGAATGTTCTGTTTAATATTTTGAAATAATTTGTTATTTTTAAATTGAAAGTCATTAGTGAGCATATTAAGTGCTTCACTAAGAGTGTTAGGGTTCTTGGTACGCATTAGTGACCCGATGGGTTCATGCAAACCCTTAAGGAGAACTCTTAAAGCTAGTTTCTGAACGTATTCTATTAAAACGTCTTTAGCCATCTGCCTTTGAGGCTCTTTATTCATAAAAAATGAAATTTGTAAATTTAGTAACTTTTGAATTTTCTCATAGAATTGAAATGGTGATTCGTTACTTTCTTGTTTTAATTCTGACATCTCTAAGTTTAATGTGAAACAATCTCTTTTGTCTGAATAACTAATTAATAATACTTTTCTAGTTTCGTGCCAATTGTAAGAGTTAGAGTTTACAACCATTTCCAGTGCTTGGCCTTTTAATTTAGAAAGAATAGAGGAGAACAGATACTCATTTTGAAAATCCTCTGGATTTTCGCTTACATAAAACTTATTTACTATCTTATCACATATTGAGATAAATCTGTGGAGCATAGTGGGTTCTCCACTATACTCAGGAATCATATCTAGATATTCCTTCTTTAATGTTGGCGTTGCCATTTTAAAATATTATTTTCTTTAAAATAATAAAATTAAAAATCAATTATATAAAATTAAAAAGTATTTACTCTACTTTTTCTTAATTCTATATCTTAAGATCTACTTACAAGTTGATCCAAAATACTTTGCTCATTTGAACAACTTTCACTTTTCACTTTTCACCTACACGATATTCGCTCGTGTTCTTAATAGATATGCGCTCTATTAAGTGGTTGTAGATATTCACTCTACTTAAAGTTTCCTCAATTAACGGTTAAAACCGACGAACGTTATATTCACTAACTTCCTTGAGGTGTCCTACCGACTGCGCCAGTTACGTTTTATATTAAGCAAGAAAGGTTTTTAAAAATGATTTTTATTTTTACAAACCTTTGAATTTAATAAACAATTAATTTAGAAAACTGTTACATAAATTTTACTTAATAAAACAATACAATTGATATGCACTCAATCGGAGTGGAAAACGTCTGTGCGATACAGAGGCGACTTACACACTGCCGGGGCTCTGTTCTCACACCTATATAATACTAAAGCTGCGTAAGCAGGAATCTTCCTAGCACGCATTTAATTATGAAATGTTCACATAAAATGTTTATATAACTTATATGTATGTATGTATATATGTATGCCTGTGTGTGTGTGTGTGTTTGTGTGTGTTTGTGTGTTTGTGTGTGTGTGTGTGTTTGTTTTTGTGTGTGTGTGTGTGTGTGTGTGTGTGTGTGTGTGTGTGTGTGTGTGTGTGTGTGTGTGTGAGTTACTCAATTACGTAAAAAGTACTGGACCCATTGAACTGATGTTTTACATAAACATTCTTAGGGTCCCTGGTTAACACATAGCCCTATTTTTATTTAGAAATTCCATCAGGGCTCTGCTCCACTGGCCTTGAAAACTCCATTAACACTCAATTATCTATACTCCATTTTATACTTGGCTTAGTCAACTGACAGTAAATGTGTCTGTAATCACCTGTAAACGCCACTTTTAAACACAACTAAACAGGTGATAGTAAATGTTTGTTGTTGTTCACCTTTAAAGGTTAGTTAGGGCCTATACTTTACAAACAGAATCTTTTCCTTCTTTTGGTTTTTCAAGACAATAATCAGTAAGTTTATAGTTTGATATATTAATTGGGATTTAATTTCAGTAAATTAAAATCGACCCAAATACAAATACAAATTAAATCAATAGAAATATACGTCAACCCCGTACGAAGGACGGGTACTTGCTAGTATATATATTCGACAACGGTTATAATTTTTTTTCAGAAACCACGGGTATGACTACGTGATGAGAGTTCATTAAATTTGTTGTCGTTAAAACTCATAGTATAAGATTTGCTTTGGGAAATGTATTTACGTATTAAAAATTTTATATTATTCAAATGCATGTATTATAATTGTCTAAGGCTCCGTTTTTATTTTGGTGGTATATCTAAGAATGAGTTACTTTATTAAATATATACATAAGAGTATTGATGTTATTATTTTAAATTAATTTTCATTAAGGTAATGTTTTATTTTATAGACTATCATTTATTAAAAGAAGTATGTATTTATTTTTTATTTCATCCTAATGAATTCCATATAACGATAGTTAAATACTGTGTGTTAACGAGAGCATAATATTAGAACGTAATAGAAATAGACTAAATAATTCTAGAAAGATAAAAGTTAGGGCATGACTTAGAAATAATCAATAGACACAATAAATTTTTTCAATAAATTGCGTGTTATTGAGAAGAGTTGAAAATAAAACTGCAGTACTAAGTGGCCGGGATTTAGCTGGATTATTACAAAATGTAGTCATAGCTTCAAATTGAGTATTAAATTTTGGTATCGAAGTCTTAGATATCCTGATGTTCTAAATTAGAAATAGATCTTCCTGACACACTATGATTTTCTTTTAACGTATTTCAATGAAAAATACCTTCTTATTTAATTAGTTTTTAATTTTAAGTAATTAAATTTAAATAATTTCTTCTGAAAATAATTTTAAATTTCTTTTTATTAAAATAGGAATAATGTGCTTGCATAAATGGATTTGTAAAATGTATAAATTGAATATTTTAATGAAAGTAAGTAAAAGAAACATTTGTATTACCAATAACTACCGAGGTTAGAATTTCTTATTTATGTTATTTGTAGGCTAAGTCTATAAATTTTTGTTTAGATATGTTCATGTATATATTGTATTTAGTATTGAAATACGTTCACTTTATGTTTTTGATTAGCATTTTTATGACAATAACCTTACATAATTACGAACAGTTTCAGTATATAATTACCTTCGAGGAAATTTTCACATTTTAAATCTATATTGTTAATTATTATAGACTATTTGTATTGTTCTTATATTTTAGGTGCTTGGAGAGGAACAATAGAGACTTGACCTTTGTATTATTGAAAAGTAATTAAATATAAAAGCCCAGAATGTAAAGAAATTATTGGCCTGTAATTTCGTTACAATCATTCTAACCTTGAAAAGACTATTTTTTCAAAACGTTATTTCTATCCTAAACTTTGCAGTAATCTGCATGAATTTTGGAATTGCATTTTTATTTCAAAATCTCTGATTTTGACTTAAGAAGTTTGGAAAAAGCGTGTCTTTTAATTAGGAATGTTACTGTAATTCTATACTTTAAAAACTAAAGTTCTGTTAAGGCAAAGGACTTTAAACGAAAATTTAAGAGACTTTGTCGATGATTAGTGTGACCAGAGTCTAGAAAAGACACAGAGCCACGTCGGTAGATCAATAGCTGTCCTACCGGAGGAAGAAACAAATAAAGGTTGTAGTAAATCAATTGCAGTTATTGAAGTATACTGCTATTGGTTGTGACTAGTCAACAAACGTATGAAATACGGCGAATTGGGATCAGCTTGTAGCGAACGTGTGTACCGCGGGTGGCACAGCGTCGCACACATTAAGCCGTGCCATGCTCAGTCATGTCTACCTCCTTACTGTTACATTCACAAACTAGCTCCCACATTTTATCTGAGTAGCAATCTAAATAAGAGATAAAATTAGATTCATTCTATATCATTGCAAAACGTTATCAAATGGGACAATTTGAAAGACTTTATATCAATATTTAAACACTTTTGAGCTTATGTATGAATTACAACAAAAATATTTCCTAACAAATCTACCGCTTCAATACTGCCATTATATCTACTACTATTCTTGCCTTTACAAAACTATTACGGCATTAATTAAAAGGTTTTTCTAAAACGAACTTCATAAAAGTATTTAACATTATTGTAAAAATGTGAGTAGGCCTGAATTACAAAATAAATATTTCTTGACAAATCTAAGCCATCTACAAACCTCTTAAATCTAAACTCTTATTGCCTATAAAAAACTAATAGGACATTATTTAAATGAGTCAGATACACAAGGCTAACTCACACGCCTTAGGATCATAGGATTTGGTGAAGGTAAATTCATTACCTAACAAGCTTCATTTCGTGAAGTAGATCTGCTCTTTATCAGGGTCATTGTCAGATAACCAAGGTTAACCTACGTCTGTTAGGAGCATAGTATTTGTTGAGGTTAAATTCATTAGCTCTCAAGCTATAGGGGTCATTGTCAGATAACCAAGGCTAACGTACTTGTATTAGGAGCATAGGATTTAGTAGGGTAAAATTCATTAACTCTCAAGCTGGATTTCGTGCAAGATAGCTCTTTATCGGGGTCATTGTCAGATATCCAAGGCTAACGCACGCGATTCAGGAGATTAGGATTAGGTGTGGTTAAATTCATTAGCTCTAAAGTTCAATTTCGTGAACGATCTGCTCTTTATCGTTGTCATTGTCAGATAACGAAGGCTAAAGCACTAGCAATAAAAGCATAGGATTAGGTGTGGTTAAATTCATTAGCTCACAAGCTAGATTTCGTGAAGTAGATCTACTCCTTATCCGGATAATTGTCAGATAACAAAGGCTAACGAACGTGTATTAGAAGCATTTGAATTGGTGGGGTTATATTCATTAGCTCACAAGCTAGATTTCGCGAATTAGATCTATCCTTATCGGGTTTATTGTCAGAGAACCAAGGGTTACGAACGTGTATTAGAAACATAGTAATTGGTGTGGTTAAATTCATTAGCTAACAAACTTGATTTCATGAAGTAGATCTGCTCTTTATCAGGGTCATTGACAGGTAACCAAGGCTGACGGACGTATATTAGAAGTATAGTATTTGGCGGGGTTACATTTATTAGTAAACAAACTTGATTTCGTGAAGTAGATCTTCACTTTGTCGGGATTGCTCTCAGATAAAAAATGCTAACGCACGTGTAATAGAAGCATAGGATTTGGAGGGGTTAATGTCATTAGCTCACAAGCTGATTTTGTGAAGTAGATCTATCCTCATCGGGTTCATTATCAGATAACCAAGGCTCAAGTACTTGTTTTAAAAACAAAGTTGTTAGCTAGAATATATAACCCACGAAGATAAGATATAGCTAGATATACTTCACGAAATCAAATTTTTAGTTAGTGAATATCGCCCCAACAAATCCTATGCTTCTAATACACGTACCTTAGCGCTGGTTAACTGACAATGACGAAGATAAAGAGTATGTTTACTTCACTAAATCTAGCTTGTGAGCTAATGAATGTAACCCCACCAAATCCTATGCTTCTAATACACGTGCTTTAACATATGTTATCTGACTATAATCCCAATAAAGAGTAGATCTACTTCACGAAGTCTAGCTTGTGAGCTAATGAATTTAACTCCACCAAATCATATGCTTCTAATACACGTGCTTTAACATATGTTATTTGACTATAATCCCAATAAAGAGTAGATCTACTTCACGAAGTCTAGCTTGTGAGCTAATGAATACAACCCCGCCAAATCCTGTGCCTCTAATACACGTGCTTTAACATATGTTATCAGACTATAATCCCAATAAAGTGTAGATCTACTTCACGAAGTCTAGCTTGTGAGCTAATGAATTTAACCCCACTAAATCCTGTGCCTCTAATACACGTGCTTTAACATATGTTATCAGACTAAAATCCCAATAAAGAATAGATCTACTTCAAGAAGTCTAGCTTGTGAGCTAATGAATTTAACCCCACCAAATCCTGTGCCTCCAATACACGTGCTTTAACATATGTTATTAGACTATAATCCCAATAAAGAGTAGATCTACTTCACGAAGTCTAGCTTGTGAGCTAATGAATTTAACCCCACCAAATCCTATGCTTCTAATACACGTGCTTTAACTTATGTTATCTGACTATAATCCCAATAAAGAGTAGATCTACTTCACGAAGTCTAGCTTGTGAGGTAATGACTTTAACCCCACAAAATCCTATGCCTCTAATACACGTGCTTTAACATATGTTATCTGACTATAAAACCAATAAAGAGTAGATCTACTTCACGAAGTCTAGCTTGTGAGCTAATGAATTTAACCCCACCAAATCCTGTGCTTCTAATACACGTGCTTTAACATATGTTATCTGACTATAATCCCAATAAAGAGTAGGTCTACTTCACGAAGTCTAGCTTGTGAGCTAATGAATTTAACCCCACCAAATCCTATGCATCTAATGCCCGTGCTTTAACATATGTTATCTGACTATAATCCCAATAAAGAGTAGGTCTACTTCACGAAGTCTAGCTTGTGAGGTAACGAATTTAATCCCACGAAATCCTATGCTTCTAATACCCGTGCTTTAACATATGTTATTTAACTATATTCCCAATAAAGAGTTGATCTACTTCACGAAGTCTAGCTTGTAAGCTAATGAATTTCACTCCACCAAATCATATGCTTCTAATACACGTACGTTAGCCTTGGTTACCTGGCAATTAACGCGATAAAGAGTAGATCTAATTCACGAAGACTAGCTTGTGAGCTAATGAATTTAACTCCACCAAATCCTATGCCTCTAATAGACGTGCTTTAACATATGTTATCTTACTATAATCCCAATTAAGTGTAGATCTACTTCACGAAGTCTAGTTTGTGAGCTAATGAATTTAACTCCACAAAATCCTATGCTTCTAATACACGTGCTTTAACATATGTTATCTGACTATAATCCCAATAAAGAGTAGATCTACTTCACGAAGTCTAGCTTGTGAGCTAATGACTTTAACCCCACCAAATCCTATGCTTCTAATACACGTGCTTTAACATATGTTATCTGACTATAATTCCAATAAAGAGTAGATCTACTTCACGAAGTCTAGCTTGTGAGCTAATGACTTTAACCCCACCAAATCCTATGCTTCTAATACACGTGCTTTAACATATGTTATCTGACTATAATTCCAATAAAGAGTAGATCTACTTCACGAAGTCTAGCTTGTTAGCTAATGAATTTAACTCCGCCAAATCCTATGCTTCTAATACACGTGCTTTAACATATGTTATCTGACTATAATCCCAATAAAGAGTAGATCTACTTCACGAAGTCTAGCTTGTGAGCTAATGACTTTAACCCCACCAAATCCTATGCTTCTAATACACGTGCTTTAACATATGTTATCTGACTATAATTCCAATAAAGAGTAGATCCACATCACGAAGTCTAGCTTGTGAGCTAATGAATTTAACTCCGCCAAATCCTATGCTTCTAATACACGTACGTTACCCTTGGTTACCTGGCAATTAACGCGATAAAGAGTAGATCTACTTCACGAAGTCTAGCTTGTGAGCTAATGACTTTAACCCCACCAAATCCTATGCTTCTAATACACGTGCTTTAACATAAGTTATCTGACTATAATTCCAATAAAGAGTAGATCTACTTCACGAAGTCTAGCTTGTGAGCTAATGAATTTAACTCCGCCAAATCCTATGCTTCTAATACACGTACGTTAGCCTTGGTTACCTGGCAATTAACGCGATAAAGAGTAGATCTACTTCACGAAGTCAGGCTTGTGAGCTAATGAATTTAACTCCGCCAAATCCTATGCTTCTAATACACGTACGTTAGCCTTGGTTACCTGGCAATTAACGCGATAAAGAGTAGATCTACTTCACGAAGTCTAGCTTGTGAGCTAATGACTTTAACCCCACCAAATCCTATGCTTCTAATACACGTGTTTTAACATATGTTATCTGACTATAATCCCAATAAAGAGTAGATCTACTTCACGAAGTCTAGCTTGTGAGCTAATGACTTTAACCCCACCAAATCCTATGCTTCTAATACACGTGCTTTAACATATGTTATCTGACTATAATTCCAATAAAGAGTAGATCTACTTCACGAAGTCTAGCTTGTGAGCTAATGAATTTAACTCCGTCAAATCCTATGCTTCTAATACACGTGCTTTAACATATGTTATCTGACTATAATCCCAATAAAGAGTAGGTCTACTTCACGAAGTCTAGCTTGTGAGCTAATGAATTTAACCCCACCAAATCATATGCTTCTAATACACGTACGTTAGCCTTGGTTACCTGGCAATTAACGCGATAAAGAGTAGATCTACTTCACGAGATTAAACTTGTTAGCTAATGAATTTAACTCCGCCAAATCCTATGCTTCTAATACACGTGCTTTAACATATGTTATCTGACTATAATCCCAATAAAGAGTAGATCTACTTCACGAAGTCTAGCTTGTGAGCTAATGACTTTAACCCCACCAAATCCTATGCTTCTAATACACGTGCTTTAACATATGTTATCTGACTATAATTCCAATAAAGAGTAGATCTACTTCACGAAGTCTAGCTTGTGAGCTAATGAATTAAACTCCAAAAAATCCTATGCCTCTAATACACATGCTTTAACATATGTTATCAGACTATAATCCCAATAAAGTGTAGATCTACTTCACGAAGTCTAGCTTGTGAGCTAATGAATTTAACCCCGCCAAATCCTGTGCCTCTAATACACGTGTTTTAACATATGTTATCTGACTATAATTCCAATAAATAGTAGATCTACTTCACGAAGTCTAGCTTGTGAGCTAATGAATTTAACTCCGCCAAATCCTATGCTTCTAATACACGTACGTTAGCCTTGGTTACCTGGCAATTAACGCGATAAAGAGTAGATCTACTTCACGAAGTTTAGCTTGTGAGCTAATGACTTTAACCCCACCAAATCCTATGCTTCTAATACACGTGCTTTAACATATGTTATCTGACTAAAATTCCAATAAAGAGTAGATCTACTTCACGAAGTCTAGCTTGTGAGCTAATGAATTTAACTCCGCCAAATCCTATGCTTCTAATACACGTGCTTTAACATATGTTATCTGACTATAATCCCAATAAAGAGTAGGTCTACTTCACGAAGTCTAGCTTGTGAGCTAATGAATTTAACCCCACCAAATCATATGCTTCTAATACACGTACGTTAGCCTTGGTTACCTGGCAATTAACGCGATAAAGAGTAGATCTACTTCACGAGATTAAACTTGTTAGCTAATGAATTTAACTCCGCCAAATCCTATGCTTCTAATACACGTGCTTTAACATATGTTATCTGACTATAATCCCAATAAAGAGTAGATCTACTTCACGAAGTCTAGCTTGTGAGCTAATGACTTTAACCCCACCAAATCCTATGCTTCTAATACACGTGCTTTAACATATGTTATCTGACTATAATTCCAATAAAGAGTAGATCTACTTCACGAAGTCTAGCTTGTGAGCTAATGAATTAAACTCCAAAAAATCCTATGCCTCTAATACACATGCTTTAACATATGTTATCAGACTATAATCCCAATAAAGTGTAGATCTACTTCACGAAGTCTAGCTTGTGAGCTAATGAATTTAACCCCGCCAAATCCTGTGCCTCTAATACACGTGTTTTAACATATGTTATCTGACTATAATTCCAATAAAGAGTAGATCTACTTCACGAAGTCTAGCTTGTGAGCTAATGAATTAAACTCCAAAAAATCCTATGCCTCTAATACACATGCTTTAACATATGTTATCTGACTATAATCCCAATAAAGAGTAGATCTACTTCACGAAGTCTAGCTTGTGAGCTAATGACTTTAACCCCACCAAATCCTATGCTTCTAATACCCGTGCATTAGCATTGGTTATCTTACAATATTTCTGATAAAGTTTAGATCTACTTCACGCAATCAAGTTTGTTTGCTAATGATTTTATCCCCACCAAATACTATGCTTCTAATAGACGTTCGTTAGCCTTGGTTACCTGGCAATGACCATGACAGAAAGCAGATCTGCTTCACGAAATCAAATTTGTTAGTTTATGAAAAAAACCCTATCAAATACTATGCTTCTAACACTCGTGCGTTTGCTTTGGTTACCTGGCAATGAACCAGAAAAAGAGCAGATCTACTTCACGAGATTAAACTTGTTAGCTAATGAATTTAACCCCACCAAATGCTATGCTTCTAATACAGGATTTGGTGTGGTCAAATTTATTAGTTTTAAAGTTTGATTTCTGGAATTGAATCTACTCTCTATCGGGGTCATTGAGACATATCAAACGCTGTAGTTTTTGTGATAAGAACAAAGGTTTTTGTAGTCATTTTTTTTGGTTTTGAGGATTCATTCCTGGAAGTAGATCTTCTCTCTATTGCTGTGATTGAGAGATGTCCAACGCTATCGTATTTATAAAAGAAACACAGGATTTGTGTGGACAATTTCTCTAGTTTTTGATGTTTGATTTATGGAGGTAGATCTATTGTAATAATTGAGAAATAATAAAGCTACCGTATTTAAAATAAGAACACAGGATTTGTTGTGGTCTTTTTTATTAGTTTTAAAGTTTGATTTGTAGAAGTAAATTTCATTGAAAGATATCCAACGCTACCGTGTTTAAAATAGGAACACAGAATTTGGTCTAGACATTTTAATTAGTTTTGAAGTTTGATTTCTAAAAGTAAATTTACTCTCTATCAGAGTCATTGAGAGATATCCAACGCTACAGTTTTTGTAATAAGAACGCAGGATTTAGTGTAGTAATTTTTATTAGGTTTGAAGTTTGATTCTTTGAAGTAAATCTATTCTCTATCAGGGTCATTGAGAGATATCCAACGCTACCGTTTTTGTAATAAGAACGCAGGATTTAGTGTAATCATTTTTATTAGGTTTGAAGTTTGATTCCTTGAAGTAAAATCTAGTCTCTATCAGGGTCATTGAGAGATATCCAACGCTACCCTTTTTGTAATAAAAACGCAGGATTTAGTGTAGTCATTTTTAAATTGGTTTGAAGTTTGATTCCTTGAAGTAAATATACTCTCTATCAGGGTCATTGACAGATATCCAACGCTACCTTTTTTGTAATAAGAACGCAGGATTTAGTGTAGTCATTTTTATTAGGTTTGAAGTTTGATTCCTTGAAGTAAATCTACTCTCTATCAGGGTCATTGAGAGATATCCAACGCTAACATTTTTGTAATAAGAACACAGGATTTAGTGTAGTCATTTTTATTAGGTTTGAAGTTTTATTCCTTGAAGTAAATATACTCTCTATCGGAGTCATTGAAAGATATCTAACGCTAACATATTTATAATAAGAGCACAGGATTTGGTGTAATCATTTTTATTAGTTTTGAAGTTTTATTCCTGCAAGAAGATCTACTCTCTTTCGGGGTCATTGAGATAAATGGAACGCTACAGTATTTGTAATAAGAACGCAGGATTCAGTGTAGTCATTTTTATTAGGTTTGAAGTTTGATTCCTTGAAGTAAATCTACTCTCTATCGGGGTCATTGGGGTCATTGAGAGATATCCAACGCTACCGTTTTTGTAATAAGAACGCAGGATTTAGTGTAGTCATTTTTATTAGGTTTGAAGTTTGATAACTTGAAGTAAATCTACTCTCTATCAGGGTCATTGAGAGGTATTCAACGCTACCGTTTTTGTAATAAGAACGCAGGATTTAGTGTAGTCATTTTTATTAGGTTTGAAGTTTGATTCCTTGAAGTAAAATCTACTCTCTATCAGGGTCATTGAGAGATATCCAACACCACCGTTTTTGTAATAAAAACGCAGGATTTAGTGTAATCATTTTTAAATTGGTTTGAAGTTTGATTCCTTGAAGTAAATATACTCTTTATCAGGGTCATTGACAGATATCCAACGCTACCGTTTTTGTAATAAGAACGCAGGATTTAGTGTAGTCATTTTTATTAGGTTTGAAGTTTGATTCCTTGAAGTAAATCTACTCTCTATCAGGGTCATTGAGAGATATCCAACGCTACCATTTTTGTAATAAGAACACAGGATTTAGTGTAGTCATTTTTATTAGGTTTGAAGTTTTATTCCTTGAAGTAAATATACTCTCTATCGGAGTCATTGAAAGATATCTAACGCTAACATATTTATAATAAGAGCACAGGATTTGGTGTAATCATTTTTATTAGTTTTGAAGTTTTATTCCTGAAAGAAGATCTACTCTCTTTCGGTGTCATTGAGATAAATGGAACGCTACAGTATTTGTAATAAGAACGCAGGATTCAGTGTAGTCATTTTTATTAGGTTTGAAGTTTGATTCCTTGAAGTAAATCTACTCTCTATCAGGGTCATTGAGAGATATCCAACGCTACCATTTTTGTAATAAGAACACAGGATTTAGTGTAGTCATTTTTATTAGGTTTGAAGTTTGATTCCTTGAAGTAAATCTACTCTCTATCAGGGTCATTGAAAGATATCTAACGCTAACATATTTATAATAAGAGCACAGGATTTGGTGTAATCTATTTTATTAGTTTTGAAGTTTTATTCCTGCAAGAAGATCTACTCTCTTTCGGGGTCATTGAGATAAATGGAACGCTACAGTATTTGTAATAAGAACGCAGGATTCAGTGTAGTCATTTTTATTAGGTTTGAAGTTTGATTCCTTGAAGTAAATCTACTCTCTATCAGGGTCATTGAAAGATATCTAACGCTAACATATTTATAATAAGAGCACAGGATTTGGTGTAATCATTTTTATTAGTTTTGAAGTTTTATTCCTGCAAGAAGATCTACTCTCTTTCGGGGTCATTGAGATAAATGGAACGCTACAGTATTTGTAATAAGAACGCAGGATTTAGTGTAGTCATTTTTATTAGGTTTGAAGTTTGATAACTTGAAGTAAATCTACTCTCTATCAGGGTCATTGAGAGGTATTCAACGCTACCGTTTTTGTAATAAGAACGCAGGATTTAGTGTAGTCATTTTTATTAGGTTTGAAGTTTGATTCCTTGAAGTAAAATCTACTCTCTATCAGGGTCATTGAGAGATATCCAACACCACCGTTTTTGTAATAAAAACGCAGGATTTAGTGTAATCATTTTTAAATTGGTTTGAAGTTTGATTCCTTGAAGTAAATATACTCTCTATCAGGGTCATTGACAGATATCCAACGCTACCGTTTTTGTAATAAGAACGCAGGATTTAGTGTAGTCATTTTTATTAGGTTTGAAGTTTGATTCCTTGAAGTAAATCTACTCTCTATCAGGGTCATTGAGAGATATCCAACGCTACCATTTTTGTAATAAGAACACAGGATTTAGTGTAGTCATTTTTATTAGGTTTGAAGTTTTATTCCTTGAAGTAAATATACTCTCTATCGGAGTCATTGAAAGATATCTAACGCTAACATATTTATAATAAGAGCACAGGATTTGGTGTAATCATTTTTATTAGTTTTGAAGTTTTATTCCTGAAAGAAGATCTACTCTCTTTCGGTGTCATTGAGATAAATGGAACGCTACAGTATTTGTAATAAGAACGCAGGATTCAGTGTAGTCATTTTTATTAGGTTTGAAGTTTGATTCCTTGAAGTAAATCTACTCTCTATCAGGGTCATTGAGAGATATCCAACGCTACCATTTTTGTAATAAGAACACAGGATTTAGTGTAGTCATTTTTATTAGGTTTGAAGTTTGATTCCTTGAAGTAAATCTACTCTCTATCAGGGTCATTGAGAGATATCTAACGCTACCGTTTTCGTAATAAGAACGCAGGATTTAGTGTAGTCATTTTTATTAGGTTTGAAGTTTTATTCCTTGAAGTAAATATACTCTCTATCGGGGTCATTGAAAGATATCTAACGCTAACATATTTATAATAAGAGCACAGGATTTGGTGTAGTCATTTTTATTAGTTTTGAAGTTTTATTCCTGAAAGAAGATCTACTCTCTTTCGGGGTCATTGAGATAAATGGAACGCTACAGTATTTGTAATAAGAACGCAGGATTCAGTGTGGTCATTTTTATTACTTTTCAAGTTTGATTCCTGAAAGTAAAATTACTATCTATAGGGGTCCTTGAGACATATCCAACGGTACCGCATTAGTAATAAGAACGCAGGACTTAGTGTGGTCATTTTTATTAGTTTTATTTTATTCCTGGAAGTAAATATACTCTTTATCATTGTCTTTGACAGATATTTAACGCTACCATGTTTATAATAAGAACACATTATTTGGTGTAGTCATTTTTATTAGTTTGAAGTTGGATACCTGGAAGTAGATCTACTCTCTATCGGAGTTATTGCGAGTTATCCAACGCTATCGTTATTGTAATAAGAACACAGGATTTGGTGTGGTCAGTTTTATTAGTTTTGAACTTGGATTTCTGGAAGTAAATCTACACTCTATCGGTGTAATTGAGAGGTATACAAAGCTACCGTGTTTTTAAAAGGAACACAGAGTTTGTTGTGGTCATTTTCTTTGGTTTTGAAGATTGATTTCTAGAAATAGATCTACTCTATCGGAGTCCAACGAAAGATATCCAACGCTACCGTGTTTGTAATAAGAACGCAGGACTTGGTGAGGTCATTTTTTATTAGTTATGATTTGATTCCTGGAAGTAAACGCAGAATTTGGTGTGGTAATTTTTATTAGTTTTCAAGTATGATTTCTGCAAGCAGATCTACTCTCTATTGGGGTTCATTGACAGATAACAAACGCTACCATGTTTGTAATAAGATCACAGGATTTGGTGTGGTCATGTTTATTAGTTTTGAAGTTTTAATTCTGTTAGTGGATTTCCTCTCAATCTGGGTAATTGAGAGATATTCAAAGCTACCGTATTTGTAATAAGAACGCAAGATAGGGTGTAGTCATTTTCATTAGTTTTTAATTTTAAATTCTGGAAGTCGATCTACCCTCTATCAGCGTCTATAAAAGATATCCAAAGGTAACTTATTCGTAATAAGAACACATGATTTGGAGTGGTCATTTTTATTAGTTTTAAAGTTTCATGCCTGGAAGTAGGTTTTCTTTATATTGCGGTGATTGAGAAATATCCAACGCTAACGTATTTGTAATAAAAACACGGTATTTGGTTTGGTAATTTTTAATAATTTTAAAGTTAAATTTCTGGAAGTACATTTACTCTCTATCGGTGTCGTTGAGAGATATCAAACGCTACCCTGTTTAAAATAGGTACACATGATTTGGTGTGGTCATTTTCTTTAGTTTGGAAGTTTGATTTCTGGAAGTAGATCTACTTTATCGGAATCATTGAGAGATATCCAACGCTACCGTGTTTGTAATAAGAACACAGAATTTGGTGTGGTCATTTTTATTAGTTTTGAAGTTTGATTTCTAGAAGTAGATCTACTCTCTATCGGGGTCTATAAGAGATATCAAATGCTACCGTATTTGTAATAAGAATCTCGGATTTGGTGTGGTCATTTTCTTTAATGTTGCAGTTTGATTTCTGGAGGTAGATTTACTTTCTATCGAAGTCTTTCGGAGATAATAAATGCTACTGTATTTTTAATTAGAACCTCGCATTTGGTGGTCATTTTCATTAGTTTTGAAGATTGATTTCTGTAAGTAGATATCCAACGCTAATATGTTTGTAATAAGTAAACAGGATTTGTTGTGGTCATTTTCTTCAGTTTTAAGTTTGATTTTAGGAAATTGATCAACTCTATCTGGGTCATTTAGAGATATCCAACGCTACCGTGTTTGTAATAAGAACACAGGATTTGGTATGGCAATTTGATAGGAACAAAGGATTTGGTGTGGTCATTTTCTTTAGTTTTAAAGTTTGATTTCTTGAAGTAGATCAACTCTAACGGGCTCATTGAGAGATATTTAAAACTACCGTGTATGTAATAAGAACACAGGATTTGGTGTAATCATTTTTATTAGTCTTAAAGATTGATTTCTGTAAGTATATCTACTCTCTATCCGGGTCATTGACAGATATCTAACGCTATCGTATTTGTAATAAGAACACAGGATGTTTTGTAGTCAATTTCTTTAGTTTTAAAGTATGATTTCTTGAATTGGATCAACTCTCTATCAGGGTCACGGAGAGAGATCCAACGCTACCGCTTTTGTTATAGGATCACATGAATTTTTGTGGTCATTTTTATGAGTTTTAAAAAATTGATTTCTGGAAGTAGATCTAATTTCTACTGGGGTCATTTAGAGATATCCAACGCTATTGTGTTTGTAAAAGGAACACAGGATTTAGTATGATCATTTTCTTTAGTTGGAAGTTTGATTTCTTTAAGTCGATCTACTCTCTATCGGAGTCTATGAGAGATATCCAATACTACCTTATTTATAATAAGAACCTCGCATTTAGTATGGTCATTCATTTCAGTTTTGTAGTTTGATTTCTGTAAGTCGTTCTACTCTCTATCGGAGTCTATGAGAGATATCCAATACTACCTTATTTATAAGAAGAACCTCGCATTTAGTATGGTCATTCACTTCAGTTTTGTAGTTTGATTTCTGTAAGTCGATCTACTCTCTATCGGAGTCTATAGGAGATATTCAATACTACCTTATTTATAATAAGAACCTCGCATTTAGTATGGTCATTCACTTCAGTTTCGTAGTTCATTTCTGTAAGTCAATCTACTCTCTATCGGAGTCTATAAGAGATATTCAATACTACCTTATTTATAATAAGAACCTCGCATTTAGTATGGCCATTCACTTCAGTTTTGTAGTTTGATTTCTGTAAGTCGATCTACTCTCTACCGGAGTCTATAAGATATATTCAATACTACCTTATTTATAATAAGTACCTCGCATTTAGTATGGTCATTCACTTCAGTTTTGTAGTTTGATTTCTGAAAGTCGATCTACTCTCTATCGGAAGTAGTGACGGGGTGCCTTTATCCCCCCAATGAGAGAGCAGTATTTGTTACCCCCACCACCAGCTAAGCCCCGCCCCTAGAGGTTGATTGGTGTCCTGGATCGGGAGGGCCATTTTGTTTTGGCCCCGCGGGCCATTTTGTTCTGTTGACGTTTGAGGATGAAAAAATATAAATGTGTATTGGGGAATGGAACCGTGGACGTTTGGTTTGCTGGCGTGTGACGCTAGCGACTGAGCTACGATGTAGTCAGTTGTGTGTTGTGGTTAGATGTTGGTAGAAGTATGTCGTGAGTGTTGGATGTTGGTTTGGTTGTATGAAATAAGAGTAAAACGTGTATTTGTATAAGAATAAATATTTTTATTGTGTTAAGAATATAATTATAAATACAGGATTATACATATACGTGAATAAAATAAAAATCTGACAATATGAAGACTAGAATAAAATATTATGTTAAAAATATGAATATAAATACAGGATTATACATATACGTAAATAAAATAAAATTCTGACAAAATGTAGACTAGAATAAAACTCAATATTACATATTACAAATATAATATAATTAAAATCTAACAAAAATAAAATGATAAAACTAAATATAAATACAAATACGAGTAATATATAACACGCACACCAACAGTCACAAATACGAACACAATATAATATAATTGAAATATAACCATAATAAAATAGTAAAACTAAATATAAATACAAATACGAGTAATATAATTAAAATATCACAATAATAAAATAATAAAATTAAATACAAATACGAGTAAATCTAACAAAAATAAAATGATAAAACTAAATATAAATCAAATACGAGTAACATATAACACGCACACCAACAGTCACACAAACATAATTTTAGGAAATACGAACACAATATAATTGAAATATAACAATAATAAAATAGTAAAACTAAATATAAATATAAATACGAGTAAAATAATTAAAATATAACAATAATAAAATAATAAGACTAAATACATATACGAGTAATATATATATATATAATATGCACACCAACAGTCGCACAAAAATATTTTTAGAAAATATATTACGCACAGTAGGTTAGCGAATATTGGGTTCGCGTGACTTTAAAATTCGGTGTAATATTTGTAGGTGACATCACAGCAACATCGCAGTTATGCACTATCGAAATCGAACTACACCATCAATTACTCCTCATCAGAATTGAACTACAACATAGGTCAATTCTAGTAACGAGTCTTTGATGGTGTGGGTCGATTGCGATAGTGCATAAATGTGATGTTGCTGTGAGTGTCAGAGTACAAATATTACACACCCGATTTTAAAGTCACGCAAAACCAGCATTCGCATGTATCCTTGGCTTACTGTGGGTAAAATATTTTCTAAAGAAGACAGCTCCAGCCATCGCTGTCCTCAGTGGTGGCCATTCCATTACAACATGCCACCCCCCAAGCAAACACACACACACACGCACACAGTAAGTAGGTTAGCGACTGCAGGGACCGCGTGGTAATATAGGGGAAATAAAATAATTACGATTGGGATCTCAGCAACATCAGCAATTACTCACTATCAGAATTGAACTACAATATAGGTCAATTCTAGTAGTGAATCTTTGATGACGTTGCTGTGGGTTCCAAATCGTAATTATTTTTTATTTCCGACATTACCACGCAAGACCGGCAATCGCATGTATCCTGGGCTTACCGTGTGCGTAAGCTGCCTTAAGGGCTACGGAAGGCAGCTCCATCCATCGCTGCCTTCTGTGGTGGTCATCCATTACAACATACCACCCCCATGCACAAAGAAATGCGGGACACCTCTTCAAATGAGAAAAACTGTTGGTTTTACGTGAAAATGAATGTAGGAAGTAATATTTTAAAACAAGTGTCACTGCAAGGTTTAAAATACTGCTCACTATTATCATATTCACATGAAAACAATAATCTTACCGCTTTGCGAGAAGTGTTATTGCTCTAGACTCCGCATTTCTTCGTCCGTAACCGTCAATAGGTCTATTACCTCTATCCCGTCCAGGTCCCCGAGCGTGACTGGCGGCTGTTCAGGAGAAGGTGATCTCTCAGATGCCATTTGACTCTGTAAATCGGCTAAGATAGCGTCTATAAAGTCCAGGCTCTGAGGGACCACCTCCGCTGCCCTCGAGGTGGACGGTTGAGGTTGCTGGGATGCTGGTGGCTGGGATGCTGGTGGCTGGGATGCTGGCTGGGATGCTGGAGACAGGGACGTCGATTTCCAGGCATGCGCTGGTGGTGGCTGTTGTTGCCGCTGGCCGTCGTTGCACGTCCTGAGATGCCTATCCCATGACTGGCTGATGATGATGCGGCCGTCGTTAGTACATGGGAGATAGGAAACCCCTGACGAAATGTTCAACGTTACCAACGGGTATCCCGATGATGTAGCCTCCGCCCTGAGTCTCAGCATCTGGCTACCGACAACACAATATAGTAATATGAATACACGAAATACTATAAAATTGCTCTGAAAAACTAATTCACAGTACAATTTTTAAAATTAAGTCAATCTAATGAATAAATACAACGTTTATGAAAATACAGTACTACTGCCTTATACTATTTTATCAAAAATTGATTGGTTTGATATAAGTTTAAAATATAAAATATCAAACAGTTTGAGCTCTCTTAAAGTTAATAAAATATAATTATTGGTAAAATTTTAAGAAGCAATGTGATTCAAATTCAAAAAGTAAACATATAAAGTAATTTAAAATAAAAGATGACAAAGTAATGTGATTTAAATGAAAATATAACAAAAGTAAACATATGAAGTATTTTCAAAGATGACAAATATAAATAATCGTTGTCACTTACCTAAATAGATCTTCAGCCAAGCCCGGTAAAATAGATTTGACCAGCTCCCGCAGCATGCCGTCAGTATATCTGGTAATATTGAATCCTGGCACCATTATCCTGGATCCTGGTGAGAGATTAACAAAATACGAAAATATAATTATAATAAAATATTAATTGGTAAAATTTAAAAAGCGTTTGAAATGATAAATATTCAAAAAAGTTGACAAATATAATTTAAAAAAGAAGCATTGTGATTGAAAACAAATGTAAACATATAAAGTATTTTCAAATGAAAGATGACAAATTAAAAAGCAATGTGATTGAAATGAAAAATTAACAACAGTAAAATATTTTCAAATAGAAAGATGATAACTATAAATATTCGTTGTGAATTACCTAAACAAAGTTTCAGCCAATCACTGCAACCTCTTCCTCAGACTCTCGTCGGTCCAGGCAAGCTACTGTGAGAGATCTACAAGTGTGTTGTTGATATATATACTCTTCAACGTTTGGTGGGGTATCAAAGTCTCACAGTTGGCATCCGGTTGTCAAGGTCTGCTGGTTCACGTTCTCACGCCGAGTTCACTAAACACTCACGACCCCGCAACGTCCGGTTCTCAAGGTTTACCAGTTCCCAAGCCTATGAAAGATAAATACGTATCGTGGCGGATGTGGGCGTTCTGCACACGCTACATACTTCAAGGCTAAGCGAGCACAATTGACAGGCAAACACATGTCCGCATGGTAGACATACAACTTGTACTTCTTCTGCATAACAAATCTTACATATCGAACGATCATCCTCATTACGTTGTACTAGGTCACCGTCGTCATCGTCATCATCATCATCGTCTTCATTGTCATCATTATCGTCATCATCATCATCATCATCATCATCATCATCATCATCATCATCATCAGTTGCAATATCGATTTCCATTTCTTCTTCTCTTTTAGATTGTACAATCGATGCAAATTTACATTTATGAAACCATAAAACGTGTTCACCAAACGGGTCATGTGTAGGTTCCCAATCGCTTAGACCTCCCCCACAACTAAAACATATAGTAAGGTCATCTTTTCCGGTGTAGAAAAAACCGGCCAAGCTTAGAGTATATGGATTCACTGTTTCGTTTTCCACACCCTTCCAATTACGAAAAGAGCATAATCTTGTGTTCGCAAGTGAATAACGTCGATAAACTGGGTTCTCAATTGTAAGAGAATCGGTCCAAACCATGTCTGTCTGTGGAATGGCTGAAAATCTTAAATGTCTTGTATTCTTATACACTTGTTCTCTGTGTCTCATACGGGGTTGAAACCGTCATCATTATGCCCACATTACAAGTTTGGAAATAGCCGACGCTATTTACCAGTGACTGCTACAAAATGCAGTCCCCACGGGTAATCGACTGTAGGGTGTTTACCCCGAACTTCGAGGTCGAAAACCCGAATGAAAATGGCTCCAACCATCGCCATTTCCTGTAACTGCCACTCCATGACAAAATGCAGTTCCCAATGCAAACAGCCAAGAAGGTTTAGGAGGACTTGTCCTACGCCAGGGACCTTCAAAGGCAAAGCGTTTTTTTTTTTTTTTTTGCTTTAAAAGTTTACAGGGAGTTACCCCGTGGCAGAGACTTTTAAAGCATTTTTCTTTTGGTTTAGGGGGAGTTAACCCGCGCCAGTGACCATTTAGTTTTTTTTTGAAGCTTTAAAGGTTTACAGGGAGTTACCCCGTGGCAGGGACCTTTAAAACATTTTTCTTGAAGGTTTAGGGGGAGATAACCCGCGCCAGTGACCATCAAATTTGTTTTTTAATTTTTTGAAGCTTTAAAGGTTTACAGGGAGTTACCCCGTGGCAGGGACCTTTAAAACATTTTTCTTGAAGGTTTACGAGGAGTTACCCTAACGCCAGTGACCTTCAAGTTGTTTTACACACTAAGCGATAAGCAAATCGTAATAATATCTTGCACTGCGCAGTGCACATTTACAATCTACATAACTGTTGTGTTGCGGTAGTATGCACTTGAAGTAAATACGGCTGTTGTTGTTGTTGCTAGACGAGTATTTCTCAGGCAATTCCATGACATGTGGATGGAACTGTCGCAAATATTGAGCCTTTTCCAAACCCTTTGTGAATATGGTGGAAAACGGTGTTAACATGTTTCGCACTGTGTCTTCGTCAAAAGGTATACTACCTTCGTACCAGCTGATACGGTGATAGCTTGACTGTAACCAACGAGCAGACTTTTGCGATGACTCATTTAAATTGTGAAATTTGTAAGGCGGTTTAAAAATGGCAACACTTTGATAATGTTCGGCAACCACAGCCAGTTCCTTGACAACGTATTTACCTTCGTTGTCGACGAAGGCATGAAACTCAACCACTGCTTGCATGCTTCTTGTACAAAACCACTTCCTCGTACAACTTGTCTGCCTCGGGGAGAGTACTGGACACGATCTCGTCCGTGGCTAGACACTCAATGATGTAAGACCCTAGTTGTGGTTCATTATAAAACAGTTCGCTGATGCGCCGGTTTACGAGCGGTAAGGTATCCATTAATAAATTCCATTCTGGTAGGCCCAAGGTGACCCTGTGTTTTCCGTCAAATAAGGCGATATAACGTTTACCGAAGATAGTCTTTATTGTGATATCGCCGTTAGTTAGTGTAAACTTACGTTGGTCTCCTTCAGGCAGCGGTAGTCGTGTCTTGAAATCATTAAAGTCGTTGTATGTGAAAAAAACAAATTTTCTACTAGCCTGTATAAGGACGCCTAGTTCGTAGACAGTGTGCTGAAAAAGCCCGGTCGCGACAAACTTCGTACACTGGTCATTCAGAAAATACACAGACTTTAGAAATATGTTCAACGGACGAGCGGTACGGTCTACATCCATCACGTCCATGACGACAACTGAGACTAAATGCGCACGGTATCGCAGGGTGTGGTCACAGATTACGTAATCTTTTTAACAACACCTGTTAGCAGGTTATAGACAATATGCGAATCGTGAATAATCAAGCAGTAACCGGAAGTATTAGGCGGAATATTTTCAGACGCCTCGATTTCAAGTCTCACATCTACAGGTCCTGATTTTATCGTATCGTTTTGTTTCGAACAATCGATTACAAAAATCGGTGCTTTTTGCTTAAAGGTTGACAAGTCTAGACACGGTGATGGTTCGCGTGAATAATAGGACTGTTGAAATCTAACGTACATGTCATACAAAATGGCGGTGTCGCCGAGAATATTATCGTAGGGAAAGTACTGAGAGTTGAGATACAATTTTACATCCGTTACCTTGCAGCTATCAAACTCTGAAGCATTTGTTTTAATCTTGTTTTTGCGATCGGTTTGCAACGCGAAAATTACGTAACGAGGTTTTTCCAGTTGCGAAGATGTCTTTACAGTCCAAGAGAGTTGTTTCGTGGCCGGTAAACCGGGATATTCTATTAGTTCCCATTTCCGGTGTGGTACGTGAACGGTGACATCGCGTTCAATCATTTTCAAAAGTTTCAATTTTATCGGATCGGCTACGGAGACGTGCGGAACTCGCCAATAGATAGTATTTATTTTCAGATCAATATTTGTCGCATCCGTGCTAACTATTGCGTTTAAATTTGAAGATGAACGCAAAAGGACAAGCTCCTGTTTCACGTTGACTACAATTCTATTGTAATCCTCGAAAAATCCCATCAACATACGCAACGGTATAACTATGTTGAACTCTTTACAATCGTTATTTGCTTTACCCACTCCTAGCCAACCGCAATTTCCGAGTTTATTTTTTTCGTGTTCGCGCAAAGAAAGCAAGTTCTTAATGGTGGTCGTTATACCGACATTCCTGGTCCTGTCTATTTCGTTGCCTCCGATTTCGTATCTGATATCGTCGAAAAGAAAAGTTATAGCATTATTTATCAAAGACACGTCAGCGGCCGCTCCTGCGTCTTTTGTCGCTGTCAAAGTACCTTTTATATGCAGCGTGCTCTGAAAAGGTATCGTAATGACATCTTGTTGATGAATGGGAATACGAATTTCATCGTTATTACCAAACGTAGCGGAGGAGTACGGTCGATGAGTATGGTACTCCAGCCCGTTGAGGGTGTTGTCGTACTGGGCGCTAGAGTCGATTGCCAAAAGGTTTTCCATTGTTCACTTTAAAACCCAAAGATCTGAGGAACCTAACGTTTCGCAGTGTTAACTGTGCCGTCGTCGGACGTAAACTGCCGCCCTTCTTATAGTAGCGCTCGTTAAATATTAGCCCCATCTCGACGTCTACGTAAATGTAATCGTAAGGAAATGTTTTCTCCACGAAAATCTATTATATCGCCGTTCTGATCTCGTAGACTTACAGTGATATTATGAATGACGCTTACGTTGACAGGTAAATATATTACGCTCTGAGGGACTTCTACAATTTTATAACCGGGCGGTACCTGCGGATAAAATTCGTGCAAAGTATGGCATTCTATGCCGTTTTGAAACGATCCTGCGACTATATTGCAATCCACGCGTATCACGTTAACCCTGATGATATCTACAGGCCGGTCAGAAGAGTGTTTATGATTTGCCTCTAATTTCTTCTTACTGAACCCCATCAGCTGGCCTATAGACATGGCCTTGTCGAAAAAGATTGCGTGCGAACATTTTATTTCCACTTTGAGTGTGTTATTATTCGGTGTCAATACTAAAACAGTATCGGGAACTAGTTTCGTTTTAATATACCTCTCAATATCGGATATTTCGTACGATCCGGTCGGTAATGAAATCGTGTGAACGTTTTTATCATCGCCGTAATGAAAAAGATTGTTTACATCCTCAACGATGTTTGGTATCGAGTTGTATGTTGCCAGATCGATAAAAGCTATTTCCCACTCGCCTTTTGATACATCAATTGGTGGGAAAAAGTCACAAGACAAAACGGCAGTGTGATCTGTTAGAACTATGCTCATGACGTTAGAAACTTTAGACACAAATGACCGCAAACGACTGAGTTGTCTTTTTGATGTCTCTTGTAGTTATAGTGTACGTTAGCGTTTTCGCCAAAATACCTACTTAGCTCAATTGGCGGTCGCAGATTTCCGAAACTATCATAGTACTCTATAGAGTTTCCTCTCTTTTTGTAACATACCCAATGGGTGCCGGGGCCGGTTATACTATCCAAATTCACGATAGCCGATTCGTTTCTTAAAGGTCGTGCAGGTAATGTATCTCTCATGTATACACCTCTGAACCACGGTACTCCCAATGCTAAGGCGTATCTTTCCAGTTCTATATTAGTCAACGGTCTAATGGGTATACAATCTATCGACGTTTTTTTTTCGTACATCTTTTCTTCTTCTTCCCGCTACCTTGTTTCTTGTACGGTTTCAAGTAAAGCCCTTTGCCTTGCAGACGTTTCAACAGGTGTTGAACGGTAGGCTTTCGACGACGACGTCTTTTACCGCCGCCAAATGCGGTCTTAGCTTTCATCGCTGCCGTTACGGCCAAAGCAGCAGCGCGTTCACCGAGCGATGCGTCACCCGCTTTGACTCTGCTCCAAGCTTTTCCCGCTAAGATTTCGTCGGCTACGCGTCTTCTATCTGAATCACTGTAGTTGCTGTAGGAGATATCGTGTTGTTTACAGGCTTCGTCCAACGGATTTATACCTTTATCACCGCGTGCCAACCGTGTCTTCAATTTTGTTCCCGGTCCGCAATAATTGTACGAAGGTAAGTGTAATTCGACTGGAAGTAAATCGATGGCTTTATTCAAAACACCAGACACTAGTCCACGTCCTGTCTTTACGACACCGCGTTTACGACTAACAGCTGTTTTCCGTTTGACACCCATTTTATTAATGATTCATAACAGTCACTGTTACGCCTACTTATAAAATATGTCTTTCAAGATTGCATATAACTCTCGGAGTCTAGTCGTCTTCATGCATCGTATTTTCAAAACATCGAAAATATCCTTTTCAACTGCCGTCACAGCTTCCAGAAATTCGTTGTACACAAAAACCTGGTTGTCGGCGGTGAAGAAATAAAGATTTCCGTCCATATATCTGAAACCGCCACGCAAATCGTTTGGTAAACCGTGGTAGATTTCGGTCATAGGTCCTTGATATAAACCGGTGTACCTACATTCATCATATCTCATCACATAAGCGTTGTCGTAGAGGACAATTGTTTTACCCAGATGACTGTTGAAAATAGCGTTAACCGTCTTCATCGGTCGTCCTATCCAATCTTTCAGCGTGTACATATATCTTTTCAAAAGACTAGGATATTCTATAGCGTAAACCCATCCGTGAGCAATGAGCACCACATCTCCGCTGGGTGATTGATAAACGGCGGTAACGTTAGTAAAACCAGGTCGCAAATAGTTTAACCATTCCGAAATGATTTCGGGTTTCGGAACAACTTCTCTCTTATTCGGATCCAAATTCAATATCCATACATACTGTCCGTGAAACAAGTACATATGTTTCATCGCTATTAAAACGGCGTCAAAGCCGCGGACAGAACATAAATCTATAGTGTTTATTTCTGTTTCGATCGTCGTAGGGCTAGAACGAGCGGTGGAGCTGATGGTAGTAGGGGTAGTAGTACTTGTGGTGGTAGTGCTTGTGGTGGTGGAGGGGGTAGTGGTGGTCGGTTTTGCACCATATAGATACTGAATATTATTAATATCATCTGAAGAAAGGTCTAAATAATACATACTGGATATATTTCGGGTGGTCGTATAGGCATACATTATCGAATCACGTTTCTTATTATGAGAGAGTCCTAGAGCGTGCCCTATTTCGTGAACCAGAACAGCGTAAAACGAGTCACGACCATTAACGGATGTAGACATTGTAAAGTCCCACTCTTCTTCGTTATCGAAGTGTATCTCTACTTGCGATTGAAGCACATGAGGCGCAAAAGCGTGGGCAACGACTCTTCCTCTACCGTCAAATCTAGTACCGCACATTGTTCCTTCCGACAGTTTTATATGTTCAGCGTCCCCAAATAGTATAGCGATATTTGGCCTTGTCGAGTCGAGAGTAAAAGTCAAAGGGATATATCTACTCCAGAGATTGAAAGCGTGCGAAGCGATATTGAGATATTTTCTATTACCATACATATACCAAGTTAGTCCGTTGATACCCCATTTACGGTTGGTCTTAGCCTGAACAATACTACTACTACTACCGTTAGTTTCAGTATATCCACAAAATACCGTTGGCGTCGTATCGGTGATAGATGAAGGCGACGACGACGACGACGTTGCGAGCGAGGAGCTCAACAAGGCGAACAGTAACATCAGCTTGAAGAACATTTCAACGACTGATATTATGTTTAAAGTGTTCCCGTATTTATTTTCGTGTATTGACCTTGTCGATCTATTTTTCGACAGGCTTCTCTCGCATTAGCGTGTCTCGTAGGCTTTGAATAGCCGTATTCAATTGCCTTTGCGAAACAGCATCGTTATCAGCTATACCATCGGCTATCCCCGATAAGCGCTTAGAGTTTAACCAGTAGTAGTCGCCCGTCTCCTCGGAATGCAGACTGTATTTCTTTATCCAAGATTTAATTTCATGAAGCTGACGAACGTTAACAGCGTCGACATCGGTGAAACCGTCTCGAACATTAGTTATACATTTTCCGTTTGCGTTATACATTTCACCGATCGGCAGTAGGGTGAGAAACAGCGTATTTTTCATTAGAAAACCCAGTGTGACCGCATCTTGTTGGTACAAAGGCTCTTCGACCTGAGCGAGCCGCTTATTTTGAAAACTCCAAACAGTTTTGTCTTTTCGAGGCACCCTATCGTCCACGTATAATTTTGTAGCGGCGTCATTTTTATACAAAGGCGCTTTAACATTACATATGGCCACTCCGTGAGCGTCAAATTTACCCTCTGCGTTTTTCGATAAGAAATTATCTCTGACGTACTTCATGTTAATAGCGTCAGAGTCTTTCATAGGCGCCGATACACCGCACACCCTTTGGTCGCCGAAGGAAAAACAATCGGCTAGTTTAATAGGAACCAACGATTCCAAGTAGGCTCTCGTTACGGCATCATCTTTTTCTTTCGGCTCTCCGAGACCTCCCAAAGGCAAGCCTTTTGAGTGATATCTATTCTTTATTCGAGTCAAACAGTGTTGTTCGAGATACGTTTTGGACACTGCATCGCCGTCCTCAACGGGATGGCCTAGACCGCCTACAGAAAAGCCTTTAGTGTAGTATTTTTTCCTATCCTCGTCGAAACCTAAACATTTTTTCGCTATCGTACCCGCATTGACGGCATCGCTGTCCTCAATAGGATCACCAACATTGCGCAATAACTTACCTATCGCGTCATAATGATTACCATCGGGAGTCAGACCTATCCCGTGCTGATGATGATGGGGGTGCGGAGCGTTAATCTGGTCCGAAAAACGACCAAACTTATCGACGCTCCTCTTATTAATGTCCTAATTTTTCTATTTCCACTGCCTTTTATAAAACCCGCTTCCCTCAGCTCTTCTATAATGGAGGCAATTTCGTTCTCATGACCCGTATGGCCTACCTCTTGAGATGACAAAAGGAGTCGTAACCTATCACAGAGTTCGTTAGGGTTGTCCCAATAGGCATAACCTTTACCGCTATGCAAACCGGTGGGCGGAAATAATCTCGATATAATTGCCTTGTACTTGGCGGATTTACTAGCACGGTTTATGGCTAATAGATGATTATAACCTTTCCTATGAGCACTGGTTTGTTCACAGATTTGTTTATAGGTGTTCAGGTCGGCCTTTGTGTATAATGTTTCATCGGGTTTGCGCATAAATATCAATTCATAGAGCCCTTCGGTTCCCTTGTAAGTGTCCGCGTCGATGATGATGTCACCGTTTTCGTCGTCAAACCTTATATACTTATCGCCTATCATAACAGTACCGTCTCCTGTTATTCGAGGACCGTATGTGTTATCAATTGTATTCCTATTGTCTTTAATCATTCTCAACACGTAGGTCCGCGGTAGACGATGTTTGAACATTGTATGGACATAACGAACACTATCTTCCTGGCCCGCCGGTGTTGATAGTAGCTCTTTAACAACACTACTTTGGCGCATCGGTGTAACTGAAGGTCCAGGCTCGTCTGTTGATTCAGCTATTACTTCGGTATCGATGAATTTCGGAACATGGGTTTGTGAAGCATCATCCTCCATGTCTACATCCATTTCTTCTTTTTTTTTAATTTCCATTTTCGGCTGTGGACGACGAATTTTCGAAATTTCCTTAATGATAGGGCTATATTGTTTAGTCAAAATCCGTTCAGCATCTGCATCGCCGAACTTTATCTGCAGATACTTTCTCTTGATGTTCTCCCTCAAACGGGCGATCTCAGAGATAACTTGCTCCTCCTTTGGTGTCATATTGCGAAATGAACAGTAATTCGACTATCAAATAGCTTTTAAGACAGTTCCAAAGATCGAAAAAACACAGCGTAACGCTTTTCACGCAATAGGTACTGCACAACCTGCGATGCGGACGCTTTCATCAATTTCGAATTGTTCCAAGATAAACCTCGGCAGTATCTGTACATGTTGTTGTCAAAATATGGTATACTTTCCACCTTCTCGGCGCTCCTAAAGACAAAGGTACGTTTTATATTTTCGCGCCATTGCGGTATTTCGGCTACTATTAGATTATCATCTTTGGGCATATCTTGCATGTACCGTTTTAGCGTCGGTATAGAGTTTTCGAGAAGATAACTATTCAAAAGCAGAAACTCATCAGTATTTGCCCCCGTATATGTGCACCACATTTGAAGCTGCCTACTATCGACAACAGTATATTTTGATCCGTCAAAAGACAAGCCGAAATGATGACACTGATTAGGCACCGTCGGCAGGGCGGCCTTTAGAAATTCGGTTGTAAACACACCTTGTGCCTTATTATTTACAGCCTCGTAAAATTTACCTCTACTGCGTAAAGGTAGCGACGAAGGTCTAGGACCATATTTCACATTGTAGCTAATGTCTACACAACACTTTACACCGCTGATAAGCTTGTACGCCTTTATAGGACCGACTATGGGAATTGTCCTTTCCGTGATTACTACACAACGGGACGCGTACGGCAATGAACAGCTGTACTGTAACATGTCGAGGTATACTTGCGTGTACTCTATGCCTCCGTGACTGAGAGTCAAAGTCCGATTGAAAAAATCAGGAAACGGTCGGAATCTGGATACCAAGTTTTGCGGATGGCGAACAGTTCCTTTCAACATGTGTTCATTGTATAATATCAATTCAAATGGTACACCTCCTTTATCACATTCGTGCATGAACCTAATCCAAATGTCTCGATTATAAATTCTATTTGCGGATGTGATCATTAACAGAATTATAGGCGGTAAGCTCTTGCTGTACGATCCGAACCGCTTATGTCTCCAGCAGCGCCTATTAAATACATGTCCATGTCTATTCGTACGGCTACAGTAGTTTCCGCAAAACCTCTTCTTATCGGGATAATAGAAACAACATAAATTTGATTTTGGTGTTTTCGTAGTGCCGCTATTAGCATATGGCGAAATATCATTATAAGTGTATATACGCATTATAAATCTTTTACGAAGGAATCAAACCCGATTCTGTATCGACCCTGATCTATATCGCTGTCTTTATCTATTACTATAAAACCGAATTTCTCTTTCCAGGCTGTTGCGCAGAGCTTTTTGAAAGTGTTAAACGACACGTCCGTGCCTACGTGATCCGAATGAATGTGTCTTAAATTCATATCGTCCTGTTTAAATACAACAATCAGATTGGTATTGTCTCGGATTAAATGTTTGGGAATCCTACTGTACGTTTGACCGAGATAAAAAGAATCAATTGAGCTATGTCTCCCCATACTGAAGTAATTACGTATATTATCATGTTTTTCACACTGTATATCGTCAAAAATCATAATGGAATTCGGTTCCGCTTCATGTGGATTGATGATGTTGTCGTTATCACTGTACGGAAAATAACCGATACCCGATTCTTCCATCACCTTAGACAGAAACTCATATTTCGGTTGGTGAAGTGATTTTGAAAAAATATATATGTTGGCGAACTTCAGCCCGTTTGCCTCGAACAAAAGATTAAAAATTACATTTGTTTTACCGCAATTTGAAGGACCACACACAATTGCTCTAATAGTGTTGGGCAATAGGGGACTGTGTCGAACTCGTTTCTCCTTTTCACCTACATAAGCGTCGAAATTATGTAGCTGCATCGTATATGGAGCAACCACTACACGCATCTCGAAAGACGTAACCAGAATGAATCAATTGTGTGAAAAAACTGATATTTATTTTCGAAACATATTTTCTATTGCAGTATAAAGCAATTGTGACACATTGACTCTGCAACTAGTACTTTTCCATTGACGGCATCGCATGCTCGTGGCCGGATGCGTGTAAGGTCAGTTGGGACAAAGCAATTGCGACCAGTACTTTTCCATTCACGTCATCGCTTGCACATGGCCGGATGCGCATGGGCGGCTTGCCGGATGTGGTAAATTGTTTCACAGTATAAGTTTATTTTTATCTACCCAAGAGTTGTGCTTTTTATCGAAACCTTGCCATTTCACAAGAAGCTTATCTCCTTTCCGGCGCAAAACCTTTTCCACCAAATAAACGTCGCCAACATTTGTTCGACTTAATTCTTCAGCATAAAACCCACCTTTTAATATTTCACCTCTCGAATCTTGTAAAATGTAGGTTTTAGGTGAGGACGGTACAACAGCAAACACGGTAAATACTTCTTGCGTCCAGTTTGGATAAAATCCTTTCGAAAAAACTTTTTTGTATTTGGATATTCTAACTCTATCGTCTACCTGGAATGATCGCGATTGAGGTATAGTACGACTATTTACCTTGTCTTTTATTCTAGCCAACAGCATTGCTTCATGTTTTTTTCTCACCTGACACGGTTTCATACCAATAGTACTGTGTACGGTTTTGTTGTATGACTTTACAATATCATCTAAAAAATCAGTCCATTTATGACTACCGCGAGCCGTGAATTCTAACCACATTTTACTTTTCAAAGTTCTGTTTAACCTTTCTACGATGGAAGCTTTTTTCTCGGTGTAAGTGTGATAGTGATTAATTTTATAGGTTTTCAATAAGTTTTGAACAGATTTGTTAAACCATTCTTTACCCTGATCGGTCTGAAAATGCTTCATACTGTGTTTCTCTAGTATAGGCTTTAATGCCGAAGCTACTTCGGAACCGGTTTTAGATTTTATCGGCACCGCAAACGCAAATTTTGATAAACAGTTAATCATAGTCAATATATACTTATAGCCTTTGTTTTCCTTTGCATAGGGAATCATCTCAACTAAATCCGCTTGATAAAGATCGTTTACACCTTTCAAAGTAACACTACGTGTTTTAAAATTTCTACGAGCCGGCTTATGAAGCTCGTTAGCAATAGCACGTCTAACGTTCATTTCAAAACTGACCACCTTGATTTTACTTTTGGTACTTTTAAACCAACTGACTAGGTTTCCATCAACACCCAAGAGGTACAGTCCGAAGTCGTTCTTGTTTTTTGGAAGCTTCCCCGGGAATGTGAAGCATTCCAAGGCCTATCCTCCCAGGCGATCAGTTTTTGTCGTTCAATTTTACTTTTAATCCCATCCACACACACATTCAGTCTTATAGACGATTAAGTCGAGACAGAGGACCATTCAACCTAGGTTTCACACACACACTCGTGCAACAAATATTTTATACCTTTTGCAAAAAGGTATTTTATTCAATACACACACAATCTGTCAAAACAGAAGCTATGCTCTTTTGTTGCTACAACACTTATCCATTCACACAACCTTATAGGCGATTAGACCGTGACAGAGGGCCCATTCATTCAGCCTAGGATCTCCACACAGCATAGGTCATACAAAAACTAAAATGGAACGACTTGATTTCACAACACCGTTCAGGATGATGGGAATCATTCTAGGCGTGGAACTTTACAGTACCCATAAGGTAGCGTATCAAAATCCCCGTTACGTTTTCTTTTCGCACCTGTGGCTCTGAACATTTTTGTTTCACACACAGTAACAACACCATGATCCTTTCTGCGACGTATACGCGATTCATCGACCATTATGCTATCCTCCTCTGTTTGTTCATTCAATACTAGTTTCTTTAAAGAATCGAAATTTAAATAACCTGAGGTGCGGAGATTTAAAGTCAGTCCTTTAATTTTGCAAACTGTAACGGTTTTGTCATTTTCCGGACACATTACCTTGTAACCGTACGTTTTCGGACCTCCCGAAACAAATTCTGTTATATATGCAGAAGGACCATAGTCTGCCAGTTCGTCTGTCATCTGTCCCAAGTAGTCTCCTGTCGATACATCGTGCGTACCGTCTTTGTGGAGATAAATTACACTATCTGTGTCGTAATAGAGGACCTGTGATCCCAACACGTCCAAATACTCATAGAGCTTAAGACGAGCATGGGCTGTAGTAAATGCAGCGAGAACGACATTTACTGTTGGTAGTACATCACAGGTGTTGTCGGTGTAGCACCAGTTCACTACGACAACGTCCTCGTTAACCTCTTGTATATTGTTTACATCAATTGACGGTGACGTTAACAAGTTGAACAGTTCATTCGGCTCTCTTACTATTGTAGTCTTTGGCTGGTTTTCACGTTGTCCAAACTTACCCCAAAAGGAGTTTAACATTAATTTAGCCAACGACCTGGCACCAGGATTTTTTTCAATTTTCATCGGGTCAAGTCTAACCCCCTCGTTGTCGAAATAGCTTTGGACATAGTCTATTTTGTCTTGTTCAGTACGACACCACTCTGGGTAACCTGAAGCCTCCTGCTTTATTTTTAAAAATTTATTAATATAGTCGGTAAACAGTCCGTTCCCTTTGTCAAATGAAGCCATTTCGTATTGCCAGAGCTCATACATTTCCAATATCACGTAACCTTTCTGCACAGCTTTGCGTATCTCGTCCATAGTCCATGTTCCTGTCAACGTCCGTTCGTCAAGAGAGTGAGTACAGTCTCCAGGTATAAGGTTCTCACCACATGTACGGCATAGGATGAACATCAATTTATCGTTCATCCTGACCGGCAGCACTGGATGATACAAATCCCGAGGAGGTAGGACTGTACATTTCAGGAGGCCGTCAGCAGACATTCCTGCGGCTCTACACTCATTATTACCGACGTGTATTTGCGGATGTCCTATCGGATATTCTCGGTACTTACACACCCAGGGGTACAAGGAACAAACATCAATGTACCGAATCTTCTCGTTCTCCTGACACATATGGTACGATTTTACATTCCCCGTACGACCGCCGAAAAACGCATCTCGAGGGTTTAGTGGTGTGAGATGTATTAGAGGGTGGGAATCAAGGTATGCCATCCTTTTGTTTATTTTTTTCATCCTATAAAATTCACACTCCCACAACTCGACAACATTATAATGACGGGACAACTTAGCCGTCTTAGCTTTAGTCCTGGTCAGTCGAGCACTATGAGTGTCTGACGGGTCGTCGATTAGAGGTGAATCACGCCCAAATGTGTAACAGTTTGGACATCCGTGCCAGTAACAGCCGTGAAATTCATATACGGTCTTCGTTTGGTCACATAGTCCGTCGACCTTTATACCATCTACTTTAATTTCACGACCTCTACCAGCATGCTCCAGTCGATAGCCTTTCTGGTCTTCGATCCATGCGAGCCACTGTAGAGCAATGGTGGACTGCTTATCGACGAGTCTGTATCCATTCTTTGGCAGTATGCCTATTGTGTTTGGCTTGAGAAAATTTCTTCTGAACGCTAGGCTACACGCGCTAGCAATAGTGACGGCCTCGAGAAACGGATCTACATTGCATTCCTGCAAGAACGAAGCACGAAACTTTATACAGGCTTGAGCTAATATATCAACATCAGAGAGGCAATATTCGAATATTTCCCTTTGAAAATTGAATACATAACCGTTGGAGACCTGTTCATCGTACCACTGTAAGAATTTTGTATTGTTCTTTTCGAACATTGAGTCAGGACAGTAGTATTCCTTTGCTGGAATAGGACCTACATAATTTTCATTGGCCACTGTGTTGAAAAGGTGGGGAAAGTAACCCTTCTTTTTTTCGGGAGGTAGGTCGAACGCTTCAGGGAGTTTAGACAATGCCATTGGCATATAGTTTAGAGAATCAATAAACTTTATGTTATCGATCTCCATCTTTATAATCCTAGTTCCACGCATTATCAATTCAGGTGTAAACTGAGTTTCTTCCAGAACGTATTTCAAAAGGAATTGGAAATCAAATGCCTGTCCATTATGAGCGATAACGCACACCTTTTTAAACGTTTTACGCGCATCCATTATGTAGGCCATGAACCCTTCAACTGGACTCTCTTTAAAAACACGAGTTCGTGGCGTACAATTACGGCAACGTTCGCCATTTACGCATTTCCAACAGTACTGTTGAGAAATGCATAAGTTTACCCTGTGCACGTGAGTGCTATCAAGGACTTCGTCTTGACGCGTTTCCAGGTCGAAAAATAGAAACATGAAATCTTTAACTGGAGGCTTTTGTGTATTGATTTTCATGTAACACCGATGGTTAGCCGGTTTGTACTCTAAGCACATTTTACAATAAACCTCTCCACACTGATGTGTGGTTTTACGATCTAGAGTAAATATTACCTTCTCACACATTAAACATTTTCTAATATACTTGCAAACGCTTACGGAATGTGTGTTGTAACATTGCTGGTTCATAAAGTGACGGTTACAGTCACCGCATTGAATACCTCCGTTGTCGTCTAGCACACACGGCGGAGACCGTTTACAAGAATAACAGATAGCTGAACATCTGTGTTTGCCTAAAGTGTTGTATGGTGTTCGACATGCTTCACAGTAGAATTGACACGCAAACGCGCCAGTTAAACTGGTAATCACATTAAAATGGGACTTGTGAAATAGCAAATTTATTTTATACTTGGGATTGTTCACATTACCTTCAAATAACACATGCCTACCTCTACTACCGTAACTGTACACCGTGATTTTATATTCTGTCAAATGATTTTGAAACGCTTGTAACTCATTCACACCGGCACCTGACTCGGTAATTTCTACATTAGCGTCAACCATTAGTTGCTGTGCCCTAACGGTCTGACGTTTACCTTTGTTCTGTATTATAGCTTTATATTCTTTGTCATTTTGCGCCCGAGCAATGCCAACCACAAGAGCACAAGGCAAGCACAAAGCATCTTTATTTTTAATTACAACGATTCCCGTTCTGCTGTGACACTCTTCGTCAAAGTTATTGTAAATCCCACGCCTACGTCGACCCCGGCCTACAGGTACTCTAACCTTGGTACACGATACCTGGAAGGTATCACCTGACATAAATCCCTCAGCGTTACTCTGGACTATTCCGCCAAAAACGCTCCAAAGCGTGTCTGACGTTATTTCCGAAGCAGGTCTGAAGGCTACGTACCCAGGTGTACGATTCTTAAAGTTTATGCTAGTCATAGTAAAACCAAGTCGATCTTCGTCTGTTGTACCCCTAGTCACAGATTCAACCAACTCTTGAAGTCCCTGTCTAACCCATTCAATCTCTCCTACACCTTCAGGGGGTGTATTGAATTTAAAAACAATTTTATTCCCGTATAAACGGAATTTCTTTACATAGGTTTGCACATTAGAAAAAATATACACGGCCATAATATAGTTTTTATTTTAAGAAGTCAAATTAGAAACAGAGATAGGATAACAATCACACTTACCTCTTTGCAGTCAGAATGAGAACCGAGTATACTGTGCTAACTGTTATATAGCTAACTGTTTATTAGAAACAGAGATAGAATAACAATCACACTTACCTCTTTGCAGTCTGAATGAGACCGGAGTATACTGTCCTACCTGTAATATACGGGTTTATATAGCAACCTGTTTAGAGTGGGAGACATAGGCCAGCGATTTCTAATCCTTTCACTGCACGACCGCGAGTAGGAGTGAAAGTAGGTCAGAGATTTCTAATCCTTTCACTGCACGACCGCGAGTGGGAGTGAAAGTTCAACGATTTCACACGGCACAACCTCGAGTGTGGGAAAAGGTCAATGATTTCTAAACTTTCCGTTGCGTGACACAGCCGCTTTGGGCAACTACGTCATGGGAACTACACAAAGGACGCGTGGGGAGTTGCACAGTATATAAGCCGGTACCAACATACAGAGAGCATCAGTCTTCAGCGCTTTGCAGTTAGGTGCGTTGTGTGTGTGTTTTATCTTAATTATGAATACTGCAAGTCAGCTCTCCAAAAATTCGACAGTTAACCGGTTCAATGCGGTTCCGGTTTACGAGCGAATTTTGGTGTCGTTAAAGTCGTTGGCGTTGAACAAAGAATACGGCATTATCTGTGCGAAACTCGTAACAACCGTTCATGGCTCGTCTATTCAGGTTGACTTTGATGACGACGATATAAAAAAGACTACTTTTTTTCCGAAACGGTATACAGCGATAGTGAAAGATTCCGATCTTCCGGAGTTGGAGAAATGCAAATTTGTCATTACACGTCATGTCGGTAAGACGGTGATAATGGAAATACGGCCGTAAATCGTATTTATTTTCAAGGGGGTGACATATTTTAATGGAGTGGTCACCACTGATTACAGCGTGGCTGGAGCTGTTTTCACTGGGACGAACTATTAGAGTTCGTCCCACGGGGAGCTGGCTTGAGCGGTTCCGGTTTACGAGCGAATTTTGGTGCCTTTAAAGTCGTTGGGCGTTGAATAAAGAATACTGTATTATCTGTGCTCGTAACAACCGTTCATCTGTTCAAGTTGACTGACGATATAAAAAAGACTACTTTTTCCGAAACGATACTGCTATAGAGAAAGATTCTTCTGGAGTTGGAGAAATGTCGGTAAGACATGGTGATAATGGAAATACGACGGTAAATTTATTTTCAAGGGGGTGACATATATTAATGGAGTGGTCACCACTGATTACAGCGTGGCTGGAGCTGTTTTCACTGGGGCTAACTACTAGAGTTCATCCCACGGGGGGAGCTGACTTGATTAACGAATACTCTTTTTAAACAAATACTTAATTTATTTCAAAAATTATCGATTTATTTCAGAAACACGATGACCGATAGACGTAATCAATCAGAGGTGAGTATGAAATAGTGTGTTCCTTTTTTTTATTGTTAAAGTTTTTATGTTTCGTTATTGCAATTTTTCATTGGTTTTCAGTCTAATGACACAACAAACAACGATGATTCTAGCTACGATGAAACGGGCATTTGGGAAGAATTAGATAATCATGCTAACGAAATCGATCGTAACAGACGTAGCCCATCAATATTACATGGGGTTACATGGACACCGTACTATAGACGCCAATCGATAGTTGATCATAGCGAGGAGACTCCTACTACGTCACAGGTAATTATAAATAATTTAGATTATTAACAGTTTCATTTTCATATCTAATAAGCTTTTTTCTTTCAGGAAACAAACATTACGGCTCCTCCTAGAGTACCTTTGACTGATCGTAGCAACACCGCCCACCCAACATCGGTGATTATTAATGAACTGCCTTTACCGTTTCCAAACAATTTAGATTATTAACAGTTTCATCTAATAAGCGTTTTTTTTTCTTTCAGGGAACAAACACACCTTCTAGAACCAGAGGGCCTTTGACTGATCGTAGCAACACCGACCACCCAACGCCGGTGATTATTGTATTCTTAATAAATTATTACTGTTATATTCTTATTTGCTCATTACTAATACATTGTATTTTATAGGCTGCAATATTAGATCACGTTGTAAATAGACTCAGAGATCGAGCTTCTTATTCGGGGGAACTAGATGAGGAACTAAAGCACATACAAGGACTCGAGCATTCCCGTATCGACTGTTTCCTTTGCTTAGGAAGTAGGACACGGTATCCTCCTCAATATCCAGTAAGTTTTATTGTACGATGATAATAGCAGTAATATCAGAGGATTATAATTGAATTTCATTTCTAATTAATTTTCTTAGACGGCTGTGGGAAACGCACGGGCAACTGCAGCTCGTAGAGTATCGGCTGATGCACTGCAGATACTAAAAAGACTCGTAGCGGACTTAGAGGCAGGGTTTCAAAGAGATGGATACGAGGAAAATTTCTATGCGGTCGGCGTATGGCGGATAATGATGAGCGATCTACATAAGCTACTCGAAGAGGGTCGAAGAAGAGTGGCTGTCGCTGAAGCGGCGGCGATAATGGCCGATCGAATCCCTTCAGGCGTAGTCGTAAGTGTTACAATTTGTAAAACCTGATATTTATGCTATTCATTTACAAGAAAATTATCTTCTTTGTTTTGTATGTTGAAACAGAGAACATCAGAAGAGCAGATTGTAGGAAACAGTGGCTACCGTATAGCAGACTGCACTGTCTGCTTAGAACGACCACCATGCACTGCCATCATACCCTGCGGTCACGTTTATTGCAGGGAGTGTGCGGAAAGGGTGCAGAGGTGCCCCATATGCCGGAAACCCGCAGACAGACGCTGCCGACTATTTCTGAACATGGAATGATTGTGCAAAATATCATAGTTAATCAAGTCTCCCCTCTAAATTCTGTCAATTCCCAGATTTATATTTTATGTATAATCCTGTATTTATAATTATATTCTTAACACAATAAAAATATTTATTCTTATACAAATACACGTTTTACTCTTATTTCATACAACCAAACCAACATCCAACACTCACGACATACTTCTACCAACATCTAACCACAACACACAACTGACTACATCGTAGCTCAGTCGCTAGCGTCACACGCCAGCAAACCAAACGTCCACGGTTCCATTCCCCAATACACATTTATATTTTTTCATCCTCAAACGTCAACAGAACAAAATGGCCCGCGGGGCCAAAACAAAATGGCCCTCCCGATCCAGGACACCAATCAACCTCTAGGGGCGGGGCTTAGCTGGTGGTGGGGGTAACAAATACTGCTCTCTCATTGGGGGGATAAAGGCACCCCGTCACTACTATCGGAGTCTATGAGAGATATTCAATACTAGCTTATTTATAATAAGAACCTCGCATTTAGTATGGTCATTCACTTCAGTTTGTAGTTTGATTTCTGTAAGTCGATCTACTCTCTATCGGAGTCTATAAGAATTATTCAATACTTTCTAAATTATAATAAGAACCTCGCATTTAGTATGGTCATTCACTTCAGTTTTGTAGTTTGATTTCTGTAAGTCGATCTACTCTCTATCGGAGTCTATAAGAGATATTCAATACTAGCTTATTTATAATAAGAACCTCGCATTTAGTATGGTCATTCACTTCAGTTTTGTAGTTGGATTTCTGTAAGTCGATCTACTCTCTATCGGAGTCTATAAGAGATATTCAATACTAGCTTATTTATAATAAGAACCTCGCATTTAGTATGGTCATTCACTTCAGTTTTGTAGTTTGATTTCTGTAAGTCGATCTACTCTCTATCGGAGTCTATAAGAATTATTCAATACTATCTAATTTATAATAAGAACCTCGCATTTAGTATGGTCATTCACTTCAGTTTTGTAGTTGGATTTCTGTAAGTCGATCTACTCTCTATCGGAGTCTATAAGAGATATTGAATACTAGCTTATTTATAATAAGAACCTCGCATTTAGTATGGTCATTCATTTCAGTTTCGTAGTTTGATTTCTGTAAGTCGATCTACTCTCTATCGGAGTCTATGAGAGATATTCAATACTAGCTTATTACAATAAAAACCTCGCATTTAGTATGGTCATTCACTTCAGTTTTGTAGTTTGATTTCTGTAAGTCGATCTACTCTCTATCGGAGTCTATAAGAAATATTCAATACTAGCTTATTTATAATAAGAACCTCGCATTTAGTATGTTCATTCACTTCAGTTTTGTAGTTTGATTTCTGTAAGTCGATCTACTCTCTATCGGAGTCTATAGGAGATATTCAATACTACCTTATTTATAATAAGAACCTCGCATTTAGTATGGTCATTCACTTCAGTTTTGTAGTTTGATTTCTGTAAGTCGATCTACTCTCTATCGGAGTCTATGAGAGATATTCAATACTAGCTTATTTAAAATAAGAACCTCGCATTTAGTATGGTCATTCACTTCAGTTTTGTAGTTTGATTTCTGAAAGTCGATCTACTCTCTATCGGAGTCTATGAGAGATATTCAATACTAGCTTATTTATAATAAGAACCTCGCATTTAGTATGGTCATTCACTTCAGTTTTGTAGTTTGATTTCTGTAAGTCGATCTACTCTCTATCGGAGTCTATAAGAGTTATTCAATACTACCTTATTTATAATAGGAACCTCGCATTTAGTATGGTCATTCACTTCAGTTTTGTAGTTTGATTTCTGTAAGTCGATCTACTCTCTATCGGAGTCTATAAGAGATTATCAATACTACCTTATTTATAATAGGAACCTCGCATTTAGTATGGTCATTCACTTCAGTTTTGTAGTTTGATTTCTGTAAGTCGATCTACTCTCTATCGGAGTCCATAAGAGATATTCTATACTAGCTTATTTATAATAAGAACCTCGCATTTAGTATGGTCATTCACTTCAGTTTTGTAGTTTGATTTCTGTAAGTCGATCTACTCTCTATCGGAGTCTATAAGAGATATTCAATACTAGCTTATTTATAATAAGAACCTCGCATTTAGTATGGTCATTCACTGCAGTTTTGTAGTTTGATTTCTGTAAGTCGATCTACTCTCTATCGGAGTCTATAGGAGATATTCAATACTACCTTATTTATAATAAGAACCTCGCATTTAGTATGGTCATTCACTTCAGTTTTGTAGTTTGATTTCTGTAAGTCGATCTACTCTCTATCGGAGTCTATAGGAGATATTCAATACTACCTTATTTATAGTAAGAACCTCGCATTTAGTATGGTCATTCACTTCAGTTTTGTAGTTTGATTTCTGTAAGTCGATCTACTCTCTATCGGAGTCTATAAGAGATTATCAATACTACCTTATTTATAATAGGAACCTCGCATTTAGTATGGTCATTCACTTCAGTTTTGTAGTTTGATTTCTGTAAGTCGATCTACTCTCTATCGGAGTCTATAACAGATATTCAATACTACCTTATTTATAGTAAGAACCTCGCATTTAGTATGGTCATTCACTTCAGTTTTGTAGTTTGATTTCTGTAAGTCGATCTACTCTCTATCGGAGTCTATAAGAGATTATCAATACTACCTTATTTATAAAAGGAACCTCGCATTTAGTATGGTCATTCACTTCAGTTTTGTAGTTTGATTTCTGTAAGTCGATCTACTCTCTATCGGAGTCTATAACAGATATTCAATACTAGCTTATTTATAATAAGAACCTCGCATTTAGTATGGTCATTCACTTCAGTTTTGTAGTTTGATTTCTGTAAGTCGATCTACTCTCTATCGTAGTCTATAAGAATTATTCAGTACTATCTAATTTATAATAAGAACCTCGCATTTAGTATGGTCATTCACTTCTGTTTTGTAGTTGGATTTCTGTAAGTCGATCTACTCTCTATCGGAGTCTATAAGAGATATTCAATACTAGCTTATTTATAATAAGAACCTCGCATTTAGTATGGTCATTCACTTCAGTTTTGTAGTTTGATTTCTGTAAGTCGATCTACTCTCTATCGGAGTCTATAAGAATTATTCAATACTATCTAATTTATAATAAGAACCTCGCATTTAGTATGGTCATTCACTTCAGTTTTGTAGTTGGATTTCTGTAAGTCGATCTACTCGCTATCGGAGTCTATAAGAGATATTCAATACTACCTTATTTATAATAAGAACCTCGCATTTAGTATGGTCATTCACTTCAGTTTCGTAGTTCATTTCTGTAAGTCAATCTACTCTCTATCGGAGTCTTTAAGAGATATTCAATACTACCTTATTTATAATAAGAACCTCGCATTTAGTATAGCCATTCACTTCAGTTTTGTAGTTTGATTTCTGTAAGTCGATCTACTCTCTATCGGAGTCTATGAGAGATATTCAATACTAGCTTATTACAATAAGAACCTCGCATTTAGTATGGTCATTCACTTCAGTTTTGTAGTTTGATTTCTGTAAGTCGATCTACTCTCTATCGGAGTCTATAAGAGATATTCAATACTACCTTATTTATAATAAGAATCTCGCATTTAGTATGGTCATTCACTTCAGTTTTGTAGTTTGATTTCTGAAAGTCGATCTACTCTCTATCGGAGTCTATGAGAGATATTCAATACTAGCTTATTTATAATAAGAACCTCGCATTTAGTATGGTCATTCACTTCAGTTTTGTAGTTTGATTTCTGTAAGTCGATCTACTCTCTATCGTAGTCTATAAGAATTATTCAGTACTATCTAATTTATAATAAGAACCTCGCATTTAGTATGGTCATTCACTTCAGTTTTGTAGTTGGATTTCTGTAAGTCGATCTACTCTCTATCGGAGTCTATAAGAGATATTCAATACTAGCTTATTTATAATAAGAACCTCGCATTTAGTATGGTCATTCACTTCAGTTTTGTAGTTTGATTTCTGTAAGTCGATCTACTCTCTATCGGAATCTATAAGAATTATTCAATACTATCTAATTTATAATAAGAACCTCGCATTTAGTATGGTCATTCACTTCAGTTTTGTAGTTGGATTTCTGTAAGTCGATCTACTCGCTATCGGAGTCTATAAGAGATATTCAATACTAGCTTATTTATAATAAGAACCTCGCATTTAGTATGGTCATTCACTTCAGTTTTGTAGTTGGATTTCTGTAAGTCGATCTACTCTCTATCGGAGTCTATAAGAGATATTCAATACTACCTTATTTATAGTAAGAACCTCGCATTTAGTATAGTCATTCACTTCAGTTTTGTAGTTTGATTTCTGTAAGTCGATCTACTCTCTATCGCAGTCTATAAGAGATATTCAATACTAGCTTATTTATAATAAGAACCTCGCATTTACTATGTTCATTCACTTCAGTTTTGTAGTTTCATTTCTGTAAGTCGATCTACTCTCTATCGGTGTCTATAAGAGATATTCAATACTACCTTATTTATAGTAAGGACCTCGCATTTAGTATGGTCATTCACTTCAGTTTTGTAGTTTGATTTCTGTAAGTCGATCTACTCTCTATCGGAGTCTATAAGAGATATTCAATACTACCTTATTTATAGTAAGAACCTCGCATTTAGTATGGTCATTCACTTCAGTTTTGTAGTTTGATTTCTGTAAGTCGATCTACTCTCTATCGCAGTCTATAAGAGATATTCAATACTAGCTTATTTATAATAAGAACCTCGCATTTAGTATGGTCATTCACTTCAGTTTTGTAGTTGGATTTCATTAAGTCGAACTACTCTCTATCGGAGTCTATAAGAGATATTCAATACTACCTTATTTATAGTAAGAACCTCGCATTTAGTATGGTCATTCACTTCAGTTTTGTAGTTTGATTTCTGTAAGACGATCTACTCTCTATCGCAGTCTATAAGAGATATTCAATACTAGCTTATTTATAATAAGAACCTCGCATTTAGTATGTTATTCACTTCAGTTTTGTAGTTTGATTTCTGTAAGTCGATCTACTCTCTATCGGAGTCTATAAGAGATATTCAATACTACCTTATTTATAGTAAGGACCTCGCATTTAGTATGGTCATTCACTTCAGTTTTGTAGTTTGATTTCTGTAAGTCGATCTACTCTCTATCGGAGTCTATAAGAGATTATCAATACTACCTTATTTATAATAGGAATCTCGCATTTAGTATGGTCATTCACTTCAGTTTTGTAGTTTGATTTCTGTAAGTCGATCTACTCTCTATCGGAGTCTATAAGAGATATTCAATACTACCTTATTTATAATAAGAACCTCGCATTTAGTATTGTCATTCACTTCAGTTTTGTAGCTTGATTTCTGTAAGTCGATCTACTCTCTATCGGAGTCTATAAGAGATATTCAATACTAGCTTATATATAATAAGAAACTCGCATTTAGTATGGTCATTCACTTCAGTTTTGTAGTTTGATTTCTGTAAGTCGATCTACTCTCTATCGGAGTCTATAAGAGATATTCAATACTACCTTATATATAATAGGAACCTCGCATTTAGTATGGCCATTCACTTCAGTTTTGTAGTTTGATTTCTGTAAGTCGATCTACTCTCTATCGAAGTCTATGAGAGATATTCAATACTAGCTTATTACAATAAGAACCTCGCATTTAGTATGGTCATTCACTTCAGTTTTGTAGTTTGATTTCTGTAAGTCGATCTACTCTCTATCGGAGTCTATAAGAAATATTCAATACTAGCTTATTTATAATAAGAACCTCGCATTTAGTATGGTCATTCACTTCAGTTTTGTAGTTTAATTTCTGTAAGTCGATCTACTCTCTATCGGAGTCTGTAAGAGATATTCAATACTAGCTTATTTATAATAAGAACCTCGCATTTAGTATGGTCATTCACTTCAGTTTTGTAGTTTGATTTCTGTAAGTCGATCTACTCTCTATCGGAGTCTATAAGAGATATTCAATACTAGCTTATTTATAATAAGAACCTCGCATTTAGTATGGCCATTCACTTCAGTTTTGTAGTTTGATTTCTGTAAGTCGATCTACTCTCTATCGGAGTCTATATGAATTATTCAATACTATCTAATTTATAATAAGAACCTCGCATTTAGTATGGTCATTCACTTCAGTTTTGTAGTTGGATTTCTGTAAGTCGATCTACTCTCTATCGGAGTCTATAAGAGATATTCAATACTAGCTTATTTATAATAAGAACCTCGCATTTAGTATGGTCATTCACTTCAGTTTTGTAGTTGGATTTCTGTAAGTCGATCTACTCTCTATCGGAGTCTATAAGAGATATACAATACTACCTTATTTATAGTAAGATCCTCGCATTTAGTATGGTCATTCAGTTCAGTTTTGTAGTTTGATTTCTGTAAGTCGATCTACTCTCTATCGCAGTCTATAAGAGATATTCAATACTAGCTTATTTAGAATAAGAACCTCGCATTTACTATGTTCATTCACTTCAGTTTTGTAGTTTCATTTCTGTAAGTCGATCTACTCTCTATCGGAGTCTATAAGAGATATACAATACTACCTTATTTATAATAAGAACCTCGCATTTAGTATTGTCATTCACTTCAGTTTTGTAGCTTGATTTCTGTAAGTCGATCTACTCTCTATCGGAGTCTATAAGAGATATTCAATACTACCTTATTTATAATAAGAACCTCGCATTTAGTATGGTCATTCACTTCAGTTTTGTAGTTTGATTTCTGTAAGTCGATCTACTCTCTATCGGAGTCTATAAGAGATATTCAATACTAGCTTATTTATAATAAGAAACTCGCATTTAGTATGGTCATTCACTTCAGTTTTGTAGTTTGATTTCTGTAAGTCGATCTACTCTCTATCGGAGTCTATGAGAGATATTCAATACTAGCTTATTACAATAAGAACCTCGCATTTAGTATGGTCATTCACTTCAGTTTTGTAGTTTGATTTCTGTAAGTCGATCTACTCTCTATCGGAGTCTATAAGAGATATTCAATACTACCTTATTTAAAATAAGAACCTCGCATTTAGTATGGTCATTCACTTCAGTTTTGTAGTTTGATTTCTGTAAGTCGATCTACTCTCTATCGGAGTCTATGAGAGATATTCAATACTAGCTTATTACAATAAGAACCTCGCATTTAGTATGGTCATTCACTTCAGTTTTGTAGTTGGATTTCTGTAAGTCGATCTACTCTCTATCGGAGTCTATAAGAGATATTCAATACTAGCTTATTTATAATAAGAACCTCGCATTTAGTATGGTCATTCACTTCAGTTTTGTAGTTGGATTTCTGTAAGTCGATCTACTCTCTATCGGAGTCTATAAGAGATATACAATACTACCTTATTTATAGTAAGATCCTCGCATTTAGTATGGTCATTCAGTTCAGTTTTGTAGTTTGATTTCTGTAAGTCGATCTACTCTCTATCGCAGTCTATAAGAGATATTCAATACTAGCTTATTTATAATAAGAACCTCGCATTTACTATGTTCATTCACTTCAGTTTTGTAGTTTCATTTCTGTAAGTCGATCTACTCTCTATCGGAGTCTATAAGAGATATACAATACTACCTTATTTATAATAAGAACCTCGCATTTAGTATTGTCATTCACTTCAGTTTTGTAGCTTGATTTCTGTAAGTCGATCTACTCTCTATCGGAGTCTATAAGAGATATTCAATACTACCTTATTTATAATAAGAACCTCGCATTTAGTATGGTCATTCACTTCAGTTTTGTAGTTTGATTTCTGTAAGTCGATCTACTCTCTATCGGAGTCTATAAGAGATATTCAATACTAGCTTATTTATAATAAGAAACTCGCATTTAGTATGGTCATTCACTTCAGTTTTGTAGTTTGATTTCTGTAAGTCGATCTACTCTCTATCGGAGTCTATGAGAGATATTCAATACTAGCTTATTACAATAAGAACCTCGCATTTAGTATGGTCATTCACTTCAGTTTTGTAGTTTGATTTCTGTAAGTCGATCTACTCTCTATCGGAGTCTATAAGAAATATTCAATACTAGCTTATTTATAATAAGAACCTCGCATTTAGTATGGTCATTCACTTCAGTTTTGTAGTTTGATTTCTGTAAGTCGATCTACTCTCTATCGGAGTCTATAAGAGATAGTCAATACTACCTTATTTGAAATAAGAACCTCGCATTTAGTATGGTCATTCACTTCAGTTTTGTAGTTTGATTTCTGTAAGTCGATCTACTCTCTATCGGTGTCTATAAGAGATATTCAATACTACCTTATTTATAATAAGAACCTCGCATTTAGTATGGTCATTCAATTCAGTTTTGTAGTTTGATTTCTGTAAGTCGATCTACTCTCTATCGGAGTCTATGAGAGATATTCAATACTAGCTTATTACAATAAGAACCTCGCATTTAGTATGGTCATTCACTTCAGTTTTGTAGTTTGATTTCTGTAAGTCGATCTACTCTCTATCGGAGTCTATAAGAGATATTCAATACTAGCTTATTTATAATAAGAAACTCGCATTTAGTATGGTCATTCACTTCAGTTTTGTAGTTTCATTTCTGTAAGTCGATCTACACTCAATCGGAGTCTATAAGAGATATTCAATACTACCTTATTTATAGTAAGGACCTCGCATTTAGTATGGTCATTCACTTCAGTTTTGTAGTTTGATTTCTGTAAGTCGATCTACTCTCTATCGAAGTCTATAAGAGATAATCAATAGTACCTTATTTATAATAGGAACTTCGCATTTAGTATGGTCATTCACTTCAGTTTTGTAGTTTGATTTCTGTAAGTCGATCTACTCTCTATCGGAGTCTATAAGAGATATTCAATACTACCTTATTTATAGTAAGAACCTCGCATTTAGTATAGTCATTCACTTCAGTTTTGTAGTTTGATTTCTGTAAGTCGATCTACTCTCTATCGGAGTCTATGAGAGATATTCAATACTAGCTTATTACAATAAGAACCTCGCATTTAGTATGGTCATTCACTTCAGTTTTGTAGTTGGATTTCTGTAAGTCGATCTACTCTCTATCGGAGTCTATAAGAGATATTCAATACTAGCTTATTTATAATAAGAACCTCGCATTTAGTATGGTCATTCACTTCAGTTTTGTAGTTGGATTTCTGTAAGTCGATCTACTCTCTATCGGAGTCTATAAGAGATATACAATACTACCTTATTTATAGTAAGATCCTCGCATTTAGTATGGTCATTCAGTTCAGTTTTGTAGTTTGATTTCTGTAAGTCGATCTACTCTCTATCGCAGTCTATAAGAGATATTCAATACTAGCTTATTTATAATAAGAACCTCGCATTTACTATGTTCATTCACTTCAGTTTTGTAGTTTCATTTCTGTAAGTCGATCTACTCTCTATCGGAGTCTATAAGAGATATACAATACTACCTTATTTATAATAAGAACCTCGCATTTAGTATTGTCATTCACTTCAGTTTTGTAGCTTGATTTCTGTAAGTCGATCTACTCTCTATCGGAGTCTATAAGAGATATTCAATACTACCTTATTTATAATAAGAACCTCGCATTTAGTATGGTCATTCACTTCAGTTTTGTAGTTTGATTTCTGTAAGTCGATCTACTCTCTATCGGAGTCTATAAGAGATATTCAATACTAGCTTATTTATAATAAGAAACTCGCATTTAGTATGGTCATTCACTTCAGTTTTGTAGTTTGATTTCTGTAAGTCGATCTACTCTCTATCGGAGTCTATGAGAGATATTCAATACTAGCTTATTACAATAAGAACCTCGCATTTAGTATGGTCATTCACTTCAGTTTTGTAGTTTGATTTCTGTAAGTCGATCTACTCTCTATCGGAGTCTATAAGAAATATTCAATACTAGCTTATTTATAATAAGAACCTCGCATTTAGTATGGTCATTCACTTCAGTTTTGTAGTTTGATTTCTGTAAGTCGATCTACTCTCTATCGGAGTCTATAAGAGATAGTCAATACTACCTTATTTGAAATAAGAACCTCGCATTTAGTATGGTCATTCACTTCAGTTTTGTAGTTTGATTTCTGTAAGTCGATCTACTCTCTATCGGAGTCTATGAGAGATATTCAATACTAGCTTATTACAATAAGAACCTCGCATTTAGTATGGTCATTCACTTCAGTTTTGTAGTTTGATTTCTGTAAGTCGATCTACTCTCTATCGGAGTCTATGAGAGATATTCAATACTAGCTTATTACAATAAGAACCTCGCATTTAGTATGGTCATTCACTTCAGTTTTGTAGTTTGATTTCTGTAAGTCGATCTACTCTCTATCGGAGTCTATAAGAGATATTCAATACTAGCTTATTTATAATAAGAAACTCGCATTTAGTATGGTCATTCACTTCAGTTTTGTAGTTTCATTTCTGTAAGTCGATCTACACTCTATCGGAGTCTATAAGAGATATTCAATACTACCTTATTTATAGTAAGGACCTCGCATTTAGTATGGTCATTCACTTCAGTTTTGTAGTTTGATTTCTGTAAGTCGATCTACTCTCTATCGAAGTCTATAAGAGATAATCAATAGTACCTTATTTATAATAGGAACTTCGCATTTAGTATGGTCATTCACTTCAGTTTTGTAGTTTGATTTCTGTAAGTCGATCTACTCTCTATCGGAGTCTATAAGAGATATTCAATACTACCTTATTTATAGTAAGAACCTCGCATTTAGTATAGTCATTCACTTCAGTTTTGTAGTTTGATTTCTGTAAGTCGATCTACTCTCTATCGCAGTCTATAAGAGATATTCAATACTAGCTTATTTATAATAAGAACCTCGCATTTAGTATGGTCTTTCACTTCAGTTTTGTAGTTGGATTTCTTTAAGTCGATCTACTCTCTATCGGAGTCTATAAGAGATATTCAATACTACCTTATTTATAGTAAGAACCTCGCATTTAGTATGGTCATTCACTTCAGTTTTGTAGTTTGATTTCTGTAAGTCGATCTACTCTCTATCGCAGTCTATAAGAGATATTCAATACTAGCTTATTTATAATAAGAACCTCGCATTTAGTATGTTCATTCACTTCAGTTTTGTAGTTTGATTTCTGTAAGTCGATCTGCTCTCTATCGGAGTCTATAAGAGATATTCAATACTACCTTATTTATAGTAAGGACCTCGCATTTACTATGTTCATTCACTTCAGTTTTGTAGTTTCATTTCTGTAAGTCGAAATACTCTCTATCGGAGTCTATAAGAGATATACAATACTACCTTATTTATAATAAGAACCTCGCATTTAGTATTGTCATTCACTTCAGTTTTGTAGCTTGATTTCTGTAAGTCGATCTACTCTCTATCGGAGTCTATAAGAGATATTCAATACTACCTTATTTATAATAAGAACCTCGCATTTAGTATGGTCATTCACTTCAGTTTTGTAGTTTGATTTCTGTAAGTCGATCTACTCTCTATCGGAGTCTATAAGAGATATTCAATACTAGCTTATTTATAATAAGAAACTCGCATTTAGTATGGTCATTCACTTCAGTTTTGTAGTTTGATTTCTGTAAGTCGATCTACTCTCTATCGGAGTCTATGAGAGATATTCAATACTAGCTTATTACAATAAGAACCTCGCATTTAGTATGGTCATTCACTTCAGTTTTGTAGTTTGATTTCTGTAAGTCGATCTACTCTCTATCGGAGTCTATAAGAAATATTCAATACTAGCTTATTTATAATAAGAACCTCGCATTTAGTATGGTCATTCACTTCAGTTTTGTAGTTTGATTTCTGTAAGTCGATCTACTCTCTATCGGAGTCTATAAGAGATAGTCAATACTACCTTATTTGAAATAAGAACCTCGCATTTAGTATGGTCATTCACTTCAGTTTTGTAGTTTGATTTCTGTAAGTCGATCTACTCTCTATCGGAGTCTATGAGAGATATTCAATACTAGCTTATTACAATAAGAACCTCGCATTTAGTATGGTCATTCACTTCAGTTTTGTAGTTTGATTTCTGTAAGTCGATCTACTCTCTATCGGTGTCTATAAGAGATATTCAATACTACCTTATTTATAATAAGAACCTCGCATTTAGTATGGTCATTCACTTCAGTTTTGTAGTTTGATTTCTGTAAGTCGATCTACTCTCTATCGGAGTCTATGAGAGATATTCAATACTACCTTATTTATAGTAAGGACCTCGCATTTAGTATGGTCATTCACTTCAGTTTTGTAGTTTGATTTCTGTAAGTCGATCTACTCTCTATCGAAGTCTATAAGAGATAATCAATAGTACCTTATTTATAATAGGAACTTCGCATTTAGTATGGTCATTCACTTCAGTTTTGTAGTTTGATTTCTGTAAGTCGATCTACTCTCTATCGCAGTCTATAAGAGATATTCAATACTAGCTTATTTATAATAAGAACCTCGCATTTAGTATGTTCATTCACTTCAGTTTTGTAGTTTGATTTTTGTAAGTCGATCTGCTCTCTATCGGAGTCTATAAGAGATATTCAACACTACCTTATTTATAGTAAGGACCTCGCATTTAGTATGGTCATTCACTTCAGTTTTGTAGTTTGATTTCTGTAAGTCGATCTACTCTCTATCGAAGTCTATAAGAGATTATCAATAGTACCTTATTTTTAATAGGAACTTCGCATTTAGTATGGTCATTCACTTCAGTTTTGTAGTTTGATTTCTGTAAGTCGATCTACTCTCTATCGGAGTCTATAAGAGATATTCAATACTACCTTATTTATAGTAAGAACCTCGCATTTAGTATGGTCATTCACTTCAGTTTTGTAGTTTGATTTCTGTAAGTCGATCTACTCTCTATCGCAGTCTATAAGAGATATTCAATACTAGCTTATTTATAATAAGAACCTCGCATTTAGTATGGTCTTTCACTTCAGTTTTGTAGTTGGATTTCTTTAAGTCGATCTACTCTCTATCGGAGTCTATAAGAGATATTCAATACTACCTTATTTATAGTAAGAACCTCGCATTTAGTATGGTCATTCACTTCAGTTTTGTAGTTTGATTTCTGTAAGTCGATCTACTCTCTATCGGAGTCTATAAGAGATATTCAATACTACCTTATTTATAATAAGAACCTCGCATTTAGTATGGTCATTCACTTCAGTTTTGTAGTTTGATTTCTGTAAGTCGATCTACTCTCTATCGGAGTCTATAAGAAATTTTCAATACTAGCTTATTTATAATAAGAACCTCGCATTTAGTATGGTCATTCACTTCAGTTTTGTAGTTTGATTTCTGTAAGTCGATCTACTCTCTATCGGAGTCTATAAGAGATATTCAATACTACCTTATTTATAATAAGAACCTCGCATTTAGTATGGTCATTCACTTCAGTTTTGTAGTTTGATTTCTGTAAGTCGATCTACTCTCTATCGGAGTCTATAAGAGATATGCAATACTACCTTATTTATAATAAGAACCTCGCATTTAGTATTGTCATTCACTTCAGTTTTGTAGCTTGATTTCTGTAAGTCGATCTACTCTCTATCGGAGTCTATAAGAGATTATCAATACTACCTTATTTATAATAGGAATCTCGCTTTTAGTATGGTCATTCACTTCAGTTTTGTAGTTTGATTTCTGTAAGTCGATCTACTCTCTATCGCAGTCTATAAGAGATATTCAATACTACCTTATTTATAATAAGAACCTCGCATTTACTATGTTCATTCACTTCAGTTTTGTAGTTTCATTTCTGTAAGTCAATCTACTCTCTATCGGAGTCTATAAGAGATATTCAATACTACCTTATTTATATTAAGAACCTCGCATTTAGTATTGTCATTCACTTCAGTTTTGTAGCTTGATTTCTGTAAGTCGATCTACTCTCTATCGGAGTCTATAAGAGATATTCAATACTACCTTATTTATAATAAGAGCCTCGCATTTAGTATGGTCATTCACTTCAGTTTTCTAGTTTGATTTCTGTAAGTCGATCTACTCTCTATCGGAGTCTATAAGAGATATTCAATACTACCTTATTTATAATAGGAACCTCGCATTTAGTATGGCCATTCATTTCAGTTTTGTAGTTTGATTTCTGTAAGTCGATCTACTCTCTATCGGAGTCTATAAGAGATATTCAATACTAGCTTATTTATAATAAGAAACTCGCATTTAGTATGGTCATTCACTTCAGTTTTGTAGTTTGATTTCTGTAAGTCGATCTACTCTCTATCGGAGTCTATGAGAGAATTCAATACTAGCTTATTACAATGAGAACCTCGCATTTAGTATGGTCATTCACTTCAGTTTTGTAGTTTGATTTCTGTAAGTCGATCTACTCTCTATCGGAGTCTATAAGAGATATTCAATACTACATTATTTATAATAAGAACCTCGCATTTAGTATGGTCATTCACTTCAGTTTTGTAGTTTGATTTCTGTAAGTCGATCTACTCTCTATCGGAGTCTATGAGAGATATTCAATACTAGCTTATTACAATAAGAACCTCGCATTTAGTATGGTCATTCACTTCAGTTTTGTAGTTTGATTTCTGTAAGTCGATCTACTCTCTATCGGAGTCTATAAGAAATATTCAATACTAGCTTATTTATAATAAGAACCTCGCATTTAGTATGGTCATTCACTTCAGTTTTGTAGTTTGATTTCTGTAAGTCGATCTACTCTCTATCGGAGTCTATAAGAGATATTCAATACTACCTTATTTATAATAAGAACCTCGCATTTAGTATGGTCATTCACTTCAGTTTTGTAGTTTGATTTCTGTAAGTCGATCTACTCTCTATCGGAGTCTATGAGAGATATTCAATACTAGCTTATTACAATAAGAACCTCGCATTTAGTATGGTCATTCACTTCAGTTTTGTAGTTTGATTTCTGTAAGTCGATCTACTCTCTATCGGAGTCTATAAGAAATATTCAATACTAGCTTATTTATAATAAGAACCTCGCATTTAGTATGGTCATTCACTTCAGTTTTGTAGTTTGAATTCTCTAAGTCGATCTACTCTCTATCGGAGTCTGTAAGAGATACTCAATACTAGCTTATTTATAATAAAAACCTCGCATTTAGTATGGTCATTCACTTCAGTTTTGTAGTTTGATTTCTGTAAGTCGATCTACTCTCTATCGGAGTCTATAAGAGATATTCAATACTACCTTATTTATAATAAGAACCTCGCATTTAGTATGGTCATTCACTTCAGTTTTGTAGTTTGATTTCTGTAAGTCGATCTACTCTCTATCGGAGTCTATAAGAGATATTCAATACTACCTTATTTATAATAAGAACCTCGCATTTAGTATGGTCATTCACTTCAGTTTTGTAGTTTGATTTCTTTAAGTCGATCTACTCTCTATTGGAGTCTATAAGAGATATTCAATACTACCTTATTTATAATAAGAACCTCGCATTTAGTATGGTAATTCACTTCAGTTTTGTAGTTTGATTTCTGAAAGTCGATCTACTCTCTATCGGAGTCTATGAGTATTCAATACTAGCTCATTTATAATAAGAACCTCGCATTTAGTATGGTCATTCACTTCAGTTTTGTAGTTTGATTTCTGTAAGTCGATCTACTCTCTATCGTAGTCTATAAGAATTATTCAATACTATCTAATTTATAATAAGAACCTCCCATTTAGTATGGTCATTCACTTCAGTTTTGTAGTTTGATTTCTGTAAGTCGATCTACTCTCTATCGAAGTCTATAAGAGATTATCAATAGTACCTTATTTATAATAAGAACCTCGCATTTAGTATGGTCATTCATTTCAGTTTTGTAGTTTGATTTCTGTAAGTCGATCTACTCTCTATCGGAGTCTATAAGAGATATTCAATACTACCTTATTTATATTAAGAACCTCGCATTTAGTATGGTCATTCACTTCAGTTTTGTAGTTTGATTTCTGTAAGTCGATCTACTCTCTATCGGAGTCTATAAGAGATATTCAATACTAGCTTATTTATAATAAGAACCTCGCATTTAGTATGTTCATTCACTTCAGTTTTGTAGTTTGATTTCTGTAAGTCGATCTGCTCTCTATCGGAGTCTATAAGAGATATTCAATACTACCTTATTTATAATAAGAACCTCGCATTTAGTATGGTCTTTCACTTCAGTTTTGTAGTTGGATTTCTTTAAGTCGATCTACTCTCTATCGGAGTCTATAAGAGATATTCAATACTACCATATTCATAGTAAGAACCTCGCATTTAGTATGGTCATTCACTTCAGTTTTGTAGTTTGATTTCTGTAAGTCGATCTACTCTCTATCGCAGTCTATAAGAGATATTCAATACTAGCTTATTTATAATAAGAACCTCGCATTTAGTATGTTCATTCACTTCAGTTTTGTAGTTTGATTTCTGTAAGTCGATCTACTCTCTATCGGAGTATATAAGAGATATTCAATACTACCTTATTTATAGTAAGGACCTCGCATTTAGTATGGTCATTCACTTCAGTTTTGTAGTTTGATTTCTGTAAGTCGATCTACTCTCTATCGGAGTCTATAAGAGATTATCAATACTACCTTATTTATAATAGGAATCTCGCATTTAGTATGGTCATTCACTTCAGTTTTGTAGTTTGATTTCTGTAAGTCGATCTACTCTCTATCGGAGTCTATAAGAGATATTCAATACTAGCTTATTTATAATAAGAAACTCACATTTAGTATGGTCATTCACTTCAGTTTTGTAGTTTGATTTCTGTAAGTCGATCTACTCTCTATCGGAGTCTATAAGAGATATTCAATACTACCTCATTTATAATAAGAACCTCGCATTTAGTATTGTCATTCACTTCAGTTTTGTAGCTTGATTTCTGTAAGTCGATCTACTCTCTATCGGAGTCTATAAGAGATATTCAATACTAGCTTATTTATAATAAGAAACTCGCATTTAGTATGGTCATTCACTTCAGTTTTGTAGTTTGATTTCTGTAAGTCGATCTACTCTCTGTCGGAGTCTATAAGAGATATTCAATACTACCTTATTTATAATAAGAACCTCGCATTTAGTATGGTCATTCACTTCAGTTTTGTAGTTTGATTTCTGTAAGTCGATCTACTCTCTATCGGAGTCTATAAGAGATATTCAATACTACCTTATTTATAATAAGAACCTCGCATTTATTATGGTCATTCACTTCAGTTTTGTAGTTTGATTTCTGTAAGTCGATCTACTCTCTATCGGAGTCTATAAGAGATATTCAATACTACCTTATTTATAATAAGAACCTCGCATTTAGTATGGTCATTCACTTCAGTTTTGTAGTTTGATTTCTGAAAGTCGATCTACTCTCTATCGGAGTCTATGAGAGATATTCAATACTAGCTTATTACAATAAGAACCTCGCATTTAGTATGGTCATTCACTTCAGTTTTGTAGTTTGATTTCTGTAAGTCGATCTACTCTCTATCGGAGTCTATAAGAAATATTCAATACTAGCTTATTTATAATAAGAACCTCGCATTTAGTATGGTCATTCACTTCAGTTTTGTAGTTTGATTTCTGTAAGTCGATCTACTCTCTATCGGAGTCTATAAGAGATATTCAATACTACCTTATTTATAATAAGAACCTCGCATTTAGTATGGTCATTCACTTCAGTTTTGTAGTTTGATTTCTGTAAGTCGATCTACTCTCTATCGCAGTCTATAAGAGATATTCAATACTAGCTTATTTATAATAAGAACCTCGCATTTACTATGTTCATTCACTTCAGTTTTGTAGTTTGATTTCTGTAAGTCGATCTACTCTCTATCGGAGTCTATAAGAGATATTCAATACTACCTTATTTATAATAAGAACCTCGCATTTAGTATGGTCATTCACTTCAGTTTTGTAGTTTGATTTCTGTAAGTCGATCTACTCTCTATTGGAGTCTATAAGAGATATTCAATACTACCTTATTTATAATAAGAACCTCGCATTTAGTATGGTCATTCACTTCAGTTTTGTAGTTTGATTTCTGAAAGTCGATCTACTCTCTATCGCAGTCTATGAGTATTCAATACTAGCTCATTTATAATAAGAACCTCGCATTTAGTATGGTCATTCACTTCAGTTTTGTAGTTTGATTTCTGTAAGTCGATCTACTCTCTATCGTAGTCTATAAGAATTATTCAATACTATCTAATTTATAATAAGAACCTCGCATTTAGTATGGTCATTCACTTCAGTTTTGTAGTTTGATTTCTGTAAGTCGATCTACTCTCTATCGAAGTCTATAAGAGATTATCAATAGTACCTTATTTATAATAAGAACCTCGCATTTAGTATGGTCATTCATTTCAGTTTTGTAGTTTGATTTCTGTAAGTCGATCTACTCTCTATCGGAGTCTATAAGAGATATTCAATACTACCTTATTTATAATAAGAACCTCGCATTTAGTATGGTCATTCACCTCAGTTTTGTAGTTTGATTTCTGTAAGTCGATCTACTCTCTATCGGAGTCTATAAGAGATATTCAATACTAGCTTATTTATAATAAGAACCTCGCATTTAGTACGTTCATTCACTTCAGTTTTGTAGTTTGATTTCTGTAAGTCGATCTGCTCTCTATCGGAGTCTATAAGAGATATTCAATACTACCTTATTTATAGTAAGGACCTCGCATTTAGTATGGTCATTCACTTCAGTTTTGTAGTTTGATTTCTGTAAGTCGATCTACTCTCTATCGGAGTCTATAAGAGATTATCAATACTACCTTATTTATAGTAAGAACCTCGCATTTAGTATGGTCATTCACTTCAGTTTTGTAGTTTGATTTCTGTAAGTCAATCTACTCTCTATCGCAATCTATAAGAGATATTCAATACTAGCTTATTTATAATAAGAACCTCGCATTTAGTATGGTCTTTCACTTCAGTTTTGTAGTTGGATTTCTTTAAGTCGATCTACTCTCTATCGGAGTCTATAAGAGATATTCAATACTACCTTATTCATAGTAAGAACCTCGCATTTAGTATGGTCTTTCACTTCAGTTTTGTAGTTTGATTTCTGTAAGTCGATCTACTCTCTATTGGAGTCTATAAGAGATATTCAATACTACCTTATTTATAATAAGAACCTCGCATTTAGTATGGTCATTCACTTCAGTTTTGTAGTTTGATTTCTGAAAGTCGATCTACTCTCTATCGCAGTCTATGAGTATTCAATACTAGCTCATTTATAATAAGAACCTCGCATTTAGTATGGTCATTCACTTCAGTTTTGTAGTTTGATTTCTGTAAGTCGATCTACTCTCTATCGTAGTCTATAAGAATTATTCAATACTATCTAATTTATAATAAGAACCTCGCATTTAGTATGGTCATTCACTTCAGTTTTGTAGTTTGATTTCTGTAAGTCGATCTACTCTCTATCGAAGTCTATAAGAGATTATCAATAGTACCTTATTTATAATAAGAACCTCGCATTTAGTATGGTCATTCATTTCAGTTTTGTAGTTTGATTTCTGTAAGTCGATCTACTCTCTATCGGAGTCTATAAGAGATATTCAATACTACCTTATTTATAATAAGAACCTCGCATTTAGTATGGTCATTCACCTCAGTTTTGTAGTTTGATTTCTGTAAGTCGATCTACTCTCTATCGGAGTCTATAAGAGATATTCAATACTAGCTTATTTATAATAAGAACCTCGCATTTAGTACGTTCATTCACTTCAGTTTTGTAGTTTGATTTCTGTAAGTCGATCTGCTCTCTATCGGAGTCTATAAGAGATATTCAATACTACCTTATTTATAGTAAGGACCTCGCATTTAGTATGGTCATTCACTTCAGTTTTGTAGTTTGATTTCTGTAAGTCGATCTACTCTCTATCGGAGTCTATAAGAGATTATCAATACTACCTTATTTATAGTAAGAACCTCGCATTTAGTATGGTCATTCACTTCAGTTTTGTAGTTTGATTTCTGTAAGTCAATCTACTCTCTATCGCAATCTATAAGAGATATTCAATACTAGCTTATTTATAATAAGAACCTCGCATTTAGTATGGTCTTTCACTTCAGTTTTGTAGTTGGATTTCTTTAAGTCGATCTACTCTCTATCGGAGTCTATAAGAGATATTCAATACTACCTTATTCATAGTAAGAACCTCGCATTTAGTATGGTCTTTCACTTCAGTTTTGTAGTTGGATTTCTTTAAGTCGATCTACTCTCTATCGGAGTCTATAAGAGATATTCAATACTACCTTATTCATAGTAAGGACCTCGCATTTAGTATGGTCATTCACTTCAGTTTTGTAGTTTGATTTCTGTAAGTCGATCTACTCTCTATCGCAGTCTATAAGAGATATTCAATACTAGCTTATTTATAATAAGAACCTCGCATTTAGTATGTTCATTCACTTCAGTTTTGTAGTTTGATTTCTGTAAGTCGATCTACTCTCTATCGGAGTATATAAGAGATATTCAATACTACCTTATTTATAGTAAGGACCTCGCATTTAGTATGGTCATTCACTTCAGTTTTGTAGTTTGATTTCTGTAAGTCGATCTACTCTCTATCGGAGTCTATAAGAGATTATCAATACTACCTTATTTATAATAGGAATCTCGCATTTAGTATGGTCATTCACTTCAGTTTTGTAGTTTGAATTCTGTAAGTCGATCTACTCTCTATCGGAGTCTGTAAGAGATACTCAATACTAGCTTATTTATAATAAGAACCTCGCATTTAGTATGGTCATTCACTTCAGTTTTGTAGTTTGATTTCTGTAAGTCGATCTACTCTCTATCGGAGTCTATAAGAGATATTCAATACTACCTTATTTATAGTAAGAACCTCGCATTTAGTATGGTCATTCACTTCAGTTTTGTAGTTTGATTTCTTTAAGTCGATCTACTCTCTATCGGAGTCTATAAGAGATATTCAATACTACCTTATTCATAGTAAGAACCTCGCATTTAGTATGGTCTTTCACTTCAGTTTTGTAGTTTGATTTCTGTAAGTCGATCTACTCTCTATTGGAGTCTATAAGAGATATTCAATACTACCTTATTTATAATAAGAACCTCGCATTTAGTATGGTCATTCACTTCAGTTTTGTAGTTTGATTTCTGAAAGTCGATCTACTCTCTATCGCAGTCTATGAGTATTCAATACTAGCTCATTTATAATAAGAACCTCGCATTTAGTATGGTCATTCACTTCAGTTTTGTAGTTTGATTTCTGTAAGTCGATCTACTCTCTATCGTAGTCTATAAGAATTATTCAATACTATCTAATTTATAATAAGAACCTCGCATTTAGTATGGTCATTCACTTCAGTTTTGTAGTTTGATTTCTGTAAGTCGATCTACTCTCTATCGAAGTCTATAAGAGATTATCAATAGTACCTTATTTATAATAAGAACCTCGCATTTAGTATGGTCATTCATTTCAGTTTTGTAGTTTGATTTCTGTAAGTCGATCTACTCTCTATCGGAGTCTATAAGAGATATTCAATACTACCTTATTTATAATAAGAACCTCGCATTTAGTATGGTCATTCACCTCAGTTTTGTAGTTTGATTTCTGTAAGTCGATCTACTCTCTATCGGAGTCTATAAGAGATATTCAATACTAGCTTATTTATAATAAGAACCTCGCATTTAGTACGTTCATTCACTTCAGTTTTGTAGTTTGATTTCTGTAAGTCGATCTGCTCTCTATCGGAGTCTATAAGAGATATTCAATACTACCTTATTTATAGTAAGGACCTCGCATTTAGTATGGTCATTCACTTCAGTTTTGTAGTTTGATTTCTGTAAGTCGATCTACTCTCTATCGGAGTCTATAAGAGATTATCAATACTACCTTATTTATAGTAAGAACCTCGCATTTAGTATGGTCATTCACTTCAGTTTTGTAGTTTGATTTCTGTAAGTCAATCTACTCTCTATCGCAATCTATAAGAGATATTCAATACTAGCTTATTTATAATAAGAACCTCGCATTTAGTATGGTCTTTCACTTCAGTTTTGTAGTTGGATTTCTTTAAGTCGATCTACTCTCTATCGGAGTCTATAAGAGATATTCAATACTACCTTATTCATAGTAAGAACCTCGCATTTAGTATGGTCTTTCACTTCAGTTTTGTAGTTGGATTTCTTTAAGTCGATCTACTCTCTATCGGAGTCTATAAGAGATATTCAATACTACCTTATTCATAGTAAGGACCTCGCATTTAGTATGGTCATTCACTTCAGTTTTGTAGTTTGATTTCTGAAAGTCGATCTACTCTCTATCGCAGTCTATAAGAGATATTCAATACTAGCTTATTTATAATAAGAACCTCGCATTTAGTATGTTCATTCACTTCAGTTTTGTAGTTTGATTTCTGTAAGTCGATCTACTCTCTATCGGAGTATATAAGAGATATTCAATACTACCTTATTTATAGTAAGGACCTCGCATTTAGTATGGTCATTCACTTCAGTTTTGTAGTTTGATTTCTGTAAGTCGATCTACTCTCTATCGGAGTCTATAAGAGATTATCAATACTACCTTATTTATAATAGGAATCTCGCATTTAGTATGGTCATTCACTTCAGTTTTGTAGTTTGATTTCTGTAAGTCGATCTATTCTCTATCGGAGTCTATAAGAGATATTCAATACTAGCTTATTTATAATAAGAAACTCGCATTTAGTATGGTCATTCACTTCAGTTTTGTAGTTTGATTTCTGTAAGTCGATCTACTCTCTATCGGAGTCTATAAGAGATATTCAATACTACCTCATTTATAATAAGAACCTCGCATTTAGTATTGTCATTCACTTCAGTTTTGTAGCTTGATTTCTGTAAGTCGATCTACTCTCTATCGGAGTCTATAAGAGATATTCAATACTAGCTTATTTATAATAAGAAACTCGCATTTAGTATGGTCATTCACTTCAGTTTTGTAGTTTGATTTCTGTAAGTCGATCTACTCTCTGTCGGAGTCTATATGAGATATTCAATACTACCTTATTTATAATAAGAACCTCGCATTTAGTATGGTCATTCACTTCAGTTTTGTAGTTTGATTTCTGTAAGTCGATCTACTCTCTATCGGAGTCTATAAGAGATATTCAATACTACCTTATTTATAATAAGAACCTCGCATTTATTATGGTCATTCACTTCAGTTTTGTAGTTTGATTTCTGTAAGTCGATCTACTCTCTATCGGTAGTCTATAAGAGATATTCAATACTACCTTATTTATAATAAGAACCTCGCATTTAGTATGGTCATTCACTTCAGTTTTGTAGTTTGATTTCTGAAAGTCGATCTACTCTCTATCGGAGTCTATGAGAGATATTCAATACTAGCTTATTTATAATAAGAACCTCGCATTTAGTATGGTCATTCACTTCAGTTTTGTAGTTTGATTTCTGTAAGTCGATCTACTCTCTATCGCAGTCTATAAGAGATATTCAATACTAGCTTATTTATAATAAGAACCTCGCATTTACTATGTTCATTCACTTCAGTTTTGTAGTTTCATTTCTGTAAGTCGATCTACTCTCTATCGGAGTCTATAAGAGATATTCAATACTAGCTTATTTATAATAAGAAACTCGCATTTAGTATGGTCATTCACTTCAGTTTTGTAGTTTGATTTCTGTAAGTCGATCTACTCTCTATCGGTGTCTATAAGAGATATTCAATACTACATTATTTATAATAAGAACCTCGCATTTAGTATTGTCATTCACTTCAGTTTTGTAGCTTGATTTCTGTAAGTCGATCTACTCTCTATCGGAGTCTATAAGAGATATTCAATACTAGCTTATTTATAATAAGAAACTCGCATTTAGTATGGTCATTCACTTCAGTTTTGTAGTTTGATTTCTGTAAGTCGATCTACTCTCTATCGGAGTCTATAAGAGATATTCAATACTACCTTATTTATAATAAGAACCTCGCATTAAGTATGGTCATTCACTTCAGTTTTGTAGTTTGATTTCTGTAAGTCGATCTACTCTCTATCGGAGTCTATAAGAGATATTCAATACTACCTTATTTATAATAAGAACCTCGCATTTAGTATGGTCATTCACTTCAGTTTTGTAGTTTGATTTCTGTAAGTCGATCTACTCTCTATCGCAGTCTATAAGAGATATTCAATACTAGCTTATTTATAATAAGAACCTCGCATTTACTATGTTCATTCACTTCAGTTTTGTAGTTTGATTTCTGTAAGTCGATCTACTCTCTATCGGAGTCTATAAGAGATATTCAATACTACCTTATTTATAATAAGAACCTCGCATTTAGTATGGTCATTCACTTCAGTTTTGTAGTTTGATTTCTGTAAGTCGATCTACTCTCTATTGGAGTCTATAAGAGATATTCAATACTACCTTATTTATAATAAGAACCTCGCATTTAGTATGGTCATTCACTTCAGTTTTGTAGTTTGATTTCTGAAAGTCGATCTACTCTCTATCGCAGTCTATGAGTATTCAATACTAGCTCATTTATAATAAGAACCTCGCATTTAGTATGGTCATTCACTTCAGTTTTGTAGTTTGATTTCTGTAAGTCGATCTACTCTCTATCGTAGTCTATAAGAATTATTCAATACTATCTAATTTATAATAAGAACCTCGCATTTAGTATGGTCATTCACTTCAGTTTTGTAGTTTGATTTCTGTAAGTCGATCTACTCTCTATCGAAGTCTATAAGAGATTATCAATAGTACCTTATTTATAATAAGAACCTCGCATTTAGTATGGTCATTCATTTCAGTTTTGTAGTTTGATTTCTGTAAGTCGATCTACTCTCTATCGGAGTCTATAAGAGATATTCAATACTACCTTATTTATAATAAGAACCTCGCATTTAGTATGGTCATTCACCTCAGTTTTGTAGTTTGATTTCTGTAAGTCGATCTACTCTCTATCGGAGTCTATAAGAGATATTCAATACTAGCTTATTTATAATAAGAACCTCGCATTTAGTACGTTCATTCACTTCAGTTTTGTAGTTTGATTTCTGTAAGTCGATCTGCTCTCTATCGGAGTCTATAAGAGATATTCAATACTACCTTATTTATAGTAAGGACCTCGCATTTAGTATGGTCATTCACTTCAGTTTTGTAGTTTGATTTCTGTAAGTCGATCTACTCTCTATCGGAGTCTATAAGAGATTATCAATACTACCTTATTTATAGTAAGAACCTCGCATTTAGTATGGTCATTCACTTCAGTTTTGTAGTTTGATTTCTGTAAGTCAATCTACTCTCTATCGCAATCTATAAGAGATATTCAATACTAGCTTATTTATAATAAGAACCTCGCATTTAGTATGGTCTTTCACTTCAGTTTTGTAGTTGGATTTCTTTAAGTCGATCTACTCTCTATCGGAGTCTATAAGAGATATTCAATACTACCTTATTCATAGTAAGAACCTCGCATTTAGTATGGTCTTTCACTTCAGTTTTGTAGTTGGATTTCTTTAAGTCGATCTACTCTCTATCGGAGTCTATAAGAGATATTCAATACTACCTTATTCATAGTAAGGACCTCGCATTTAGTATGGTCATTCACTTCAGTTTTGTAGTTTGATTTCTGTAAGTCGATCTACTCTCTATCGCAGTCTATAAGAGATATTCAATACTAGCTTATTTATAATAAGAACCTCGCATTTAGTATGTTCATTCACTTCAGTTTTGTAGTTTGATTTCTGTAAGTCGATCTACTCTCTATCGGAGTATATAAGAGATATTCAATACTACCTTATTTATAGTAAGGACCTCGCATTTAGTATGGTCATTCACTTCAGTTTTGTAGTTTGATTTCTGTAAGTCGATCTACTCTCTATCGGAGTCTATAAGAGATTATCAATACTACCTTATTTATAATAGGAATCTCGCATTTAGTATGGTCATTCACTTCAGTTTTGTAGTTTGATTTCTGTAAGTCGATCTACTCTCTATCGGAGTCTATAAGAGATATTCAATACTAGCTTATTTATAATAAGAAACTCGCATTTAGTATGGTCATTCACTTCAGTTTTGTAGTTTGATTTCTGTAAGTCGATCTACTCTCTATCGGAGTCTATAAGAGATATTCAATACTACCTCATTTATAATAAGAACCTCGCATTTAGTATTGTCATTCACTTCAGTTTTGTAGCTTGATTTCTGTAAGTCGATCTACTCTCTATCGGAGTCTATAAGAGATATTCAATACTAGCTTATTTATAATAAGAAACTCGCATTTAGTATGGTCATTCACTTCAGTTTTGTAGTTTGATTTCTGTAAGTCGATCTACTCTCTGTCGGAGTCTATATGAGATATTCAATACTACCTTATTTATAATAAGAACCTCGCATTTAGTATGGTCATTCACTTCAGTTTTGTAGTTTGATTTCTGTAAGTCGATCTACTCTCTATCGGAGTCTATAAGAGATATTCAATACTACCTTATTTATAATAAGAACCTCGCATTTATTATGGTCATTCACTTCAGTTTTGTAGTTTGATTTCTGTAAGTCGATCTACTCTCTATCGGTAGTCTATAAGAGATATTCAATACTACCTTATTTATAATAAGAACCTCGCATTTAGTATGGTCATTCACTTCAGTTTTGTAGTTTGATTTCTGAAAGTCGATCTACTCTCTATCGGAGTCTATGAGAGATATTCAATACTAGCTTATTTATAATAAGAACCTCGCATTTAGTATGGTCATTCACTTCAGTTTTGTAGTTTGATTTCTGTAAGTCGATCTACTCTCTATCGCAGTCTATAAGAGATATTCAATACTAGCTTATTTATAATAAGAACCTCGCATTTACTATGTTCATTCACTTCAGTTTTGTAGTTTCATTTCTGTAAGTCGATCTACTCTCTATCGGAGTCTATAAGAGATATTCAATACTAGCTTATTTATAATAAGAAACTCGCATTTAGTATGGTCATTCACTTCAGTTTTGTAGTTTGATTTCTGTAAGTCGATCTACTCTCTATCGGTGTCTATAAGAGATATTCAATACTACATTATTTATAATAAGAACCTCGCATTTAGTATTGTCATTCACTTCAGTTTTGTAGCTTGATTTCTGTAAGTCGATCTACTCTCTATCGGAGTCTATAAGAGATATTCAATACTAGCTTATTTATAATAAGAAACTCGCATTTAGTATGGTCATTCACTTCAGTTTTGTAGTTTGATTTCTGTAAGTCGATCTACTCTCTATCGGAGTCTATAAGAGATATTCAATACTACCTTATTTATAATAAGAACCTCGCATTAAGTATGGTCATTCACTTCAGTTTTGTAGTTTGATTTCTGTAAGTCGATCTACTCTCTATCGCAGTCTATAAGAGATATTCAATACTAGCTTATTTATAATAAGAACCTCGCATTTACTATGTTCATTCACTTCAGTTTTGTAGTTTGATTTCTGTAAGTCGATCTACTCTCTATCGGAGTCTATAAGAGATATTCAATACTACCTTATTTATAATAAGAACCTAGCATTTAGTATGGTCATTCACTTCAGTTTTGTAGTTTCATTTCTGTAAGTCGATCTACTCTCTATCGGAGTCTATAAGAGATATTCAATACTACCTTATTTATAGTAAGGACCTCGCATTTAGTATGGTCATTCACTTCAGTTTTGTAGTTTGATTTCTGTAAGTCGATCTACTCTCTATCGAAGTCTATAAGAGATTATCAATAGTACCTTATTTATAATAGGAACTTCGCATTTAGTATGGTCATTCACTTCAGTTTTGTAGTTTGATTTCTGTAAGTCGATCTACTCTCTATCGGAGTCTATAAGAGATATTCAATACTACCTTATTTATAGTAAGAACCTCGCATTTAGTATGGTCATTCACTTCAGTTTTGTAGTTTGATTTCTGTAAGTCGATCTACTCTCTATCGCAGTCTATAAGAGATATTCAATACTAGCTTATTTATAATAAGAACCTCGCATTTAGTATGGTCTTTCACTTCAGTTTTTTAGTTGGATTTCTTTAAGTCGATCTACTCTCTATCGGAGTCTATAAGAGATATTCAATACTACCTTATTCATAGTAAGAACCTCGCATTTAGTATGGTCATTCACTTCAGTTTTGTAGTTTGATTTCTGTAAGTCGATCTACTCTCTATCGCAGTCTATAAGAGATATTCAATACTAGCTTATTTATAATAAGAACCTCGCATTTAGTATGTTCATTAACTTCAGTTTTGTAGTTTGATTTCTGTAAGTCGATCTGCTCTCTATCGGAGTCTATAAGAGATATTCAATACTACCTTATTTATAGTAAGGACCTCGCATTTATTATGGTCATTCACTTCAGTTTTGTAGTTTGATTTCTGTAAGTCGATCTACTCTCTATCGGAGTCTATAAGAGATTATCAATACTACCTTATTTATAATAGGAATCTCGCATTTAGTATGGTCATTCACTTCAGTTTTGTAGTTTGATTTCTGTAAGTCGATCTACTCTCTATCGGAGTCTATAAGAGATATTCAATACTACCTTATTTATAATAAGAACCTCGCATTTAGTATTGTCATTCACTTCAGTTTTGTAGCTTGATTTCTGTAAGTCGATCTACTCTCTATCGGAGTCTATAAGAGATATTCAATACTAGCTTATTTATAATAAGAAACTCGCATTTAGTATGGTCTTTCACTTTAGTTTTGTAGTTTGATTTCTGTAAGTCGATCTACTCTCTATCGGAATCTATAAGAGATATTCAATACTACCTTATTTATAATAAGAACCTCGCATTTAGTATGGTCATTCACTTCAGTTTTGTAGTTTGATTTCTGTAAGTCGATCTACTCTCTATCGGAGTCTATAAGAGATATTCAATACTACCTTATTTATAGTAAGGACCTCGCATTTAGTATGGTCATTCACTTCAGTTTTGTAGTTTGATTTCTGTAAGTCGATCTACTCTCTATCGGAGTCTATAAGAGATTATCAATACTACCTTATTTATAGTAAGAACCTCGCATTTAGTATGGTCATTCACTTCAGTTTTGTAGTTTGATTTCTGTAAGTCGATCTACTCTCTATCGCAGTCTATAAGAGATATTCAATACTAGCTTATTTATAATAAGAACCTCGCATTTAGTATGGTCTTTCACTTCAGTTTTGTAGTTGGATGTCTTTAAGTCGATCTACTCTCTATCGGAGTCTATAAGAGATATTCAATACTACCTTATTCATAGTAAGAACCTCGCATTTAGTATGGTCTTTCACTTCAGTTTTGTAGTTGGATTTCTTTAAGTCGATCTACTCTCTATCGGAGTCTATAAGAGATATTCAATACTACCTTATTCATAATAAGAACCTCGCATTTAGTATGGTCATTCACTTCAGTTTTGTAGTTTGATTTCTGTAAGTCGATCTACTCTCTATCGGAATCTATAAGAGATATTCAATACTACCTTATTTATAATAAGAACCTCGCATTTAGTATGGTCATTCACTTCAATTTTGTAGTTTGATTTCTGTAAGTCGATCTACTCTCTATCGGAGTCTATAAGAGATATTCAATACTAGCTTATTTATAATAAGAACCTCGCATTTAGTATGGTCATTCATTTCAGTTTTGTAGTTTGATTTCTGTAAGTCGATCTACTCTCTATCGCAGTCTATAAGAGATATTCAATACTAGCTTATTTATAATAAGAACCTCGCATTTAGTATGGTCATTCACTTCAGTTTTGTAGTTTGATTTCTGAAAGTCGATCTACTCTCTATCGGATTCTATGAGAGATATTCAATACTAGCTTATTTATAATAAGAACCTCGCATTTAGTATGGTCATTCACTTCAGTTTTGTAGTTTGATTTCTGTAAGTCGATCTACTCTCTATCGTAGTCTATAAGAATTATTCAATACTATCTAATTTATAATAAGAACCTTGCATTTACTATGGTCATTCACTTCAGTTTTGTAGTTGGATTTCTGTAAGTCGATCTACTCTCTATCGGAGTCTATAAGAGATATTCAATACTACCTTATTTATAGTAAGAACCTTGCATTTAGTATGGTCATTCACGTCAGTTTTGTAGTTTGATTTCTGTAAGTCGATCTACTCTCTATCGGAGTCCATAAGAGATTATCAATACTACCTTATTTATAATAGGAATCTCGCATTTAGTATGGTCATTCACTTCAGTTTTGTAGTTTGATTTCTGTAAGTCGATCTACTCTCTATCGGAGTCTATGAGAGATATTCAATACTAGCTTATTTATAATAAGAAACTCGCATTTAGTATGGTCATTCACTTCAGTTTTGTAGTTTGATTTCTGTAAGTCGATCTACTCTCTATCGGAGTCTATAAGAGATATTCAATACTACCTTATTTATAATAAGAACCTCGCATTTAGTATTGTCATTCACTTCAGTTTTGTAGCTTGATTTCTGTAAGTCGATCTACTCTCTATCGGAGTATATAAGAGATATTCAATACTAGCTTATTTATAATAGGAAACTCGCATTTAGTATGGTCATTCACTTCAGTATTGTAGTTTGATTTCTGTAAGTCGATCTACTCTCTGTCGGAGTCTATAAGAGATATTCAATACTACCTTATTTATAATAAGAACCTCGCATTTAGTTTGGTCATTCACTTCAGTTTTGTAGTTTGATTTCTGTAAGTCGATCTACTCTCTATCGGAGTCTATAAGAGATATTCAATACTACCTTATTTATAATAAGAACCTCGCATTTATTATGGTCTTTCACTTCAGTTTTGTAGTTTGATTTCTGTAAGTCGATCTACTCTCTATCGGAGTCTATAAGAGATATTCAATACTACCTTATTTATAATAAGAACCTAGCATTTAGTATGGTCATTCACTTCAGTTTTGTAGTTTGTTTTCTGAAAGTCGATCTACTCTCTATCGGAGTCTATGAGAGATATTCAATACTAGCTTATTTATAATAAGAACCTCGCATTTAGTATGGTCATTCACTTCAGTTTTGTAGTTTGATTTCTGTAAGTCGATCTACTCTCTATCGCAGTCTATAAGAGATATTCACTACTAGCTTATTTATAATAAGAACCATGCATTTACTATGTTCATTCACTTCAGTTTTGTAGTTTGATTTCTGTAAGTCGATCTACTCTCTATCGGAGTCTATAAGAGATATTCAATACTAGCTTATTTATAATAAGAAACTCGCATTTAGTATGTTCATTCACTTCAGTTTTGTAGTTTGATTTCTGTAAGTCGATCTACTCTCTGTCGGAGTCTATAAGAGATATTCAATACTACCTTATTTATAATAAGAACCTCGCATTTAGTATTGTCATTCACTTCAGTTTTGTAGCTTGATTTCTGTAAGTCGATCTACTCTCTATCGGAGTCTATAAGAGATATTCAATACTAGCTTATTTATAAAAAGAAACTCGCATTTAGTATGGTCATTCACTTCAGTTTGTAGTTTGATTTCTGTAAGTCGATCTACTCTCTATCGGAGTCTATAAGAGATATTCAATACTACCTTATTTATAATAAGAACCTCGCATTAAGTATGGTCATTCACTTCAGTTTTGTAGTTTGATTTCTGTAAGTCGATCTACTCTCTATCGCAGTCTATAAGAGATATTCAATACTAGCTTATTTATAATAAGAACCTCGCATTTACTATGTTCATTCACTTCAGTTTTGTAGTTTCATTTCTGTAAGTCGATCTACTCTCTATCGGAGTCTATAAGAGATATTCAATACTAGCTTATTTATAATAAGAACCTCGCATTTAGTATGGTCATTCACTTCAGTTTTGTAGTTTGATTTCTGTAAGTCGATCTACTCTCTATCGGAGTCTATAAGAGATATTCAATACTACCTTATTTATAGTAAGAACCTCGCATTTAGTATGGTCATTCACTTCAGTTTTGTAGTTTGATTTCTGTAAGTCGATCTACTCTCTATCGCAGTCTATAAGAGATATTCAATACTAGCTTATTTATAATAAGAACCTCGCATTTAGTATGTTCATTCACTTCAGTTTTTTAGTATGATTTCTGTAAGTCGATCTGCTCTCTATCGGAGTCTATAAGACATATTCAATACTACCTTATTTATAGTAAGGACCTCGCATTTAGTATGGTCATTCATTTCAGTTTTGTAGTTTGATTTCTGTAAGTCGATCTTCTCTCTATCGGAGTCTATAAGAGATTATCAATACTACCTTATTGATAATAGGAATCTCGCATTTAGTATGGTCATTCACTTCAGTTTTGTAGTTTGATTTCTGTACGTCGATCTACTCTCTATCGGAGTCTATAAGAGATATTCAATACTACCTTATTTATAATAAGAACCTCGCATTTAGTATTGTCATTCACTTCAGTTTTGTAGTTTGATTTCTGTAAGTCGATCTACTCTCTATCGGAGTCTATAAGAGTTATTCAATACTACCTTATTTATAATAAGAACCTCGCATTTAGTATGGTCATTCACTTCAGTTTTGTAGTTTGATTTCTGTAAGTCGATCTACTCTCTATCGGAGTCTATGAGAGATATTCAATACTAGCTTATTACAATAAGAACCTCGCATTTAGTATGGTCATTCACTTCAGTTTTGTAGTTTGATTTCTGTAAGTCGATCTACTCTCTATCGGAGTCTATAAGAAATATTCAATACTAGCTTATTTATAATAAGAACCTCGCATTTAGTATTGTCATTCACTTCAGTTTTGTAGTTTGATTTCTGTAAGTCGATCTACTCTCTATCGGAGTCTATAAGAGATATTCAATACTACCTTATTTATAATAAGAACCTCGCATTTAGTATGGTCATTCATTTCAGTTTTGTAGTTTGATTTCTGTAAGTCGATCTACTTTCTATCGGAGTCTATGAGAGATATTCAATACTAGCTTATTTATAATAAGAACCTCGCAATTAGTATGGTCATTCACTTCAGTTTTGTAGTTTGATTTCTGTAAGTCGATCTACTCTCTATCGTAGTCTATAAGAATTATTCAATACTATCTAATTTATAATAAGAACCTCGCATTTACTATGGTCATTCACTTCAGTTTTGTAGTTGGATTTCTGTAAGTCGATCTACTCTCTATCGGAGTCTATAAGAGATATTCAATACTAGCTTATTTATAATAAGAACCTCGCATTTAGTATGGTCATTCACTTCAGTTTTGTAGTTTGATTTCTGTAAGTCGATCTACTCTCTATCGCAGTCTATAAGAGATATTCAATACTAGCTTATTTATAATAAGAACCTCGCATTTAGTATGGTCATTCACTTCAGTTTTGTAGTTTGATTTCTGTAAGTCGATCTACTCTCTATCGGAGTCTATAAGAGATATTCAACACTACCTTATTTATAGTAAGAACCTCGCATTTAGTATGGTCATTCACTTCAGTTTTGTAGTTTGATTTCTGTAAGTCGATCTACTCTCTATCGGAGTCTATAAGAGATTATCAATACTACCTTATTTATAATAGGAATCTCGCATTTAGTATGGTCATTCACTTCAGTTTTGTAGTTTGATTTCTGTAAGTCGATCTACTCTCTATCGGAGTCTATAAGAGATTATCAATACTACCTTATTTATAATAGGAATCTCGCATTTAGTATGGTCATTCACTTCAGTTTTGTAGTTTGATTTCTGTAAGTCGATCTACTCTCTATCGGAGTCTATAAGAGATATTCAATACTACCATATTCATAGTAAGAACCTCGCATTTAGTATGGTCATTCACTTCAGTTTTGTAGTTTGATTTCTGTAAGTCGATCTACTCTCTATCGGAGTCTATAAGAGATATTCAATACTACCTTATTTATAATAAGAACCTCGCATTTAGTATTGTCATTCACTTCAGTTTTGTAGTTTGATTTCTGTAAGTCGATCTACTCTCTATCGGAGTCTATAAGAGTTATTCAATACTACCTTATTTATAATAAGAACCTCGCATTTAGTATGGTCATTCACTTCAGTTTTGTAGTTTGATTTCTGTAAGTCGATCTACTCTCTATCGGAGTCTATGAGAGATATTCAATACTAGCTTATTACAATAAGAACCTCGCATTTAGTATGGTCATTCACTTCAGTTTTGTAGTTTGATTTCTGTAAGTCGATCTACTCTCTATCGGAGTCTATAAGAAATATTCAATACTAGCTTATTTATAATAAGAACCTCGCATTTAGTATTGTCATTCACTTCAGTTTTGTAGTTTGATTTCTGTAAGTCGATCTACTCTCTATCGGAGTCTATAAGAGATATTCAATACTACCTTATTTATAATAAGAACCTCGCATTTAGTATGGTCATTCATTTCAGTTTTGTAGTTTGATTTCTGTAAGTCGATCTACTTTCTATCGGAGTCTATGAGAGATATTCAATACTAGCTTATTTATAATAAGAACCTCGCAATTAGTATGGTCATTCACTTCAGTTTTGTAGTTTGATTTCTGTAAGTCGATCTACTCTCTATCGTAGTCTATAAGAATTATTCAATACTATCTAATTTATAATAAGAACCTCGCATTTACTATGGTCATTCACTTCAGTTTTGTAGTTGGATTTCTGTAAGTCGATCTACTCTCTATCGGAGTCTATAAGAGATATTCAATACTAGCTTATTTATAATAAGAACCTCGCATTTAGTATGGTCATTCACTTCAGTTTTGTAGTTTGATTTCTGTAAGTCGATCTACTCTCTATCGCAGTCTATAAGAGATATTCAATACTAGCTTATTTATAATAAGAACCTCGCATTTAGTATGGTCATTCACTTCAGTTTTGTAGTTTGATTTCTGTAAGTCGATCTACTCTCTATCGGAGTCTATAAGAGATATTCAACACTACCTTATTTATAGTAAGAACCTCGCATTTAGTATGGTCATTCACTTCAGTTTTGTAGTTTGATTTCTGTAAGTCGATCTACTCTCTATCGGAGTCTATAAGAGATTATCAATACTACCTTATTTATAATAGGAATCTCGCATTTAGTATGGTCATTCACTTCAGTTTTGTAGTTTGATTTCTGTAAGTCGATCTACTCTCTATCGGAGTCTATAAGAGATTATCAATACTACCTTATTTATAATAGGAATCTCGCATTTAGTATGGTCATTCACTTCAGTTTTGTAGTTTGATTTCTGTAAGTCGATCTACTCTCTATCGGAGTCTATAAGAGATATTCAATACTACCATATTCATAGTAAGAACCTCGCATTTAGTATGGTCATTCACTTCAGTTTTGTAGTTTGATTTCTGTAAGTCGATCTACTCTCTATCGCAGTCTATAAGAGATATTCAATACTAGCTTATTTATAATAAGAACCTCGCATTTACTATGTTCATTCACTTCAGTTTTGTAGTTTGATTTCTGTAAGTCGATCTACTCTCTATCGGAGTATATAAGAGATATTCAATACTACCTTATTTATAGTAAGGACCTCGCATTTAGTATGGTCATTCACTTCAGTTTTGTAGTTTGATTTCTGTAAGTCGATCTACTCTCTATCGGAGTCTATAAGAGATTATCAATACTACCTAATTTATAATAGGAATCTCGCATTTAGTATGGTCATTCACTTCAGTTTTGTAGTTTGATTTCTGTAAGTCGATCTACTCTCTATCGGAGTCTATAAGAGATATTCAATACTACCTCATTTATAATAAGAACCTCGCATTTAGTATTGTCATTCACTTCAGTTTTGTAGCTTGATTTCTGTAAGTCGATCTACTCTCTATCGGAGTCTATAAGAGATATTCAATACTAGCTTATTTATAATAAGAAACTCGCATTTAGTATGGTCATTCACTTCAGTTTTGTAGTTTGATTTCTGTAAGTCGATCTACTCTCTGTCGGAGTCTATAAGAGATATTCAATACTACCTTATTTATAATAAGAACCTCGCATTTAGTATGGTCATTCACTTCAGTTTTGTAGTTTGATTTCTGTAAGTCGATCTACTCTCTATGGGAGTCTATAAGAGATATTCAATACTACCTTATTTATAATAAGAACCTCGCATTTATTATGGTCATTCACTTCAGTTTTGTAGTTTGATTTCTGTAAGTCGATCTACTCTCTATCGGAGTCTATAAGAGATATTCAATACTACCTTATTTATAATAAGAACCTCGCATTTAGTATGGTCATTCACTTCAGTTTTGTAGTTTGATTTCTGAAAGTCGATCTACTCTCTATCGGAGTCTATGAGAGATATTCAATACTAGCTTATTACAATAAGAACCTCGCATTTAGTATGGTCATTCACTTCAGTTTTGTAGTTTGATTTCTGTAAGTCGATCTACTCTCTATCGGAGTCTATAAGAAATATTCAATACTAGCTTATTTATAATAAGAACCTCGCATTTAGTATGGTCATTCACTTCAGTTTTGTAGTTTGAATTCTGTAAGTCGATCTACTCTCTATCGGAGTCTGTAAGAGATACTCAATACTAGCTTATTTATAATAAGAACCTCGCATTTAGTATGGTCATTCACTTCAGTTTTGTAGTTTGATTTCTGTAAGTCGATCTACTCTCTATCGGAGTCTATAAGAGATATTCAATACTACCTTATTTATAATAAGAACCTCGCATTTAGTATGGTCATTCACTTCAGTTTTGTAGTTTGATTTCTGTAAGTCGATCTACTCTCTATCGGAGTCTATAAGAGATATTCAATACTACCTTATTTATAATAAGAACCTCGCATTTAGTATGGTCATTCACTTCAGTTTTGTAGTTTGATTTCTGTAAGTCGATCTACTCTCTATTGGAGTCTATAAGAGATATTCAATACTACCTTATTTATAATAAGAACCTCGCATTTAGTATGGTCATTCACTTCAGTTTTGTAGTTTGATTTCTGAAAGTCGATCTACTCTCTATCGCAGTCTATGAGTATTCAATACTAGCTCATTTATAATAAGAACCTCGCATTTAGTATGGTCATTCACTTCAGTTTTGTAGTTCGATTTCTGTAAGTCGATCTACTCTCTATCGTAGTCTATAAGAATTATTCAATACTATCTAATTTATAATAAGAACCTTGCATTTAGTATGGTCATTCACTTCAGTTTTGTAGTTTGATTTCTGTAAGTCGATCTACTCTCTATCGAAGTCTATAAGAGATTATCAATAGTACCTTATTTATAATAAGAACCTCGCATTTAGTATGGTCATTCATTTCAGTTTTGTAGTTTGATTTCTGTAAGTCGATCTACTCTCTATCGGAGTCTATAAGAGATATTCAATACTACCTCATTTATAATAAGAACCTCGCATTTAGTATTGTCATTCACTTCAGTTTTGTAGCTTGATTTCTGTAAGTCGATCTACTCTCTATCGGAGTCTATAAGAGATATTCAATACTAGCTTATTTATAATGAGAAACTCGCATTTAGTATGGTCATTCACTTCAGTTTTGTAGTTTGATTTCTGTAAGTCGATCTACTCTCTATCGCAGTCTATAAGAGATATTCAATACTAGCTTATTTATAATAAGAACCTCGCATTTAGTATGTTCATTCACTTCAGTTTTGTAGTTTGATTTCTGTAAGTCGATCTACTCTCTATCGGAGTATATAAGAGATATTCAATACTACCTTATTTATAGTAAGGACCTCGCATTTAGTATGGTCATTCACTTCAGTTTTGTAGTTTGATTTCTGTAAGTCGATCTACTCTCTATCGGAGTCTATAAGAGATTATCAATACTACCTTATTTATAATAGGAATCTCGCATTTAGTATGGTCATTCACTTCAGTTTTGTAGTTTGATTTCTGTAAGTCGATCTACTCTCTATCGGAGTCTATAAGAGATATTCAATACTACCTCATTTATAATCAGAACCTCGCATTTAGTATTGTCATTCACTTCAGTTTTGTAGCTTGATTTCTGTAAGTCGATCTACTCTCTATCGGAGTCTATAAGAGATATTCAATACTAGCTTATTTATAATAAGAAACTCGCATTTAGTATGGTCATTCACTTCAGTTTTGTAGTTTGATTTCTGTAAGTCGATCTACTCTCTGTCGGAGTCTATAAGAGATAATCAATACTACCTTATTTATAATAAGAACCTCGCATTTAGTATGGTCATTCACTTCAGTTTTGTAGTTTGATTTCTGTAAGTCGATCTACTCTCTATCGGAGTCTATAAGAGATATTCAATACTACCTTATTTATAATAAGAACCTCGCATTTATTATGGTCATTCACTTCAGTTTTGTAGTTTGATTTCTGTAAGTCGATCTACTCTCTATCGGAGTCTATAAGAGATATTCAATACTACCTTATTTATAATAAGAACCTCGCATTTAGTATGGTCATTCACTTCAGTTTTGTAGTTTGATTTCTGAAAGTCGATCTACTCTCTATCGGAGTCTATGAGAGATATTCAATACTAGCTTATTACAATAAGAACCTCGCATTTAGTATGGTCATTCACTTCAGTTTTGTAGTTTGATTTCTGTAAGTCGATCTACTCTCTATCGGAGTCTATAAGAAATATTCAATACTAGCTTATTTATAATAAGAACCTCGCATTTAGTATGGTCATTCACTTCAGTTTTGTAGCTTGATTTCTGTAAGTCGATCTACTCTCTATCGGAGTCTGTAAGAGATACTCAATACTAGCTTATTTATAATAAGAACCTCGCATTTAGTATGTTCATTCACTTCAGTTTTGTAGTTTGATTTCTGTAAGTCGATCTACTCTCTATCGGAGTCTATAAGAGATATTCAATACTACCTTATTTATAATAAGAACCTCGCATTTACTATGGTCATTCACTTCAGTTTTGTAGTTTGATTTCTGTAAGTCGATCTACTCTCTATCGGAGTCTATAAGAGATATTCAATACTACCTTATTTATAATAAGAACCTCGCATTTAGTATGGTCATTCACTTCAGTTTTGTAGTTTGATTTCTGTAAGTCGATCTACTCTCTATTGGAGTCTATAAGAGAAATTCAATACTACCTTATTTATAATAAGAACCTCGCATTTAGTATGGTCATTCACTTCAGTTTTGTAGTTTGATTTCTGAAAGTCGATCTACTCTCTATCGCAGTCTATGAGTATTCAATACTAGCTCATTTATAATAAGAACCTCGCATTTAGTATGGTCATTCACTTCAGTTTTGTAGTTTGATTTCTGTAAGTCGATCTACTCTCTATCGTAGTCTATAAGAATTATTCAATACTATCTAATTTATAATAAGAACCTCGCATTTAGTATGGTCATTCACTTCAGTTTTGTAGTTTGATTTCTGTAAGTCGATCTACTCTCTATCGGAGTCTATAAGAGTTATTCAATACTACCTTATTTATAATAAGAACCTCGCATTTAGTATGGTCATTCACTTCAGTTTTGTAGTTTGATTTCTGTAAGTCGATCTACTCTCTATCGGAGTCTATGAGAGATATTCAATACTAGCTTATTACAATAAGAACCTCGCATTTAGTATGGTCATTCACTTCAGTTTTGTAGTTTGATTTCTGTAAGTCGATCTACTCTCTATCGGAGTCTATAAGAAATATTCAATACTAGCTTATTTATAATAAGAACCTCGCATTTAGTATTGTCATTCACTTCAGTTTTGTAGTTTGATTTCTGTAAGTCGATCTACTCTCTATCGGAGTCTATAAGAGATATTCAATACTACCTTATTTATAATAAGAACCTCGCATTTAGTATGGTCATTCATTTCAGTTTTGTAGTTTGATTTCTGTAAGTCGATCTACTTTCTATCGGAGTCTATGAGAGATATTCAATACTAGCTTATTTATAATAAGAACCTCGCAATTAGTATGGTCATTCACTTCAGTTTTGTAGTTTGATTTCTGTAAGTCGATCTACTCTCTATCGTAGTCTATAAGAATTATTCAATACTATCTAATTTATAATAAGAACCTCGCATTTACTATGGTCATTCACTTCAGTTTTGTAGTTGGATTTCTGTAAGTCGATCTACTCTCTATCGGAGTCTATAAGAGATATTCAATACTAGCTTATTTATAATAAGAACCTCGCATTTAGTATGGTCATTCACTTCAGTTTTGTAGTTTGATTTCTGTAAGTCGATCTACTCTCTATCGCAGTCTATAAGAGATATTCAATACTAGCTTATTTATAATAAGAACCTCGCATTTAGTATGGTCATTCACTTCAGTTTTGTAGTTTGATTTCTGTAAGTCGATCTACTCTCTATCGGAGTCTATAAGAGATATTCAACACTACCTTATTTATAGTAAGAACCTCGCATTTAGTATGGTCATTCACTTCAGTTTTGTAGTTTGATTTCTGTAAGTCGATCTACTCTCTATCGGAGTCTATAAGAGATTATCAATACTACCTTATTTATAATAGGAATCTCGCATTTAGTATGGTCATTCACTTCAGTTTTGTAGTTTGATTTCTGTAAGTCGATCTACTCTCTATCGGAGTCTATAAGAGATTATCAATACTACCTTATTTATAATAGGAATCTCGCATTTAGTATGGTCATTCACTTCAGTTTTGTAGTTTGATTTCTGTAAGTCGATCTACTCTCTATCGGAGTCTATAAGAGATATTCAATACTACCATATTCATAGTAAGAACCTCGCATTTAGTATGGTCATTCACTTCAGTTTTGTAGTTTGATTTCTGTAAGTCGATCTACTCTCTATCGCAGTCTATAAGAGATATTCAATACTAGCTTATTTATAATAAGAACCTCGCATTTACTATGTTCATTCACTTCAGTTTTGTAGTTTGATTTCTGTAAGTCGATCTACTCTCTATCGGAGTATATAAGAGATATTCAATACTACCTTATTTATAGTAAGGACCTCGCATTTAGTATGGTCATTCACTTCAGTTTTGTAGTTTGATTTCTGTAAGTCGATCTACTCTCTATCGGAGTCTATAAGAGATTATCAATACTACCTTATTTATAATAGGAATCTCGCATTTAGTATGGTCATTCACTTCAGTTTTGTAGTTTGATTTCTGTAAGTCGATCTACTCTCTATCGGAGTCTATAAGAGATATTCAATACTACCTCATTTATAATAAGAACCTCGCATTTAGTATTGTCATTCACTTCAGTTTTGTAGCTTGATTTCTGTAAGTCGATCTACTCTCTATCGGAGTCTATAAGAGATATTCAATACTAGCTTATTTATAATAAGAAACTCGCATTTAGTATGGTCATTCACTTCAGTTTTGTAGTTTGATTTCTGTAAGTCGATCTACTCTCTGTCGGAGTCTATAAGAGATATTCAATACTACCTTATTTATAATAAGAACCTCGCATTTAGTATGGTCATTCACTTCAGTTTTGTAGTTTGATTTCTGTAAGTCGATCTACTCTCTATGGGAGTCTATAAGAGATATTCAATACTACCTTATTTATAATAAGAACCTCGCATTTATTATGGTCATTCACTTCAGTTTTGTAGTTTGATTTCTGTAAGTCGATCTACTCTCTATCGGAGTCTATAAGAGATATTCAATACTACCTTATTTATAATAAGAACCTCGCATTTAGTATGGTCATTCACTTCAGTTTTGTAGTTTGATTTCTGAAAGTCGATCTACTCTCTATCGGAGTCTATGAGAGATATTCAATACTAGCTTATTACAATAAGAACCTCGCATTTAGTATGGTCATTCACTTCAGTTTTGTAGTTTGATTTCTGTAAGTCGATCTACTCTCTATCGGAGTCTATAAGAAATATTCAATACTAGCTTATTTATAATAAGAACCTCGCATTTAGTATGGTCATTCACTTCAGTTTTGTAGTTTGAATTCTGTAAGTCGATCTACTCTCTATCGGAGTCTGTAAGAGATACTCAATACTAGCTTATTTATAATAAGAACCTCGCATTTAGTATGGTCATTCACTTCAGTTTTGTAGTTTGATTTCTGTAAGTCGATCTACTCTCTATCGGAGTCTATAAGAGATATTCAATACTACCTTATTTATAATAAGAACCTCGCATTTAGTATGGTCATTCACTTCAGTTTTGTAGTTTGATTTCTGTAAGTCGATCTACTCTCTATCGGAGTCTATAAGAGATATTCAATACTACCTTATTTATAATAAGAACCTCGCATTTAGTATGGTCATTCACTTCAGTTTTGTAGTTTGATTTCTGTAAGTCGATCTACTCTCTATTGGAGTCTATAAGAGATATTCAATACTACCTTATTTATAATAAGAACCTCGCATTTAGTATGGTCATTCACTTCAGTTTTGTAGTTTGATTTCTGAAAGTCGATCTACTCTCTATCGCAGTCTATGAGTATTCAATACTAGCTCATTTATAATAAGAACCTCGCATTTAGTATGGTCATTCACTTCAGTTTTGTAGTTCGATTTCTGTAAGTCGATCTACTCTCTATCGTAGTCTATAAGAATTATTCAATACTATCTAATTTATAATAAGAACCTTGCATTTAGTATGGTCATTCACTTCAGTTTTGTAGTTTGATTTCTGTAAGTCGATCTACTCTCTATCGAAGTCTATAAGAGATTATCAATAGTACCTTATTTATAATAAGAACCTCGCATTTAGTATGGTCATTCATTTCAGTTTTGTAGTTTGATTTCTGTAAGTCGATCTACTCTCTATCGGAGTCTATAAGAGATATTCAATACTACCTCATTTATAATAAGAACCTCGCATTTAGTATTGTCATTCACTTCAGTTTTGTAGCTTGATTTCTGTAAGTCGATCTACTCTCTATCGGAGTCTATAAGAGATATTCAATACTAGCTTATTTATAATAAGAAACTCGCATTTAGTATGGTCATTCACTTCAGTTTTGTAGTTTGATTTCTGTAAGTCGATCTACTCTCTATCGCAGTCTATAAGAGATATTCAATACTAGCTTATTTATAATAAGAACCTCGCATTTAGTATGTTCATTCACTTCAGTTTTGTAGTTTGATTTCTGTAAGTCGATCTACTCTCTATCGGAGTATATAAGAGATATTCAATACTACCTTATTTATAGTAAGGACCTCGCATTTAGTATGGTCATTCACTTCAGTTTTGTAGTTTGATTTCTGTAAGTCGATCTACTCTCTATCGGAGTCTATAAGAGATTATCAATACTACCTTATTTATAATAGGAATCTCGCATTTAGTATGGTCATTCACTTCAGTTTTGTAGTTTGATTTCTGTAAGTCGATCTACTCTCTATCGGAGTCTATAAGAGATATTCAATACTACCTCATTTATAATCAGAACCTCGCATTTAGTATTGTCATTCACTTCAGTTTTGTAGCTTGATTTCTGTAAGTCGATCTACTCTCTATCGGAGTCTATAAGAGATATTCAATACTAGCTTATTTATAATAAGAAACTCGCATTTAGTATGGTCATTCACTTCAGTTTTGTAGTTTGATTTCTGTAAGTCGATCTACTCTCTGTCGGAGTCTATAAGAGATAATCAATACTACCTTATTTATAATAAGAACCTCGCATTTAGTATGGTCATTCACTTCAGTTTTGTAGTTTGATTTCTGTAAGTCGATCTACTCTCTATCGGAGTCTATAAGAGATATTCAATACTACCTTATTTATAATAAGAACCTCGCATTTATTATGGTCATTCACTTCAGTTTTGTAGTTTGATTTCTGTAAGTCGATCTACTCTCTATCGGAGTCTATAAGAGATATTCAATACTACCTTATTTATAATAAGAACCTCGCATTTAGTATGGTCATTCACTTCAGTTTTGTAGTTTGATTTCTGAAAGTCGATCTACTCTCTATCGGAGTCTATGAGAGATATTCAATACTAGCTTATTACAATAAGAACCTCGCATTTAGTATGGTCATTCACTTCAGTTTTGTAGTTTGATTTCTGTAAGTCGATCTACTCTCTATCGGAGTCTATAAGAAATATTCAATACTAGCTTATTTATAATAAGAACCTCGCATTTAGTATGGTCATTCACTTCAGTTTTGTAGCTTGATTTCTGTAAGTCGATCTACTCTCTATCGGAGTCTGTAAGAGATACTCAATACTAGCTTATTTATAATAAGAACCTCGCATTTAGTATGTTCATTCACTTCAGTTTTGTAGTTTGATTTCTGTAAGTCGATCTACTCTCTATCGGAGTCTATAAGAGATATTCAATACTACCTTATTTATAATAAGAACCTCGCATTTAGTATGGTCATTCACTTCAGTTTTGTAGTTTGATTTCTGTAAGTCGATCTACTCTCTATTGGAGTCTATAAGAGAAATTCAATACTACCTTATTTATAATAAGAACCTCGCATTTAGTATGGTCATTCACTTCAGTTTTGTAGTTTGATTTCTGAAAGTCGATCTACTCTCTATCGCAGTCTATGAGTATTCAATACTAGCTCATTTATAATAAGAACCTCGCATTTAGTATGGTCATTCACTTCAGTTTTGTAGTTTGATTTCTGTAAGTCGATCTACTCTCTATCGTAGTCTATAAGAATTATTCAATACTATCTAATTTATAATAAGAACCTCGCATTTAGTATGGTCATTCACTTCAGTTTTGTAGTTTGATTTCTGTAAGTCGATCTACTCTCTATCGGAGTCTATAAGAGTTATTCAATACTACCTTATTTATAATAAGAACCTCGCATTTAGTATGGTCATTCACTTCAGTTTTGTAGTTTGATTTCTGTAAGTCGATCTACTCTCTATCGGAGTCTATGAGAGATATTCAATACTAGCTTATTACAATAAGAACCTCGCATTTAGTATGGTCATTCACTTCAGTTTTGTAGTTTGATTTCTGTAAGTCGATCTACTCTCTATCGGAGTCTATAAGAAATATTCAATACTAGCTTATTTATAATAAGAACCTCGCATTTAGTATTGTCATTCACTTCAGTTTTGTAGTTTGATTTCTGTAAGTCGATCTACTCTCTATCGGAGTCTATAAGAGATATTCAATACTACCTTATTTATAATAAGAACCTCGCATTTAGTATGGTCATTCATTTCAGTTTTGTAGTTTGATTTCTGTAAGTCGATCTACTTTCTATCGGAGTCTATGAGAGATATTCAATACTAGCTTATTTATAATAAGAACCTCGCAATTAGTATGGTCATTCACTTCAGTTTTGTAGTTTGATTTCTGTAAGTCGATCTACTCTCTATCGTAGTCTATAAGAATTATTCAATACTATCTAATTTATAATAAGAACCTCGCATTTACTATGGTCATTCACTTCAGTTTTGTAGTTGGATTTCTGTAAGTCGATCTACTCTCTATCGGAGTCTATAAGAGATATTCAATACTAGCTTATTTATAATAAGAACCTCGCATTTAGTATGGTCATTCACTTCAGTTTTGTAGTTTGATTTCTGTAAGTCGATCTACTCTCTATCGCAGTCTATAAGAGATATTCAATACTAGCTTATTTATAATAAGAACCTCGCATTTAGTATGGTCATTCACTTCAGTTTTGTAGTTTGATTTCTGTAAGTCGATCTACTCTCTATCGGAGTCTATAAGAGATATTCAACACTACCTTATTTATAGTAAGAACCTCGCATTTAGTATGGTCATTCACTTCAGTTTTGTAGTTTGATTTCTGTAAGTCGATCTACTCTCTATCGGAGTCTATAAGAGATTATCAATACTACCTTATTTATAATAGGAATCTCGCATTTAGTATGGTCATTCACTTCAGTTTTGTAGTTTGATTTCTGTAAGTCGATCTACTCTCTATCGGAGTCTATAAGAGATTATCAATACTACCTTATTTATAATAGGAATCTCGCATTTAGTATGGTCATTCACTTCAGTTTTGTAGTTTGATTTCTGTAAGTCGATCTACTCTCTATCGGAGTCTATAAGAGATATTCAATACTACCATATTCATAGTAAGAACCTCGCATTTAGTATGGTCATTCACTTCAGTTTTGTAGTTTGATTTCTGTAAGTCGATCTACTCTCTATCGCAGTCTATAAGAGATATTCAATACTAGCTTATTTATAATAAGAACCTCGCATTTACTATGTTCATTCACTTCAGTTTTGTAGTTTGATTTCTGTAAGTCGATCTACTCTCTATCGGAGTATATAAGAGATATTCAATACTACCTTATTTATAGTAAGGACCTCGCATTTAGTATGGTCATTCACTTCAGTTTTGTAGTTTGATTTCTGTAAGTCGATCTACTCTCTATCGGAGTCTATAAGAGATTATCAATACTACCTTATTTATAATAGGAATCTCGCATTTAGTATGGTCATTCACTTCAGTTTTGTAGTTTGATTTCTGTAAGTCGATCTACTCTCTATCGGAGTCTATAAGAGATATTCAATACTACCTCATTTATAATAAGAACCTCGCATTTAGTATTGTCATTCACTTCAGTTTTGTAGCTTGATTTCTGTAAGTCGATCTACTCTCTATCGGAGTCTATAAGAGATATTCAATACTAGCTTATTTATAATAAGAAACTCGCATTTAGTATGGTCATTCACTTCAGTTTTGTAGTTTGATTTCTGTAAGTCGATCTACTCTCTGTCGGAGTCTATAAGAGATATTCAATACTACCTTATTTATAATAAGAACCTCGCATTTAGTATGGTCATTCACTTCAGTTTTGTAGTTTGATTTCTGTAAGTCGATCTACTCTCTATGGGAGTCTATAAGAGATATTCAATACTACCTTATTTATAATAAGAACCTCGCATTTATTATGGTCATTCACTTCAGTTTTGTAGTTTGATTTCTGTAAGTCGATCTACTCTCTATCGGAGTCTATAAGAGATATTCAATACTACCTTATTTATAATAAGAACCTCGCATTTAGTATGGTCATTCACTTCAGTTTTGTAGTTTGATTTCTGAAAGTCGATCTACTCTCTATCGGAGTCTATGAGAGATATTCAATACTAGCTTATTACAATAAGAACCTCGCATTTAGTATGGTCATTCACTTCAGTTTTGTAGTTTGATTTCTGTAAGTCGATCTACTCTCTATCGGAGTCTATAAGAAATATTCAATACTAGCTTATTTATAATAAGAACCTCGCATTTAGTATGGTCATTCACTTCAGTTTTGTAGTTTGAATTCTGTAAGTCGATCTACTCTCTATCGGAGTCTGTAAGAGATACTCAATACTAGCTTATTTATAATAAGAACCTCGCATTTAGTATGGTCATTCACTTCAGTTTTGTAGTTTGATTTCTGTAAGTCGATCTACTCTCTATCGGAGTCTATAAGAGATATTCAATACTACCTTATTTATAATAAGAACCTCGCATTTAGTATGGTCATTCACTTCAGTTTTGTAGTTTGATTTCTGTAAGTCGATCTACTCTCTATCGGAGTCTATAAGAGATATTCAATACTACCTTATTTATAATAAGAACCTCGCATTTAGTATGGTCATTCACTTCAGTTTTGTAGTTTGATTTCTGTAAGTCGATCTACTCTCTATTGGAGTCTATAAGAGATATTCAATACTACCTTATTTATAATAAGAACCTCGCATTTAGTATGGTCATTCACTTCAGTTTTGTAGTTTGATTTCTGAAAGTCGATCTACTCTCTATCGCAGTCTATGAGTATTCAATACTAGCTCATTTATAATAAGAACCTCGCATTTAGTATGGTCATTCACTTCAGTTTTGTAGTTCGATTTCTGTAAGTCGATCTACTCTCTATCGTAGTCTATAAGAATTATTCAATACTATCTAATTTATAATAAGAACCTTGCATTTAGTATGGTCATTCACTTCAGTTTTGTAGTTTGATTTCTGTAAGTCGATCTACTCTCTATCGAAGTCTATAAGAGATTATCAATAGTACCTTATTTATAATAAGAACCTCGCATTTAGTATGGTCATTCATTTCAGTTTTGTAGTTTGATTTCTGTAAGTCGATCTACTCTCTATCGGAGTCTATAAGAGATATTCAATACTACCTCATTTATAATAAGAACCTCGCATTTAGTATTGTCATTCACTTCAGTTTTGTAGCTTGATTTCTGTAAGTCGATCTACTCTCTATCGGAGTCTATAAGAGATATTCAATACTAGCTTATTTATAATAAGAAACTCGCATTTAGTATGGTCATTCACTTCAGTTTTGTAGTTTGATTTCTGTAAGTCGATCTACTCTCTATCGCAGTCTATAAGAGATATTCAATACTAGCTTATTTATAATAAGAACCTCGCATTTAGTATGTTCATTCACTTCAGTTTTGTAGTTTGATTTCTGTAAGTCGATCTACTCTCTATCGGAGTATATAAGAGATATTCAATACTACCTTATTTATAGTAAGGACCTCGCATTTAGTATGGTCATTCACTTCAGTTTTGTAGTTTGATTTCTGTAAGTCGATCTACTCTCTATCGGAGTCTATAAGAGATTATCAATACTACCTTATTTATAATAGGAATCTCGCATTTAGTATGGTCATTCACTTCAGTTTTGTAGTTTGATTTCTGTAAGTCGATCTACTCTCTATCGGAGTCTATAAGAGATATTCAATACTACCTCATTTATAATCAGAACCTCGCATTTAGTATTGTCATTCACTTCAGTTTTGTAGCTTGATTTCTGTAAGTCGATCTACTCTCTATCGGAGTCTATAAGAGATATTCAATACTAGCTTATTTATAATAAGAAACTCGCATTTAGTATGGTCATTCACTTCAGTTTTGTAGTTTGATTTCTGTAAGTCGATCTACTCTCTGTCGGAGTCTATAAGAGATAATCAATACTACCTTATTTATAATAAGAACCTCGCATTTAGTATGGTCATTCACTTCAGTTTTGTAGTTTGATTTCTGTAAGTCGATCTACTCTCTATCGGAGTCTATAAGAGATATTCAATACTACCTTATTTATAATAAGAACCTCGCATTTATTATGGTCATTCACTTCAGTTTTGTAGTTTGATTTCTGTAAGTCGATCTACTCTCTATCGGAGTCTATAAGAGATATTCAATACTACCTTATTTATAATAAGAACCTCGCATTTAGTATGGTCATTCACTTCAGTTTTGTAGTTTGATTTCTGAAAGTCGATCTACTCTCTATCGGAGTCTATGAGAGATATTCAATACTAGCTTATTACAATAAGAACCTCGCATTTAGTATGGTCATTCACTTCAGTTTTGTAGTTTGATTTCTGTAAGTCGATCTACTCTCTATCGGAGTCTATAAGAAATATTCAATACTAGCTTATTTATAATAAGAACCTCGCATTTAGTATGGTCATTCACTTCAGTTTTGTAGCTTGATTTCTGTAAGTCGATCTACTCTCTATCGGAGTCTGTAAGAGATACTCAATACTAGCTTATTTATAATAAGAACCTCGCATTTAGTATGTTCATTCACTTCAGTTTTGTAGTTTGATTTCTGTAAGTCGATCTACTCTCTATCGGAGTCTATAAGAGATATTCAATACTACCTTATTTATAATAAGAACCTCGCATTTAGTATGGTCATTCACTTCAGTTTTGTAGTTTGATTTCTGTAAGTCGATCTACTCTCTATCGGAGTCTATAAGAGATATTCAATACTACCTTATTTATAATAAGAACCTCGCATTTAGTATGGTCATTCACTTCAGTTTTGTAGTTTGATTTCTGTAAGTCGATCTACTCTCTATTGGAGTCTATAAGAGAAATTCAATACTACCTTATTTATAATAAGAACCTCGCATTTAGTATGGTCATTCACTTCAGTTTTGTAGTTTGATTTCTGAAAGTCGATCTACTCTCTATCGCAGTCTATGAGTATTCAATACTAGCTCATTTATAATAAGAACCTCGCATTTAGTATGGTCATTCACTTCAGTTTTGTAGTTTGATTTCTGTAAGTCGATCTACTCTCTATCGTAGTCTATAAGAATTATTCAATACTATCTAATTTATAATAAGAACCTCGCATTTAGTATGGTCATTCACTTCAGTTTTGTAGTTTGATTTCTGTAAGTCGATCTACTCTCTATCGAAGTCTATAAGAGATTATCAATAGTACCTTATTTATAATAAGAACCTCGCATTTAGTATGGTCATTCATTTCAGTTTTGTAGTTTGATTTCTGTAAGTCGATCTACTCTCTATCGGAGTCTATAAGAGATATTCAATACTACCTTATTTATAATAAGAACCTCGCATTTAGTATGGTCATTCACCTCAGTTTTGTAGTTTGATTTCTGTAAGTCGATCTACTCTCTATCGGAGTCTATAAGAGATATTCAATACTAGCTTTTTTATAATAAGAACCTCGCATTTAGTACGTTCATTCACTTCAGTTTTGTAGTTTGATTTCTGTAAGTCGATCTGCTCTCTATCGGAGTCTATAAGAGATATTCAATACTACCTTATTTATAGTAAGGACCTCGCATTTAGTATGGTCATTCACTTCAGTTTTGTAGTTTGATTTCTGTAAGTCGATCTACTCTCTATCGGAGTCTATAAGAGATTATCAATACTACCTTATTTATAGTAAGAACCTCGCATTTAGTATGGTCATTCACTTCAGTTTTGTAGTTTGATTTCTGTAAGTCAATCTACTCTCTATCGCAATCTATAAGAGATATTCAATACTAGCTTATTTATAATAAGAACCTCGCATTTAGTATGGTCTTTCACTTCAGTTTTGTAGTTGGATTTCTTTAAGTCGATCTACTCTCTATCGGAGTCTATAAGAGATATTCAATACTACCTTATTCATAGTAAGAACCTCGCATTTAGTATGGTCTTTCACTTCAGTTTTGTAGTTGGATTTCTTTAAGTCGATCTACTCTCTATCGGAGTCTATAAGAGATATTCAATACTACCTTATTCATAGTAAGAAACTCGCATTTAGTATGGTCATTCACTTCAGTTTTGTAGTTTGATTTCTGTAAGTCGATCTACTCTCTATCGCAGTCTATAAGAGATATTCAATACTAGCTTATTTATAATAAGAACCTCGCATTTAGTATGTTCATTCACTTCAGTTTTGTAGTTTGATTTCTGTAAGTCGATCTACTCTCTATCGGAGTATATAAGAGATATTCAATACTACCTTATTTATAGTAAGGACCTCGCATTTAGTATGGTCATTCACTTCAGTTTTGTAGTTTGATTTCTGTAAGTCGATCTACTCTCTATCGGAGTCTATAAGAGATTATCAATACTACCTTATTTATAATAGGAATCTCGCATTTAGTATGGTCATTCACTTCAGTTTTGTAGTTTGATTTCTGTAAGTCGATCTACTCTCTATCGGAGTCTATAAGAGATATTCAATACTAGCTTATTTATAATAAGAAACTCGCATTTAGTATGGTCATTCACTTCAGTTTTGTAGTTTGATTTCTGTAAGTCGATCTACTCTCTGTCGGAGTCTATATGAGATATTCAATACTACCTTATTTATAATAAGAACCTCGCATTTAGTATGGTCATTCACTTCAGTTTTGTAGTTTGATTTCTGTAAGTCGATCTACTCTCTATCGGAGTCTATAAGAGATATTCAATACTACCTTATTTATAATAAGAACCTCGCATTTATTATGGTCATTCACTTCAGTTTTGTAGTTTGATTTCTGTAAGTCGATCTACTCTCTATCGTAGTCTATAAGAGATATTCAATACTACCTTATTTATAATAAGAACCTCGCATTTAGTATGGTCATTCACTTCAGTTTTGTAGTTTGATTTCTGAAAGTCGATCTACTCTCTATCGGAGTCTATGAGAGATATTCAATACTAGCTTATTTATAATAAGAACCTCGCATTTAGTATGGTCATTCACTTCAGTTTTGTAGTTTGATTTCTGTAAGTCGATCTACTCTCTATCGCAGTCTATAAGAGATATTCAATACTAGCTTATTTATAATAAGAACCTCGCATTTACTATGTTCATTCACTTCAGTTTTGTAGTTTCATTTCTGTAAGTCGATCTACTCTCTATCGGAGTCTATAAGAGATATTCAATACTAGCTTATTTATAGTAAGAAACTCGCATTTAGTATGGTCATTCACTTCAGTTTTGTAGTTTGATTTCTGTAAGTCGATCTACTCTCTATCGGTGTCTATAAGAGATATTCAATACTACATTATTTATAATAAGAACCTCGCATTTAGTATTGTCATTCACTTCAGTTTTGTAGCTTGATTTCTGTAAGTCGATCTACTCTCTATCGGAGTCTATAAGAGATATTCAATACTAGCTTATTTATAATAAGAAACTCGCATTTAGTATGGTCATTCACTTCAGTTTTGTAGTTTGATTTCTGTAAGTCGATCTACTCTCTATCGGAGTCTATAAGAGATATTCAATACTACCTTATTTATAATAAGAACCTCGCATTAAGTATGGTCATTCACTTCAGTTTTGTAGTTTGATTTCTGTAAGTCGATCTACTCTCTATCGCAGTCTATAAGAGATATTCAATACTAGCTTATTTATAATAAGAACCTCGCATTTACTATGTTCATTCACTTCAGTTTTGTAGTTTGATTTCTGTAAGTCGATCTACTCTCTATCGGAGTCTATAAGAGATATTCAATACTACCTTATTTATAATAAGAACCTAGCATTTAGTATGGTCATTCACTTCAGTTTTGTAGTTTCATTTCTGTAAGTCGATCTACTCTCTATCGGAGTCTATAAGAGATATTCAATACTACCTTATTTATAGTAAGGACCTCGCATTTAGTATGGTCATTCACTTCAGTTTTGTAGTTTGATTTCTGTAAGTCGATCTACTCTCTATCGAAGTCTATAAGAGATTATCAATAGTACCTTATTTATAATAGGAACTTCGCATTTAGTATGGTCATTCACTTCAGTTTTGTAGTTTGATTTCTGTAAGTCGATCTACTCTCTATCGGAGTCTGTAAGAGATATTCAATACTACCTTATTTATAGTAAGAACCTCGCATTTAGTATGGTCATTCACTTCAGTTTTGTAGTTTGATTTCTGTAAGTCGATCTACTCTCTATCGCAGTCTATAAGAGATATTCAATACTAGCTTATTTATAATAAGAACCTCGCATTTAGTATGGTCTTTCACTTCAGTTTTTTAGTTGGATTTCTTTAAGTCGATCTACTCTCTATCGGAGTCTATAAGAGATATTCAATACTACCTTATTCATAGTAAGAACCTCGCATTTAGTATGGTCATTCACTTCAGTTTTGTAGTTTGATTTCTGTAAGTCGATCTACTCTCTATCGCAGTCTATAAGAGATATTCAATACTAGCTTATTTATAATAAGAACCTCGCATTTAGTATGTTCATTCACTTCAGTTTTGTAGTTTGATTTCTGTAAGTCGATCTGCTCTCTATCGGAGTCTATAAGAGATATTCAATACTACCTTATTTATAGTAAGGACCTCGCATTTAGTATGGTCATTCACTTCAGTTTTGTAGTTTGATTTCTGTAAGTCAATCTACTCTCTATCGGAGTCTATAAGAGATTATCAATACTACCTTATTTATAATAGGAATCTCGCATTTAGTATGGTCATTCACTTCAGTTTTGTAGTTTGATTTCTGTAAGTCGATCTACTCTCTATCGGAGTCTATAAGAGATATTCAATACTACCTTATTTATAATAAGAACCTCGCATTTAGTATTGTCATTCACTTCAGTTTTGTAGCTTGATTTCTGTAAGTCGATCTACTCTCTATCGGAGTCTATAAGAGATATTCAATACTAGCTTATTTATAATAAGAAACTCGCATTTAGTATGGTCTTTCACTTTAGTTTTGTAGTTTGATTTCTGTAAGTCGATCTACTCTCTATCGGAATCTATAAGAGATATTCAATACTACCTTATTTATAATAAGAACCTCGCATTTAGTATGGTCATTCACTTCAGTTTTGTAGTTTGATTTCTGTAAGTCGATCTACTCTCTATCGGAGTCTATAAGAGATATTCAATACTACCTTATTTATAGTAAGGACCTCGCATTTAGTATGGTCATTCACTTCAGTTTTGTAGTTTGATTTCTGTAAGTCGATCTACTCTCTATCGGAGTCTATAAGAGATTATCAATACTACCTTATTTATAGTAAGAACCTCGCATTTAGTATGGTCATTCACTTCAGTTTTGTAGTTTGATTTCTGTAAGTCGATCTACTCTCTATCGCAGTCTATAAGAGATATTCAATACTAGCTTATTTATAATAAGAACCTCGCATTTAGTATGGTCTTTCACTTCAGTTTTGTAGTTGGATGTCTTTAAGTCGATCTACTCTCTATCGGAGTCTATAAGAGATATTCAATACTACCTTATTCATAGTAAGAACCTCGCATTTAGTATGGTCTTTCACTTCAGTTTTGTAGTTGGATTTCTTTAAGTCGATCTACTCTCTATCGGAGTCTATAAGAGATATTCAATACTACCTTATTCATAATAAGAACCTCGCATTTAGTATGGTCATTCACTTCAGTTTTGTAGTTTGATTTCTGTAAGTCGATCTACTCTCTATCGGAATCTATAAGAGATATTCAATACTACCTTATTTATAATAAGAACCTCGCATTTAGTATGGTCATTCACTTCAATTTTGTAGTTTGATTTCTGTAAGTCGATCTACTCTCTATCGGAGTCTATAAGAGATATTCAATACTAGCTTATTTATAATAAGAACCTCGCATTTAGTATGGTCATTCATTTCAGTTTTGTAGTTTGATTTCTGTAAGTCGATCTACTCTCTATCGCAGTCTATAAGAGATATTCAATACTAGCTTATTTATAATAAGAACCTCGCATTTAGTATGGTCATTCACTTCAGTTTTGTAGTTTGATTTCTGAAAGTCGATCTACTCTCTATCGGATTCTATGAGAGATATTCAATACTAGCTTATTTATAATAAGAACCTCGAATTTAGTATGGTCATTCACTTCAGTTTTGTAGTTTGATTTCTGTAAGTCGATCTACTCTCTATCGTAGTCTATAAGAATTATTCAATACTATCTAATTTATAATAAGAACCTTGCATTTACTATGGTCATTCACTTCAGTTTTGTAGTTGGATTTCTGTAAGTCGATCTACTCTCTATCGGAGTCTATAAGAGATATTCAATACTACCTTATTTATAGTAAGAACCTTGCATTTAGTATGGTCATTCACGTCAGTTTTGTAGTTTGATTTCTGTAAGTCGATCTACTCTCTATCGGAGTCCATAAGAGATTATCAATACTACCTTATTTATAATAGGAATCTCGCATTTAGTATGGTCATTCACTTCAGTTTTGTAGTTTGATTTCTGTAAGTCGATCTACTCTCTATCGGAGTCTATGAGAGATATTCAATACTAGCTTATTTATAATAAGAAACTCGCATTTAGTATGGTCATTCACTTCAGTTTTGTAGTTTGATTTCTGTAAGTCGATCTACTCTCTATCGGAGTCTATAAGAGATATTCAATACTACCTTATTTATAATAAGAACCTCGCATTTAGTATTGTCATTCACTTCAGTTTTGTAGCTTGATTTCTGTAAGTCGATCTACTCTCTATCGGAGTCTATGAGAGATATTCAATACTAGCTTATTTATAATAAGAACCTCGCATTTAGTATGGTCATTCACTTCAGTTTTGTAGTTTGATTTCTGTAAGTCGATCTACTCTCTATCGCAGTCTATAAGAGATATTCACTACTAGCTTATTTATAATAAGAACCATGCATTTACTATGTTCATTCACTTCAGTTTTGTAGTTTGATTTCTGTAAGTCGATCTACTCTCTATCGGAGTCTATAAGAGATATTCAATACTAGCTTATTTATAATAAGAAACTCGCATTTAGTATGGTCATTCACTTCAGTTTTGTAGTTTGATTTCTGTAAGTCGATCTACTCTCTGTCGGAGTCTATAAGAGATATTCAATACTACCTTATTTATAATAAGAACCTCGCATTTAGTATTGTCATTCACTTCAGTTTTGTAGCTTGATTTCTGTAAGTCGATCTACTCTCTATCGGAGTCTATAAGAGATATTCAATACTAGCTTATTTATAAAAAGAAACTCGCATTTAGTATGGTCATTCACTTCAGTTTGTAGTTTGATCTCTGTAAGTCGATCTACTCTCTATCGGAGTCTATAAGAGATATTCAATACTACCTTATTTATAATAAGAACCTCGCATGAAGTATGGTCATTCACTTCAGTTTTGTAGTTTGATTTCTGTAAGTCGATCTACTCTCTATCGCAGTCTATAAGAGATATTCAATACTAGCTTATTTATAATAAGAACCTCGCATTTACTATGTTCATTCACTTCAGTTTTGTAGTTTCATTTCTGTAAGTCGATCTACTCTCTATCGGAGTCTATAAGAGATATTCAATACTACCTTATTTATAATAGGAATCTCGCATTTAGTATGGTCATTCACTTCAGTTTCGTAGTTTGATTTCTGTAAGTCGATCTACTCTCTATCGGAGTCTGTAAGAGATATTCAATACTACCTTATTTATAGTAAGAACCTCGCATTTAGTATGGTCATTCACTTCAGTTTTGTAGTTTGATTTCTGTAAGTCGATCTACTCTCTATCGCAGTCTATAAGAGATATTCAATACTAGCTTATTTATAATAAGAACCTCGCATTTAGTATGGTCTTTCACTTCAGTTTTTTAGTTGGATTTCTTTAAGTCGATCTACTCTCTATCGGAGTCTATAAGAGATATTCAATACTACCTTATTCATAGTAAGAACCTCGCATTTAGTATGGTCATTCACTTCAGTTTTGTAGTTTGATTTCTGTAAGTCGATCTACTCTCTATCGCAGTCTATAAGAGATATTCAATACTACCTTATTTATAGTAAGGACCTCGCATTTAGTATGGTCATTCACTTCAGTTTTGTAGTTTGATTTCTGTAAGTCGATCTACTCTCTATCGGAGTCTATAAGAGATTATCAATACTACCTTATTTATAATAGGAATCTCGCATTTAGTATGGTCATTCACTTCAGTTTTGTAGTTTGATTTCTGTAAGTCGATCTACTCTCTATCGGAGTCTATAAGAGATATTCAATACTACCTTATTTATAATAAGAACCTCGCATTTAGTATTGTCATTCACTTCAGTTTTGTAGCTTGATTTCTGTAAGTCGATCTACTCTCTATCGGAGTCTATAAGAGATATTCAATACTAGCTTATTTATAATAAGAAACTCGCATTTAGTATGGTCTTTCACTTTAGTTTTGTAGTTTGATTTCTGTAAGTCGATCTACTCTCTATCGGAATCTATAAGAGATATTCAATACTACCTTATTTATAATAAGAACCTCGCATTTAGTATGGTCATTCACTTCAGTTTTGTAGTTTGATTTCTGTAAGTCGATCTACTCTCTATCGGAGTCTATAAGAGATATTCAATACTACCTTATTTATAGTAAGGACCTCGCATTTAGTATGGTCATTCACTTCAGTTTTGTAGTTTGATTTCTGTAAGTCGATCTACTCTCTATCGGAGTCTATAAGAGATTATCAATACTACCTTATTTATAGTAAGAACCTCGCATTTAGTATGGTCATTCACTTCAGTTTTGTAGTTTGATTTCTGTAAGTCGATCTACTCTCTATCGCAGTCTATAAGAGATATTCAATACTAGCTTATTTATAATAAGAACCTCGCATTTAGTATGGTCTTTCACTTCAGTTTTGTAGTTGGATGTCTTTAAGTCGATCTACTCTCTATCGGAGTCTATAAGAGATATTCAATACTACCTTATTCATAGTAAGAACCTCGCATTTAGTATGGTCTTTCACTTCAGTTTTGTAGTTGGATTTCTTTAAGTCGATCTACTCTCTATCGGAGTCTATAAGAGATATTCAATACTACCTTATTCATAATAAGAACCTCGCATTTAGTATGGTCATTCACTTCAGTTTTGTAGTTTGATTTCTGTAAGTCGATCTACTCTCTATCGGAATCTATAAGAGATATTCAATACTACCTTATTTATAATAAGAACCTCGCATTTAGTATGGTCATTCACTTCAATTTTGTAGTTTGATTTCTGTAAGTCGATCTACTCTCTATCGGAGTCTATAAGAGATATTCAATACTAGCTTATTTATAATAAGAACCTCGCATTTAGTATGGTCATTCATTTCAGTTTTGTAGTTTGATTTCTGTAAGTCGATCTACTCTCTATCGCAGTCTATAAGAGATATTCAATACTAGCTTATTTATAATAAGAACCTCGCATTTAGTATGGTCATTCACTTCAGTTTTGTAGTTTGATTTCTGAAAGTCGATCTACTCTCTATCGGATTCTATGAGAGATATTCAATACTAGCTTATTTATAATAAGAACCTCGAATTTAGTATGGTCATTCACTTCAGTTTTGTAGTTTGATTTCTGTAAGTCGATCTACTCTCTATCGTAGTCTATAAGAATTATTCAATACTATCTAATTTATAATAAGAACCTTGCATTTACTATGGTCATTCACTTCAGTTTTGTAGTTGGATTTCTGTAAGTCGATCTACTCTCTATCGGAGTCTATAAGAGATATTCAATACTACCTTATTTATAGTAAGAACCTTGCATTTAGTATGGTCATTCACGTCAGTTTTGTAGTTTGATTTCTGTAAGTCGATCTACTCTCTATCGGAGTCCATAAGAGATTATCAATACTACCTTATTTATAATAGGAATCTCGCATTTAGTATGGTCATTCACTTCAGTTTTGTAGTTTGATTTCTGTAAGTCGATCTACTCTCTATCGGAGTCTATGAGAGATATTCAATACTAGCTTATTTATATTAAGAAACTCGCATTTAGTATGGTCATTCACTTCAGTTTTGTAGTTTGATTTCTGTAAGTCGATCTACTCTCTATCGGAGTCTATAAGAGATATTCAATACTACCTTATTTATAATAAGAACCTCGCATTTAGTATTGTCATTCACTTCAGTTTTGTAGCGTGATTTCTGTAAGTCGATCTACTCTCTATCGGAGTATATAAGAGATATTCAATACTAGCTTATTTATAATAGGAAACTCGCATTTAGTATGGTCATTCACTTCAGTTTTGTAGTTTGATTTCTGTAAGTCGATCTACTCTCTGTCGGAGTCTATAAGAGATATTCAATACTACCTTATTTATAATAAGAACCTCGCATTTAGTTTGGTCATTCACTTCAGTTTTGTAGTTTGATTTCTGTAAGTCGATCTACTCTCTATCGGAGTCTATAAGAGATATTCAATACTACCTTGTTTATAATAAGAACCTCGCATTTATTATGGTCTTTCACTTCAGTTTTGTAGTTTGATTTCTGTAAGTCGATCTACTCTCTATCGGAGTCTATAAGAGATATTCAATACTACCTTATTTATAATAAGAACCTAGCATTTAGTATGGTCATTCACTTCAGTTTTGTAGTTTGTTTTCTGAAAGTCGATCTACTCTCTATCGGAGTCTATGAGAGATATTCAATACTAGCTTATTTATAATAAGAACCTCGCATTTAGTATGGTCATTCACTTCAGTTTTGTAGTTTGATTTCTGTAAGTCGATCTACTCTCTATCGCAGTCTATAAGAGATATTCACTACTAGCTTATTTATAATAAGAACCATGCATTTACTATGTTCATTCACTTCAGTTTTGTAGTTTGATTTCTGTAAGTCGATCTACTCTCTATCGGAGTCTATAAGAGATATTCAATACTAGCTTATTTATAATAAGAAACTCGCATTTAGTATGGTCATTCACTTCAGTTTTGTAGTTTGATTTCTGTAAGTCGATCTACTCTCTGTCGGAGTCTATAAGAGATATTCAATACTACCTTATTTATAATAAGAACCTCGCATTTAGTATTGTCATTCACTTCAGTTTTGTAGCTTGATTTCTGTAAGTCGATCTACTCTCTATCGGAGTCTATAAGAGATATTCAATACTAGCTTATTTATAAAAAGAAACTCGCATTTAGTATGGTCATTCACTTCAGTTTGTAGTTTGATTTCTGTAAGTCGATCTACTCTCTATCGGAGTCTATAAGAGATATTCAATACTACCTTATTTATAATAAGAACCTCGCATTAAGTATGGTCATTCACTTCAGTTTTGTAGTTTGATTTCTGTAAGTCGATCTACTCTCTATCGCAGTCTATAAGAGATATTCAATACTAGCTTATTTATAATAAGAACCTCGCATTTACTATGTTCATTCACTTCAGTTTTGTAGTTTCATTTCTGTAAGTCGATCTACTCTCTATCGGAGTCTATAAGAGATATTCAATACTAGCTTATTTATAATAAGAACCTCGCATTTAGTATGGTCATTCACTTCAGTTTTGTAGTTTGATTTCTGTAAGTCGATCTACTCTCTATCGGAGTCTATAAGAGATATTCAATACTACCTTATTTATAGTAAGAACCTCGCATTTAGTATGGTCATTCACTTCAGTTTTGTAGTTTGATTTCTGTAAGTCGATCTACTCTCTATCGCAGTCTATAAGAGATATTCAATACTAGCTTATTTATAATAAGAACCTCGCATTTAGTATGTTCATTCACTTCAGTTTTTTAGTATGATTTCTGTAAGTCGATCTGCTCTCTATCGGAGTCTATAAGACATATTCAATACTACCTTATTTATAGTAAGGACCTCGCATTTAGTATGGTCATTCACTTCAGTTTTGTAGTTTGATTTCTGTAAGTCGATCTACTCTCTATCGGAGTCTATAAGAGATTATCAATACTACCTTATTTATAATAGGAATCTCGCATTTAGTATGGTCATTCACTTCAGTTTTGTAGTTTGATTTCTGTACGTCGATCTACTCTCTATCGGAGTCTATATGAGATATTCAATACTACCTTATTTATAATAAGAACCTCGCATTTAGTATTGTCATTCACTTCAGTTTTGTAGTTTGATTTCTGTAAGTCGATCTACTCTCTATCGGAGTCTATAAGAGTTATTCAATACTACCTTATTTATAATAAGAACCTCGCATTTAGTATGGTCATTCACTTCAGTTTTTTAGTTTGATTTCTGTAAGTCGATCTACTCTCTATCGGAGTCTATGAGAGATATTCAATACTAGCTTATTACAATAAGAACCTCGCATTTAGTATGGTCATTCACTTCAGTTTTGTAGTTTGATTTCTGTAAGTCGATCTACTCTCTATCGGAGTCTATAAGAAATATTCAATACTATCTAATTTATAATAAGAACCTCGCATTTACTATGGTCATTCACTTCAGTTTTGTAGTTGGATTTCTGTAAGTCGATCTACTCTCTATCGGAGTCTATAAGAGATATTCAATACTAGCTTATTTATAATAAGAACCTCGCATTTAGTATGGTCATTCACTTCAGTTTTGTAGTTTGATTTCTGTAAGTCGATCTACTCTCTATCGCAGTCTATAAGAGATATTCAATACTAGCTTATTTATAATAAGAACCTCGCATTTAGTATGGTCATTCACTTCAGTTTTGTAGTTTGATTTCTGTAAGTCGATCTACTCTCTATCGGAGTCTATAAGAGATATTCAACACTACCTTATTTATAGTAAGAACCTCGCATTTAGTATGGTCATTCACTTCAGTTTTGTAGTTTGATTTCTGTAAGTCGATCTACTCTCTATCGGAGTCTATAAGAGATTATCAATACTACCTTATTTATAATAGGAATCTCGCATTTAGTATGGTCATTCACTTCAGTTTTGTAGTTTGATTTCTGTAAGTCGATCTACTCTCTATCGGAGTCTATGAGAGATATTCAATACTAGCTTATTTATAATAAGAAACTCGCATTTAGTATGGTCATTCACTTCAGTTTTGTAGTTTGATTTCTGTAAGTCGATCTACTCTCTATCGGAGTCTATAAGAGATATTCAATACTAGCTTATTTATAATAGGAAACTCGCATTTAGTATGGTCATTCACTTCAGTTTTGTAGTTTGATTTCTGTAAGTCGATCTACTCTCTGTCGGAGTCTATAAGAGATATTCAATACTACCTTATTTATAATAAGAACCTCGCATTTAGTATGGTCATTCACTTCAGTTTTGTAGTTTGATTTCTGTAAGTCGATCTACTCTCTATCGGAGTCTATAAGAGATATTCAATACTACCTTATTTATAATAAGAACCTCGCATTTATTATGGTCATTCACTTCAGTTTTGTAGTTTGATTTCTGAAAGTCGATCTACTCTCTATCGGAGTCTATGAGAGATATTCAATACTAGCTTATTTATAATAAGAACCTCGCATTTAGTATGGTCATTCACTTTAGTTTTGTAGTTTGATTTCTGTAAGTCGATCTACTCTCTATCGCAGTCTATAAGAGATATTCAATACTAGCTTATTTATAATAAGAACCATGCATTTACTATGTTCATTCACTTCAGTTTTGTAGTTTGATTTCTGTAAGTCGATCTACTCTCTATCGGAGTCTATAAGAGATATTCAATACTAGCTTATTTATAATAAGAAACTCGCATTTAGTATGGTCATTCACTTCAGTTTTGTAGTTTGATTTCTGTAAGTCGATCTACTCTCTGTCGGAGTCTATAAGAGATATTCAATACTACCTTATTTATAATAAGAACCTCGCATTTAGTATTGTCATTCACTTCAGTTTTGTAGCTTGATTTCTGTAAGTCGATCTACTCTCTATCGGAGTCTATAAGAGATATTCAATACTAGCTTATTTATATTACGAAACTCGCATTTAGTATGGTCATTCACTTCAGTTTTGTAGTTTGATTTCTGTAAGTCGATCTACTCTCTATCGGAGTCTATAAGAGATATTCAATACTACCTTATTTATAATAAGAACCTCGCATTAAGTATGGTCATTCACTTCAGTTTTGTAGTTTGATTTCTGTAAGTCGATCTACTCTCTATCGCAGTCTATAAGAGATATTCAATACTAGCTTATTTATAATAAGAACCTCGCATTTACTATGTTCATTCACTTCAGTTTTGTAGTTTCATTTCTGTAAGTCGATCTACTCTCTATCGGAGTCTATAAGAGATATTCAATACTACCTTATTTATAGTAAGGACCTCGCATTTAGTATGGTCATTCACTTCAGTTTTGTAGTTTGATTTCTGTAAGTCGATCTACTCTCTATCGAAGTCTATAAGAGATTATCAATAGTACCTTATTTATAATAGGAACTTCGCATTTAGTATGGTCATTCACTTCAGTTTTGTAGTTTGATTTCTGTAAGTCGATCTACTCTCTATCGGAGTCTATAAGAGATATTCAATACTACCTTATTTATAGTAAGAACCTCGCATTTAGTATGGTCATTCACTTCAGTTTTGTAGTTTGATTTCTGTAAGTCGATCTACTCTCTATCGCAGTCTATAAGAGATATTCAATACTAGCTTATTTATAATAAGAACCTCGCATTTAGTATGTTCATTCACTTCAGTTTTTTAGTATGATTTCTGTAAGTCGATCTGCTCTCTATCGGAGTCTATAAGAGATATTCAATACTACCTTATTTATAGTAAGGACCTCGCATTTATTATGGTCATTCACTTCAGTTTTGTAGTTTGATTTCTGTAAGTCGATCTACTCTCTATCGGAGTCTATAAGAGATTATCAATAATACCTTATTTATAATAGGAATCTCGCATTTAGTATGGTCATTCACTTCAGTTTTGTAGTTTGATTTCTGTACGTCGATCTACTCTTTATCGGAGTCTATAAGAGATATTCAATACTACCTTATTTATAATAAGAACCTCGCATTTAGTATTGTCATTCACTTCAGTTTTGTAGTTTGATTTCTGTAAGTCGATCTACTCTCTATCGGAGTCTATAAGAGATATTCAATACTACCTTATTTATAATAAGAACCTCGCATTTAGTATGGTCATTCACTTCAGTTTTGTAGTTTGATTTCTGTAAGTCGATCTACTCTCTATCGGAGTCTATGAGAGATATTCAATACTAGCTTATTACAATAAGAACCTCGCATTTAGTATGGTCATTCACTTCAGTTTTGTAGTTTGATTTCTGTAAGTCGATCTACTCTCTATCGGAGTCTATAAGAAATATTCAATACTAGCTTATTTATAATAAGAACCTCGCATTTAGTATGGTCATTCACTTCAGTTTTGTAGTTTGATTTCTGTAAGTCGATCTACTCTCTATCGGAGTCTATAAGAGATATTCAATACTACCTTATTTATAATAAGAACCTCGCATTTAGTATGGTCATTCACTTCAGTTTTGTAGTTTGATTTCTGTAAGTCGATCTACTCTCTATCGCAGTCTATAAGAGATATTCAATACTAGCTTATTTATAATAAGAACCTCGCATTTAGTATGTTCATTAACTTCAGTTTTTTAGTTTGATTTCTGTAAGTCGATCTGCTCTCTATCGGAGTCTATAAGAGATATTCAATACTACCTTATTTATAATAGGAATCTCGCATTTAGTATGGTCATTCACTTCAGTTTTGTAGTTTGATTTCTGTACGTCGATCTACTCTCTATCGGAGTCTATAAGAGATATTCAATACTACCTTATTTATAATAAGAACCTCGCATTTATTATGGTCATTCACTTCAGTTTTGTAGTTTGATTTCTGAAAGTCGATCTACTCTCTATCGGAGTCTATGAGAGATATTCAATACTAGCTTATTTATAATAAGAACCTCGCATTTAGTATGGTCATTCACTTCAGTTTTGTAGTTTGATTTCTGTAAGTCGATCTACTCTCTATCGGAGTCTATAAGAGATATTCAATACTAGCTTATTTATAATAAGAAACTCGCATTTAGTATGGTCATTCACTTCAGTTTTGTAGTTTGATTTCTGTAAGTCGATCTACTCTCTGTCGGAGTCTATAAGAGATATTCAATACTACCTTATTTATAATAAGAACTTCGCATTTAGTATGGTCATTCACTTCAGTTTTGTAGTTTGATTTCTGTAAGTCGATCTACTCTCTATCGGAGTCTATAAGAGATATTCAATACTACCTTATTTATAGTAAGAACCTCGCATTTAGTATGGTCATTCACTTCAGTTTTGTAGTTTGATTTCTGTAAGTCGATCTACTCTCTATCGCAGTCTATAAGAGATATTCAATACTAGCTTATTTATAATAAGAACCTCGCATTTAGTATGTTCATTCACTTCAGTTTTTTAGTATGATTTCTGTAAGTCGATCTGCTCTCTATCGGAGTCTATAAGAGATATTCAATACTACCTTATTTATAGTAAGGACCTCGCATTTATTATGGTCATTCACTTCAGTTTTGTAGTTTGATTTCTGTAAGTCGATCTACTCTCTATCGGAGTCTATAAGAGATTATCAATAATACCTTATTTATAATAGGAATCTCGCATTTAGTATGGTCATTCACTTCAGTTTTGTAGTTTGATTTCTGTACGTCGATCTACTCTCTATCGGAGTCTATAAGAGATATTCAATACTACCTTATTTATAATAAGAACCTCGCATTTAGTATTGTCATTCACTTCAGTTTTGTAGTTTGATTTCTGTAAGTCGATCTACTCTCTATCGGAGTCTATAAGAGATATTCAATACTACCTTATTTATAATAAGAACCTCGCATTTAGTATGGTCATTCACTTCAGTTTTGTAGTTTGATTTCTGTAAGTCGATCTACTCTCTATCGGAGTCTATGAGAGATATTCAATACTAGCTTATTACAATAAGAACCTCGCATTTAGTATGGTCATTCACTTCAGTTTTGTAGTTTGATTTCTGTAAGTCGATCTACTCTCTATCGGAGTCTATAAGAAATATTCAATACTAGCTTATTTATAATAAGAACCTCGCATTTAGTATGGTCATTCACTTCAGTTTTGTAGTTTGATTTCTGTAAGTCGATCTACTCTCTATCGGAGTCTATAAGAGATATTCAATACTACCTTATTTATAATAAGAACCTCGCATTTAGTATGGTCATTCACTTCAGTTTTGTAGTTTGATTTCTGTAAGTCGATCTACTCTCTATCGCAGTCTATAAGAGATATTCAATACTAGCTTATTTATAATAAGAACCTCGCATTTAGTATGTTCATTAACTTCAGTTTTTTAGTTTGATTTCTGTAAGTCGATCTGCTCTCTATCGGAGTCTATAAGAGATATTCAATACTACCTTATTTATAATAGGAATCTCGCATTTAGTATGGTCATTCACTTCAGTTTTGTAGTTTGATTTCTGTACGTCGATCTACTCTCTATCGGAGTCTATAAGAGATATTCAATACTACCTTATTTATAATAAGAACCTCGCATTTAGTATTGTCATTCACTTCAGTTTTGTAGCTTGATTTCTGTAAGTCGATCTACTCTCTATCGGAGTCTGTAAGAGATATTCAATACTAGCTTATTTATAATAAGAAACTCGCATTTAGTATGGTCTTTCACTTCAGTTTTGTAGTTTGATTTCTGTAAGTAGATCTACTCTCTATCGGAGTCTATAAGAGATGTTCAATACTACCTTATTTATAATAAGAACCTCGCATTTAGTATGGTCATTCACTTCAGTTTTGTAGTTTGATTTCTGTAAGTCGATCTACTCTCTATCGCAGTCTATAAGAGATATTCAATACTAGCTTATTTATAATAAGAACCTCGCATTTAGTATGGTCATTCATTTCAGTTTTGTAGTTTGATTTCTGTAAGTCGATCTACTCTCTATCGCAGTCTATAAGAGATATTCAATACTAGCTTATTTATAATAAGAACCTCGCATTTAGTATGTTCATTCACTTCAGTTTTGTAGTTTGATTTCTGTAAGTCGATCTACTCTCTATCGGAGTCTATAAGAGATATTCAATACTAGCTTATTTATAATAAGAACCTCGCATTTAGTATGGTCATTCATTTCAGTTTTGTAGTTTGATTTCTGTAAGTCGATCTACTCTCTATCGCAGTCTATAAGAGATATTCAATACTAGCTTATTTATAATAAGAACCTCGCATTTAGTATGTTCATTCATTTCAGTTTTGTAGTTTGATTTCTGTAAGTCGATCTACTCTCTATCGGAGTCTATAAGAGATATTCAATACTAGCTTATTTATAATAAGAACCTCGCATTTAGTATGGTCATTCATTTCAGTTTTGTAGTTTGATTTCTGTAAGTCGATCTACTCTCTATCGGAGTCTATAGGAGATATTCAATACTAGCTTATTTATAATAAGAACCTCGCATTTAGTATGTTCAATCACTTCAGTTTTGTAGTTTGATTTCTGTAAGTCGATCTACTCTCTATCGCAGTCTATAAGAGATATTCAATACTAGCTTATTTATAATAAGAACCTCGCATTTAGTATGGTCATTCACTTCAGTTTTGTAGTTTGATTTCTGTAAGTCGATCTACTCTCTATCGGAGTCTATAAGAGATATTCAATACTACCTTATTTATAGTAAGAACCTCGCATTTAGTATGGTCATTCACTTCAGTTTTGTAGTTTGATTTCTGTAAGTCGATCTACTCTCTATCGCAGTCTATAAGAGATATTCAATACTAGCTTATTTATAATAAGAACCTCGCATTTAGTATGGTCATTCATTTCAGTTTTGTAGTTTGATTTCTGTAAGTCGATCTACTCTCTATCGCAGTCTATAAGAGATATTCAATACTAGCTTATTTATAATAAGAACCTCGCATTTAGTATGTTCATTCACTTCAGTTTTGTAGTTGGATTTCTGTAAGTCGATCTACTCTCTATCGGAGTCTATAAGAGATATTCAATACTAGCTTATTTATAATAAGAACCTCGCATTTAGTATGGTCATTCATTTCAGTTTTGTAGTTTGATTTCTGTAAGTCGATCTACTCTCTATCGCAGTCTATAAGAGATATTCAATACTAGCTTATTTATAATAAGATCCTCGCATTTAGTATGTTCATTCATTTCAGTTTTGTAGTTTGATTTCTGTAAGTCGATCTACTCTCTATCGGAGTCTATAAGAGATATTCAATACTAGCTTATTTATAATAAGAACCTCGCATTTAGTATGGTCATTCACTTCAGTTTTGTAGTTTGATTTCTGTAAGTCGATCTACTCTATTGGAGTCTATAAGAGATATTCAATACTACCTTATTTATAATAAGAACCTCGCATTTAGTATGGTCATTCACTTCAGTTTTGTAGTTTGATTTCTGAAAGTCGATCTACTGTCTATCGGAGTCTATGAGAGATATTCAATACTAGCTTATTTATAATAAGAACCTCGCATTTAGTATGGTCATTCACTTCAGTTTTGTAGTTTGATTTCTGTAAGTCGATCTACTCTCTATCGTAGTCTATAAGAATTATTCATTACTATCTAATTTATAATAAGAACCTCGCATTTACTATGGTCATTCACTTCAGTTTTGTAGTTGGATTTCTGTAAGTCGATCTACTCTCTATCGGAGTCTATAAGAGATATTCAATACTAGCTTATTTATAATAAGAACCTCGCATTTAGTATGGTCATTCACTTCAGTTTTGTAGTTTGATTTCTGTAAGTCGACCTACTCTCTATCGCAGTCTATAAGAGATATTCAATACTAGCTTATTTATACTAAGAACCTCGCATTTAGTATGGTCATTCACTTCAGTTTTGTAGTTTGATTTCTGTAAGTCGATCTACTCTCTATCGGAGTCTATAAGAGATATTCAATACTACCTTATTTATAGTAAGAACCTAGCATTTAGTATGGTCATTCACTTCAGTTTTGTAGTTTGATTTCTGTAAGTCGATCTACTCTCTATCGGAGTCTATAAGAGATATTCAATACTAGCTTATTTATACTAAGAACCTCGCATTTAGTATGGTCATTCACTTCAGTTTTGTAGTTTGATTTCTGTAAGTCGATCTACTCTCTATCGGAGTCTATAAGAGATATTCAATACTACCTTATTTATAGTAAGAACCTAGCATTTAGTATGGTCATTCACTTCAGTTTTGTAGTTTGATTTCTGTAAGTCGATCTACTCTCTATCGGAGTCTATAAGAGATATTCAATACTACCTTATTTATAGTAAGAACCTCGCATTTAGTATGGTCATTCACTTCAGTTTTGTAGTTTGATTTCTGTAAGTCGATCTACTCTCTATCGGAATCTATAAGAGATATTCAATACTACCTTATTTATAGTAAGAACCTCGCATTTAGTATGGTCATTCACTTCAGTTTTGTAGTTGGATTTCTGTAAGTCGATCTACTCTCTATCGGAGTCTATAAGAGATATTCAATACTAGCTTATTTATAATAAGAACCTCGCATTTAGTATGGTCATTCACTTTTGTTTTGTAGTTTGATTTCTGTAAGTCGATCTACTCTCTATCGCAGTCTATAAGAGATATTCAATACTAGCTTATTTATAATAAGAACCTCGCATTTAGTATTGTCATTCACTTCAGTTTTGTAGCTTGATTTCTGTAAGTCGATCTACTCTCTATCGGAGTATATAAGAGATATTCAATACTAGCTTATTTATAATAGAAAACTCGCATTTAGTATGGTCATTCACTTCAGTTTTGTAGTTTGATTTCTGTAAGTCGATCTACTCTCTGTCGGAGTCTATAAGAGATATTCAATACTACCTTATTTATAATAAGAACCTCGCATTTAGTATGGTCATTCACTTCAGTTTTGTAGTTTGATTTCTGTAAGTCGATCTACTCTCTATCGTAGTCTATAAGAATTATTCAATACTATCTAATTTATAATAAGAACCTCGCATTTACTATTGTCATTCACTTCAGTTTTGTAGTTGGATTTCTGTAAGTCGATCTACTCTCTATCGGAGTCTATAAGAGATATTCAATACTAGCTTATTTATAATAAGAACCTCGCATTTAGTATGGTCATTCACTTCAGTTTTGTAGTTTGATTTCTGTAAGTCGATCTACTCTCTATCGCAGTCTATAAGAGATATTCAATACTAGCTTATTTATAATAAGAACCTCGCATTTAGTATGGTCATTCACTTCAGTTTTGTAGTTTGATTTCTGTAAGTCGATCTACTCTCTATCGGAGTCTATAAGAGATATTCAATACTACCTTATTTATAGTAAGAACCTCGCATTTAGTATGGTCATTCACTTCAGTTTTGTAGTTTGATTTCTGTAAGTCGATCTACTCTCTATCGGAGTCTATAAGAGATTATCAATACTACCTTATTTATAATAGGAATCTCGCATTTAGTATGGTCATTCACTTCAGTTTTGTAGTTTGATTTCTGTAAGTCGATCTACTCTCTATCGCAGTCTATAAGAGATATTCAATACTAGCTTATTTATAATAAGAACCTCGCATTTAGTATGGTCATTCACTTCAGTTTTGTAGTTTGATTTCTGTAAGTCGATCTACTCTCTATCGGAGTCTATAAGAGATATTCAATACTACCTTATTTATAGTAAGAACCTCGCATTTAGTATGGTCATTCACTTCAGTTTTGTAGTTTGATTTCTGTAAGTCGATCTACTCTCTATCGCAGTCTATAAGAGATATTCAATACTAGCTTATTTATAATAAGAACCTCGCATTTAGTATGGTCATTCATTTCAGTTTTGTAGTTTGATTTCTGTAAGTCGATCTACTCTCTATCGCAGTCTATAAGAGATATTCAATACTAGCTTATTTATAATAAGAACCTCGCATTTAGTATGTTCATTCACTTCAGTTTTGTAGTTGGATTTCTGTAAGTCGATCTACTCTCTATCGGAGTCTATAAGAGATATTCAATACTAGCTTATTTATAATAAGAACCTCGCATTTAGTATGGTCATTCATTTCAGTTTTGTAGTTTGATTTCTGTAAGTCGATCTACTCTCTATCGCAGTCTATAAGAGATATTCAATACTAGCTTATTTATAATAAGATCCTCGCATTTAGTATGTTCATTCATTTCAGTTTTGTAGTTTAATTTCTGTAAGTCGATCTACTCTCTATCGGAGTCTATAAGAGATATTCAATACTAGCTTATTTATAATAAGAACCTCGCATTTAGTATGGTCATTCACTTCAGTTTTGTAGTTTGATTTCTGTAAGTCGATCTACTCTATTGGAGTCTATAAGAGATATTCAATACTACCTTATTTATAATAAGAACCTCGCATTTAGTATGGTCATTCACTTCAGTTTTGTAGTTTGATTTCTGAAAGTCGATCTACTGTCTATCGGAGTCTATGAGAGATATTCAATACTAGCTTATTTATAATAAGAACCTCGCATTTAGTATGGTCATTCACTTCAGTTTTGTAGTTTGATTTCTGTAAGTCGATCTACTCTCTATCGTAGTCTATAAGAATTATTCATTACTATCTAATTTATAATAAGAACCTCGCATTTACTATGGTCATTCACTTCAGTTTTGTAGTTGGATTTCTGTAAGTCGATCTACTCTCTATCGGAGTCTATAAGAGATATTCAATACTAGCTTATTTATAATAAGAACCTCGCATTTAGTATGGTCATTCACTTCAGTTTTGTAGTTTGATTTCTGTAAGTCGACCTACTCTCTATCGCAGTCTATAAGAGATATTCAATACTAGCTTATTTATACTAAGAACCTCGCATTTAGTATGGTCATTCACTTCAGTTTTGTAGTTTGATTTCTGTAAGTCGATCTACTCTCTATCGGAGTCTATAAGAGATATTCAATACTACCTTATTTATAGTAAGAACCTAGCATTTAGTATGGTCATTCACTTCAGTTTTGTAGTTTGATTTCTGTAAGTCGATCTACTCTCTATCAGAGTCTATAAGAGATATTCAATACTAGCTTATTTATACTAAGAACCTCGCATTTAGTATGGTCATTCACTTCAGTTTTGTAGTTTGATTTCTGTAAGTCGATCTACTCTCTATCGGAGTCTATAAGAGATATTCAATACTACCTTATTTATAGTAAGAACCTAGCATTTAGTATGGTCATTCACTTCAGTTTTGTAGTTTGATTTCTGTAAGTCGATCTACTCTCTATCGGAGTCTATAAGAGATATTCAATACTACCTTATTTATAGTAAGAACCTCGCATTTAGTATGGTCATTCACTTCAGTTTTGTAGTTTGATTTCTGTAAGTCGATCTACTCTCTATCGGAGTCTATAAGAGATATTCAATACTACCTTATTTATAGTAAGAACCTCGCATTTAGTATGGTCATTCACTTCAGTTTTGTAGTTGGATTTCTGTAAGTCGATCTACTCTCTGTCGGAGTCTATAAGAGATATTCAATACTACCTTATTTATAATAAGAACCTCGCATTTAGTATGGTCATTCACTTCAGTTTTGTAGTTTGATTTCTGTAAGTCGATCTACTCTCTATCGTAGTCTATAAGAATTATTCAATACTATCTAATTTATAATAAGAACCTCGCATTTACTATTGTCATTCACTTCAGTTTTGTAGTTGGATTTCTGTAAGTCGATCTACTCTCTATCGGAGTCTATAAGAGATATTCAATACTAGCTTATTTATAATAAGAACCTCGCATTTAGTATGGTCATTCACTTCAGTTTTGTAGTTTGATTTCTGTAAGTCGATCTACTCTTTATCGCAGTCTATAAGAGATATTCAATACTAGCTTATTTATAATAAGAACCTCGCATTTAGTATGGTCTTTCACTTCAGTTTTGTAGTTTGATTTCTGTAAGTCGATCTACTCTCTATCGGAGTCTATAAGAGATATTCAATACTACCTTATTTATAGTAAGAACCTCGCATTTAGTATGGTCATTCACTTCAGTTTTGTAGTTTGATTTCTGTAAGTCGATCTACTCTCTATCGGAGTCTATAAGAGATTATCAATACTACCTTATTTATAATAGGAATCTCGCATTTAGTATGGTCATTCACTTCAGTTTTGTAGTTTGATTTCTGTAAGTCGATCTACTCTCTATCGGAGTCTATGAGAGATATTCAATACTAGCTTATTTATAATAAGAAACTCGCATTTAGTATGGTCATTCACTTCAGTTTTGTAGTTTGATTTCTGTAAGTCGATCTACTCTCTATCGGAGTCTATAAGAGATACTCAATACTACCTTATTTATAATAAGAACCTCGCATTTAGTATTGTCATTCACTTCAGTTTTGTAGCTTGATTTCTGTAAGTCGATCTACTCTCTATCGGAGTATATAAGAGATATTCAATACTAGCTTATTTATAATAGGAAACTCGCATTTAGTATGGTCATTCACTTCAGTTTTGTAGTTTGATTTCTGTAAGTCGATCTACTCTCTGTCGGAGTCTATAAGAGATATTCAATACTACCTTATTTATAATAAGAACCTCGCATTTAGTATGGTCATTCACTTCAGTTTTGTAGTTTGATTTCTGTAAGTCGATCTACTCTCTATCGGAGTCTATAAGAGATATTCAATACTACCTTATTTATAATAAGAACCTCGCATTTATTATGGTCTTTCACTTCAGTTTTGTAGTTTGATTTCTGTAAGTCGATCTACTCTCTATCGGAGTCTATAAGAGATATTCAATACTACCTTATTTATAATAAGAACCTAGCATTTAGTATGGTCATTCACTTCAGTTTTGTAGTTTGATTTCTGAAAGTCGATCTACTCTCTATCGGAGTCTTTGAGAGATATTCAATACTAGCTTATTTATAATAAGAACCTCGCATTTAGTATGGTCATTCACTTCAGTTTTGTAGTTTGATTTCTGTAAGTCGATCTACTCTCTATCGGAGTCTATAAGAGATATTCAATACTAGCTTATTTATAATAAGAACCATGCATTTACTATGTTCATTCACTTCAGTTTTGTAGTTTGATTTCTGTAAGTCGATCTACTCTCTATCGGAGTCTATAAGAGATATTCAATACTAGCTTATTTATAATAAGAAACTCGCATTTAGTATGGTCATTCACTTCAGTTTTGTAGTTTGATTTCTGTAAGTCGATCTACTCTCTGTCGGAGTCTATAAGAGATATTCAATACTACCTTATTTATAATAAGAACCTCGCATTTAGTATTGTCATTCACTTCAGTTTTGTAGCTTGATTTCTGTAAGTCGATCTACTCTCTATCGGAGTCTATAAGAGATATTCAATACTAGCTTATTTATATTACGAAACTCGCATTTAGTATGGTCATACACTTCAGTTTTGTAGTTTGATTTCTGTAAGTCGATCTACTCTCTATCGGAGTCTATAAGAGATATTCAATACTACCTTATTTATAATAAGAACCTCGCATTAAGTATGGTCATTCACTTCAGTTTTGTAGTTTGATTTCTGTAAGTCGATCTACTCTCTATCGCAGTCTATAAGAGATATTCAATACTAGCTTATTTATAATAAGAACCTCGCATTTACTATGTTCATTCACTTCAGTTTTGTAGTTTCATTTCTGTAAGTCGATCTACTCTCTATCGGAGTCTATAAGAGATATTCAATACTACCTTATTTATAGTAAGGACCTCGCATTTAGTATGGTCATTCACTTCAGTTTTGTAGTTTGATTTCTGTAAGTCGATCTACTCTCTATCGAAGTCTATAAGAGATTATCAATAGTACCTTATTTATAATAGGAACTTCGCATTTAGTATGGTCATTCACTTCAGTTTTGTAGTTTGATTTCTGTAAGTCGATCTACTCTCTATCGGAGTCTATAAGAGATATTCAATACTACCTTATTTATAGTAAGAACCTCGCATTTAGTATGGTCATTCACTTCAGTTTTGTAGTTTGATTTCTGTAAGTCGATCTACTCTCTATCGCAGTCTATAAGAGATATTCAATACTAGCTTATTTATAATAAGAACCTCGCATTTAGTATGTTTATTCACTTCAGTTTTTTAGTATGATTTCTGTAAGTCGATCTGCTCTCTATCGGAGTCTATAAGAGATATTCAATACTACCTTATTTATAGTAAGGACCTCGCATTTAGTATGGTCATTCACTTCAGTTTTGTAGTTTGATTTCTGTAAGTCGATCTACTCTCTATCGGAGTCTATAAGAGATTATCAATAATACCTTATTTATAATAGGAATCTCGCATTTAGTATGGTCATTCACTTCAGTTTTGTAGTTTGATTTCTGTACGTCGATCTACTCTCTATCGGAGTCTATAAGAGATATTCAATACTACCTTATTTATAATAAGAACCTCGCATTTAGTATTGTCATTCACTTCAGTTTTGTAGTTTGATTTCTGTAAGTCGATCTACTCTCTATCGGAGTCTATAAGAGATATTCAATACTAGCTTATTTATAATAAGAACCTCGCATTTAGTATGGTCATTCACTTCAGTTTTGTAGTTTGATTTCTGTAAGTCGATCTACTCTCTATCGGAGTCTATGAGAGATATTCAATACTAGCTTATTACAATAAGAACCTCGCATTTAGTATGGTCATTCACTTCAGTTTTGTAGTTTGATTTCTGTAAGTCGATCTACTCTCTATCGGAGTCTATAAGAAATATTCAATACTAGCTTATTTATAATAAGAACCTCGCATTTAGTATGGTCATTCACTTCAGTTTTGTAGTTTGATTTCTGTAAGTCGATCTACTCTCTATCGGAGTCTATAAGATATATTCAATACTACCTTATTTATAATAAGAACCTCGCATTTAGTATGGTCATTCACTTCAGTTTTGTAGTTTGATTTCTGTAAGTCGATCTACTCTCTATCGCAGTCTATAAGAGATATTCAATACTAGCTTATTTATAATAAGAACCTCGCATTTAGTATGTTCATTAACTTCAGTTTTTTAGTTTGATTTCTGTAAGTCGATCTGCTCTCTATCGGAGTCTATAAGAGATATTCAATACTACCTTATTTATAATAGGAATCTCGCATTTAGTATGGTCATTCACTTCAGTTTTGTAGTTTGATTTCTGTACGTCGATCTACTCTCTATCGGAGTATATAAGAGATATTCAATACTAGCTTATTTTCAATAGGAAACTCGCATTTAGTATGGTCATTCACTTCAGTTTTGTAGTTTGATTTCTGTAAGTCGATCTACTCTCTGTCGGAGTCTATAAGAGATATTCAATACTACCTTATTTATAATAAGAACCTCGCATTTAGTATGGTCATTCACTTCAGTTTTGTAGTTTGATTTCTGTAAGTCGATCTACTCTCTATCGTAGTCTATAAGAATTATTCAATACTATCTAATTTATAATAAGAACCTCGCATTTACTATTGTCATTCACTTCAGTTTTGTAGTTGGATTTCTGTAAGTCGATCTACTCTCTATCGGAGTCTATAAGAGATATTCAATACTAGCTTATTTATAATAAGAACCTCGCATTTAGTATGGTCATTCACTTCAGTTTTGTAGTTTGATTTCTGTAAGTCGATCTACTCTCTATCGCAGTCTATAAGAGATATTCAATACTAGCTTATTTATAATAAGAACCTCGCATTTAGTATGGTCATTCACTTCAGTTTTGTAGTTTGATTTCTGTAAGTCGATCTACTCTCTATCGGAGTCTATAAGAGATATTCAATACTACCTTATTTATAGTAAGAACCTCGCATTTAGTATGGTCATTCACTTCAGTTTTGTAGTTTGATTTCTGTAAGTCGATCTACTCTCTATCGGAGTCTATAAGAGATTATCAATACTACCTTATTTATAATAGGAATCTCGCATTTAGTATGGTCATTCACTTCAGTTTTGTAGTTTGATTTCTGTAAGTCGATCTACTCTCTATCGGAGTCTATGAGAGATATTCAATACTAGCTTATTTATAATAAGAAACTCGCATTTAGTATGGTCATTCACTTCAGTTTTGTAGTTTGATTTCTGTAAGTCGATCTACTCTCTATCGGAGTCTATAAGAGATATTCAATACTACCTTATTTATAATAAGAACCTCGCATTTAGTATTGTCATTCACTTCAGTTTTGTAGCTTGATTTCTGTAAGTCGATCTACTCTCTATCGGAGTATATAAGAGATATTCAATACTAGCTTATTTATAATAGGAAACTCGCATTTAGTATGGTCATTCACTTCAGTTTTGTAGTTTGATTTCTGTAAGTCGATCTACTCTCTGTCGGAGTCTATAAGAGATATTCAATACTACCTTATTTATAATAAGAACCTCGCATTTAGTATGGTCATTCACTTCAGTTTTGTAGTTTGATTTCTGTAAGTCGATCTACTCTCTATCGGAGTCTATAAGAGATATTCAATACTACCTTATTTATAATAAGAACCTCGCATTTATTATGGTCTTTCACTTCAGTTTTGTAGTTTGATTTCTGTAAGTCGATCTACTCTCTATCGGAGTCTATAAGAGATATTCAATACTACCTTATTTATAATAAGAACCTAGCATTTAGTATGGTCATTCACTTCAGTTTTGTAGTTTGATTTCTGAATGTCGATCTACTCTCTATCGGAGTCTTTGAGAGATATTCAATACTAGCTTATTTATAATAAGAACCTCGCATTTAGTATGGTCATTCACTTCAGTTTTGTAGTTTGATTTCTGTAAGTCGATCTACTCTCTATCGGAGTCTATAAGAGATATTCAATACTAGCTTATTTATAATAAGAACCATGCATTTACTATGTTCATTCACTTCAGTTTTGTAGTTTGATTTCTGTAAGTCGATCTACTCTCTATCGGAGTCTATAAGAGATATTCAATACTAGCTTATTTATAATAAGAAACTCGCATTTAGTATGGTCATTCACTTCAGTTTTGTAGTTTGATTTCTGTAAGTCGATCTACTCTCTGTCGGAGTCTATAAGAGATATTCAATACTACCTTATTTATAATAAGAACCTCGCATTTAGTATTGTCATTCACTTCAGTTTTGTAGCTTGATTTCTGTAAGTCGATCTACTCTCTATCGGAGTCTATAAGAGATATTCAATACTAGCTTATTTATATTACGAAACTCGCATTTAGTATGGTCATTCACTTCAGTTTTGTAGTTTGATTTCTGTAAGTCGATCTACTCTCTATCGGAGTCTATAAGAGATATTCAATACTACCTTATTTATAATAAGAACCTCGCATTAAGTATGGTCATTCACTTCAGTTTTGTAGTTTGATTTCTGTAAGTCGATCTACTCTCTATCGCAGTCTATAAGAGATATTCAATACTAGCTTATTTATAATAAGAACCTCGCATTTACTATGTTCATTCACTTCAGTTTTGTAGTTTCATTTCTGTAAGTCGATCTACTCTCTATCGGAGTCTATAAGAGATATTCAATACTACCTTATTTATAGTAAGGACCTCGCATTTAGTATGGTCATTCACTTCAGTTTTGTAGTTTGATTTCTATAAGTCGATCTACTCTCTATCGAAGTCTATAAGAGATTATCAATAGTACCTTATTTATAATAGGAACTTCGCATTTAGTATGGTCATTCACTTCAGTTTTGTAGTTTGATTTCTGTAAGTCGATCTACTCTCTATCGGAGTCTATAAGAGATATTCAATACTACCTTATTTATAGTAAGAACCTCGCATTTAGTATGGTCATTCACTTCAGTTTTGTAGTTTGATTTCTGTAAGTCGATCTACTCTCTATCGCAGTCTATAAGAGATATTCAATACTAGCTTATTTATAATAAGAACCTCGCATTTAGTATGTTCATTCACTTCAGTTTTTTAGTATGATTTCTGTAAGTCGATCTGCTCTCTATCGGAGTCTATAAGAGATATTCAATACTACCTTATTTATAGTAAGGACCTCGCATTTAGTATTGTCATTCACTTCAGTTTTGTAGTTTGATTTCTGTAAGTCGATCTACTCTCTATCGGAGTCTATAAGAGATTATCAATAATACCTTATTTATAATAGGAATCTCGCATTTAGTATGGTCATTCACTTCAGTTTTGTAGTTTGATTTCTGTACGTCGATCTACTCTCTATCGGAGTCTATAAGAGATATTCAATACTACCTTATTTATAATAAGACCCTCGCATTTAGTATTGTCATTCACTTCAGTTTTGTAGTTTGATTTCTGTAAGTCGATCTACTCTCTATCGGAGTCTATAAGAGATATTCAATACTACCTTATTTATAATAAGAACCTCGCATTTAGTATGGTCATTCACTTCAGTTTTGTAGTTTGATTTCTGTAAGTCGATCTACTCTCTATCGGAGTCTATGAGAGATATTCAATACTAGCTTATTACAATAAGAACCTCGCATTTAGTATGGTCATTCACTTCAGTTTTGTAGTTTGATTTCTGTAAGTCGATCTACTCTCTATCGGAGTCTATAAGAAATATTCAATACTAGCTTATTTATAATAAGAACCTCGCATTTAGTATGGTCATTCACTTCAGTTTTGTAGTTTGATTTCTGTAAGTCGATCTACTCTCTATCGGAGTCTATAAGATATATTCAATACTACCTTATTTATAATAAGAACCTCGCATTTAGTATGGTCATTCACTTCAGTTTTGTAGTTTGATTTCTGTAAGTCGATCTACTCTCTATCGCAGTCTATAAGAGATATTCAATACTAGCTTATTTATAATAAGAACCTCGCATTTAGTATGTTCATTAACTTCAGTTTTTTAGTTTGATTTCTGTAAGTCGATCTGCTCTCTATCGGAGTCTATAAGAGATATTCAATACTACCTTATTTATAATAGGAATCTCGCATTTAGTATGGTCATTCACTTCAGTTTTGTAGTTTGATTTCTGTACGTCGATCTACTCTCTATCGGAGTCTATAAGAGATATTCAATACTACCTTATTTATAATAAGAACCTCGCATTTAGTATTGTCATTCACTTCAGTTTTGTAGCTTGATTTCTGTAAGTCGATCTACTCTCTATCGGAGTCTGTAAGAGATATTCAATACTAGCTTATTTATAATAAGAAACTCGCATTTAGTATGGTCTTTCACTTCAGTTTTGTAGTTTGATTTCTGTAAGTAGATCTACTCTCTATCGGAGTCTATAAGAGATGTTCAATACTACCTTATTTATAATAAGAACCTCGCATTTAGTATGGTCATTCACTTCAGTTTTGTAGTTTGATTTCTGTAAGTCGATCTACTCTCTATCGCAGTCTATAAGAGATATTCAATACTAGCTTATTTATAATAAGAACCTCGCATTTAGTATGGTCATTCATTTCAGTTTTGTAGTTTGATTTCTGTAAGTCGATCTACTCTCTATCGCAGTCTATAAGAGATATTCAATACTAGCTTATTTATAATAAGAACCTCGCATTTAGTATGTTCATTCACTTCAGTTTTGTAGTTTGATTTCTGTAAGTCGATCTACTCTCTATCGGAGTCTATAAGAGATATTCAATACTAGCTTATTTATAATAAGAACCTCGCATTTAGTATGGTCATTCATTTCAGTTTTGTAGTTTGATTTCTGTAAGTCGATCTACTCTCTATCGCAGTCTATAAGAGATATTCAATACTAGCTTATTTATAATAAGAACCTCGCATTTAGTATGTTCATTCATTTCAGTTTTGTAGCTGATTTCTGTAAGTCGATCTACTCTCTATCGGAGTCTATAAGAGATATTCAATACTAGCTTATTTATAATAAGAACCTCGCATTTAGTATGGTCATTCATTTCAGTTTTGTAGTTTGATTTCTGTAAGTCGATCTACTCTCTATCGGAGTCTATAAGAGATATTCAATACTAGCTTATTTATAATAAGAACCTCGCATTTAGTATGTTCATTCACTTCAGTTTTGTAGTTTGATTTCTGTAAGTCAATCTACTCTCTATCGGAGTCTATAAGAGATATTCAATACTAGCTTATTTATAATAAGAACCTCGCATTTAGTATGGTCATTCATTTCAGTTTTGTAGTTTGATTTCTGTAAGTCGATCTACTCTCTATCGCAGTCTATAAGAGATATTCAATACTAGCTTATTTATAATAAGAACCTCGCATTTAGTATGTTCATTCACTTCAGTTTTGTAGTTTGATTTCTGTAAGTCGATCTACTCTCTATCGGAGTCTATAAGAGATATTCAATACTAGCTTATTTATAATAAGAACCTCGCATTTAGTATGGTCATTCACTTCAGTTTTGTAGTTTGATTTCTGTAAGTCGATCTACTCTATTGGAGTCTATAAGAGATATTCAATACTACCTTATTTATAATAAGAACCTCGCATTTAGTATGGTCATTCACTTCAGTTTTGTTTTTTGATTTCTGAAAGTCGATCTACTCTCTATCGGAGTCTATGAGAGATATTCAATACTAGCTTATTTATAATAAGAACCTCGCATTTAGTATGGTCATTCACTTCAGTTTTGTAGTTTGATTTCTGTAAGTCGATCTACTCTCTATCGTAGTCTATAAGCATTATTCATTACTATCTAATTTATAATAAGAACCTCGCATTTACTATGGTCATTCACTTCAAATTTGTAGTTGGATTTCTGTAAGTCGATCTACTCTCTATCGGAGTCTATAAGAGATATTCAATACTAGCTTATTTATAATAAGAACCTCGCATTTAGTATGGTCATTCATTTCAATTTTGTAGTTTGATTTCTGTAAGTCGATCTACTCTCAATCGCAGTCTATAAGAGATATTCAATACTAGCTTATTTATACTAAGAACCTCGCATTTAGTATGGTCATTCACTTCAGTTTTGTAGTTTGATTTCTGTAAGTCGATCTACTCTCTATCGGAGTCTATAAGAGATATTCAATACTACCTTATTTATAGTAAGAACCTAGCATTTAGTATGGTCATTCACTTCAGTTTTGTAGTTTGATTTCTGTAAGTCGATCTACTCTCTATCGGAGTCTATAAGAGATATTCAATACTACCTTATTTATAGTAAGAACCTCGCATTTAGTATGGTCATTCACTTCAGTTTTGTAGTTTGATTTCTGTAAGTCGATCTACTCTCTATCGGAGTCTATAAGAGATATTCAATACTACCTTATTTATAGTAAGAACCTCGCATTTAGTATGGTCATTCACTTCAGTTTTGTAGTTGGATTTCTGTAAGTCGATCTACTCTCTATCGGAGTCTATAAGAGATATTCAATACTAGCTTATTTATAATAAGAACCTCGCATTTAGTATGGTCATTCACTTCAGTTTTGTAGTTTGATTTCTGTAAGTCGATCTACTCTCTATCGGAGTCTATAAGAGATATTCAATACTACCTTATTTATAGTAAGAACCTCGCATTTAGTATGGTCATTCACTTCAGTTTTGTAGTTTGATTTCTGTAAGTCGATCTACTCTCTATCGCAGTCTATAAGAGATATTCAATACTAGCTTATTTATAATAAGAACCTCGCATTTAATATGGTCATTCATTTCAGTTTTGTAGTTTGATTTCTGTAAGTCGATCTACTCTCTATCGCAGTCTATAAGAGATATTCAATACTAGCTTATTTATAATAAGAACCTCGCATTTAGTATGTTCATTCACTTCAGTTTTGTAGTTTGATTTCTGTAAGTCGATCTACTCTCTATCGGAGTCTATAAGATATATTCAATACTAGCTTATTTATAATAAGAACCTCGCATTTAGTATGGTCATTCACTTCAGTTTTGTAGTTTGATTTCTGTAAGTCGATCTACTCTCTATCGCAGTCTATAAGAGATATTCAATACTAGCTTATTTATAATAAGAACCTCGCATTTAGTATGTTCATTAACTTCAGTTTTTTAGTTTGATTTCTGTAAGTCGATCTGCTCTCTATCGGAGTCTATAAGAGATATTCAATACTACCTTATTTATAATAGGAATCTCGCATTTAGTATGGTCATTCACTTCAGTTTTGTAGTTTGATTTCTGTACGTCGATCTACTCTCTATCGGAGTCTATAAGAGATATTCAATACTACCTTATTTATAATAAGAACCTCGCATTTAGTATTGTCATTCACTTCAGTTTTGTAGCTTGATTTCTGTAAGTCGATCTACTCTCTATCGGAGTCTGTAAGAGATATTCAATACTAGCTTATTTATAATAAGAAACTCGCATTTAGTATGGTCTTTCACTTCAGTTTTGTAGTTTGATTTCTGTAAGTAGATCTACTCTCTATCGGAGTCTATAAGAGATGTTCAATACTACCTTATTTATAATAAGAACCTCGCATTTAGTATGGTCATTCACTTCAGTTTTGTAGTTTGATTTCTGTAAGTCGATCTACTCTCTATCGCAGTCTATAAGAGATATTCAATACTAGCTTATTTATAATAAGAACCTCGCATTTAGTATGGTCATTCATTTCAGTTTTGTAGTTTGATTTCTGTAAGTCGATCTACTCTCTATCGCAGTCTATAAGAGATATTCAATACTAGCTTATTTATAATAAGAACCTCGCATTTAGTATGTTCATTCACTTCAGTTTTGTAGTTTGATTTCTGTAAGTCGATCTACTCTCTATCGGAGTCTATAAGAGATATTCAATACTAGCTTATTTATAATAAGAACCTCGCATTTAGTATGGTCATTCATTTCAGTTTTGTAGTTTGATTTCTGTAAGTCGATCTACTCTCTATCGCAGTCTATAAGAGATATTCAATACTAGCTTATTTATAATAAGAACCTCGCATTTAGTATGTTCATTCATTTCAGTTTTGTAGCTGATTTCTGTAAGTCGATCTACTCTCTATCGGAGTCTATAAGAGATATTCAATACTAGCTTATTTATAATAAGAACCTCGCATTTAGTATGGTCATTCATTTCAGTTTTGTAGTTTGATTTCTGTAAGTCGATCTACTCTCTATCGGAGTCTATAAGAGATATTCAATACTAGCTTATTTATAATAAGAACCTCGCATTTAGTATGTTCATTCACTTCAGTTTTGTAGTTTGATTTCTGTAAGTCAATCTACTCTCTATCGGAGTCTATAAGAGATATTCAATACTAGCTTATTTATAATAAGAACCTCGCATTTAGTATGGTCATTCATTTCAGTTTTGTAGTTTGATTTCTGTAAGTCGATCTACTCTCTATCGCAGTCTATAAGAGATATTCAATACTAGCTTATTTATAATAAGAACCTCGCATTTAGTATGTTCATTCACTTCAGTTTTGTAGTTTGATTTCTGTAAGTCGATCTACTCTCTATCGGAGTCTATAAGAGATATTCAATACTAGCTTATTTATAATAAGAACCTCGCATTTAGTATGGTCATTCACTTCAGTTTTGTAGTTTGATTTCTGTAAGTCGATCTACTCTATTGGAGTCTATAAGAGATATTCAATACTACCTTATTTATAATAAGAACCTCGCATTTAGTATGGTCATTCACTTCAGTTTTGTTTTTTGATTTCTGAAAGTCGATCTACTCTCTATCGGAGTCTATGAGAGATATTCAATACTAGCTTATTTATAATAAGAACCTCGCATTTAGTATGGTCATTCACTTCAGTTTTGTAGTTTGATTTCTGTAAGTCGATCTACTCTCTATCGTAGTCTATAAGAATTATTCATTACTATCTAATTTATAATAAGAACCTCGCATTTACTATGGTCATTCACTTCAAATTTGTAGTTGGATTTCTGTAAGTCGATCTACTCTCTATCGGAGTCTATAAGAGATATTCAATACTAGCTTATTTATAATAAGAACCTCGCATTTAGTATGGTCATTCATTTCAATTTTGTAGTTTGATTTCTGTAAGTCGATCTACTCTCTATCGCAGTCTATAAGAGATATTCAATACTAGCTTATTTATACTAAGAACCTCGCATTTAGTATGGTCATTCACTTCAGTTTTGTAGTTTGATTTCTGTAAGTCGATCTACTCTCTATCGGAGTCTATAAGAGATATTCAATACTACCTTATTTATAGTAAGAACCTAGCATTTAGTATGGTCATTCACTTCAGTTTTGTAGTTTGATTTCTGTAAGTCGATCTACTCTCTATCGGAGTCTATAAGAGATATTCAATACTACCTTATTTATAGTAAGAACCTCGCATTTAGTATGGTCATTCACTTCAGTTTTGTAGTTTGATTTCTGTAAGTCGATCTACTCTCTATCGGAGTCTATAAGAGATATTCAATACTACCTTATTTATAGTAAGAACCTCGCATTTAGTATGGTCATTCACTTCAGTTTTGTAGTTGGATTTCTGTAAGTCGATCTACTCTCTATCGGAGTCTATAAGAGATATTCAATACTAGCTTATTTATAATAAGAACCTCGCATTTAGTATGGTCATTCACTTCAGTTTTGTAGTTTGATTTCTGTAAGTCGATCTACTCTCTATCGGAGTCTATAAGAGATATTCAATACTACCTTATTTATAGTAAGAACCTCGCATTTAGTATGGTCATTCACTTCAGTTTTGTAGTTTGATTTCTGTAAGTCGATCTACTCTCTATCGCAGTCTATAAGAGATATTCAATACTAGCTTATTTATAATAAGAACCTCGCATTTAATATGGTCATTCATTTCAGTTTTGTAGTTTGATTTCTGTAAGTCGATCTACTCTCTATCGCAGTCTATAAGAGATATTCAATACTAGCTTATTTATAATAAGAACCTCGCATTTAGTATGTTCATTCACTTCAGTTTTGTAGTTTGATTTCTGTAAGTCGATCTACTCTCTATCGGAGTCTATAAGAGATATTCAATACTAGCTTATTTATAATAAGAACCTCGCATTTAGTATGGTCATTCATTTCAGTTTTGTAGTTTGATTTCTGTAAGTCGATCTACTCTCTATCGCAGTCTATAAGAGATATTCAATACTAGCTTATTTATAATAAGAACCTCGCATTTAGTATGTTCATTAACTTCAGTTTTTTAGTTTGATTTCTGTAAGTCGATCTGCTCTCTATCGGAGTCTATAAGAGATATTCAATACTACCTTATTTATAATAGGAATCTCGCATTTAGTATGGTCATTCACTTCAGTTTTGTAGTTTGATTTCTGTACGTCGATCTACTCTCTTTCGGAGTCTATAAGAGATATTCAATACTACCTTATTTATAATAAGAACCTCGCATTTAGTATTGTCATTCACTTCAGTTTTGTAGCTTGATTTCTGTAAGTCGATCTACTCTCTATCGGAGTCTGTAAGAGATATTCAATACTAGCTTATTTATAATAATAAACTCGCATTTAGTATGGTCTTTCACTTCAGTTTTGTAGTTTGATTTCTGTAAGTAGATCTACTCTCTATCGGAGTCTATAAGAGATGTTCAATACTACCTTATTTATAATAAGAACCTCGCATTTAGTATGGTCATTCACTTCAGTTTTGTAGTTTGATTTCTGTAAGTCGATCTACTCTCTATCGCAGTCTATAAGAGATATTCAATACTAGCTTATTTATAATAAGAACCTCGCATTTAGTATGGTCATTCATTTCAGTTTTGTAGTTTGATTTCTGTAAGTCGATCTACTCTCTATCGCAGTCTATAAGAGATATTCAATACTAGCTTATTTATACTAAGAACCTCGCATTTAGTATGGTCATTCACTTCAGTTTTGTAGTTTGATTTCTGTAAGTCGATCTACTCTCTATCGGAGTCTATAAGAGATATTCAATACTACCTTATTTATAGTAAGAACCTAGCATTTAGTATGGTCATTCACTTCAGTTTTGTAGTTTGATTTCTGTAAGTCGATCTACTCTCTATCGGAGTCTATAAGAGATATTCAATACTAGCTTATTTATACTAAGAACCTCGCATTTAGTATGGTCATTCACTTCAGTTTTGTAGTTTGATTTCTGTAAGTCGATCTACTCTCTATCGGAGTCTATAAGAGATATTCAATACTACCTTATTTATAGTAAGAACCTAGCATTTAGTATGGTCATTCACTTCAGTTTTGTAGTTTGATTTCTGTAAGTCGATCTACTCTCTATCGGAGTCTATAAGAGATATTCAAAACTACCTTATTTATAGTAAGAACCTCGCATTTAGTATGGTCATTCACTTCAGTATTGTAGTTTGATTTCTGTAAGTCGATCTACTCTCTATCGGAGTCTATAAGAGATATTCAATACTACCTTATTTATAGTAAGAACCTCGCATTTAGTATGGTCATTCACTTCAGTTTTGTAGTTGGATTTCTGTAAGTCGATCTACTCTCTATCGGAGTCTATAAGAAATATTCAATACTAGCTTATTTATAATAAGAACCTCGCATTTAGTATGGTCATTCACTTCAGTTTTGTAGTTTGATTTCTGTAAGTCGATCTACTCTCTATCGGAGTCTATAAGAGATATTCAATACTACCTTATTTATAGTAAGAACCTCGCATTTAGTATGGTCATTCACTTCAGTTTTGTAGTTTGATTTCTGTAAGTCGATCTACTCTCTATCGCAGTCTATAAGAGATATTCAATACTAGCTTATTTATAATAAGAACCTCGCATTTAGTATGTTTATTCACTTCAGTTTTTTAGTATGATTTCTGTAAGTCGATCTGCTCTCTATCGGAGTCTATAAGAGATATTCAATACTACCTTATTTATAGTAAGGACCTCGCAATTAGTATGGTCATTCACTTCAGTTTTGTAGTTTGATTTCTGTAAGTCGATCTACTCTCTATCGGAGTCTATAAGAGATTATCAATAATACCTTATTTATAATAGGAATCTCGCATTTAGTATGGTCATTCACTTCAGTTTTGTAGTTTGATTTCTGTACGTCGATCTACTCTCTATCGGAGTCTATAAGAGATATTCAATACTACCTTATTTATAATAAGAACCTCGCATTTAGTATGGTCATTCACTTCAGTTTTGTAATTTGATTTCTGTAAGTCGATCTACTCTCTATCGGAGTCTATAAGAGATAATCAATACTACCTTATTTATAATAAGAACCTCGCATTTAGTATGGTCATTCACTTCAGTTTTGTAGTTTGATTTCTGTAAGTCGATCTACTCTCTATCGGAGTCTATGAGAGATATTCAATACTAGCTTATTACAATAAGAACCTCGCATTTAGTATGGTCATTCACTTCAGTTTTGTAGTTTGATTTCTGTAAGTCGATCTACTCTCTATCGGAGTCTATAAGAAATATTCAATACTAGCTTATTTATAATAAGAACCTCGCATTTAGTATGGTCATTCACTTCAGTTTTGTAGTTTGATTTCTGTAAGTCGATCTACTCTCTATCGGAGTCTATAAGAGATATTCAATACTACCTTATTTATAATAAGAACCTCGCATTTAGTATGGTCAGTCACTTCAGTTTTGTAGTTTGATTTCTGTAAGTCGATCTACTCTCTATCGCAGTCTATAAGAGATATTCAATACTAGCTTATTTATAATAAGACCCTCGCATTTAGTATGTTCATTAACTTCAGTTTTTTAGTTTGATTTCTGTAAGTCGATCTGCTCTCTATCGGAGTCTATAAGAGATATTCAATACTACCTTATTTATAATAGGAATCTCGCATTTAGTATGGTCATTCACTTCAGTTTTGTAGTTTGATTTCTGTACGTCGATCTACTCTCTATCGGAGTCTATAAGAGATATTCAATACTACCTTATTTATAATAAGAACCTCGCATTTAGTATTGTCATTCACTTCAGTTTTGTAGCTTGATTTCTGTAAGTCGATCTACTCTCTATCGGAGTCTGTAAGAGATATTCAATACTAGCTTATTTATAATAAGAAACTCGCATTTAGTATGGTCTTTCACTTCAGTTTTGTAGTTTGATTTCTGTAAGTAGATCTACTCTCTATCGGAGTCTATAAGAGATGTTCAATACTACCTTATTTATAATAAGAACCTCGCATTTAGTATGGTCATTCACTTCAGTTTTGTAGTTTGATTTCTGTAAGTCGATCTACTCTCTATCGCAGTCTATAAGAGATATTCAATACTAGCTTATTTATAATAAGAACCTCGCATTTAGTATGGTCATTCATTTCAGTTTTGTAGTTTGATTTCTGTAAGTCGATCTACTCTCTATCGCAGTCTATAAGAGATATTCAATACTAGCCTATTTATAATAAGAACCTCGCATTTAGTATGTTCATTCACTTCAGTTTTGTAGTTTGATTTCTGTAAGTCGATCTACTCTCTATCGGAGTCTATAAGAGATATTCAATACTAGCTTATTTATAATAAGAACCTCGCATTTAGTATGGTCATTCATTTCAGTTTTGTAGTTTGATTTCTGTAAGTCGATCTACTCTCTATCGCAGTCTATAAGAGATATTCAATACTAGCTTATTTATAATAAGAACCTCGCATTTAGTATGTTCATTCATTTCAGTTTTGTAGTTTGATTTCTGTAAGTCGATCTACTCTCTATCGGAGTCTATAAGAGATATTCAATACTAGCTTATTTATAATAAGAACCTCGCATTTAGTATGGTCATTCATTTCAGTTTTGTAGTTTGATATCTGTAAGTCGATCTACTCTCTATCGGAGTCTATAAGAGATATTCAATACTAGCTTATTTATAATAAGAACCTCGCATTTAGTATGTTCATTCACTTCAGTTTTGTAGTTTGATTTCTGTAAGTCAATCTACTCTCTATCGGAGTCTATAAGAGATATTCAATACTAGCTTATTTATAATAAGAACCTCGCATTTAGTATGGTCATTCACTTCAGTTTTGTAGTTTGATTTCTGTAAGTCGATCTACTCTCTATCGTAGTCTATAAGAATTATTCATTACTATCTAATTTATAATAAGAACCTCGCATTTACTATGGTCATTCACTTCAGTTTTGTAGTTGGATTTCTGTAAGTCGATCTACTCTCTATCGGAGTCTATAAGAGATATTCAACACTAGCTTATTTATAATAAGAACCTCGCATTTAGTATGGTCATTCACTTCAGTTTTGTAGTTTGATTTCTGTAAGTCGATCTACTCTCTATCGCAGTCTATAAGAGATATTCAATACTAGCTTATTTATACTAAGAACCTCGCATTTAGTATGGTCATTCACTTCAGTTCTGTAGTTTGATTTCTGTAAGTCGATCTACTCTCTATCGGAGTCTATAAGAGATATTCAATACTACCTTATTTATAGTAAGAACCTAGCATTTAGTATGGTCATTCACTTCAGTTTTGTAGTTTGATTTCTGTAAGTCGATCTACTCTCTATCGGAGTCTATAAGAGATATTCAATACTACCTTATTTATAGTAAGAACCTCGCATTTAGTATGGTCATTCACTTCAGTTTTGTAGTTTGATTTCTGTAAGTCGATCTACTCTCTATCGGAGTCTATAAGAGATATTCAATACTACCTTATTTATAGTAAGAACCTCGCATTTAGTATGGTCATTCACTTCAGTTTTGTAGTTTGATTTCTGTAAGTCGATCTACTCTCTATCGGAGTCTATAAGAGATATTCAATACTAGCTTATTTATAATAAGAACCTCGCATTTAGTATGGTCATTCACTTCAGTTTTGTAGTTTGATTTCTGTAAGTCGATCTACTCTCTATCGCAGTCTATAAGAGATATTCAATACTAGCTTATTTATAATAAGAACCTCGCATTTAGTATGGTCATTCACTTCAGTTTTGTAGTTTGATTTCTGTAAGTCGATCTACTCTCTATCGGAGTCTATAAGAGATATTCAATACTACCTTATTTATAGTAAGAACCTCGCATTTAGTATGGTCATTCACTTCAGTTTTGTAGATTGATTTCTGTAAGTCGATCTACTCTCTATCGCAGTCTATAAGAGATATTCAATACTAGCTTATTTATAATAAGAACCTCGCATTTAGTATGTTCATTCACTTCAGTTTTGTAGTTTGATTTCTGTAAGTCGATCTACTCTCTATCGGAGTCTATAAGAGATATTCAATACTACCATATTTATAGTAACGACCTCGCATTTAGTAAGGTCATTCACTTCAGTTTTGTAGTTTGATTTCTGTAAGTCGATCTACTCTCTATTGGAGTCTATAAGAGATTATCAATACTACCTTATTTATAATAGGAATCTCGCATTTAGTATGGTCATTCACTTCAATTTTGTAGTTTGATTTCTGTAAGTCGATCTACTCTCTATCGGAGTCTATAAGAGATATTCAATACTAGCTTATTTATAATAAGAAACTCGCATTTAGTATGGTCATTCACTTCAGTTTTGTAGTTTGATTTCTGTAAGTCGATCTACTCTCTATCGGAGTCTATAAGAGATATTCAATACTAGCTTATTTATAATAAGAACCTCGCATTTAGTATTGTCATTCACTTCAGTTTTGTAGCTTGATTTCTGTAAGTCGATCTACTCTCTATCGGAGTCTATAAGAGATATTCAATACTAGCTTATTTATAATAAGAAACTCGCATTTAGTATGGTCATTCACTTCAGTTTTGTAGTTTGATTTCTGTAAGTCGATCTACTCTCTGTCGGAGTCTATAAGAGATATTCAATACTACCTTATTTATAATAAGAACCTCGCATTTAGTATGGTCATTCACTTCAGTTTTGTAGTTTGATTTCTGTAAGTCTATCTACTCTCTATCGGAGTCTATAAGAGATATTCAATACTACCTTATTTATAATAAGAACCTCGCATTTATTGTGGTCATTCACTTCAGTTTTGTAGTTTGATTTCTGAAAGTCGATCTACTCTCTATCGGGGTCTATGAGAGATATTCAATACTAGCTTATTTATAATAAGAACCTCGCATTTAGTATGGTCATTCACTTCAGTTGTGTAGTTTGATTTCTGTAAGTCGATCTACTCTCTATCGCAGTCTATAAGAGATATTCAATACTAGCTTATTTATAATAAGAACCTCGCATTTACTATGTTCATTCACTTCAGTTTTGTAGTTTGATTTCTGTAAGTCGATCTACTCTCTATCGGAGTCTATAAGAGATATTCAATACTACCTTATTTATAGTAAGGACCTAGCATTTAGTATGGTCATTCACTTCAGTTTTGTAGTTTGATTTCTGTAAGTCAATCTACTCTCTATCGGAGTCTATAAGAGATTATCAATACTACCTTATTTATAATAGGAATCTCGCATTTAGTATGGTCATTCACTTCAGTTTTGTGGTTTGATTTCTGTAAGTCGATCTACTCTCTATCGGAGTCTATAAGAGATATTCAATACTACCTTATTTATAATAAGAACCTCGCATTTAGTATTGTCATTCACTTCAGTTTTGTAGCTTGATTTCTGTAAGTCGATCTACTCTCTATCGGAGTCTATAAGAGATATTCAATACTAGCTTATTTATAATAAGAAACTCGCATTTAGTATGGTCATTCACTTCAGTTTTGTAGTTTGATTTCTGTAAGTCGATCTACTCTCTATCGGAGTCTATAAGAGATATTCAATACTAGCTTATTTATAATAAGAACCTCGCATTTAATATGTTCATTCACTTCAGTTTTGTAGTTTGATTTCTGTAAGTCGATCTACTCTCTATCGGAGTCTATAAGAGATATTCATTACTAGCTTATTTATAATAAGAACCTCGCATTTAGTATGTTCATTCACTTCAGTTTTGTAGTTTGATTTCTGTAAGTCGATCTACTCTCTATCGGAGTCTATAAGAGATATTCAATACTAGCTTATTTATAATAAGAATCTCGCATTTAGTATGTTAATTCACTTCAGTTTTGTAGTTTGATTTCTGTAAGTCGATCTACTCTCTATCGGAGTCTATAAGAGATATTCAATACTAGCTTATTTATAATAAGAACCTCGCATTTAGTATGTTCATTCACTTCAGTTTTGTAGTTTGATTTCTGTAAGTCGATCTAATCTCTATCGGAGTCTATAAGAGATATTCAATACTACCTTATTTATAATAAGAACCTCGCATTTAGTATGGTCATTCACTTCAGTTTTGTAGTTTGATTTCTGTAAGTCGATCTACTCTCTATCGGAGTCTATAAGAGATATTCAATACTAGCTTATTTATAATAAGAACCTCGCATTTAGTATGGTCATTCATTTCAGTTTTGTAGTTTGATTTCTGTAAGTCGATCTACTCTCTATCGCAGTCTATAAGAGATATTCAATACTAGCTTATTTATAATAAGAACCTCGCATTTAGTATGTTCATTCATTTCAGTTTTGTAGTTTGATTTCTGTAAGTCGATCTACTCTCTATCGGAGTCGATAAGAGATATTCAATACTAGCTTATTTATAATAAGAACCTCGCATTTAGTATGGTCATTCACTTCAGTTTTGTAGTTTGATTTCTGTAAGTCGATCTACTCTATTGGAGTCTATAAGAGATATTCAATACTACCTTATTTATAATAAGAACCTCGCATTTAGTATGGTCATTCACTTCAGTTTTGTAGTTTGATTTCTGAAAGTCGATCTACTCTCTATCGGAGTCTATGAGAGATATTCAATGCTAGCTTATTTATAATAAGAACCTCGCATTTAGTATGGTCATTCACTTCAGTTTTGTAGTTTGATTTCTGTAAGTCGATCTACTCTCTATCGTAGTCTATAAGAATTATTCATTACTATCTAATTTATAATAAGAACCTCGCATTTAGTATGGTCATTCACTTCAGTTCTGTAGTTTGATTTCTGTAAGTCGATCTACTCTCTATCGGAGTCTATAAGAGATATTCAATACTACCTTATTTATAGTAAGAACCTAGCATTTAGTATGGTCATTCACTTCAGTTTTGTAGTTTGATTTCTGTAAGTCGATCTACTCTCTATCGGAGTCTATAAGAGATATTCAATACTACCTTATTTATAGTAAGAACCTCGCATTTAGTATGGTCATTCACTTCAGTTTTGTAGTTTGATTTCTGTAAGTCGATCTACTCTCTATCGGAGTCTATAAGAGATATTCAATACTACCTTATTTATAGTAAGAACCTTGCATTTAGTATGGTCATTCACTTCAGTTTTGTAGTTGGATTTCTGTAAGTCGATCTACTCTCTATCGGAGTCTATAAGAGATATTCAATACTAGCTTATTTATAATAAGAACCTCGCATTTAGTATGGTCATTCACTTCAGTTTTGTAGTTTGATTTCTGTAAGTCGATCTACTCTCTATCGCAGTCTATAAGAGATATTCAATACTAGCTTATTTATAATAAGAACCTCGCATTTAGTATGGTCATTCACTTCAGTTTTGTAGTTTGATTTCTGTAAGTCGATCTACTCTCTATCGGAGTCTATAAGAGATATTCAATACTACCTTATTTATAGTAAGAACCTCGCATTTAGTATGGTCATTCACTTCAGTTTTGTAGTTTGATTTCTGTAAGTCGATCTACTCTCTATCGCAGTCTATAAGAGATATTCAATACTAGCTTATTTATAATAAGAACCTCGCATTTAGTATGTTCATTCACTTCAGTTTTGTAGTTTGATTTCTGTAAGTCGATCTACTCTCTATCGGAGTCTATAAGAGATATTCAATACTACCATATTTATAGTAACGACCTCGCATTTAGTATGGTCATTCACTTCAGTTTTGTAGTTTGATTTCTGTAAGTCGATCTACTCTCTATTGGAGTCTATAAGAGATTATCAATACTACCTTATTTATAATAGGAATCTCGCATTTAGTATGGTCATTCACTTCAATTTTGTAGTTTGATTTCTGTAAGTCGATCTACTCTCTATCGGAGTCTATAAGAGATATTCAATACTAGCTTATTTATAATAAGAAACTCGCATTTAGTATGGTCATTCACTTCAGTTTTGTAGTTTGATTTCTGTAAGTCGATCTACTCTCTATCGGAGTCTATAAGAGATATTCAATACTACCTTATTTATAATAAGAACCTCGCATTTAGTATTGTCATTCACTTCAGTTTTGTAGCTTGATTTCTGTAAGTCGATCTACTCTCTATCGGAGTCTATAAGAGATATTCAATACTAGCTTATTTATAATAAGAAACTCGCATTTAGTATGGTCATTCACATCAGTTTTGTAGTTTGATTTCTGTAAGTCGATCTACTCTCTGTCGGAGTCTATAAGAGATATTCAATACTACCTTATTTATAATAAGAACCTCGCATTTAGTATGGTCATTCACTTCAGTTTTGTAGTTTGATTTCTGTAAGTCGATCTACTCTCTACCGGAGTCTATAAGAGATATTCAATACTACCTTATTTATAATAAGAACCTCGCATTTATTATGGTCATTCACTTCAGTTTTGTAGTTTGATTTCTGTAAGTCGATCTACTCTCTATCGGAGTCTATAAGAGATATTCAATACTACCTTATTTATAATAAAAACCTCGCATTTAGTATGGTCATTCACTTCAGTTTTGTAGTTTGATTTCTGAAAGTCGATCTACTCTCTATCGGGGTCTATGAGAGATATTCAATACTAGCTTATTTATAATAAGAACCTCGCATTTAGTATGGTCATTCACTTCAGTTTTGTAGTTTGATTTCTGTAAGTCGATCTACTCTCTATCGCAGTCTATAAGAGATATTCAATACTAGCTTATTTATAATAAGAACCTCGCATTTACTATGTTCATTCACTTCAGTTTTGTAGTTTCATTTCTGTAAGTCGATCTACTCTCTATCTGTGTCTATAAGAGATATTCAATACTAGCTTATTTATAATAAGAAACTCGCATTTAGTATGGTCATTCACTTCAGTTTTGTAGTTTGATTTCTGTAAGTCGATCTACTCTCTATCGGAGTCTATAAGAGATATTCAATACTACCTTATTTATAATAAGAACCTCGCATTTAGTATTGTCATTCACTTCAGTTTTGTAGCTTGATTTCTGTAAGTCGATCTACTCTCTATCGGAGTCTATAATAGATATTCAATACTAGCTTATTTATAATAAAAAACTCGCATTTAGTATGGTCATTCACTTCAGTTTTGTAGTTTGATTTCTGTAAGTCGATCTACTCTCTACCGGAGTCTATAAGAGATATTCAATACTACCTTATTTATAATAAGAACCTCGCATTTACTATGGTCATTCACTTCAGTTTTGTAGTTTGATTTCTGTAAGTCGATCTACTCTCTATCGCAGTCTATAAGAGATATTCAATACTAGCTTATTTATAATAAGAACCTCGCATTTACTATGTTCATTCACTTCAGTTTTGTAGTTTCATTTCTGTAAGTCGATCTACTCTCTATCGGAGTCTATAAGAGATATTCAATACTACCTTATTTATAGTAAGGACCTCGCATTTAGTATGGTCTTTCACTTCAGTTTTGTAGTTTGATTTCTGTAAGTCGATCTACTCTCTATCGAAGTCTATAAGAGATTATCAATAGTACCTTAATTATAATAGGAACCTCGCATTTAGTATTGTCATTCACTTCAGTTTTGTAGCTTGATTTCTGTAAGTCGATCTACTCTCTATCGGAGTCTATAAGAGATATTCAATACTAGCTTATTTATAATAAAAAACTCGCATTTAGTATGGTCATTCACTTCAGTTTTGTCGTTGGATTTCTTTAAGTCGATCTACTCTCTATCGGAGTCTATAAGAGATATTCAATACTACCTTATTTATAGTAAGAACCTCGCATTTAGTATGGTCATTCACTTCAGTTTTGTAGTTTGATTTCTGTAAGTCGATCTACTCTCTATCGGAGTCTATAAGAGATATTCAATACTACCTTATTTATAATAAGAACCTCGCATTTAGTATTGTCATTCACTTCAGTTTTGTAGCTTGATTTCTGTAAGTCGATCTACTCTCTATCGGAGTCTATAAGAGATATTCAATACTAGCTTATTTATAATAAAAAACTCGCATTTAGTATGGTCATTCACTTCAGTTTTGTCGTTGGATTTCTTTAAGTCGATCTACTCTCTATCGGAGTCTATAAGAGATATTCAATACTACCTTATTTATAGTAAGAACCTCGCATTTAGTATGGTCATTCACTTCAGTTTTGTAGTTTGATTTCTGTAAGTCGATCTACTCTCTATCGCAGTCTATAAGAGATATTCAATACTAGCTTATTTATAATAAGAACCTCGCATTTAGTATGTTCATTCACTTCAGTTTTGTAGTTTGATTTCTGTAAGTCGATCTACTCTCTATCGGAGTCTATAAGAGATATTCAATACTACCTTATTTATAGTAAGGACCTAGCATTTAGTATGGTCATTCACTTCAGTTTTTGTAGTTTGATTTCTGTAAGTCAATCTACTCTCTATCGGAGTCTATAAGAGATTATCAATACTACCTTATTAATAATAGGAATCTCGCATTTAGTATGGTCATTCACTTCAGTTTTGTGGTTTGATTTCTGTAAGTCGATCTACTCTCTATCGGAGTCTATAAGAGATATTCAATACTACCTTATTTATAATAAGAACCTCGCATTTAGTATTGTCATTCACTTCAGTTTTGTAGCTTGATTTCTGTAAGTCGATCTAATCTCTATCGGAGTCTATAAGAGATATTCAATACTAGCTTATTTATAATAAGAAACTCGCATTTAGTATGGTCATTCACTTCAGTTTTGTAGTTTGATTTCTGTAAGTCGATCTACTCTCTATCGGAGTCTATAAGAGATATTCAATACTAGCTTATTTATAATAAGAACCTCGCATTTAGTATGGTCATTCATTTCAGTTTTGTAGTTTGATTTCTGTAAGTCGATCTACTCTCTATCGCAGTCTATAAGAGATATTCAATACTAGCTTATTTATAATAAGAACCTCGCATTTAATATGTTCATTCACTTCAGTTTTGTAGTTTGATTTCTGTAAGTCGATCTACTCTCTATCGGAGTCTATAAGAGATATTCAATACTAGCTTATTTATAATAAGAACCTCGCATTTAGTATGTTCATTCACTTCAGTTTTGTAGTTTGATTTCTGTAAGTCGATCTACTCTCTATCGCAGTCTATAAGAGATATTCAATACTAGCTTATTTATAATAAGAACCCTCATTTAGTATGTTCATTCACTTCAGTTTTGTAGTTTGATTTCTGTAAGTCGATCTACTCTCTATCGGAGTCTATAAGAGATATTCAATACTAGCTTATTTATAATAAGAATCTCGCATTTAGTATGTTCATTCACTTCAGTTTTGTAGTTTGATTTCTGTAAGTCGATCTACTCTCTATCGGAGTCTATAGGAGATATTCAATACTAGCTTATTTATAATAAGAACCTAGCATTTAGTATGTTCATTCACTTCAGTTTTGTAGTTTGATTTCTGTAAGTCGATCTACTCTCTATCGGAGTCTATAAGAGATATTCAATACTACCTTATTTATAATAAGAACCTCGCATTTAGTATGGTCATTCACTTCAGTTTTGTAGTTTGATTTCTGTAAGTCGATCTACTCTCTATCGCAGTCTATAAGAGATATTCAATACTACCTTATTTATAATAAGAACCTCGCATTTAGTATGGGCTTTCACTTCAGTTTTGTAGTTTGATTTCTGTAAGTCGATCTACTCTCTATCGCAGTCTATAGGAGATATTCAATACTAGCTTATTTATAATAAGAACCTCGCATTTAGTATGGTCATTCACTTCAGTTTTGTAGTTTGATTTCTGTAAGTCGATCTACTCTCTATCGCAGTCTATAAGAGATATTCAATACTAGCTTATTTATAATAAGAACCTCGCATTTACTATGTTCATTCACTTCAGTTTTGTAGTTTCATTTCTGTAAGTCGATCTACTCTCTATCTGTGTCTATAAGAGATATTCAATACTAGCTTATTTATAATAAGAAACTCGCATTTAGTATGGTCATTCACTTCAGTTTTGTAGTTTGATTTCTGTAAGTCGATCTACTCTCTATCGGAGTCTATAAGAGATATTCAATACTACCTTATTTATAATAAGAACCTCGCATTTAGTATTGTCATTCACTTCAGTTTTGTAGCTGGATTTCTGTAAGTCGATCTACTCTCTATCGGAGTCTATAAGAGATATTCAATACTAGCTTATTTATAATAAAAAACTCGCATTTAGTATGGTCATTCACTTCAGTTTTGTAGTTTGATTTCTGTAAGTCGATCTACTCTCTATCGGAGTCTATAAGAGATATTCAATACTACCTTATTTATAATAAGAACCTCGCATTTACTATGGTCATTCACTTCAGTTTTGTAGTTTGATTTCTGTAAGTCGATCTACTCTCTATCGCAGTCTATAAGAGATATTCAATACTAGCTTATTTATAATAAGAACCTCGCATTTACTATGTTCATTCACTTCAGTTTTGTAGTTTCATTTCTGTAAGTCGATCTACTCTCTATCGGAGTCTATAAGAGATATTCAATACTACCTTATTTATAGTAAGGACCTCGCATTTAGTATGGTCTTTCACTTCAGTTTTGTAGTTTGATTTCTGTAAGTCGATCTACTCTCTATCGAAGTCTATAAGAGATTATCAATAGTACCTTAATTATAATAGGAACCTCGCATTTAGTATGGACATTCACTTCAGTTTTGTAGTTTGATTTCTGTAAGTCGATCTACTCTCTATCGGAGTCTATAAGACATATTCAATACTACCTTATTTATAGTAAGAACCTCGCATTTAGTATGGTCATTCACTTCAGTTTTGTAGTTTGATTTCTGTAAGTCGATCTACTCTCTATCGCATTCTATAAGAGATATTCAATACTAGCTTATTTATAATAAGAACCTCGCATTTAATATGTTCATTCACTTCAGTTTTGTAGTTTGATTTCTGTAAGTCGATCTACTCTCTATCGGAGTCTATAAGAGATATTCATTACTAGCTTATTTATAATAAGAACCTCGCATTTAGTATGTTCATTCACTTCAGTTTTGTAGTTTGATTTCTGTAAGTCGATCTACTCTCTATCGGAGTCTATAAGAGATATTCAATACTAGCTTATTTATAATAAGAATCTCGCATTTAGTATGTTAATTCACTTCAGTTTTGTAGTTTGATTTCTGTAAGTCGATCTACTCTCTATCGGAGTCTATAAGAGATATTCAATACTAGCTTATTTATAATAAGAACCTCGCATTTAGTATGTTCATTCACTTCAGATTTGTAGTTTGATTTCTGTAAGTCGATCTACTCTCTATCGGAGTCTATAAGAGATATTCAATACTACCTTATTTATAATAAGAACCTCGCATTTAGTATGGTCATTCACTTCAGTTTTGTAGTTTGATTTCTGTAAGTCGATCTACTCTCTATCGCAGTCTATAAGAGATATTCAATACTAGCTTATTTATAATAAGAACCTCGCATTTAGTATGTTCATTCACTTCAGTTTTGTAGTTTGATTTCTGTAAGTCGATCTACTCTCTATCGGAGTCTATAAGAGATATTCAATACTAGCTTATTTATAATAAGAACCTCGCATTTAGTATGGTCATTCATTTCAGTTTTGTAGTTTGATTTCTGTAAGTCGATCTACTCTCTATCGCAGTCTATAAGAGATATTCAATACTAGCTTATTTATAATAAGAAACTCGCATTTAGTATGGTCATTCACTTCAGTTTTGTAGTTTGATTTCTGTAAGTCGATCTACTCTCTATCGGAGTCTATAAGAGATATTCAATACTACCTTATTTATAATAAGAACCTCGCATTTAGTATTGTCATTCACTTCAGTTTTGTAGCTTGATTTCTGTAAGTCGATCTACTCTCTATCGGAGTCTATAAGAGATATTCAATACTAGCTTATTTATAATAAGAAACTCGCATTTAGTATGGTCATTCACATCAGTTTTGTAGTTTGATTTCTGTAAGTCGATCTACTCTCTGTCGGAGTCTATAAGAGATATTCAATACTACCTTATTTATAATAAGAACCTCGCATTTAGTATGGTCATTCACTTCAGTTTTGTAGTTTGATTTCTGAAAGTCGATCTACTCTCTATCGGGGTCTATTAGAGATATTCAATACTAGCTTATTTATAATAAGAACCTCGCATTTAGTATGGTCATTCACTTCAGTTTTGTAGTTTGATTTCTGTAAGTCGATCTACTCTCTATCGCAGTCTATAAGAGATATTCAATACTAGCTTATTTATAATAAGAACCTCGCATTTACTATGTTCATTCACTTCAGTTTTGTAGTTTCATTTCTGTAAGTCGATCTACTCTCTATCTGTGTCTATAAGAGATATTCAATACTAGCTTATTTATAATAAGAAACTCGCATTTAGTATGGTCATTCACTTCAGTTTTGTAGTTTGATTTCTGTAAGTCGATCTACTCTCTATCGGAGTCTATAAGAGATATTCAATACTACCTTATTTATAATAAGAACCTCGCATTTAGTATGTTCATTCACTTCAGATTTGTAGTTTGATTTCTGTAAGTCGATCTACTCTCTATCGGAGTCTATAAGAGATATTCAATACTACCTTATTTATAATAAGAACCTCGCATTTAGTATGGTCATTCACTTCAGTTTTGTAGTTTGATTTCTGTAAGTCGATCTACTCTCTATCGCAGTCTATAAGAGATATTCAATACTAGCTTATTTATAATAAGAACCTCGCATTTAGTATGTTCATTCACTTCAGTTTTGTAGTTTGATTTCTGTAAGTCGATCTACTCTCTATCGGAGTCTATAAGAGATATTCAATACTAGCTTATTTATAATAAGAAACTCGCATTTAGTATGGTCATTCACTTCAGTTTTGTAGTTTGATTTCTGTAAGTCGATCTACTCTCTATCGGAGTCTATAAGAGATATTCAATACTACCTTATTTATAATAAGAACCTCGCATTTAGTATTGTCATTCACTTCAGTTTTGTAGCTTGATTTCTGTAAGTCGATCTACTCTCTATCGGAGTCTATAAGAGATATTCAATACTAGCTTATTTATAATAAGAAACTCGCATTTAGTATGGTCATTCACATCAGTTTTGTAGTTTGATTTCTGTAAGTCGATCTACTCTCTGTCGGAGTCTATAAGAGATATTCAATACTACCTTATTTATAATAAGAACCTCGCATTTAGTATGGTCATTCACTTCAGTTTTGTAGTTTGATTTCTGTAAGTCGATCTACTCTCTACCGGAGTCTATAAGAGATATTCAATACTACCTTATTTATAATAAGAACCTCGCATTTATTATGGTCATTCACTTCAGTTTTGTAGTTTGATTTCTGTAAGTCGATCTACTCTCTATCGGAGTCTATAAGAGATATTCAATACTACCTTATTTATAATAAAAACCTCGCATTTAGTATGGTCATTCACTTCAGTTTTGTAGTTTGATTTCTGAAAGTCGATCTACTCTCTATCGGGGTCTATTAGAGATATTCAATACTAGCTTATTTATAATAAGAACCTCGCATTTAGTATGGTCATTCACTTCAGTTTTGTAGTTTGATTTCTGTAAGTCGATCTACTCTCTATCGCAGTCTATAAGAGATATTCAATACTAGCTTATTTATAATAAGAACCTCGCATTTACTATGTTCATTCACTTCAGTTTTGTAGTTTCATTTCTGTAAGTCGATCTACTCTCTATCTGTGTCTATAAGAGATATTCAATACTAGCTTATTTATAATAAGAAACTCGCATTTAGTATGGTCATTCACTTCAGTTTTGTAGTTTGATTTCTGTAAGTCGATCTACTCTCTATCGGAGTCTATAAGAGATATTCAATACTACCTTATTTATAATAAGAACCTCGCATTTAGTATTGTCATTCACTTCAGTTTTGTAGCTTGATTTCTGTAAGTCGATCTACTCTCTATCGGAGTCTATAAGAGATATTCAATACTAGCTTATTTATAATAAAAAACTCGCATTTAGTATGGTCATTCACTTCAGTTTTGTAGTTTGATTTCTGTAAGTCGATCTACTCTCTACCGGAGTCTATAAGAGATATTCAATACTACCTTATTTATAATAAGAACCTCGCATTTACTATGGTCATTCACTTCAGTTTTGTAGTTTGATTTCTGTAAGTCGATCTACTCTCTATCGCAGTCTATAAGAGATATTCAATACTAGCTTATTTATAATAAGAACCTCGCATTTACTATGTTCATTCACTTCAGTTTTGTAGTTTCATTTCTGTAAGTCGATCTACTCTCTATCGGAGTCTATAAGAGATATTCAATACTACCTTATTTATAGTAAGGACCTCGCATTTAGTATGGTCTTTCACTTCAGTTTTGTAGTTTGATTTCTGTAAGTCGATCTACTCTCTATCGAAGTCTATAAGAGATTATCAATAGTACCTTAATTATAATAGGAACCTCGCATTTAGTATGGACATTCACTTCAGTTTTGTAGTTTGATTTCTGTAAGTCGATCTACTCTCTATCGGAGTCTATAAGACATATTCAATACTACCTTATTTATAGTAAGAACCTCGCATTTAGTATGGTCATTCACTTCAGTTTTGTAGTTTGATTTCTGTAAGTCGATCTACTCTCTATCGCAGTCTATAAGAGATATTCAATACTAGCTTATTTATAATAAGAACCTCGCATTTAGTATGGTCTTTCAGTTCAGTTTTGTCGTTGGATTTCTTTAAGTCGATCTACTCTCTATCGGAGTCTATAAGAGATATTCAATACTACCTTATTTATAGTAAGAACCTCGCATTTAGTATGGTCATTCACTTCAGTTTTGTAGTTTGATTTCTGTAAGTCGATCTACTCTCTATCGCAGTCTATAAGAGATATTCAATACTAGCTTATTTATAATAAGAACCTCGCATTTAGTATGTTCATTCACTTCAGTTTTGTAGTTTGATTTCTGTAAGTCGATCTACTCTCTATCGGAGTCTATAAGAGATATTCAATACTACCTTATTTATAGTAAGGACCTAGCATTTAGTATGGTCATTCACTTCAGTTTTTGTAGTTTGATTTCTGTAAGTCAATCTACTCTCTATCGGAGTCTATAAGAGATTATCAATACTACCTTATTAATAATAGGAATCTCGCATTTAGTATGGTCATTCACTTCAGTTTTGTGGTTTGATTTCTGTAAGTCGATCTACTCTCTATCGGAGTCTATAAGAGATATTCAATACTACCTTATTTATAATAAGAACCTCGCATTTAGTATTGTCATTCACTTCAGTTTTGTAGCTTGATTTCTGTAAGTCGATCTAATCTCTATCGGAGTCTATAAGAGATATTCAATACTAGCTTATTTATAATAAGAAACTCGCATTTAGTATGGTCATTCACTTCAGTTTTGTAGTTTGATTTCTGTAAGTCGATCTACTCTCTATCGGAGTCTATAAGAGATATTCAATACTAGCTTATTTATAATAAGAACCTCGCATTTAGTATGGTCATTCATTTCAGTTTTGTAGTTTGATTTCTGTAAGTCGATCTACTCTCTATCGCAGTCTATAAGAGATATTCAATACTAGCTTATTTATAATAAGAACCTCGCATTTAATATGTTCATTCACTTCAGTTTTGTAGTTTGATTTCTGTAAGTCGATCTACTCTCTATCGGAGTCTATAAGAGATATTCAATACTAGCTTATTTATAATAAGAACCTCGCATTTAGTATGTTCATTCACTTCAGTTTTGTAGTTTGATTTCTGTAAGTCGATCTACTCTCTATCGCAGTCTATAAGAGATATTCAATACTAGCTTATTTATAATAAGAACCCTCATTTAGTATGTTCATTCACTTCAGTTTTGTAGTTTGATTTCTGTAAGTCGATCTACTCTCTATCGGAGTCTATAAGAGATATTCAATACTAGCTTATTTATAATAAGAATCTCGCATTTAGTATGTTCATTCACTTCAGTTTTGTAGTTTGATTTCTGTAAGTCGATCTACTCTCTATCGGAGTCTATAGGAGATATTCAATACTAGCTTATTTATAATAAGAACCTAGCATTTAGTATGTTCATTCACTTCAGTTTTGTAGTTTGATTTCTGTAAGTCGATCTACTCTCTATCGGAGTCTATAAGAGATATTCAATACTACCTTATTTATAATAAGAACTTCGCATTTAGTATGGTCATTCACTTCAGTTTTGTAGTTTGATTTCTGTAAGTCGATCTACTCTCTATCGCAGTCTATAAGAGATATTCAATACTACCTTATTTATAATAAGAACCTCGCATTTAGTATGGGCTTTCACTTCAGTTTTGTAGTTTGATTTCTGTAAGTCGATCTACTCTCTATCGCAGTCTATAGGAGATATTCAATACTAGCTTATTTATAATAAGAACCTCGCATTTAGTATGGTCATTCACTTCAGTTTTGTAGTTTGATTTCTGTAAGTCGATCTACTCTCTATCGCAGTCTATAAGAGATATTCAATACTAGCTTATTTATAATAAGAACCTCGCATTTACTATGTTCATTCACTTCAGTTTTGTAGTTTCATTTCTGTAAGTCGATCTACTCTCTATCTGTGTCTATAAGAGATATTCAATACTAGCTTATTTATAATAAGAAACTCGCATTTAGTATGGTCATTCACTTCAGTTTTGTAGTTTGATTTCTGTAAGTCGATCTACTCTCTATCGGAGTCTATAAGAGATATTCAATACTACCTTATTTATAATAAGAACCTCGCATTTAGTATTGTCATTCACTTCAGTTTTGTAGCTGGATTTCTGTAAGTCGATCTACTCTCTATCGGAGTCTATAAGAGATATTCAATACTAGCTTATTTATAATAAAAAACTCGCATTTAAAATGGTCATTCACTTCAGTTTTGTAGTTTGATTTCTGTAAGTCGATCTACTCTCTATCGGAGTCTATAAGAGATATTCAATACTACCTTATTTATAATAAGAACCTCGCATTTACTATGGTCATTCACTTCAGTTTTGTAGTTTGATTTCTGTAAGTCGATCTACTCTCTATCGCAGTCTATAAGAGATATTCAATACTAGCTTATTTATAATAAGAACCTCGCATTTACTATGTTCATTCACTTCAGTTTTGTAGTTTCATTTCTGTAAGTCGATCTACTCTCTATCGGAGTCTATAAGAGATATTCAATACTACCTTATTTATAGTAAGGACCTCGCATTTAGTATGGTCTTTCACTTCAGTTTTGTAGTTTGATTTCTGTAAGTCGATCTACTCTCTATCGAAGTCTATAAGAGATTATCAATAGTACCTTAATTATAATAGGAACCTCGCATTTAGTATGGACATTCACTTCAGTTTTGTAGTTTGATTTCTGTAAGTCGATCTACTCTCTATCGGAGTCTATAAGACATATTCAATACTACCTTATTTATAGTAAGAACCTCGCATTTAGTATGGTCATTCACTTCAGTTTTGTAGTTTGATTTCTGTAAGTCGATCTACTCTCTATCGCAGTCTATAAGAGATATTCAATACTAGCTTATTTATAATAAGAACCTCGCATTTAATATGTTCATTCACTTCAGTTTTGTAGTTTGATTTCTGTAAGTCGATCTACTCTCTATCGGAGTCTATAAGAGATATTCATTACTAGCTTATTTATAATAAGAACCTCGCATTTAGTATGTTCATTCACTTCAGTTTTGTAGTTTGATTTCTGTAAGTCGATCTACTCTCTATCGGAGTCTATAAGAGATATTCAATACTAGCTTATTTATAATAAGAATCTCGCATTTAGTATGTTAATTCACTTCAGTTTTGTAGTTTGATTTCTGTAAGTCGATCTACTCTCTATCGGAGTCTATAAGAGATATTCAATACTAGCTTATTTATAATAAGAACCTCGCATTTAGTATGTTCATTCACTTCAGTTTTGTAGTTTGATTTCTGTAAGTCGATCTACTCTCTATCGGAGTCTATAAGAGATATTCAATACTACCTTATTTATAATAAGAACCTCGCATTTAGTATGGTCATTCACTTCAGTTTTGTAGTTTGATTTCTGTAAGTCGATCTACTCTCTATCGCAGTCTATAAGAGATATTCAATACTAGCTTATTTATAATAAGAACCTCGCATTTAGAATGTTCATTCACTTCAGTTTTGTAGTTTGATTTCTGTAAGTCGATCTACTCTCTATCGGAGTCTATAAGAGATATTCAATACTAGCTTATTTATAATAAGAACCTCGCATTTAGTATGGTCATTCATTTCAGTTTTGTAGTTTGATTTCTGTAAGTCGATCTACTCTCTATCGCAGTCTATAAGAGATATTCAATACTAGCTTATTTATAATAAGAACCTCGCATTTAGTATGTTCATTCATTTCAGTTTTGTAGTTTGATTTCTGTAAGTCGATCTACTCTCTATCGGAGTCGATAAGAGATATTCAATACTAGCTTATTTATAATAAGAACCTCGCATTTAGTATGGTCATTCACTTCAGTTTTGTAGTTTGATTTCTGTAAGTCGATCTATTCTATTGGAGTCTATAAGAGATATTCAATACTACCTTATTTATAATAAGAACCTCGCATTTAGTATGGTCATTCACTTCAGTTTTGTAGTTTGATTTCTGAAAGTCGATCTACTCTCTATCGGAGTCTATGAGAGATATTCAATGCTAGCTTATTTATAATAAGAACCTCGCATTTAGTATGGTCATTCACTTCAGTTTTGTAGTTTGATTTCTGTAAGTCGATCTACTCTCTATCGTAGTCTATAAGAATTATTCATTACTATCTAATTTATAATAAGAACCTCGCATTTACTATGGTCATTCACTTCAGTTTTGTAGTTTGATTTCTGTAAGTCGATCTACTCTCTATCGGAGTCTATAAGAGATATTCAATACTAGCTTATTTATAATAAGAACCTCGCATTTAGTATGGTCATTCACTTCAGTTTTGTAGTTTGATTTCTGTAAGTCGATCTACTCTCTATCGCAGTCTATAAGAGATATTCAATACTAGCTTATTTATACTAAGAACCTCGCATTTAGTATGGTCATTCACTTCAGTTCTGTAGTTTGATTTCTGTAAGTCGATCTACTCTCTATCGGAGTCTATAAGAGATATTCAATACTACCTTATTTATAGTAAGAACCTAGCATTTAGTATGGTCATTCACTTCAGTTTTGTAGTTTGATTTCTGTAAGTCGATCTACTCTCTATCGGAGTCTATAAGAGATATTCAATACTACCATATTTATAGTAACGACCTCGCATTTAGTATGGTCATTCACTTCAGTTTTGTAGTTTGATTTCTGTAAGTCGATCTACTCTCTATTGGAGTCTATAAGAGATTATCAATACTACCTTATTTATAATAGGAATCTCGCATTTAGTATGGTCATTCACTTCAATTTTGTAGTTTGATTTCTGTAAGTCGATCTACTCTCTATCGGAGTCTATAAGAGATATTCAATACTAGCTTATTTATAATAAGAAACTCGCATTTAGTATGGTCATTCACTTCAGTTTTGTAGTTTGATTTCTGTAAGTCGATCTACTCTCTATCGGAGTCTATAAGAGATATTCAATACTACCATATTTATAGTAACGACCTCGCATTTAGTATGGTCATTCACTTCAGTTTTGTAGTTTGATTTCTGTAAGTCGATCTACTCTCTATTGGAGTCTATAAGAGATTATCAATACTACCTTATTTATAATAGGAATCTCGCATTTAGTATGGTCATTCACTTCAATTTTGTAGTTTGATTTCTGTAAGTCGATCTACTCTCTATCGGAGTCTATAAGAGATATTCAATACTAGCTTATTTATAATAAGAAACTCGCATTTAGTATGGTCATTCACTTCAGTTTTGTAGTTTGATTTCTGTAAGTCGATCTACTCTCTATCGGAGTCTATAAGAGATATTCAATACTAGCTTATTTATAATAAGAAACTCGCATTTAGTATGGTCATTCACATCAGTTTTGTAGTTTGATTTCTGTAAGTCGATCTACTCTCTGTCGGAGTCTATAAGAGATATACAATACTACCATATTTATAATAAGAACCTCGCATTTAGTATGGTCATTCACTTCAGTTTTGTAGTTTGATTTCTGTAAGTCGATCTACTCTCTACCGGAGTCTATAAGAGATATTCAATACTACCTTATTTATAATAAGAACCTCGCATTTATTATGGTCATTCACTTCAGTTTTGTAGTTTGATTTCTGTAAGTCGATCTACTCTCTATCGGAGTCTATAAGAGATATTCAATACTACCTTATTTATAATAAAAACCTCGCATTTAGTATGGTCATTCACTTCAGTTTTGTAGTTTGATTTCTGTAAGTCGATCTACTCTCTACCGGAGTCTATAAGAGATATTCAATACTACCTTATTTATAATAAGAACCTCGCATTTACTATGGTCATTCACTTCAGTTTTGTAGTTTGATTTCTGTAAGTCGATCTACTCTCTATCGCAGTCTATAAGAGATATTCAATACTAGCTTATTTATAATAAGAACCTCGCATTTACTATGTTCATTCACTTCAGTTTTGTAGTTTCATTTCTGTAAGTCGATCTACTCTCTATCGGAGTCTATAAGAGATATTCAATACTACCTTATTTATAGTAAGGACCTCGCATTTAATATGGTCTTTCACTTCAGTTTTGTAGTTTGATTTCTGTAAGTCGATCTACTCTCTATCGAAGTCTATAAGAGATAATCAATATTACCTTAATTATAATAGGAACCTCGCATTTAGTATGGACATTCACTTCAGTTTTGTAGTTTGATTTCTGTAAGTCGATCTACTCTCTATCGGAGTCTATAAGACATATTCAATACTACCTTATTTATAGTAAGAACCTCGCATTTAGTATGGTCATTCACTTCAGTTTTGTAGTTTGATTTCTGTAAGTCGATCTACTCTCTATCGCAGTCTATAAGAGATATTCAATACTACCTTATTTATAGTAAGAACCTCGCATTTAGTATGGTCATTCACTTCAGTTTTGTAGTTTGATTTCTGTAAGTCGATCTACTCTCTATCGCAGTCTATAAGAGATATTCAATACTAGCTTATTTATAATAAGAACCTCGCATTTAGTATGTTCATTCACTTCAGTTTTGTAGTTTGATTTCTGTAAGTCGATCTACTCTCTATCGGAGTCTATAAGAGATATTCAATACTACCTTATTTATAGTAAGAACCTCGCATTTACTATGTTCATTCACTTCAGTTTTGTAGTTTCATTTCTGTAAGTCGATCTACTCTCTATCTGTGTCTATAAGAGATATTCAATACTAGCTTATTTATAATAAGAAACTCGCATTTAGTATGGTCATTCACTTCAGTTTTGTAGTTTGATTTCTGTAAGTCGATCTACTCTCTATCGGAGTCTATAAGAGATATTCAATACTACCTTATTTATAATAAGAACCTCGCATTTAGTATTGTCATTCACTTCAGTTTTGTAGCTTGATTTCTGTAAGTCGATCTACTCTCTATCGGAGTCTATAAGAGATATTCAATACTAGCTTATTTATAATAAAAAACTCGCATTTAGTATGGTCATTCACTTCAGTTTTGTAGTTTGATTTCTGTAAGTCGATCTACTCTCTACCGGAGTCTATAAGAGATATTCAATACTACCTTATTTATAATAAGAACCTCGCATTTACTATGGTCATTCACTTCAGTTTTGTAGTTTGATTTCTGTAAGTCGATCTACTCTCTATCGCAGTCTATAAGAGATATTCAATACTAGCTTATTTATAATAAGAACCTCGCATTTACTATGTTCATTCACTTCAGTTTTGTAGTTTCATTTCTGTAAGTCGATCTACTCTCTATCGGAGTCTATAAGAGATATTCAATACTACCTTATTTATAGTAAGGACCTCGCATTTAGTATGGTCTTTCACTTCAGTTTTGTAGTTTGATTTCTGTAAGTCGATCTACTCTCTATCGAAGTCTATAAGAGATTATCAATATTACCTTAATTATAATAGGAACCTCGCATTTAGTATGGACATTCACTTCAGTTTTGTAGTTTGATTTCTGTAAGTCGATCTACTCTCTATCGGAGTCTATAAGACATATTCAATACTACCTTATTTATAGTAAGAACCTCGCATTTAGTATGGTCATTCACTTCAGTTTTGTAGTTTGATTTCTGTAAGTCGATCTACTCTCTATCGTAGTCTATAAGAGATATTCAATACTACCTTATTTATAGTAAGAACCTCGCATTTAGTATGGTCATTCACTTCAGTTTTGTAGTTTGATTTCTGTAAGTCGATCTACTCTCTATCGCAGTCTATAAGAGATATTCAATACTAGCTTATTTATAATAAGAACCTCGCATTTAGTATGTTCATTCACTTCAGTTTTGTAGTTTGATTTCTGTAAGTCGATCTACTCTCTATCGGAGTCTATAAGAGATATTCAATACTACCTTATTTATAGTAAGGACCTAGCATTTAGTATGGTCATTCACTTCAGTTTTTGTAGTTTGATTTCTGTAAGTCAATCTACTCTCTATCGGAGTCTATAAGAGATTATCAATACTACCTTATTAATAATAGGAATCTCGCATTTAGTATGGTCATTCACTTCAGTTTTGTGGTTTGATTTCTGTAAGTCGATCTACTCTCTATCGGAGTCTATAAGAGATATTCAATACTACCTTATTTATAATAAGAACCTCGCATTTAGTATTGTCATTCACTTCAGTTTTGTAGCTTGATTTCTGTAAGTCGATCTAATCTCTATCGGAGTCTATAAGAGATATTCAATACTAGCTTATTTATAATAAGAAACTCGCATTTAGTATGGTCATTCACTTCAGTTTTGTAGTTTGATTTCTGTAAGTCGATCTACTCTCTATCGGAGTCTATAAGAGATATTCAATACTAGCTTATTTATAATAAGAACCTCGCATTTAGTATGGTCATTCATTTCAGTTTTGTAGTTTGATTTCTGTAAGTCGATCTACTCTCTATCGCAGTCTATAAGAGATATTCAATACTAGCTTATTTATAATAAGAACCTCGCATTTAATATGTTCATTCACTTCAGTTTTGTAGTTTGATTTCTGTAAGTCGATCTACTCTCTATCGGATTCTATAAGAGATATTCAATACTAGCTTATTTATAATAAGAACCTCGCATTTAGTATGTTCATTCACTTCAGTTTTGTAGTTTGATTTCTGTAAGTCGATCTACTCTCTATCGCAGTCTATAAGAGATATTCAATACTAGCTTTTTTATAATAAGAACCCTCACTTAGTATGTTCATTCACTTCAGTTTTGTAGTTTGATTTCTGTAAGTCGATCTACTCTCTATCGGAGTCTATAAGAGATATTCAATACTAGCTTATTTATAATAAGAATCTCGCATTTAGTATGTTCATTCACTTCAGTTTTGTAGTTTGATTTCTGTAAGTCGATCTACTCTCTATCGGAGTCTATAAGAGATATTCAATACTAGCTTATTTATAATAAGAACCTCGCATTTAGTATGTTCATTCACTTCAGTTTTGTAGTTTGATTTCTGTAAGTCGATCTACTCTCTATCGGAGTCTATAAGAGATATTCAATACTACCTTATTTATAATAAGAACCTCGCATTTAGTATGGTCATTCACTTCCGTTTTGTAGTTTGATTTCTGTAAGTCGATCTACTCTATATCGCAGTCTATAAGAGATATTCAATACTACCTTATTTATAATAAGAACCTCGCATTTAGTATGGGCTTTCACTTCAGTTTTGTACTTTGATTTCTGTAAGTCGATCTACTCTCTATCGCAGTCTATAGGAGATATTCAATACTAGCTTATTTATAATAAGAACCTCGCATTTAGTATGGTCATTCACTTCAGTTTTGTAGTTTGATTTCTGTAAGTCGATCTACTCTCTATCGCAGTCTATAAGAGATATTCAATACTAGCTTATTTATAATAAGAACCTCGCATTTACTATGTTCATTCACTTCAGTTTTGTAGTTTCATTTCTGTAAGTCGATCTACTCTCTATCTGTGTCTATAAGAGATATTCAATACTAGCTTATTTATAATAAGAAACTCGCATTTAGTATGGTCATTCACTTCAGTTTTGTAGTTTGATTTCTGTAAGTCGATCTACTCTCTATCGGAGTCTATAAGAGATATTCAATACTACCTTATTTATAATAAGAACCTCGCATTTAGTATTGTCATTCACTTCAGTTTTGTAGCTTGATTTCTGTAAGTCGATCTACTCTCTATCGGAGTCTATAAGAGATATTCAATACTAGCTTATTTATAATAAAAAACTCGCATTTAGTATGGTCATTCACTTCAGTTTTGTAGTTTGATTTCTGTAAGTCGATCTACTCTCTATCGGAGTCTATAAGAGATATTCAATACTACCTTATTTATAATAAGAACCTCGCATTTACTATGGTCATTCACTTCAGTTTTGTAGTTTGATTTCTGTAAGTCGATCTACTCTCTATCGCAGTCTATAAGAGATATTCAATACTAGCTTATTTATAATAAGAACCTCGCATTTACTATGTTCATTCACTTCAGTTTTGTAGTTTCATTTCTGTAAGTCGATCTACTCTCTATCGGAGTCTATAAGAGATATTTAATACTACCTTATTTATAGTAAGGACCTCGCATTTAGTATGGTCTTTCACTTCAGTTTTGTAGTTTGATTTCTGTAAGTCGATCTACTCTCTATCGAAGTCTATAAGAGATTATCAATAGTACCTTAATTATAATAGGAACCTCGCATTTAGTATGGACATTCACTTCAGTTTTGTAGTTTGATTTCTGTAAGTCGATCTACTCTCTATCGGAGTCTATAAGACATATTCAATACTACCTTATTTATAGTAAGAACCTCGCATTTAGTATGGTCATTCACTTCAGTTTTGTAGTTTGATTTCTGTAAGTCGATCTACTCTCTATCGCAGTCTATAAGAGATATTCAATACTAGCTTATTTATAATAAGAACCTCGCATTTAGTATGGTCTTTCAGTTCAGTTTTGTCGTTGGATTTCTTTAAGTCGATCTACTCTCTATCGGAGTCTATAAGAGATATTCAATACTACCTTATTTATAGTAAGAACCTCGCATTTAGTATGGTCATTCACTTCAGTTTTGTAGTTTGATTTCTGTAAGTCGATCTACTCTCTATCGCAGTCTATAAGAGATATTCAATACTAGCTTATTTATAATAAGAACCTCGCATTTAGTATGTTCATTCACTTCAGTTTTGTAGTTTGATTTCTGTAAGTCGATCTACTCTCTATCGGAGTCTATAAGAGATATTCAATACTACCTTATTTATAGTAAGGACCTAGCATTTAGTATGGTCATTCACTTCAGTTTTTGTAGTTTGATTTCTGTAAGTCAATCTACTCTCTATCGGAGTCTATAAGAGATTATCAATACTACCTTATTTATAATAGGAATCTCGCATTTAGTATGGTCATTCACTTCAGTTTTGTGGTTTGATTTCTGTAAGTCGATCTACTCTCTATCGGAGTCTATAAGAGATATTCAATACTACCTTATTTATAATAAGAACCTCGCATTTAGTATTGTCATTCACTTCAGTTTTGTAGCTTGATTTCTGTAAGTCGATCTAATCTCTATCGGAGTCTATAAGAGATATTCAATACTAGCTTATTTATAATAAGAAACTCGCATTTAGTATGGTCATTCACTTCAGTTTTGTAGTTTGATTTCTGTAAGTCGATCTACTCTCTATCGGAGTCTATAAGAGATATTCAATACTAGCTTATTTATAATAAGAATCTCGCATTTAGTATGTTCATTCACTTCAGTTTTGTAGTTTGATTTCTGTAAGTCGATCTGCTCTCTATCGGAGTCTATAAGAGATATTCAATACTACCTTATTTATAGTAAGGACCTCGCATTTAGTATGGTCATTCACTTCAGTTTTGTAGTTTGATTTCTGTAAGTCGATCTACTCTCTATCGGAGTCTATAAGAGATATTCAATACTACCTTATTTATAGTAAGGACCTCGCATTTAGTATTGTCATTCACTTCAGTTTTGTAGTTTGATTTCTGTAAGGCGATCTACTCTCTATCGGAGTCTATAAGAGATATTCAATACTACCTTATTTATAATAAGAACCTCGCATTTAGTATTGTCATTCACTTCAGTTTTGTAGTTTGATTTCTGTAAGTCGATCTACTCTCTATCGGAGTCTATAAGAGATATTCAATACTACCTTATTTATAATAAGAACCTCGCATTTAGTATGGCCATTCACTTCAGTTTTGTAGTTTCATTTCTGTAAGTCGATCTACTCTCTATCGGAGTCTATAAGAGATATTCAATACTACCTTATTTATAATAAGAACCTCGGATTTAGTATGGTCATTCACTTCAGTTTTGTAGTTTGATTTCTGTAAGTCGATCTACTCTCTATCGGAGTCTATAAGAGATATTCAATACTACCTTATTTATAGTAAGGACCTCGCATTTAGTATTGTCATTCACTTCAGTTTTGTAGTTTGATTTCTGTAAGTCGATCTACTCTCTATCGGAGTCTATAAGAGATATTCAATACTAGCTTATTTATAATAAGAACCTCGCATTTAGTATGGTCATTCACTTCAGTTTTGTAGTTTGATTTCTGTAAGTCGATCTACTCTCTATCGGAGTCTATAAGAGATTATCAATACTACCTTATTTATAATAGGAATCTCGCATTTAGTATGGTCATTCACTTCAGTTTTGTGGTTTGATTTCTGTAAGTCGATTTACTCTCTATCGGAGTCTATAAGAGATATTCAATACTACCTTATTTATAATAAGAACCTCGCATTTAGTATTGTCATTCACTTCAGTTTTGTAGCTTGATTTCTGTAAGTCGATCTAATCTCTATCGGAGTCTATAAGAGATATTCAATACTAGCTTATTTATAATAAGAAACTCGCATTTAGTATGGTCATTCACTTCAGTTTTGTAGTTTGATTTCTGTAAGTCGATCTACTCTCTATCGGAGTCTATAAGAGATATTCAATACTAGCTTATTTATAATAAGAACCTCGCATTTAGTATGGTCATTCATTTCAGTTTTGTAGTTTGATTTCTGTAAGTCGATCTACTCTCTATCGCAGTCTATAAGAGATATTCAATACTAGCTTATTTATAATAAGAACCTCGCATTTAATATGTTCATTCACTTCAGTTTTGTAGTTTGATTTCTGTAAGTCGATCTACTCTCTATCGGAGTCTATAAGAGATATTCAATACTAGCTTATTTATAATAAGAACCTCGCATTTAGTATGTTCATTCACTTCAGTTTTGTAGTTTGATTTCTGTAAGTCGATCTACTCTCTATCGCAGTCTATAAGAGATATTCAATACTAGCTTATTTATAATAAGAACCCTCATTTAGTATGTTCATTCACTTCAGTTTTGTAGTTTGATTTCTGTAAGTCGATCTACTCTCTATCGGAGTCTATAAGAGATATTCAATACTAGCTTATTTATAATAAGAATCTCGCATTTAGTATGTTCATTCACTTCAGCTTTGTAGTTTGATTTCTGTAAGTCGATCTACTCTCTATCGGAGTCTATAAGAGATATTCAATACTAGCTTATTTATAATAAGAACCTCGCATTTAGTATGTTCATTCACTTCAGTTTTGTAGTTTGATTTCTGTAAGTCGATCTACTCTCTATCGGAGTCTATAAGAGATATTCAATACTACCTTATTTTTAATAAGAACCTCGCATTTAGTATGGTCATTCACTTCAGTTTTGTAGTTTGATTTCTGTAAGTCGATCTACTCTCTATCGCAGTCTATAAGAGATATTCAATACTACCTTATTTATAATAAGAACCTCGAATTTAGTATGGGCTTTCACTTCAGTTTTGTAGTTTGATTTCTGTAAGTCGATCTACTCTCTATCGCAGTCTATAGGAGATATTCAATACTAGCTTATTTATAATAAGAACCTCGCATTTAGTATGTTCATTCACTTCAGTTTTGTAGTTTAATTTCTGTAAGTCGATCTACTCTCTATCGGAGTCTATAAGAGATATTCAATACTACCTTATTTATAATAAGAACCTCGCATTTAGTATGGTCATTCACTTCAGTTTTGTAGTTTGATTTCTGTAAGTCGATCTACTCTCTATCGGAGTCTATAAGAGATATTCAATACTACCTTATTTATAATAAGAACCTCGCATTTAGTATGGTCATTCACTTCAGTTTTGTAGTTTGATTTCTGTAAGTCGATCTACTCTCTATCGGAGTCTATAAGAGATATTCAATACTGCCTTATTTATAATAAGAACCTCGGATTTAGTATCGTCATTCACTTCAGTTTTGTAGTTTGATTTCTGTAAGTCGATCTACTCTCTATCGGAGTCTATAAGAGATATTCAATACTACCTTATTTATAATAAGAACCTTGCATTTAGTATGGCCATTCACTTCAGTTTTGTAGTTTGATTTCTGTAAGTCGATCTACTCTCTATCGGAGTCTATAAGAGATATTCAATACTACCTTATTTATAAAAAGAACCTCGCATTTAGTATGGTCATTCACTTCAGTTTTGTAGTTTGATTTCTGTAAGTCGATCTACTCTCTATCGGAGTCTATAAGAGATATTCAATACTACCTTATTTATAATAAGAACCTCGCATTTAGTATGGTCATTCACTTCAGTTTTGTAGTTTGATTTCTGTAAGTCGATCTACTCTCTATCGGAGTCTATAAGAGATATTCAATACTACCTTATTTATAATAAGAACCTCGCATTTAGTATTGTCATTCACTTCAGTTTTGTAGCTTGATTTCTGTAAGTCGATCTACTCTCTATCGGAGTCTATAGGAGATATTCAATACTAGCTTATTTATAATAAGAAACTCGCATTTAGTATGGTCATTCACTTCAGTTTTGTAGTTTGATTTCTGTAAGTCGATCTACTCTCTGTCGGAGTCTATAAGAGATATTCAATACTACCTTATTTATAATAAGAACCTCGCATTTAGTATGGTCATTCACTTCAGTTTTGTAGTTTGATTTCTGTAAGTCGATCTACTCTCTATCGGAGTCTATAAGAGATATTCAATACTACCTTATTTATAGTAAGGACCTCGCATTTAGTATTGTCATTCACTTCAGTTTTGTAGTTTGATTTCTGTAAGGCGATCTACTCTCTATCGGAGTCTATAAGAGATATTCAATACTACCTTATTTATAATAAGAACCTCGCATTTAGTATTGTCATTCACTTCAGTTTTGTAGTTTGATTTCTGTAAGTCGATCTACTCTCTATCGGAGTCTATAAGAGATATTCAATACTACCTTATTTATAATAAGAACCTCGCATTTAGTATGGCCATTCACTTCAGTTTTGTAGTTTCATTTCTGTAAGTCGATCTACTCTCTATCGGAGTCTATAAGAGATATTCAATACTACCTTATTTATAATAAGAACCTCGGATTTGGTATGGTCATTCACTTCAGTTTTGTAGTTTCATTTCTGTAAGTCGATCTACTCTCTATCGGAGTCTATAAGAGATATTCAATACTACCTTATTTATAATAAGAACCTCGGATTTTGTATGGTCATTCTCTTCAGTTTTGTAGTTTCATTTCTGTAAGTCGATCTACTCTCTATCGGAGTCTATAAGAGATATTCAATACTACCTTATTTATAATAGGAACCTCGGATTTGGTGTGGTCATTTTCTTTAATGTTGAAGTTTGATTTCTGGAGGTAGATTTACTTTCTATCGAAGTCTTTCGGAGATAATAAATGCTACTGTATTTGTAATTAGAACCTCGCATTTGGTGGTCATTTTCATTAGTTTTGAAGATTGATTTCTGTAAGTAGATATCCAACGCTAATATGTTGTAGACTCTCTATCGGAGTCTATAAGAGATATTCAATACTTCCTTATTTATAATAAGAACCTCGCATTTAGTATGGTCATTCACTTTAGTTTTGTAGTTTGATTTCTGAAAGTAGATCTACTCCCTATCGGGGTCACGGAGAGATATCCAACGCTACCGTTTTTGTAATAGGATCACATGCATTTTTGTGGACATTTTTATGAGTTAAAAAAAAATTATTTCTGGAAGTAGATCTACTTTCTATTGGGGTCATTATGCAACGCTATTGTGTTTGTAAAAAGAACACAGGATTTAGTGTGGTCATTTTCTTTAGTTGGAAGTTTGTTTTCTGGAAGTAGATCTACTCTCTATCGGGGTCATTGAAAGATATTCAACGCTACCGGGTTTGTAATAAGAACCCAGGATATGGTATAGTTAATTTCTTTAGTTTTGAAGTTTGATTTCTGGAAGTAGATCTAGTCTGTTGGGGTCATTGAGAGATATCGAACGGGACCGTATTTGTAAAAGAAACACAGGGTTTAGTGTAGTCATTTTCATTGGTTTGAATGATGATTTCTTGAAGTAGGTCTAGTCTATCGGGGTCATTGAGAGATATCCAACGCTACCGTGTTTGAAATATTTACACAGAATTTGTTGTGGTCATTTTCTTTAGTTTTGAAGTTTGTTTTCTGGAAGTAGATCAGCTCTATCGGGGTCATTCAGAGATATCCAAAGCTACCGAGTTTATAATACGTCACGCTATTTGGTTAGGTCATCTGTATTAGTTTTGAAGTTTCATTTCTGTAAGCCGATCTACTCTCTATCGGAGTCTATAAGAGATATCTAATGCCACCGTGTTGGTAATAAGATTCTCGGATTTGGTGTGGTCATTTTCTTTAATGTTGAAGTTTGATTTCTGGAAGTATATCTACTTTCTATTGGAGTCATAAGGCGATATCCAAAGCTGCTCAATTTGTAGGAACACAGGTTTTGGTGTGGTAATTTATTTAGTTTGAAGATTGATTTCTGGAAGTAGATCTACTCTCTATCGGGGTAATTGAGAGACATTCAACGCTACCATGATTGTAATGAGATCATAGAATTTGGTGTGGTCATTTTTATGAGTTTTGAAGTTCTATCTATCAGGGTCATTGATTGATATCCTACGCTACCGCCTTTGTAATAAAAACACAGTATTTGTTGTGGTCATTTTTTTAGGTTTGAAGAGTGATTTCTGAAATTAGATCAAGTCTATCGCCGTCATGGGGAGATATCCAGCGCTACAGTGTTTATAATACGAACATAGGATTTGGTGTGGTCATTTATATTAGTTTTGTATTTTGATTTCTGTAAGTCGATCTACTCTCTATCGGGTTCTATAAGAGATATCAATTGCTACCGTATTTGTAATAAGAACTTCGGAATTGGTGTGGCCATTTTCTTTAATGTTGAAGTTTGATTTCTGGAAGTAGAGCTACATTCTATCGGGGTCTTTTGGAGATAGCCAGCGCTACCGCATTTGTAATTAGAACCTCGCATTTGGTGTGGTCAGTTTCTTCAGTTTTGAAGTTTAATTTCTGGAAGTAGATCTACTCTCTATAGAGTTATTTGAGAGATATCAAAATCTAACTTTTTTGTAATAAGAACACAAGATTGGTGTGGTAATTTTCTTTAGAATTGAAGTTTTATTTCCGGAAGTAAATTCATTCTATCAATGTTATTGAGAGATACCCAAAGCTACCGTATTTGATTTAGGAACCCAGGATTTTGTATGCTCATTTTCAAAACTTTCAGAGTTTGATTAATGGAAGTAGATCTCCACTCTATCAGGGTCATTGGGAGATATCCAACGCCACCGTTATTGATTTAAGAACACAGGATTTGGTGTGCTTATTTTCATTACTTTTAAAGTTTGAATAATGGAAGTAGATCTTCACTCTATCGGGATCATTGGGAGATATCCAACGCCACCGTATTTGTAAAAAGAACTCAGAATCTTGTGTGGTAAGATCTCTGTAATAAGATCACAGGATTTGGTGTGGTCATTCTCTTTAGTTTTGAACTTTGATTTCTGAAAGTAGATATACTCTCTATCGGGGCCATTGATATCCAACGACAACGTGTTACTAATAAGAACACAGGATTTGGTGTGGTCATTTTGTTTAGTTTTGAAGTTTGATTTCTGAATGTAGATCTACTCTCTATCGGAGTCATTGATTGATATCCAAAGCTACCATGTTTGTAATAGGAACACAGGATTTGGTGTGGTTATATTCTTTTTAATTGAAATTGGATTTATGGAAGTAGATCTTTACTCTATCGGAGTCATTGGGAGATATTCAGCCCCACTGTATTTGTAATAAGAACACAGGATTTGGTGTAGTCATTTACTTTAGATTTGAAGTTTGATTTCTGATAGTAAAACTACTCTATCGTGGTCACTGAGGGATATCCAACGCTACCGTGTTTCATTTAAGAACACAGGATTTGGTGTGATCATTCTCTTTAGTTTTGAAGTTTGATTACTTGAAAATAGATCTACTCTCTATGGGGGTCATTGAATAATATCCAACTCTACCGTATTTGTAATAAGAACGTAGGATTTGGTGTGGTCATTTTTATTAGTTCTGAAGTTTTGTTTCTGAAAGGAGATCTACTCTATCGTGGTCATTGAGAGATATCCAACTCTACCGTGTTTGTAATAAGAATACAGGATTTGGTGTGATCATTTTTATTAGTTTTGAAGTTTGATTTCTGTGAGTAGATCTATTCTCTATGTATCATTAAAAGATATCCAAAGCTACCGTATTTGTAATAAGAACACAGGATTTGGTGTGGTGATTTTTATTACTTTTTGAAGTTTGATCTCTGGTAGTAAATTTACTTTCTATTGTGGTCATTGAGAAATCCAAAGCTACCGTATTTGTAATAAGAACACAGGATTTGGTGTGTTTTTTGTTAGTTTTGAAGTTTGATATCTGGAAGAAGATCTACTCTCTATTAGAGTCATTGAAAGATATCCAAAGCTACAGTGTTTGTAGTATAAGAACACATAATTTAATTTGTTCGATTTCACTAGTTCTGAAGTTGGATTTCTACAAGTCGATTCTTTCTTTGTCAGGGTTACTGACAATGTCTTACAGCTATTTTCTTCTTAATGTGTATTGGTGTTGTGTTTGAAATTAAAATGCAATTTAATAATAATATCTCTCCTTTATAAATATCATATTCCTCCAAACGTTAAAAAAACTTTAAATTGGCTATCTTGTTTTGACCCATATAAACCGTTAACAAGATACACTCATACTATATGATCAGACCGTTCCAAACATGCGCACGTTAGCCCATCCAATCTGTAGGAAATATTCATAGCGGTGTAGACGTTTAATAAACACCTTATTTTCTATATTAAATATTCTATACGGTATATTGAACCGGATAGAGGTTTTTGCACATTGCTTCGTACTCTGAGCTCTGATTTTGAAGCAGTATCAGTTATGTCAATGATAACATCCTAATATTAATAATAATATAATCTCAATAAGGAAATCACTTTAAACTCATTACAGGGGCATTGGAAAATTGTTAATAATAACCAAATTACAAATAGTATAACAGAATTAACTAATTTATAAACGTAGAAGATATTTTGTCATACGAGTGTTTCTGCTTCGATAATACGAGTATTAGCAGTCATTCTCACATGATTAGTTTCTATTAATCGTGACTCCTTTTATATCACTAACATGGAATAGGAAATGTATGCCTCACTTGGGTCATACTGTTACCATAATTATGTTTTAACCACCCATTAAGATTCAGGATTTATTCCAGGTACCCAAGTCTACGATTTGGCGATGGACATGCAAATGAAATGGTTTTGGCGCTACCGGAGATCAAGCCACGGACCTTTATTTGGGTTAGTAGTCAATGGGTCTACTTGACCACTCGGACGTTTTGATTAGAATATAATCATAAAACTAAATAACAAATAGGAGCAGCAATTTATTGCTTATTCTTGATATTTAACAAAAGTAAGGATCAAGCATCTGAGTGTGTGCGGCAGAGGAATCATCTATGCAGTAGCTCACATGTATTTGTGAATCAACTTTGTAAATTCTATTAAAAATAGTTGTGTCTGTCTGATTCTGTTTGTCTTACTACCTATAGTTTATGTTTCTAAGGAAATAGACATTAACTAATGTTAGATCTCCAAAACACAAAACAAACGGAAGTATGCAAATTTATTGTCTAGATATATGCGTATGTATGTATGCATATATATAATGTTTGTATGAATACGCCTTATGCATTACTAAACTACTAATCCGATCGCCATGAAACTTTGGGAAATTGAGTACATTCCTGGGAAGGTTTCTGGCGTAGAAAGTCTCAGCGGGTAACAAGAGGAGTACAGGGTCACGTCACCCCTCCCAACCAATTAATTTCAGTAGAAAAATATTACACTATAAAACGGTTCTAGGTTTTTAGCGAAACAGCTTCCCGACAACATAACATTTTTTTAAACATGCAAATTTTAGGTGACAAAATAGCAATTAATATGATTGTCTAACTTACTTTATCTTAAAACGTTCCATTTTATTAATTCCAAATTTTGGTTGCTAAGCAACACTCAACAAATTCAAATTATTTTCAACACATTTCAAAGCCATTTCTGTACAATTATTATTATGTTAATAAAATACTTAACTAAGTTTAGCTAATTTTAACAAGCCATTCATTGACTTTTATGCGGTACGAAGTTCGCCGTGTTAGTTATTTTATAAAATAAATAAACGTTTAAAGGTAACATAATGATACCTTTATATAAAGCTTATCAACCCTTAAACAACTCTGGACATATGGAATTTTTATAATTTATAAGTGGGAGTGTTACTAAATTAAGACTTATCCAGGTTACTTATCCTTAAAGGATGACTGAAAAAAATGTAACCAAAACTTTAAAAGAAATGAAAGCAACTCTTGGTAATTCAGTGTTTTTTCTATTAATATTAGTAGGTTTATTACAGACTTATCTTATTTTAATGTGACAAAATGTTGCACATAAAAGACCAATGACATTAAATCGTGCATCATGTGCTTATGATATAAGACCCTCAATGCAACATTTCATTTCTGTTAGATTACATTTGAATCACGTTAGTCTCATTACATAGGCAACTATTTTAAAAATATTATTTTTATTATAGCAAAGATGTCGGCATGCGTTGGCATCCAGAAACAAAGGAAGGTTCGGCAGCGGCATGGACGATGGACGCCTGGGAGGTCTAGCAATCAAGGTGCAGAGCAAGTCTATAAATCTAACGTCAGCTGATTTGCCTACAAGACCCGAACACTGGCGCCTCTGTTTTCAAGCCGGCGCAGGCGCTCAAAACTGAGAAAACTGTTTTAAAAACAGTCATTTTATAAAACCTTCCATTTTCATTTTAAATATATAAAATCTCTTAACCACAAATAAAACTCTTTATTTAAACCCCAAGTACATTTTAATTTAAAGCAATCATCTTCAAAGGAAATATTAGAAAAATAACAATTTTTCTAATAAGTTACTCTGAAAATTATTTCTTTGCAGTTGAAATAATGTTTTAAATAGAAAATTATTTGTGGTCAGGAGGTTTTATTTATTTAAAATTAAAAAAATACTTCACGCTTGCCTAAAGTTGTTAGTTTTAGTCATTGAATTTGATTATTCTAAGTTTTTATATATTTTTCTAATATTAAACATAGATCTTCTTTGTTTATAGATAACTAAATTGGAAACAAAATAACTAGTGTAAGGAAATTCATTTATTTTCTCTGATGTTCTCTTTAAAGAGTAACACAAGTTGAATACATTCTTATTCTCACAAGAACAAAATTTAATTTTTACACGACTTTAACAAAGTAAAGTTACAAACAATGTAACTTAACAATGTAAAATACAAACAACCTAATTAAACAATGTAAACTTACTTCGTTAAATAGCGAACTTACTTAACAATGTAAAGTTGTTTTTTAATCTACACAAAGATAATGTTTAAAGTTGTTTTTTTAATCTAGACAAAGATAATGTTTAAAGTTGTTTTATAATCTACACCAAGATATTGTTTACAGTAGCTTTTAATCTACACAAAGATAATGTTTAAAGTCGTTTATTATTCTGCACAAAGATAATGTTTAAAGTTGATTTTTAATTTACACAAAGACAATTTTTAAAGTTGTTTTTGAATCTGCACAATAATAATGTTTAAAGTTGATTTTTAATCTATACGAAGATAATGATTAAAGTTGTTTTTCTAATCTACACAAAGATATTGTTTACAGTAGTTTTTAATCTACACGAAGATAATGTTTATAGTCGTTTATTAATCTACACAAAGATAACGTTTAAAGTAGTTTATTAATCTACACAAAGATAATGTTTAAAGTTTTTTTTAATCTACACAAAGACAATATTTAAAGTTGTATTTTAATCTGCACAGTGATAATGTTTAAAGTTGCTTTTTATTTTACTTATATTTTTGCTTGGGATTTCTTAATACTATCTCAATCAACTTCCTTCATGTTAAACATTTTTGAAAATTTTAGCCAATTTAGCCTTTTTCCAGTAAGAGAGTGATGAGTAAGAGAGATGATAAAAGTGTTTAAAAAATATATTTTGCAAATTATATTATTAACAAAAGTAAAAAAGGAAACATTTTGTAAACAATTATAAAATAAAAGTAAAACAATATTTTTGTTGCATTATTCGCACTATTTTTCTTATTGTAGTTCGAGCCTGAGCGTGTATATCATAAAACCATAAAATCCATACGGTAAAAGAATGTAAACAGCAGTTACAAAACCTTTACACATTCAGTAATGTTTTAATATCATCATAGGGTTACAACGTAGCCCAAGTAGTCCAATCAACTTAAACTACATTAGTCAAAAGTGCCTAAAGGCTTTGTGATCAATGTTTTGAAAGTTTTTTCAGTCAATAGTTTTTCTTCATTATAACTAATATTCTGAAACGAGTATACTAGTATATATATATATATATATATATATATATATATATATATTATTGGAATCACTGAAGCACGCATTCTAATAATTTTAGCACTACATATATTAAAAAGTGGATTCACAAAACGTCGGAGAACTAAACAGCGTGAAAAAGTGATTTTATAACTATTTACCCTTATTTGGAGATCGCACTGTACCAAATGCTGCTACTGGACACAGTCCTATTTCATCTTTTACGAACTACGAGTAAATGCAGCCCTTTTAAATGGGAAAAAATTGCAAAAAAATTTATGAAAGAGGACTCTAAAGGAATGAATAACTATGTTTATGTAACGGTTACTAACAACATTGTATTTCTGATTTATATCTAAACGTTTTTCTTTTATTTATAATTCGAACTTTTCTTAAAGTCAAGCTTAGAAACGTACGTACAATATGTTACTGAGTTCCCTCAAGACTGTTTGAAAGTACTTCCAAACGGAAAAAAAATTGCAAAGGATTTTCCTTGAAATATTTTGGTTTTCGGAAATAATTTTCGGCACCATGAGGAATCGGTTTTTGGCGTGGCCTCGATGGATGGGAGAATTTTATTGGAACACAATTAAATGATAATTACCTTTATTATAGACACAGTTGAGCTTTGGAATTGATGTTTAGGAAGACCTCAATTAATGAGAGAATTTTATTGGAATATTATTTAAAGCATAGACATCTTTATTCTTGACTCGGGTAGAGATTTTGAATCGATCTTTAGGACGGCCTCAATTTACGGAAGAATTTTATGATAAACATTCTGTCATTTGAGTGCTGTGAGTTCATTATAGTGAATAAATTAAATACCTAAAAAGGCATTGTTACTACCAACACAATTCTTCTAGATCTCGCCAATCGAAAAGCAGTAATTATTATTTATCATAAAGATGGATATTTTCTATCATTTGAGTTCTATTGGTGGTCAAATCATCTCGGGTGAAAAATCTTAGGACACCTAAAGAAGCATTTCTGTACTCAAAACGCGTGTTCTAAAGCTACTTCAATCGAGGTGGAGTAAGGGCTTGTTATTATCCATGAAGAATATTATTTGCCATTTGAGTTCTATTATTGGTCAAATCATCTTGGATGAACAATCTTTCGACACCTGAAGAAGCATTGCTGAACTCAAAATGCGTGTTCTAAAGCTACTTCAGTCGAGGTGGAGTAAGGGTTTGTAGATCGTAATGAAGAATATTTTTTGCCATTTTGATTTCTATTATTGGTCAAATAATCTCGGGTGAACAATTTTTCGACACCAGAAGAAGCATTGCTGCACTCAAAACGCGTGTTCTAAAGCTACTTCCGACGAGATGGAGTAAGAGTTTGTATATATTTATGAAAAATATTTTTTGCCATTTGAGTTCTATTATTGGTGAAATCATCTCGGACGAACAACCTTTCGACACCTGAAGAAGCATTTCTGTACTCAAAACGCGTGTTCTAAAGCTACTTCAATCGAGGTGGAGTAAAGGCTTGTTAATATTCAGGAAGAATATTTTTTGCCATTTGAGTTCTATTATTGGTCAAATCATCTTCGATGAACAATCTTTCGACACCTGAAGAAGCATGGCTGTTTTCAAAATGAGTGTTCTAGAGCTACTTCAGTCGAGGTAGAGTAAGGATTTGTTAATCTTCATGAAGAATATTCTTTGCATTTTAGGACTATTACTGGTCAAATCATTTCGGATGAAAAGTCTTTCGACACCTGAAGAAACGTTGCGATTCTCAAAATGCGTGTTCTAAAGCTACTTCAGTCGAGGTGGAGTAAGAGTTTGTAGATCGTTATGAAGAATATTGTTTGCCATTTTGAGTTCTATTATTGGTCAAATCATCTCGAATGAACAATCTTTCGACACCTGAAGAAGCATTGCTGTACTCATAATGCGTGTTCTAAAGATACTTCCGTCGAGGTGGAGTAAGGGTTTGTTGATATTCAAGAAGAATATTTTTGCCTGTTGAGTTCTATTATTGGTCAAATCATCTCGGATGAACAATCTTTCGACACCTGCAGAAGCATTGCTGTACTCATAATGCGTGTTCTAAAGATACTTCCGTCGAGGTGGAGTAAGGGTTTGTTGATATTCAAAAAGAATATTTTTGCCTCTTGAGTTCTATTAATGGTCAAAATCATCTCGGATAAACAATCTTCCGACACCTGAAGAAGTATTGCTGTACTCAAAATGCTTTTCCTAATGATATTTCCGTCGAGGTGGAATAAGGGTTTGCTGATATTCAAATATAATATTTTTGCCATTTGAGTTCTATTATTGGTCAAATCGTCTCTGATGAACAATCTTTCGACACCTGAAGAACCATTGCAGTACTCGAAACGCGTGTTCTAAAGCTACTTCAGTCGAGGTGGAGTAAGGTTTTGTTAATCTTCATGAAGCCTATTTTTGCTATGTGAGTTCTATTACTGGTCAAATCATCTAGGATGAACAATCTTTCGACACTTGAAGAAGCATGGCTGTTTTCATAATGAGTGTTCTAGAGCTACTTCAGTCGAGGTGGAGTAAGGATTTGTTAATCTTCATGAAGAATATTCTTTGCATTTTAGGACTATTACTGGTCAAATCATTTCGGATGCAAAGTCTTTCGACACCTGGAGAAGCATTACTGTATCCAAAACGCTTTTTTTATAGCTACTTCAGTCGAGTTAGAGGAAGGGTTTTTAGATAGTTTTAAAGAATATGTTTTGCCATTTGCGTACTACTAGTGGTCAAATCATCTGGAATAAAAAATCTTTCAACACCAGAAGAAACGTTGCGGTACTCAAATGCGTGTTCTAAAGCTACTTCAGTTGAGGTGGAGTAAGAGTTTGTAGATCGTTATGAAGAATATTGTTTGGCATTTTGAGTTCTATTATTGGTCACATCATCTCAAATGAACAATCTTTCGACACCTGAAGAAGCATTGCTGTACTCATAATGCGTGTTCTAAAGATACTTCCGTCGAGGTGGAGTAAGGATTTGTTGATACTCATGAAGAATATTTTTTCCCAATTGAGTTCTATTATTAGTCAAATCATCTCGGATGTACAATCTTTCGACAGCTGAAGAGGCATTGCTGTACACAAAATGGGTGCTCTATATATACTTCCGTCGAAGTGGAGTAAGGGTTTGTTGATATTCAAGGAGAATATTTTTGCAATTTGAGTTTTATTATTGGTCAAATCATTTCGGATGACCAATTTTTCGACACCTGAAGAAGCATTGCAGTACTCGAAACGCGTGTTCTAAAGCTACTTCAGTCGAGGTGGAGTAAGAGTTTGTTGATATTCATGAAGTCTATTTTTACCATGTGAGTTCTATTACTGGTCAAATCATCTAGGATGAACAATCTTTCGACACCTGAAGAAGCATGGCTGTTTTCAAAATGAGTGTTCTAGAGCTACTTCAGTCGAGGTGGAGTAAGGATTTGTTAATCTTCATGAAGAATATTCTTTGCATTTTAGGACTATTACTGGTCAAATCATTTCGGATGAAAAGTCTTTCGACACCTGAAGAAGCATTACTGTATCCAAAATGCTTTTTTTAGAGCTACTTCAGTCGAGTTAGAGGAAGGGTTTTTAGATAGTTTTGAAATATATGTTTTGCCATTTGCGTACTACTAGTGGTCAAATCATCTCGAATAAAAAATCTTTCAACACCTGTAGAAACGTTGCGGTACTCAAAATGCGTGTTCTAAAGCTACTTCAGTCGAGGTGTAGTAAGAGTTTGTAGATCGTTATGAAGAATATTGTTTGCCATTTTGAGTTCTATTATTGGTCACATCTTCTCGAATGAACAATCTTTCGACACCTGAAGAAGCATTGCTGTACTCATAATGCGTGTTCTAAAACTACTTCAGTCGAGGTGGAGTTAGGGTTTGTTGATATTCATGAAGAATAATTTTTGCCATTTGGGTTCTATTATTGGTCAAATCATCTCGGATGACCAATCTTTCGACACCAGAAGAAGCATTGCAGTACTCAAAACGCGTGTTCTAAAGCTAATTCAGTCGAGGTGGAGTAAGGGTTTGTTGATATCCAAGAAAAATATTTTTTTGCCATTTGAGTTCTATTATTAGACAAATCATCTCGAATCAACAATCTTTCGAGGCATTGCTGTACTCAAAATCCTTGTTCTAAAGATACTTCCGTCGAGGTGGATTAAGGGTTTGTTTATATTTATGAAATATATTTTTTGCCATTTGGTTTCTATTATTGGTCAAATCATCTCGGATGGACAATCTTTCGACTCCTGAAGAAGCATTGCTGTACTCATAATGCGTGTTCTGAAGATACTTCCGTCGAGGTGGAGTAAGAGTTTGTTGATATTTAAAGAGAATTTTTTTGCCATTTGAGTTCTATTATTGGTCAAATCATTTCAGATGAACAATCTTTCGACACCTGAAGAAGCATTGCTGTTTTCAAAATGAGTTTTCTAGAACTACTTCATTCGAGGTGGAGTAAAGATTTGTTAATCTTCATGAAGACTATTTTTGCTATGTGAGTTCTATTACTGGTCATATCATATCGGATGAACAATCTATCGACACCAGAAGAAGCATTGTAATACTCAAAACGCGTGTTCTAAAGCTACTTCCGTCGAGGTGGAGTAAGGGTTTGTTTATATTTATGAAAAATATTTTTTGCCATTTGTGTTCTATTATTGGTCACATCATCTCGGATGACCAATCTTTCGACACCTGAAGAAGCATTGCTGTACTCATAATGCGTGTTCTAAAGATACTTCCGTCGAGGTGGAGTAAGGGTTTGTTGATATTCAAGAAGAATATTTTTGCCTGTTGAGTTCTATTATTGGTCAAATCATCTCGGATGAACAATCTTTCGACACCTGCAGAAGCATTGCTGTACTCATAATGCGTGTTCTAAAGATACTTCCGTCGAGGTGGAGTAAGGGTTTGTTGATATTCAAAAAGAATATTTTTGCCTCTTGAGTTCTATTAATGGTCAAAATCATCTCGGATAAACAATCTTCCGACACCTGAAGAAGTATTGCTGTACTCAAAATGCTTTTTCTAATGATATTTCCGTCGAGGTGGAATAAGGGTTTGCTGATATTCAAATATAATATTTTTGCCATTTGAGTTCTATTATTGGTCAAATCGTCTCTGATGAACAATCTTTCGACACCTGAAGAACCATTGCAGTACTCGAAACGCGTGTTCTAAAGCTACTTCAGTCGAGGTGGAGTAAGGGTTTGTTAATCTTCATGAAGCCTATTTTTGCTATGTGAGTTCTATTACTGGTCAAATCATCTAGGATGAACAATCTTTCGACACTTGAAGAAGCATGGCTGTTTTCATAATGAGTGTTCTAGAGCTACTTCAGTCGAGGTGGAGTAAGGATTTGTTAATCTTCATGAAGAATATTCTTTGCATTTTAGGACTATTACTGGTCAAATCATTTCGGATGCAAAGTCTTTCGACACCTGGAGAAGCATTACTGTATCCAAAACGCTTTTTTTATAGCTACTTCAGTCGAGTTAGAGGAAGGGTTTTTAGATAGTTTTGAAGAATATGTTTTGCCATTTGCGTACTACTAGTGGTCAAATCATCTGGAATAAAAAATCTTTCAACACCAGAAGAAACGTTGCGGTACTCAAATGCGTGTTCTAAAGCTACTTCAGTTGAGGTGGAGTAAGAGTTTGTAGATCGTTATGAAGAATATTGTTTGGCATTTTGAGTTCTATTATTGGTCACATCATCTCAAATGAACAATCTTTCGACACCTGAAGAAGCATTGCTGTACTCATAATGCGTGTTCTAAAGATACTTCCGTCGAGGTGGAGTAAGGATTTGTTGATACTCATGAAGAATATTTTTTCCCAATTGAGTTCTATTATTAGTCAAATCATCTCGGATGTACAATCTTTCGACAGCTGAAGAGGCATTGCTGTACACAAAATGGGTGCTCTATATATACTTCCGTCGAAGTGGAGTAAGGGTTTGTTGATATTCAAGGAGAATATTTTTGCAATTTGAGTTTTATTATTGGTCAAATCATTTCGGATGACCAATCTTTCGACACCTGAAGAAGCATTGCAGTACTCGAAACGCGTGTTCTAAAGCTACTTCAGTCGAGGTGGAGTAAGAGTTTGTTGATATTCATGAAGTCTATTTTTACCATGTGAGTTCTATTACTGGTCAAATCATCTAGGATGAACAATCTTTCGACACCTGAAGAAGCATGGCTGTTTTCAAAATGAGTGTTCTAGAGCTACTTCAGTCGAGGTGGAGTAAGGATTTGTTAATCTTCATGAAGAATATTCTTTGCATTTTAGGACTATTACTGGTCAAATCATTTCGGATGCAAAGTCTTTCGACACCTGGAGAAGCATTACTGTATCCAAAACGCTTTTTTTATAGCTACTTCAGTCGAGTTAGAGGAAGGGTTTTTAGATAGTTTTGAAGAATATGTTTTGCCATTTGCGTACTACTAGTGGTCAAATCATCTCGAATAAAAAATCTTTCAACACCTGTAGAAACGTTGCGGTACTCAAAATCGTGTTCTAAAGCTACTTCAGTCGAGGTGTAGTAAGAGTTTGTAGATCGTTATGAAGAATATTGTTTGCCATTTTGAGTTCTATTATTGGTCACATCATCTGGAATGAACAATCTTTCGACACCTGAAGAAGCATTGCTGTACTCATAATGCGTGTTCTTAGGGTTTGTTGATATTCATGAAGAATAATTTTTGCCATTTGGGTTCTATTATTGGTCAAATCATCTCGGATGACCAATCTTTCGACACCAGAAGAAGCATTGCAGTACTCAAAACGCGTGTTCTAAAGCTAATTCAGTCGAGGTGGAGTAAGGGTTTGTTGATATCCAAGAAAAATATTTTTTTGCCATTTGGGTTCTATTATTAGACTAATCATCTCGAATCAACAATCTTTCGAGGCATTGCTGTACTCAAAATCCTTGTTCTAAAGATACTTCCGTCGAGGTGGAGTAAGGGTTTGTTTATATTTATGAAATATATTTTTTGCCATTTGGTTTCTATTATTGGTCAAATCATCTCGGATGGACAATCTTTCGACTCCTGATGAAGCATTGCTGTACTCATAATGCGTGTTCTGAAGATACTTCCGTCGAGGTGGAGTAAGGGTTTGTTGATATTTAAAGAGAATTTTTTTGCCATTTGAGTTCTATTATTGGTCAAATCATTTCAGATGAACAATCTTTCGACACCTGAAGAAGCATTGCTGTTTTCAAAATGAGTGTTCTAGAGCTACTTCAGTATAGGTGGAGCTAGGATTTGTTAATCTTCTAGAAGAATATTTTTTGCCACTTGAGTTCTATTATTAGTCAAATCATCTCGGATGAACAATCTTTCAACACCTGAAGAGGCATTGCTGTACTCAAAATGCGTGCTCTAAATATACTTTCGTCGAGTTGTAGTAAGGGTTTGTTGGTATTCAAGAAGAATATTTTTGCCATTTGAGTTTTATTATTGGTCAAATGATTTCGGATGAACAATCTTTCGACACCTGAAGAAGCATTGCAGTACTCAAAACGCGTGTTCGAAAGCTACTTCAGTCGAGGTGGAGTAGGGGTTTGTTGATATTCATTTTTGACACTTGAGTTCTATTATTAGTCAAATCATCTCGAATCAAAAATCTTTTGACACCTGAAGAGGCATTGCTGTACTCATAATACGTGTTCTAAGGATACTTCCGTCTAGGCGCAGTAAGGGTTTGTTTATATTTATGAAAAATAATTTTTGCTATTTGTGTTTTATTATTGGTCAAATCATCTAGGATGACCAATCTTTCGACACCAGAAGAAGCATTGCAGTACTCAAAACGCGTGTTCGAAAGCTAATTCAGTCGAGGTGGAGTAAGGGTTTGTTGATATCCAAGAAAAATATTTTTTTGCCATTTGAGTTCTATTATTAGACAAATCATCTCGAATCAACAATCTTTCGAGGCATTGCTGTACTCAAAATCCTTGTTCTAAAGATACTTCCGTCGAGGTGGATTAAGGGTTTGTTTATATTTATGAAATATATTTTTTGCCATTTGGTTTCTATTATTGGTCAAATCATCTCGGATGGACAATCTTTCGACTCCTGAAGAAGCATTGCTGTACTCATAATGCGTGTTCTGAAGATACTTCCGTCGAGGTGGAGTAAGAGTTTGTTGATATTTAAAGAGAATTTTTTTTGCCATTTGAGTTCTATTATTGGTCAAATCATTTCAGATGAACAATCTTTCGACACCTGAAGAAGCATTGCTGTTTTCAAAATGAGTTTTCTAGAACTACTTCATTCGAGGTGGAGTAAGGGTTTGTTAATCTTCATGAAGACTATTTTTGCTATGTGAGTTCTATTACTGGTCATATCATCTCGGATGAACAATCTATCGACACCAGAAGAAGCATTGCAGTTCTCAAAACGCGTGTTCTAAAGCTACTTCCGTCGAGGTGGAGTAAGGGTTTGTTTATATTTATGAAAAATATTTTTTGCCATTTGTGTTCTATTATTGGTCATATCATCTCGGATGAACAATCTATCGACACCAGAAGAAGCATTGCAGTTCTCAAAACGCGTGTTCTAAAGCTACTTCCGTCGAGGTGGAGTAAGGGTTTGTTTATATTTATGAAAAATATTTTTTGCCATTTGTGTTCTATTATTGGTCATATCATCTCGGATGAACAATCTATCGACACCAGAAGAAGCATTGCAGTACTCAAAACGCGTGTTCTAAAGCTAATTCAGTCGAGGTGGAGTAAGGGTTTGTTGATATCCAAGAAAAATATCCAAGAAAAAGACTAATCATCTCGAATCAACAATCTTTCGAGGCATTGCTGTACTCAAAATCCTTGTTCTAAAGATACTTCCGTCGAGGTGGATTAAGGGTTTGTTTATATTTATGAATAATATTTTTTGCCATTTGGTTTCTATTATTGGTCAAATCATCTCGGATGGACAATCTTTCGACTCCTGATGAAGCATTGCTGTACTCATAATGCGTGTTCTGAAGATACTTCCGTCGAGGTGGAGTAAGGGTTTGTTGATATTTAAAGAGAATTTTTTTGCCATTTGAGTTCTATTATTGGACAAATCATTTCAGATGAACAATCTTTCGACACCTGAAGAAGCATTGCTGTTTTCAAAATGAGTGTTCTAGAGCTACTTCAGTATAGGTGGAGCTAGGATTTGTTAATCTTCTAGAAGAATATTTTTTGCCACTTGAGTTCTATTATTAGTCAAATCATCTCGGATGAACAATTTTTCAACACCTGAAGAGGCATTGCTGTACTCAAAATGCGTGTTCTAAATATACTTCCGTCGAGTTGTAGTAAGGGTTTGTTGATATTCAAGAAGAATATTTTTGCCATTTGAGTTTTATTATTGGTCAAATGATTTCGGATGAACAATCTTTCGACACCTGAAGAAGCATTGCAGTACTCAAAACGCGTGTTCGAAAGCTACTTCAGTCGAGGTGGAGTAGGGGTTTGTTGATATTCATGAAGAATAATTTTTGACACTTGAGTTCTATTATTAGTCAAATCATCTCGAATCAAAAATCTTTTGACACCTGAAGAGGCATTGCTGTACTCACAATACGTGTTCTAAGGATACTTTCGTCTAGGCGCAGTAAGGGTTTGTTTATATTTATGAAAAATAATTTTTGCTATTTGTGTTTTATATTTGGTGAAATCATCTAGGATGACCAATCTTTCGACACCAGAAGAAGCATTGCAGTACTCAAAACGCGTGTTCGAAAGCTACTTCCGTCGAGGTGGAGTAAGGGTTTGTTTATATTTATGAAAAATATTTTTTGCCATTTGTGTTCTATTATTGGTCAAATCTTCTCGGATGACCAATCTTTCGACACCTGAAGAAGCGTTTCTGTTTTCAAAATGAGTGTTCTAGAGCTACTTCAGTATAGGTGGAGTGAGGATTTGTTAATCTTCTAGAAGAATATTTTTTTCCATTTTAGTACTATTACTGGTCAAATCAACTCGAATGAAAAGTCTTTCAACACCTGGAGAAGCATTACTGTATCCTAAATGCTTTTTTTAGAGCTACTTCAATCGAGTTAGAGGAAGGGTTTTTAGAAAGTTTTGAAGAAACTGTTTTGCCATTTTGAGTTTTATTATTGGTCAAATCATCTGGGATAAACAATCTTTCGACGCTAGGAGAAGCTTTGCTGTACTCATAATGCGTGTTCTAAAGATACTTCCGTCAAGGTGAAGTAAGGGTTTGTTGATATTCAAGAAGAATATTTTTGCCTCTTGAGTTCTATTACTGGTCAAATCATCTCGGATGTACAATCTTTCGACAGCTGAAGAGGCATTGCTGTACTCAAAACGCGTGTTCTAAAGCTACTTCCGTCGAGGTGGAGTAAGGGTTTGTTTATATTTATGAAAAATAATTTTTGCCATTTGGGTTCTATTATTGGTCAAATCATCTCGGATGACCAATCTTTCGACACCTAAAGAAGCATTGCTGTACTCATAATGCGTGTTCTAAAGATACTTCCGTCGAGGTGGAGTAAGGATTTTTTGATATTCAAGAAGAATATTTTTGCCAGTTGAGTTCTATTATTGGTCAAATCATCTCGAATGAACAATCTTTCGACACCTGAAGAAGCATTGCTGTACTCATAATGCGTGTTCTAAAGATACTTCCGTCGAGGTGGAGTAAGGGTTTGTTGATATTCAAAAAAAATTTTTTGGCCATTTGAGTTCTATTATTAGACTAATCATCTCGAAACAACAATCTTTCGATACCTGACGAGGCATTGCTGTACTCGAAATGCGTGTTCTAAAGATACTTCCGTCGAGGTGGAATAAGGGTTTGTTTATATTTATGAAATATATTTTTTGCCATTTGAGTTCTATTATTGGTCAAATCATCTCGGATGGACAATCTTTCGACACCAGAAGAAGCATTGCAGTTCTCAAAACTCGTGATCTAAAGCTACTTCCGTCGAGGTGGAATAAGGGTTTGTTTATATTTATGAAAAATATTTTTTGCCATTTTGGTTCTATTATTGGTCAAATCATCTCGGATGAACAATCTTTCGACACCTGAAGAAGCATTGCTGTACTCATAATGCGTGTTCTAAAGATACTTCCGTCGAGGTGGAGTAAGGGTTTGTTGATATTCAAAAAATATTTTTTTGCCATTTGAGTTCTATTATTAGACTAATCATCTCGAAACAACAATCTTGCGACACCTGACGAGGCATTGCTGTACTCGAAATGCGTGTTCTAAAGATACTTCCGTCGAGGTGGAGTAAGGGTTTGTTTATATTTATGAAATATATTTTTTGCAATTTGAGTTCTATTATTGGTCAAATCATTTCGGATGAACAATCTTTTGACACCTGAAGAAGCATTGCAGTTCTCAAAACTCGTGATCTAAAGCTACTTCCGTCGAGGTGGAATAAGGGTTTGTTTATATTTATGAAAAATATTTTTTGCCATTTGGGTTCTATTATTGGTCAAATCATCTCGGATGAACAATCTTTCGACACCTAAACAAGCATTGCTGTACTCATAATGCGTGTTCTAAAGATACTTCCGTCGAGGTGGAGTAAGGGTTTGTTGATATTCAAAAAGAATTTTTTTTGCAATTTGAGTTCTATTATTGGTCAAATCATTTCGGATGAACAATCTTTTGACACCTGAAGAAGCATGGCTGTTTTCAAAATGAGGGTTCTAGAGCTACTTCAGTCGAGGTGGAGTAAGGATTTGTTGATATTCATTAAGAATATTTTTTGCCACTTGAGTTTTTTTATTAGTCAAATCATCTCGGATGAACAATCTTTCGACACCTGAAGAGGCATTGCTGTACTCAAAATGCGTGTTCTAAATATACTTCCGTCGAGGTGGAGTAAGGGTTTGTTGATATTCAAAAAGAATTTTTTGCAATTTGAGTTCAATTATTGGTCAAATCATCTCGGATGAACAATCTTTCGACACCTGAAGAAACATTGCTGTACTCAAGATGCGTGTTCTAACGATTCTTCCGTCGAGGTGGGGTAAGGGTTTGTTTATATTTATGAAAAATATTTTTTGCCATTTGAGTTCTATTATTGGTCAAATCATTTCGGATGAACAATCTTTCGACACCTGAAGAGGCATTGCTGTTTTCAAAATGAGTGTTCTAGAGCTACTTCATTGGCGGTGGAGTAAGGGTTTGTTAATCTTCATGAAGAATATTCTTTGCCATTTTAGTACTATTACTGGTCAAATCATCTCGGATGGAACCTCTTTCGACACCTGGAGAAGCATTACTGTACCCAAAATCCTTTTTCTAGAGCTACTTCATTCGAGTTAGAGGAAGGGTTTTTAGATAGTTTTGAAGAATATATTTTGCCATTTGAGTACTACTAGTGGTCAAATCATCTCGATTAAAAAATCTTTCGACACCTGAAGAAACGTTGCGGTACTCATAGTGCGTGTTCTAAAGCTAATTCAGTCGAGGTGGAGTAAGGGTTTGTAGATCGTTATGGAGAATATTTTTTGTCATTTTGAGTTCTATTTTTGGTCAAATAATCTCGGATGAACAATTTTTCGACACCAGAAGAAGCATTGCTGTACTCAAAATGTGTGGTCTAAAGATACTCCCGTCGAGGTGGAGTAAGGTTTTGTTGATATTCAAGAAGAACATTTTTGCCATTTGAGTTATATTATTGGTCAAATCATCTCGGATGAACAATCTCTCGACACCTGAAGAGTCATTGCTGTACTCAAAATACGTGTTCTAAAGCTACTTCAGTCGAGGTGGAAAAAGGGTTTGATCTTCATGAAGAATGTTTTTTACCATTTTAGTTCTATTAGTGGTCAAATAATGACGGATGAAAAAACTATCGACACCTGAAAAAGCATTGCTGTACTCAAAACCCGTGTTCTTGAGCTACCTTAATGGAAGTGGAGCAAAGGCCTAATGATCTTCATGAAAAATATAGATTGTCATTTGTGTGTCATCAGTGTTCTATTCGTCTCGGGAGTAAGCTCTTCATACCTCAAAAAGCATTGTTATATCAACACGCAAGTGCTAAAGCTACCTTAACAGAAGGGGAGCAAAGGCCATTAGGCCATCTTCATGAAGAATATAGATTGTCATTTGTGTGTCATCAGTGTTCTGTTCATCTCGGGAGTAAAGCTTTTCACACCTTACAAAGCATTGTTATCCTAAACACGCGAGCTCTAAAGCTATTTTAATGGAAATGGAGCAAAGGCCTATTGATCTTCATGAAGAATATAGATTGTCATTTGTGTGCCATCAGTGTTCTGTTCATCTCGGGAGTAGAGCCTTTCACACCTTACAAAGCATTGTTATCCTAAACTCGCGAGCTCTAAAGCTATTTTAATGGAAGTGGAGCAAAGGCCTAATGATCTCTACGAAGAATTTATTCTGTCATTTTGTGTCATCAGTGTTCTATTCATGTTGGGGGATGAGCTCTTAATACCTTTAAAAGCATAGTTATCCTCAACACGCGAGCTCTAAAGTTACCTTAATGGAGTGGAGCTAAGAAATAATGGATCTTCAAGAAGAATATATTCTGTTACTTGTGTGTTAACAGTGTTCTGTTCATCTCGGAGATAAAGCTTTTCATAACTTAAAAAGCATTGTTATCCTCAACAAGCGAGTTCTAAAGCTACCTTAATGGAAGTGAAGCGAAGGCCAGATCATCTAAATGATGAATATATTCTGTTATTTGTTTGTCATTAGTGTTGTGTTTATCTCAGGGGATAAGTTTTTCATACCTCAAAAATCATTGACCATAACAAGTAAGTCATAAAGCTACCTTAATGTAAGTGGAGCAAAATTCAGATGATCTTCATGAAGAATACATTCTGTTAATAGTGTGTTATTAGTGTTCCGTTTATCTAGGAGGAAAGATTTTTATACCTCAAAAAGCAGTGGTATCCTCAACACGTGAGTTCTATAACTACCTTAATGGAAGTGAAGTAAAGGCCATATGATCTTCATAAGAATATATTCTTTCATTTGTGTGTCATGAGTGTTCTTTTTATATCGGGGCAAAAGCATTTCATACTTTAAAAAGCATTGCTATCCTCAATACGCGAGTTCTAAAACTAACTCAATGGAAGTGGAGTAAAGGCCTGAATATCTTCAAGAAGATTATATTCTTTTTTTGCGTGTCATCAGTTTTCTGTTCATCTCAGGAGAAAAGGTTTTCATACCTTAAATAAAATTGTTATCCTCAACACACGAGTTCTAAAGCTAACTTAAAGGAAGAGAAGCGAAGGCCAAATGATCTTCATGAAGAATATATTCTGTTATTTGTGTGTCATCTGTTCATCTCGGGGGAAAAGCTTTTCATACCTTAAATATCATTGTTATCCTCAACACGCGACTTCTAAATTTAGATTAATCCAAATGGAGCAGTGGCCTAATGATCTTCATGGAGAATATATTCTGTTATTTGTGTCTCGTCAGTGCTTTGTTCATCTCAAGGTAGAGGCTTTCATACCTTAAATAGCATTCTTATCCTCAACAAGCGAGTTCTAAATTACCCTAATCTATATGGAGCAGCGCCCTAATGATCTTCACGAAGAATATATTCTGTTACTTGTGTCGTCAGTGCTTTGTTCATCTCAAGGTAGAGGCTTTCATACCTTAAATAGCATTCTTATCCTCAAGAAGCGAGTTCTAAATTACCCTAATCTATATGGAGCAGCGCCCTAATGATCTTCACGAAGAATATATTCTGTTATTTGTGTGTCATCAGTGTTCTGTTCGTATTAGGGGAAACGTTTTCATACCTTAGAAAGCATTGTTATCCTCAACACGCGTGTTCTAAAGCTAACTTTAAGGAAGAGAAGCAAAGGCCAAATGATTTTCATGAAGAATATATTCTGTTACTTGTGTGTCGTCAGTGCTTTGTTCATCTCAAGGTAGAGGCTTTCATACCTTAAATAGCATTCTTATCCTCAAGAAGCGAGTTCTAAATTACCCTAATCTATATGGAGCAGCGCCCTAATGATCTTCACGAAGAATATATTCTGTTATTTGTGTGTCATCAGTGTTCTGTTCGTATTAGGGGAAACGTTTTCATACCTTAGAAAGCATTGTTATCCTCAACACGCGTGTTCTAAAGCTAACTTTAAGGAAGAGAAGCAAAGGCCAAATGATTTTCATGAAGAATATATTCTGTTATTTGTGTGTCGTCAGTGCTTTGTTCATCTCAAGGTAGAGGCTTTCATACCTTAAATAGCATTCTTATCCTCAAGAAGCGAGTTCTAAATTACCCTAATCTATATGGAGCAGCGCCCTAATGATCTTCACGAAGAATATATTCTGTTATTTGTGTGTCATCAGTGTTCTGTTCGTATTAGGGGAAACGTTTTCATACCTTAGAAAGCATTGTTATCCTCAACACGCGTGTTCTAAAGCTAACTTAAAGGAAGAGAAGCAAAGGCCAAATGATCTTCATGAAGAATATATTCTGTTATTTGTGTGTCATCAGTGTTCTGTTCGTATTAGGGAAAACGTTTTCATACCTTAGAAAGCTTTGTTATCCTCAACAAGCGTGTTCTAAAGCTACCTTGATGTAAGTGGAGCAACGGCCTAAATATCTTCATGAAGATTATATTCTGTTATTTGTGTGTCATGAGTTTTCTGTTCATCTCGTTGGAAACCGTTTCATACAACAAAAAGCATTGTTATCCTCATCACTCACATTCTAACGCTACCTTAATGAAAGTGGAGCAAAGGCCTAATGATCCTAATGCAGAATATAATCTGTTATTTGTGTGTCATCAGTGTTCTGTTCATCTCGAGGTAAAAGCTTTTCATACCTCAATAAACAATTTTGTCCTCAAGTTTTAAAGCTACCTTAATAGAAGTGAATCAAACGCCAGATGATCTAATGAAGGATATATCTGTTGTTTGTGTGCCATCAGTGTTATGTTCATCTCGAGGAAAAAGCTTTTCATACCTTATATAACATTGTTGTCTTCAACAAGCGAGTTTTAAAGCTACCTTAATAGAAGTGAATCAAAGGCCAGATGATCTTCATGAAGGATATATTCTGTTATTTGTGTGTCATGAGAGTTCTTTTCATAAAGTTGCAAAAGCATTTCATAATCTAAAAAGCATTGTTATCCTAAATACGCGAGTTCTAAGGGAACTACACTCAGTGTAGCAAAGGCCTAATGATCCTTATGAAGAATATAATCTGTTATTTATGAGTCATCAGTGTTCTGTTCATCTCGAGGAAAATACTTTTCATACCTCAAAAAACATTGTTGTCCTCAACAAGCGAGTTTTAATGCTACATTACTAGAAGTTAAGTAAAGGCCAGATGATCTTCATGAAGAATATATTCTGTTATTTGTGTGTCGTCAGTGTTCTGTTCATCTTAGGGAAAACGTTTTCATACCTTAGAAAGCATTGATATCCTCAACACGCTTGTGCTTAAGCTACCTTGATACAAGTAGAGCAAAGGCCTAAATATATTCATGAAGAATATATTCGGTCATTTGTGTGTCAAATGTTTTCTGTTCATCTCGGGGGTAAGTGTTTCATACAACAAAAAGCATCGTTATCCTCATCACTCATGTTCAAACGCTACCTTAATGAAAGTGGAACAAATGCCTAATGATCCTTATGAAGAATATAAAAGTTTTGTTTATATTATAATAAATGAATATATGTTTAAGGCGTATTAATAAACTTAGCAGTTGATAAAACTGAAATTAAAAATATTCTTAGGCATCCATATGTTAGTTTTCCTAAATCGGAATTTTTTTATATTCTGTCCCACAAAAAGAAATTATAACGAAGCTTTTGAATGAAATCAAACGACAAAATTAAACCCAATGAAACACCAAAAAGTTATTTAATATCTTATATTTAGAAAATAAGTTGTAGTTATTATTAATATTACCAGAAAATTGTTGCACCAAATATAATGAATCTTATTCGGGTGTCTTAAATACTTAATTCCATTTCATTTTTTCTAAGAGTTACATTTTAATTAATTATTTTATAATTAGTTTTGAAGTACATTTTACTCACATTTAGATATTAGACTTGTCGAATTATTTTTATTTTTAAACTTTAGATTTGTCAAAACTTCAAAGTTTTTTAGTCTTAATGTGTCACTCTAATAGACTTTTACTACTTTCGTGAATACTAGATATAATTCTCGAATAATCAAAATTACTGGCTACTTATGGAATACAAACAAACAAAGATGCAATAATTTGTTTATACACTTAAAACAAGAAGTTATAAATTAACTACCTATTCCTAGAATCACCTTATTTCTGAAAATTATTCTACTTATGAATAATCTCATCGGAAATAGCAACAGTTTCATCACGACGTGAAAGATTATCTTACATTGAAACTTACATAGCTTCTTTGAACGTTAGGGTTTCAGCTCTAAGTCTCACTCCACAGCCCTCTAGGTTTCGCCTGCATTAGGGTAACAATCGAAAACACTTAGCCAGCTTTCCATTTGCGATTAACTGTTGGAAACAATACCTCCCGCACGCTTAGAATTCGTCAACAGGGGTGTCAATTACGAGCATTTAATGCAAATTATACTCTAAGACTTTTAAAAAAATTATTATAAATCTTTTAATGTAAGGATTATATCAAGGCTTTGATTATTTTACTATTACACTTTTATTGTAACGTTAATTGTAAAATAGTAAATAAATTTCACGCCGAAACTTTCATTCTAATGTTAACTCCAAGAGTGGTAACCACTTTATGAAGCAATAGTTATAAACACTAAATGAAGTAAAAATGGTAACCCCTTTATGAAGAAATAGTATTAACCACTTTATAAAGTAATTATGTGAATCACTTGTTGAAGAAACAGTGGTAACCACTTTATGAAGCAATAGTTGTAAACACTTTATAAATTAAGAATGATGGCTACTACTTCATCAATAGTTCATTTGATGAAGCTAAAGTCGTGAGCCCTTGATAAAGCAACAGTTATGAAGTAACAGGGATAACAACTTATGGGGCAAACTTAGTACCCACTAAATGAAGTAAAAATGGTAACCCCTTTATGAAGAAATAGTATTAACCACTTTATAAAGTAATTATGTGAATCACTTGTTGAAGAAACAGTGGTAACCACTTTATGAAGCAATTGTAAACACTTTATAAATTAAGAATGATGGCTACTACTTCATCAATGGTTTATTTAATGAAGCTAAAGCCGTGAGCCCTTGATAAAGTAACAGTTATGAAGTAACAGGGATAACAACTTATGGGGCAAACGTAGTACCCACTAAATGAAGTAAAAATGGTAACCCCTTTATGAAGAAATAGTATTAACCACTTTATAAAGTAATTATGTGAATCACTTGTTGAAGAAACAGTGGTAACCACTTTATGGGGCAACAGTAATAGCAACTCTATAAATCAATCTTGCACTACCTCCCAGCCATAGCCTATGCGAGGCCCGGTACAAAAACTTTTTCGGGGCCCTTCAATTGGCACTCTCCTTCATTCCATCTCATTTACATTTTTGAGGGGTCCGGTGTAAACATTTTTTTTTTTTTTTTTGCAGACCCTCTATTGGCAAACATGTTGCACTACCTCCCACCCATAGCATGTGCGGAGCCTGGTGCAAAACATCCTGCGGGGCCTCTTCAATTTGGCACCCTTCTTGCATCCCTATCCGCCAGTCTAATTAATCCTAATAACGCACACCACCGTTGGAGGATTTTGAAAAAAACAAGAATATTAATGTTGAAGAAATAGAATCTAGAATATCCCCCTCCTTTAAATGAATTATGACAAATAACCCTACACGGGCCGTGGACGGGGCGCGTATATACAATTTAATGTTACTAATTATAATTAAAGAAGATTTAAATAGTTTATCTGTTGGAGTCTTCCTTAAGTCTATCTGTTACTTTGGTCTGCTTACTGGTTACCTCGGGAAGACGGCATGCAGCGGAATGTGTTCCCTCAGTCACCAGGCAGACACCAAGGATCTGTTCTCTTCGGCTCTCACTATCAGAATCCTACTTTTCCTAACTTGGTTATATTATAACTGTATGAAACAACTGTGGCGTAATGTTTAACATAAATAAATGAAACCTCTATACCACAAATGACTTTTTTCTTTTATTTAAAACCCTATGCACATTTCGATTGCATAGCAATCATCCTCAGAGGTAATTTACATGTAAATTAATGAAATTAATTTTAATTATTAATTTTAAAAGGGGCCGGAAAATAAAATTTATCACAATCAGCTGTTAAATTCAGACACGGTCCGCTGAGGAGTGCCGGTCTCCCGTGGTGACCAATGAAACTACTTACTATTTTTCATTTACGGAGATCGAGGTTTGGTGGTAATATATAAAAAAAAAAAAAACGTTACACTATGCATCACGAAAAGTAGATAGCAAAAGAAAACATATTATAGGTCCTATATTATTAATACCTAACTATTATAAAATATCAATTGCACAGTAGTACATTATATTACAATGAAAATATGGACAAAAACCCATTATCACAAAAATAATAAAAAACAATTAATTTTACCTATGGTTAAATACGTTGTTTTACGGTTAGAACTTAGGCCTTACATTTGAGTTAAATGAGTAAAAACGAAACAAAAAATCGGAGAGGTCAAGTATTACTAAGTATCTTTTCATTAACATCCAAGAATAAGAAATAAGAGTGCAAGATCGATCTATGCTGCAGTAATGATTAAATGGTTAATGTTGTGGGTAATCGATACAGGTTAAATTTATACTGATTGGGAAATAGTGTACAGTTATTCTTCATAATACTGTTTAGAGTCCGCAAAGAACGTGCAAAGCGGTCACTTGGTCAAAAAAGGACTAGCAAAATTTTAACTTGTTATTGGTTACACTACCTTTATCATTTATTCCCCAAGAGCTTTGTTATATTTCCTTTATCTTTAAATATAACTTCGAAAATTTTATTTGGTTAATAAGAACATTTTAAAACTTTACAGAAGAACAAGGGGTGAAACAAACGTTAGCCCACGTACGCAGTTGCATCTCTGCAACTTGTCTTAACTGCTTAGAAAGCTAGGAATAGGAATTGGTTATAGTTTGTAGAGCGGTAACAAGGAGTGGAATGCGATCATTTATAAAGCGGCAGGTTCCGTTGGGAGGGTCATGTAGATCTATGAGTTAATACTCTTTCATTACCTGTCGTATAATCATGGCATATGTGTGATAGTGTGTTTGACCTATTTATGTATAAAAGAATATCTTTATAATGGTTTATTAAGTTTTACTTGGATAAAGCAATTACTAAAGCCGCTGTTTGTATTTCTGGCCCAACAATGAAATACAAGTATTCATCCAAGAGATTGGTTCTATTATTTCTTTTAATATCTCTATGAAATTAAATATACTTCGAACTAAGTTTCGAAGCACACTTTCCACTCTAAAAGAAGTACTTCTAAAACGTATTTTGATGCAACAACTCACGAGTTGATTCAATTTTTACCCAAGATGAATATTTTAAGTTACTGAGAATAACATTGCATTCAGGGAAATTCTTTTAAATGATGTTAAGTTCAAGAATAAGACTTGTCCGATAAAAACGTCAACTGGTGCAAAGCGACTCTCGGTTGCCAATGTAAAAAAAATAAATAGCAGCCCTTGTATTAACTTCGAAGTAAAATAAGACATTAGGGTAACTTGGTTTCACATTTCAAATCATATTATTGCTGAGAATATTTTACTGTAATCTATGCAATCGTAAGATCGAGTTTTGTGAAATACTCCCCCCGGTCTTAACCCAGACATTTTGTGATGCTGGTGTTAAAAGTTGACTAGATCCGTAATATAAGACTAGAGGAAACCAACCACTCGAGACTCAGAAACAGCGGTACTGGGCCAGTCCAAGTGTGATGGACCTTCATCTTACCGCACCTCCTTGCTCCCTCTTTCGTACATTCACATATTTTTCTTTGAATTGAAAAGATTTTGCCGCAAGGGAGCCAGCATCCGGGACAGCTAACGCACGACATCTTTGCCCTCTCCAGTCTTTATTCAAACATATTCATTTCGTCTTGCTTCTTTTTTATATTAGTATTATTATCCAACGTATTTTACACTTCTTTGTTCGGGTCACGTAAAGAGAAAAACGCTTTTGAAAGCGGTTGCCGATTTCTTTGATGTGGCCGCAAGGAGCTCTTTATCCTTTAGTAAAGTTGATTTGATTCCATACATTGCAGGAATGCTTAGATGATATTGCATTTGAATTTTTCGTTGTTCAAATAGGATAACCTTAGGGTACATTTCTCACTTGGCACTTTACGCAATTTTACTAAAACGTAATATTATAGACAACGGTAAAAATTAAAACAGTTTACTCTAAATCTCACTACATATTATTTTAATAAAACAAACAGAGTAGTTTCGACGTCGATTTAGCCTTCATCAGTGGTTGTCTGCTACTGTATTAGAAAAGTAGCCAAGCACTGATGTTGGCAACTTCGTCGTTGTAACAAGTCTGTTTGTTTTAATAAACTAGTCTGTTTGTTTTAATAAACTAGTGTGTTTGTTTTAATAAACTAATGTGTAGTGAGGTTTGGAGTAAATTGTTTAAATTTTTACCGTGGTGAATTGTTCTCACTAGCTAAGCTCTAATTAACGTAATAGTATTATGATAAATATACTATTATATAAAAATCTAATAGCGTGCGCGCGTGTGTGTGTTTGTGTGTGTTTTACTCAATCACGTTAAAACTACTGGAACCACTGAGCTGAAATTTTACATGGACATTCTCAAGATCCCAGGTTAACACATAGGCCTGTTTTTATATAGACATTCCGCTTTAACGGGCCTTGAAATCTCCCTTAACACTCAATTATCTATACTCCATTATGTACTTGGCCTAATCAGCTGATAGTAATTGTGTATGTAATCTCCTGTAAAAGTCACTTTTAAACACAATTAAACATACATACTGTACACAATAAACTATGATTTGATTGATTCATTGGGATTTAAATTCAGTAAATTAAATTCATCCCAAATACAAATATATATTAAATCAACACAAATATACGTCACACCCGTACGAAGGACGGGTACTCTGCTAGTGTTTTTTATAAAATACTAGCAGTGTACCCGACCTTCATACGGGGTTTACGTGTATTTGTATTGGTATAATTTGTATTTGTATTTGGGGTGAATTTAATTTACTAAAGTTAAATCCTAATAAATATATATCAACTATAGTTTATAAATTTACTGAATATTGTCTTGAAAAACCAAAAGAAGGAAAAGCTTCTGCTTGCAAGATGACATTTGAAAGATGAATAACAACAAACAATCAGCTGTTTTAATATGTTTAAAAGTGACTTTTGCATCTGATTATCAGCTGATTAAGCCAAGTCAAATATATAATCGAGTAAGATATTTGAATATAAACAGAGTTTTGAAGGCCAATGGCGGTGCCATGACGGACTTTCTAAATTAAAATAGGCCTATGTGTTAACCAGAGACCAAAAGAATGTCCATGTAAAATTTCAGCTCAATGGGTCCAGTAGTTTTTACATGATTGAGTAACACACACATACACACGCACCACACAAACACACACACACACACACACGCACGCACGCGTGCACACACACACGCACGCACGCACGCGCGCGCGCACGCGCACACACACACACACACACATACACACATATGAATATGTGTGGTATAGACGAAAGCGAAAAGGCCTATTTGATAGAAAATTATCTATGAATGCTATAACACTACCTTTTATACCCCATGACTTTAAAGTGCTCAATATTCCTCTTTTCCACGCCATATCATACACCTTCTCAATGTTGACGATAATAGCAATGAGTGTTTGATACAAGAGAAAGGCACCAGTAGACGCTTTTAAATAAGTTGGAGAACGATCACTTAGCAGAAATAAACCCAGTTCCATTTTTACACTCTCCATATGTTTCCCTCGATTCATTTCATTAATTTTGAGCAAATTAATTTAAATTTAGAGTATTCACAAATATTGAATGTTAGTTTTTATTACCTATTTTAAAACCTTTCAAAGATCGGATCTGAAAACGTGTTGAATTAAAATTTTTCAGTTATTTTGCAATTTTACCAATTCTTTCCATTAATTTTTTTGTTTGTTTGAAACTTTGACTTACGCATTAACTAAGTTAGAAGTAAGTTGTTATTTGTATTTGATTAAATCTCGCTCACACAATATTAGTTTCAATTGGTACTTTTGAGTAAATGCCGTTTTACTTGACAAAGTGGTAACCAACTCCGACTGTCCCAATGCTTACGTTAAGCGAGAATACATTACAAACAAGGAAGAAATTATTTATAATTAACAATATACAAGCCTGTTACTGTATTTCCGTGTTTTTATAATGTAGCTACAAAGTATTCGGATGGATTCGATTTGGATAGAAATTACTGATCTCGTTCTTGCTCCGGGGGTGAACATCATGAACAAAGATTTCGCCAATGGCAATATCGAACTCTTCGAAGAACTTATGAGAGATGATGTGGAAAAGGATCTCAGGACTAAACGCCGGTGGCGGAACAAGCAGCAGGCATGGCGCAGGCGACAACGAAGAGAAGCTGAAGCAGCCTCCCTATAAAAATAAGATATTTTCTGTATTTCAAAAAAATTGTATTTTTTCTTTTTCTTTTTAAAGATGTTTGTTTTTGTGTAAACATTTTTTGAAATAAATATCCCAAATCTGTTTTTACAGTACATATAAGCTCAGGCTAGTCTGACTGTGTAAGTAGATCTACATCATGGATCCCCAAAACTGGCAAGTCAAGGTGGCTCGAGTCCAGTAGGAAAGTAATAAGATAAATTTAATCTATTTAATATTATAGGAACAAACTTGATGTTGCTAATGACTTGCGATGTGCCCTTACTAAAATACAACCTCAAATAGGCATGCTAGTGTACAAAAGTGCAAGCTCATCTATCTCACTAACAAAGAGATGACTCATTTTTCTCTTTTTAAATTTATCTTGCAAATTAAAACTTGATATGTTATATGATGTGTCTTGTGAAAGTATGTATAAATAAATAATTTGTTTTCAATATAATATTTGATGCTATTTCATATGCTAATACTGTATATTTCTAGTGTAAAGAGGAGGGGGCGTGGGAGGGTTTCATTTTCAATAGGAGGGGGCGTTGTACCGAACTCCTGGTCGACATAGTTTGAAGACTCCGTCTCCTCAGCGCCACATCCTCAGCGTCGCGTCTCCTGAGCGCCGAGCGGGCTACCTGGCATAATTTGACGTTTTTGACAGCCGAATTGGAATTCACAAAAGCAACGAACCGAGGTAATGGCGTGTGCCCAACTGAGCATAGTAGATGATCAGCATTGTAATGAAGCAGATTTTGCACACACTTCATCGCAGACATGATACGGCTCGAATTCTAAAGTAACATAATGCATGGTAATTAAGCTTATCGACTCTCGTACTTTTGAAATGTTCGCAGTTAATGTTGAATGAATATGTAGAGCCACTTATATATTACTAGAAAGATTTGGTTTAATATTACAAATCAAGTCCAGAATATAAAAAGCTGCCTCCTGGCTTTGTTTCTTAAATATTTAATCAGTGTTACACAATCAAAATTATGGTCAAAAATTTTTAGAAGAACTAATACATACTATACACAACTTAAGTATAATAAAGGAGTTAAATTAACAATATACTCATTAGAATTTGCGATATTTAGAAAATAACAATAACATTTTATTTTTCCGACACTGAATATGGTCAAATTACTTTAAAATGGCTATTGATATCAACAATAGTAAAAATTTAAAACCTTTTAAAAAACTCTCCATCTTTAGCTATAGATAAAATCCATCTTTAGCAATACAAAATAAAAAGCATTAACACAAAAGATAAACTGTCAAAATGTTTTGAGCTGGCAAAATAAACAATTTAAAATCTGTGACCCATTTATATTTAGCATTATTACCAACTAGACCCTAATAAAACAAATATGAATGAATTTTTAAAATAATAAATAATAAGCAAAGATAAAATTAAGGCAATATAAGCAATGATAAAAACCTTTTTACTTAAAATCGGGCCATAATGTAAAATATATTTTAATATATAATTCACAGTATGGACGCTGAGGAGACTCGGCACTGGGGAGACGCCACGTAGTTGGAAGATCAAAGCAGGTAGAAACAAATTTTCTACTTATTACCAAATTTATCTTAACCAGGTAATTTTGTAGCTGTTCAGTAATGTAGTGTAATATAGTGAAGTATTGGTTGCAGTTAGCAAACCAGTACTTATAGTTTGCGATACTTGAAATCACTGGTTTCTTGTTTAGAATATTTTAATAGCTTATTATATGAGAAAAGCAAAATATCGGAGTTGACTACTTTATCAGATAATACTAACGCCTCAAAGTTACCCTCGTATTTTGTTAAAAGTTCAAATAATGTAGTTTTCATTGAATTATTCTTAGATAGCTTATTGTCAATTGTATTCTGTTAGCATCCAGATCGAAATAAATATTTATGTAAAGAATAAAATAAAGATAATTTTAGGTTTTTAACAAGTTAACACTTCATTTTGATCATAGATATTTTACCCTATAAGAAGTTACCATAATTTGTTACATTTTTAGAAAACGACTGGAGTTTTAGCCAACCATTTACTTTCCCCCAACCTATAGACTAATTATTCAGCTTCATTTAATTCCTATTGTCCAGGGGGTTTATCTACGTAAATACTTATCACGTCCGTACGAGAAGCAACGAAGTCTCGGGGGTCAGGCGAAGGGATGATGTAGTCTGGGCTGCCGGGCTGCGCCGGCTTGTTAGCACTCGTGATCACTCAATAACTTAAAATAACTATTATAATGCGACCACGAACCACATCTCTGATCGTGTATCGCTGCTGGTGGTCCGGGACCCACCACATGCATTACCTTCTAGATTGAATTTAACCGATCCGTTATTCTGGTATCGAAAGAAACCAATTTTATAAAAACGTGTCGTCCAGAATGAAAGTTATTATTTAAATTACGAACTTTGGGAAACCCTTTAACAAGCTATAGTCACTAAATGGTCATTACTGTCGGTCTGGTTAAATGCATTGCACAAACATTTATAGTTTACAGTACAATAGCACTAGCTGGTGGTTTCATAGTTCTGTATGGTTTGAATCTTAAATGATTAATGGTCAGGCTATGAGTAGAAACCTGCCGTTATTTCAGCTGAGAGCAGGTTCACCCTGCACACGTATAATTTCCCAGTACCAGAGAATTACCTCCTCTTTACTTATTTGGGAAAAAAACGAAAGACCATTTTCCAGAAATATTTATGATTTTCTGGAAATTTTCCGGAGCAAAATTCACTCCTTGAATACTCTTGTAGAACCATACCCGTGGATTCCGGTTGTCTTTCGATCATGGCATTCGACTTATACACCTCAAAAACCCACGATTGATCATTTTCTAGCAATTGTTTTTGCTTCTGACATTTTTACCTCAACTCGTCCCTTCGCTAGCATCGTAGAGTCATACGCGTGCATCCCTATTGGCTTTCGATGATGGGATTGGACTCATAACCTCAATAATATCCCGATTAATACTTTTCTAGGTTTGGGAAAAACCTGTTGACATGTTCACCCCTATTCATACTCATGTTGAGCCATGCCTGTGCATCCCTTTTGGCTTTCGATGATGGGATTGGACTCAGAACCTCAAGAACACCCCAAGTGATCATTTTCTAGGTTTAGGACAAGCCTATTGACATGTTTACCCCTATTCATACTCATGTAGAGCCATGCCTGTGCATCCCTTTTGGCTTTCGATGATGGGATTGGACTCATAACCTCAATAATATCCCGAGTAATACTTTTCTAGGTTTGGGAAAAGCCTGTTGACAATTTCACCCCTATTCATACTCATGTGGAGCATGCCTGTGCATTCCTTTTGGCTTTCGATGATGGGATTGGACTCAGAACCTCGAAAACACCCCAAGTGATCATTTTCTAGGTTTGGGAAAAGCCTGTTGACATATTTACCTTTATTCATACTCATGTAGAGCCATGCCTGTGCATCCTTTTTGGCTTTCGATGATGTGATATGGGGTCATAACCTCAATAATATCCCGAGTGATCATTTTCTAGGTTTGGGAAAAGCCTGTTGACATGTTCACCCCTATTCATACTCATGTTGAGCCATGCCTGTGCATCCCTATTGGCTTTCGATGATGGGATTGGACTCAGAACCTCAAGAACACACCAAGTGATCATTTTCTAGGTTTAGGAAAAGCCTATTGACATGTTCACCGCTATTCATACTCATGTGGAGCCATGCCTGTGCATCCCTTTGGCTTTCGATGATGGAATTGGACTCATAACCTCAATAATATCCCGAGTAATACTTTTCTAGGTTTGGGAGAAGCCTGTTGACATGTTCACCCCTATTCATACTCATGTGGAGCATGCCTGTGCATCCCTTTTGGCTTTCAATGATGGGATTGGACTCAGAACCTCGAAAACACCCCAAGTGATCATTTTCTAGGTTTGGGAAAAGCCTGTTGACATGTTCACCCCTATTCATACTCATGTGGAGCATGCCTGTGCATCCCTTTTGGCTTTCGATGATGGGATTGGACTCAGAACCTCAAGAACACCCCAAGTGATCATTTTATAGGTTTAGGAAAAGCCTATTGACATGTTTACCCCTATTCATACTCATGTGGAGCCATGCCTGTGCATCCCTTTTGGCTTTCGATGATGGGATTGGACTCATAACCTCAATAATATCCCGAGTAATACTTTTCTAGGTTTGGGAAAAGCCTGTTGACATGTTCACCCCTATTCATACTCATGTGGAGCCATGCCTGTGCATCCCTTTTGGCTTTCGATGATGGGATTGGACTCAGAACCTCAAGAACACCCCAAGTGATCATTTTCTAGGTTTAGGAAAAGCCTATTGACATGTTCACCCCTATTCATACTCATGTGGAGCATGCCTGTGCATCCCTTTTGGCTTTCGATGATGGGATTGGACTCAGAACCTCAAGAACACCCCAAGTGATCATTTTATAGGTTTAGGAAAAGCCTATTGACATGTTTACCCCTATTCATACTCATGTGGAGCCATGCCTGTGCATCCCTTTTGGCTTTCGATGATGGGATTGGACTCATAACCTCAATAATATCCCGAGTAATACTTTTCTAGGTTTGGGAAAAGCCTGTTGACATGTTCACCCCTATTCATACTCATGTGGAGCCATGCCTGTGCATCCCTTTTGGCTTTCGATGATGGGATTGGACTCAGAACCTCAAGAACACCCCAAGTGATCATTTTCTAGGTTTGGGAAAAGACTGTTGACATATTTACCTTTATTCATACTCATGTGGAGCCATGCCTGTGCATCCTTTTTGGCTTTTGATGATGGTATTCGACTCAGAACCTCAATAATATCCCGAATGATCATTTTCTAGGTTTGGGAAAAGCCTATTGACATGTTTACCCCTATTCATACTCATGTGCATCCCGATTGACTTGCAATCATGGCATTTTACTCAGATTCCTCAAAAATCTTCAAGTGATCATTTTCCAGATATTTTTTTTATTTTCTGCAAATTTCATCACAGTTCACTCCTTTGACACTTTTGTAGATCCTCACCCGAGCATCCCCGTTGGCTTGTGTTGATTTCGTTGGTTTTTGCGCCATATAAAACTACCAGAGTGATTATTATCTAGCTTTCGTTTGGCTTATGACATTTTTACCCCAACTCCCTCCTTCATAAAGTCACACCTGTGCATCCCCGTTGGCTTCCGATGACGACATCGGGCTCAGCACCCTCAAAAATACCCCAAGTGGTTGTTTTCCATCCGATAGGACTCTGACACCTGAAATATATCATTTGTTGCTTCGTGGCGAAACAATAGAACCAATACATTTTCTAAAGAACACTCAAAAACCAATGGATATTTCCAATTGACTTCACTTGGAGCAGATGTAATTAGAGAACACGGATTTAATCTAACATTCAATATTCAAGGATAGCCTCTTCATAAAATTAGATCATTGCAACCTCGAGAAGATGAAAATTATATAAGTTCTTACAAAATATACTTCATGGGCAATATGGAGAAGCAATTTGATTGGCGTCAGGAGATAAACCCAATATTGAAAAAAGCAATTGTTGGAGTACATGAACATCATGCATTGGCCAGGATGTTCAAGACTGTGTAGGAGCGCATGCCAAATGATGAATACAAAGTCGTAATACGAACGGATAAAAGACCAGCTGGAACATACGAACGACTATTTAACGCTCAAACAATAGATGAAGTTACAATCATTGTTAGTGAATACTTTGAACGATATTGTGCTTAAACGTCTACAAACGCGATATAATGGACAACTACAAACATATGAAATACAACGTCCATATAACACGTTACAATACCCACTGATGTTTTGGGAAAGACATGGATATCACTCTATATCAAGATTATAAATCAATTTCATGATGAGAAAACTAACAAGAAGGTTGACTCGATGAATTATTACACATAACGTTAACGCGTCTTTGGGGATACTCGATGCTGGATGTATTAAATCGAATGGCAAAAAAGAGGATTGCCGCGAGCACACATTGTTATTTGATAATACAAAAATTCGTCCAGAACAAATAGATATCATATTTGCTGCAATTCCAAATCAGAAACCAATCCAGAACTACATGCTGCAATTAAGAATATGAATCATGGACTGTGTGGCGCATCAACTCACAATCACCGTGAATGTTCCACAGAAAGTGATTCAAACGTTATCCACGAAAAGGGCCCACGGTCAAAACATCCCTAGGCGGATTACCGTCAACCATCAAAGCGTCTGGGTTGAATTGGGCCCCTGGTCAGTAGGGGAACATTAGTTTTGTTAAGTGATCAGACATTTGTTTTTATTTTAATGTGCGATAGAATCAAAAACTAAAACATAAAGGAAGCAAATAAATACAATAAAACTATTAAAACATAAAGAAATAAAAAAATTCATTAAAAATACTGTACTTTCATATTTTAATTATTATTTAAACTTACTAATATTCCTACTCAATAACGTAGTGCTTGCCAGGTCAAGCGAGTATTCCATTACGTGTATGTGTTTGTTAACCCTATTACGGTGAAATGCTGAACCTTTCCAATTTGCCACCTGGTAATGGTGTTCCAATACCCACCAGGCAATAATGTTCCAATGGTCACCTGGCAATGGTGTTCCAATGCCACCTGGCAATGGTGTTCCAATGACCACCTGGCAATGGTGTTCCAATGGCCCCCGGCAATTGTGTTCCAATGGCCCCCTGGTAATGGTGTTCCAATGACCACCTGGCAATGGTGTTCCAATGACCACCTAGCAATGGTGTTCCAATGACCACCTGGCAATGGTGTTCCAATGGCCACCGGGTAATTTGGTTCCAATGACCACCTGGCAATGGTGTTCCAATGGCCGACTGTCAATGGTGTTCCAATGGCTACATGGTAATAATGTTCCAATGGCCCACTGGCAATGGTGTTCCAATGGCCACCTGGCAATGGTGTTCCAATGGCCCCCGGCAATGGTGTTCCAATGGCTCCCTGGCAATGGTGTTACAATGGCCCCCTGGCAATAATATTCCAATGGACCCATGGCAATGGTGTTCCAATGGCCCCTTGGCAATGGTGTTTCAATCGACCCCTGGCAATGGTGTTCCAATGGCCCCTTGGCAATGGTGTTTCAATCGACCCCTGGCAATGGTGTTCCAATGGCCCCCTGGAAATGATGTTCCAATGGCCACCTGGCAATGGTGTGGCCAGGGGGTTTTATCATATTGTGCACATATAACATAAAATATTATTACACGACTATTTATATTGTATAAAAAGGAGATGTTTCAATCGTCTAAAATAGATGCTTGACCACCATTTGACCGTAACCAAACATGTATTTTAGATGTTTGAATGTGTTTAAAGCTAAGGTGGATGCGAGCATTCCATTTTGTAGGTCATGATTGTAGAGGTATGGGTCCAATACCTCACCTGATCATTGACCATGGAGGCTATTACTGGTAACGATGTTTCTCCACTGGATCGTCGTAGATAACCCGATGATAATAAGAAGAACTATCATAACTAAAGTGAAAGGAAACTGTTTCCTGGTTGACAACAGTTGATTGTTCTATATTCGCCAATTATATGTTCTCGCGCGTGATACCCAAACAAAAAATGTAGTATATCACCAGGTTCTTCAATGAATAAATTAAAGCAAACAGAATGAAAACCAGGCAGAATAATGTAATTCATTTTTATTTTTAATAAATATTTCATCGTAATAA
>JBAIZL010000001.1:94418982-94423982 GCA_036971475.1 Prosapia bicincta | reverse complement strand
GATTAAGTCTTCAAATTGAAAGCTTTCCGGATCCCAAGTACTGGGTCTTTTGAATATTCACCAAGCCTTCTAATTAAATGGTAAACATTTATTTGAGTGGTGCTTCATTTCAGTCTAGGCTAGAACTTCAAATTAAAAGCTTTTGCAGTCTCCAGTTCTGAGTTATTTCAATATCGATCAAGCCTTCAAAGTGAATGCTCCCAGTTACGCAAGCGATGGATCACTTGAGTCTCGACAAGACTTAAAATTTAATACTCTCCAGTTATGCAAGCGATGTTTCACATGAGTCTTGATCAGGGCTTCAAATTAAATGCTCTCCAGTTATGCAAGAGATGGGTCACATGAGTGTTGATGAAGGCTTCAAAATAAATGCTCTCCAGTTATGCAAGCGATGTTTCACATGAGTCTTGATCAGGGCTTCAAATTTAATGCTCTACAGTTATGCAAGTGATGGATCACATGACTCTTCGTCGAGCATTCAAATTCAACGGTCTTAAATTATGCAAGTGATGGGTTACTTGAGTCTTGATCAAGCATTTATATTAAATGCTCTCCAGTTATCCAAATGATAGATCATTTGAGTCTTGATCAAACCTTCAAAATAAATGCTCTTAAATTATGCAAGTGATTTGTTATTTGAGTCTTGATCGATCCTACAAATTGAATGCTCTACAGTTATGCAAGTGATTGGTCACTTGAGTCTTGATCAAGCCTTCAACTTTGAATGCTCTCTAGTTATGCAATCAATGGGTCATTTTTGTCTTGGTCGAGCCTTCTAATTGAATGCACTCCAGGTATATAAGTGATAAGTGACTTGAGTCTTGGACAAGCCTACATATTTGAATTTTCTTGAGTTATGCAAGCGGTGGGTCATTTAAGTATTGGTTGAACCTTCAAATTGAATGCTCTCCAGTTATGCAATTAATAGGGGACTGAGTCTTGGGCAAGCTTTCAAATTCAATGCTCTCAAATTATGCAAGTGACGGGTTACTTGAGTCTTGATCAAAATATCTAAATGAATGCTCTCTAGTTATGCAAGTGTTAGTTGACTTGAGTCTTGGACAAGCCTACAAAAGTGAATGCTCTTGAGTTATGCAAGCGATGGGTCATTTAAGTTTTGATCAAACCTTCAAATTGAATGCTTTCCAGTTATGGAAGTGATAGGTGACTTGAGTCTTGGTCGATCCTTCCAATTTGAATGCTCTTGAGGTTTGCAAGTGATTGGTCATTTAAGTCTAGATCGAGCCTTCAAATTGAATATTCTCCAGTTTTGCAAGTGATAGGTGACTTGAATCTTGGTCGATCCTTCCAATTTGAATGCTCTTGAGGTTTGCAAGCGATTGGTCATTTAAGTCTAGATCGAGCCTTCAAATTGAATCTCTCCAGTTTTGCAAGTGATAGGGGACTTGAGTCTTGGTCGTGCCTTCCAATTTGAATGCTCTTGAGGTTTGCAAGCGATGGGTCATTTAAGTCTAGATCGAGCCTTCAAACTGCATATTCTCCAGTTCTGCAAGTGATAAGTGACTTGAGTCTTGGACAAGCCTTCATATTTGAATGTTCTACAGTTATGCAAGTGATTGGTCACTTGAGTCTTCATCGTGCCTTCAAATACAATGCTCCTAACTATGCAAGTGACGTGTTACTTCAGTTTTGATTAAACCTTCAAATTGAATTCATTCCAGGTATGCAACTAATGGATCACTTGAGTCTTCATCAAGCCTTTAAATTCAATGGACCTAATTATCTAAGTGATGGGTCACTTGAGACTGGATAGAGCTTTCAAAGTAGATGCTTTCCAAATATGCAAGTAATGGTTCAATCGTGTTTGGGTCAAAACTTCAAATAGTCTTCAGTTAAATGTTCTTAAATTACAATTAAATGGTCTTCAGCTACGCAAGTGATGGGTCACTTGAGTCTTCATTGAGCCATTGATTCAATGCTTTTAAATTATGCAAGTGATAGATGACTTGAGTCTTTTACAAGCCTTCAAATTTTAATGCTCCTGAATTATGCAAGCGATGGGTCATTGAAGTCTAGACCGAACTTTCAAATTAAATGCTCTAAAGTTATATAAGTAATAGGTGACTTGAGTCTTTTATAAACCTTCCAATTTGAATGCTCTTGAGGTTTGCAAGCGATTGATAATTTAAGTCTAGATCGAGCCTTCAAAGTGAATGCTCTCCAGTTATGCAAGTAATAGGTGACTTGATTCTTTTACAAACCTTCAAATTTTAATGCTCTTGAGGTATGCAAGCAATGGGTCATTTTTAATGTTTGATTAAACAGCAATATTGACTGCTCTCCAGTTACGCAAGAGATAGGTAGGTGGCTTAAGTCTTGAACAGGCTTACAAATTAAATGCTTTCCAGTTATGCTTGTCATTTATGTCTTGGTCAAATTGAATGGTCTCCAGTTATGCAAGTGATATTCTGACTTAAGTATTCGACAAGTTTTCAAATTGAAATGCTCTCCAGTTATGCAAGTGATAGAGGATTTGGGTCTTGAACAAGCATTCAAAATTGGTTACTCATTAGGTATGCAAGCGATGAGTCATTTAATTCTTGATCAAACATCTAAATAGACTGCTCTCCAGTTACCCAAGTAATAGGTGACTTGGGTCTTTGACAAGCATTCATATTTGGATACTCTGGAGGTATGCAAGCGATGGGTCATTTTTGTCTTGATCAATCCTTCAAATTGAACACTCCCAAATTATGGAAGTGATCGTTGACTTTGGTCTTGGACAAGCCTTCAAATTTGAATGCTCTTGAGCTATGCAAGCGATGGATCAGGTAAGTCTTGATCAACCCTTCAAATTGAATGCTCTCCAGTTATGCCAGTGATAGGTGAGTTGAGTCTTGGTCGAGCCTTCAAATTTAAAGGCTCTTGAGTTTTGCAAGCGATGGGTCATTTATGCCTTGATCAACCCTTCAAATTGATTGCTCTCCAGTTATGCATGTGATAGGTAACTTGAGTCTTGGTAGAGACTTCAAATTTCAATGCTCTTGAGTTATGCAAGCGATAGTTTATTTAGGTCTTGATCGAACTTTCAAATTGAATGCTCTCCAGTTATGCAAGTAATATGTGACTTGAGTCTTGAACAAGCCTTCAAATTAAAATGCTCCTAAGAATTCCAAGCGCTTGGTCATTTAAATCTTGATTAGACATTAATATTGAATTCTCTCCAGTTATGCAAGTGATAGGTGACTTGATTCTTGGACAACACTTCGAATTTAAATCCTCCTAAGATACGCAAGCGCTTGGTCATTTAATTCTTGATTAAACATTAAAATTGAATGCTCTCTAGTTATGCAAGTGATAGGTGACTTGATTCTTGGACAAGCCTTTGAATTTAAATGCTCCTAAGATATGCAAGAGCTTGGTCATTTAAGTCTTGATTAAACATTAAAATTTAATGCTCTCCAGTTATGCAAGTGATAGGTGACTTGATTCTTGGACAACTCTGCGAATTTAAATGCTCCAAAGTTATGAAAGCTCTTGGTCATTTAAGTCTTGATTAAACATTAAAATTGAATGCTCTCCAGTTATGCAATTAATAGGTGACTTGAGTATTGAACACGCCTTCAAATTTAAATGCTCCTAAGATATGCAATCGCTTGGTAATTTGAGTCTTGATCAAACATCCATATTGACTGCTCTCCAGTTACGCAAGTGATAGTTGACTTGGGTCTTGGACAATCATTCCTATTTGGATACACTTGAAATATGCAAGAGATGGGTCATTTTTGTCTTGATCAATTCTTCAAATTGAATGCTCTCGAGTTTTGAAAGTGATAGGGGAATTGGTTCTTGGACAAGCCTTCAAATTTGATTGCTCTTGTGTTACGAAAGCGATTTGTATTTAAGATCTTCATCAATCCTTCAAATTCAATGCTTTCCAGTTATTGAAGTGATAGGTGACTTGAGTCTTGCACAATCCTTTAAATTTGAATGCTCTTCAGTTATGCAACCGATAGGTCGCTTAAGTCTTGACCGAACTTTCAAATTAAATGCTCTCTCGTTATGTAAGTAATAGGTGATTTGAGTCTTTTACAAGCCTTCAAATTTTAATGCTCTTGAGGTATGCAAGCGATAAGTCATTTAAGGTTTAATCGAACCTCCATATTGTCTGCTCTCCACTTAGGCAAATGATGAGTTTTAAACAGGCCTTCAAATTGAATGATTTCCAGTTATGCATGCGATTTGTCATTTATGTCTTGGTTGGAACTACAAATGGACTCCAGTTATGCAAGTGATATTGTGACTTGCATCTTGGACAAGTTTTCAAAAATAAAGCTCTTGAGTTATGCAAGCGGTGGGTCATTTAAGTCTTGATCAAACCGCAAATTAAATGTTCTCCATGAATACAAGTGATAGGTGACTTGAGTCTTGGTTAAGCCTTGAAATATAAATGCTCTTGAGTTATGCAAGCGATGGGTCATTTACGTTTTGATCAAACCTTCAAATTGAATGATCTCCAGTTATGCATGCTATAGGTGACTTGGGTCTTGGACATGCCTTCAAATATAAATGTTCTTGAGTTATTCAAGCGATGGGTCACTTACGTTTTGATCAAACCTCCAAATTGACTGCTCTCCAGTTACGCAAGTAATAGGTAACTTGGGTCTTGGACAAGCATTCAGATGTAGATACTCTTGAGGTATGCAAGCGATGGGTCATTTTTGTCTTGATCAATCCTTCAAATTGAATACTCTTACGTTTTGGAAATGATATGTGATTTGAGTCTTGGACAAGCCTTCAAATTTGATTGGTCTTGAGTTACGCAAGCGATTTGTCATTTAAGTCTTGATCAATCCTTCAAATTGAATGCTCTCCAGTTATGCAAGTGATAGGTGACTTGCGTCTTGGATAGGCCTTCAAATTTGAATTATTTTGAATTTTGCAAGCTATGGGACATTTAAGTCTTGATCGAACCTTTAAATTGACTGCTCTCCAGTTATGTAAGCGTTAGGTGACTTGAGTCTTGGTCAAGCCTTCCA
>JBAIZL010000001.1:94391482-94413982 GCA_036971475.1 Prosapia bicincta | reverse complement strand
AGTATTCGTTACCCCCCAATCAATTAAGTCCCGCCCCCAGTCGTTGATAGGTTGATGGTAATATTGACGTAGGTGGTTAGCCCCGCCCCAAAGATTGCGGAGGTGAATGACTCGAAGGGCCATCTTGTCCGGATGGGGTTGATGATGTTGGTAAATATTGGAAGAAAAATAAAGTTGTATGGTTGGGATTCGATCTGTGAACGTTTAGGTACGTGGAGTAAAATTCAACCGACTGAGCTACGACGTAGGTAGTTGTATTGTAGTATTGTATGCGGATACATGAAGGTCTTAGTAGAGATAGCTACAGGGTAGATGGGCCACTTGAGTAGGACCAATAGGAAAGCCGGATTCGTTACCCCCACCACTCCCCAACCTAATCAACCTAATCTAAGAAAAGTGTTGTATGTGTGTGTGTGTTGTGTTTGGGGTGGTAGTGGGTAGATGTTAGGTGGGGGCTGTGGGGGTCGCCCCGAGGGTGGGAGATGATTTTGCTACAAAAACAAGATGGCGTCGCCTAGTATAAGAAATTGTGTGTATGGGATGTGTTTGGAGTGTACGTTGGGTATATGTGGGGTGGGTTCGGGGGTCGCCCCGGGGGTAGGGGTTGTTTATAATAATAATATATGGAATCACCAAAAAATGATCAGTTAGATCAAATGACCAACGTTTCAAGTAAACAACATTGAAAACTGTCTTACGTGCCGTTTAACTGACCAACTTACCTGCATTTCAAACGACCAACAATTTACACCGAGTTCAAATAAACAACAGTCTGTTCGGGAATCGACCTATCACAATGGAGGGGCTCGGTAGGCATTCGCCTGATGGACACGCAACACACGGACGCCTCGCATGCGGTCGCAGTAAGGCGTGGATAACCGCGGTCTGGCGGGGTTAACATCCAATGATAAGGTAGTACCTGATAGACACCTCCTGTAATGTCGAGGGTGTCGTTGGGGTTGCTGAAAGTTGTATGGGATTGGGAATCGATCCGGTTCGCGGGTTGTAACGCTACGAGGTGGGCGTTACCACCTCACAACAGTATGTGGAGAACCAAAAGACTGGATATGACGTCATCCAGGGGTGTCATTCTTCACCGTGTTCATATAACAGTATATCCAATATTACTAGCCAAGGGACTAAGGCTATTAAAATAATCAGATTTTAGGTGTGTATAAATCCTATAACAGTGAATAGGATTGTGAACCTAGCCGTCTGTAAGCAGCTACGCATAGTCTAAATATAAAAATATATATATTCTTTTAAGAATATACGTCATAGAAATGAAATAGTGTCAAGAAAATAATAATATTTTATGAACTCACCAAAAATGATTCTGATGCTCTAAATATGGTCAAACGACCTACGTTTCAACTAGACAACATTAAAACACTATCATACGCGACGTTTAACCAATCAACGTCTCACAATATGTTATTATTTGAGACAAATAAAGAGTCCATCCCACTCTGGTTCACGACAACAGCCTAATTTATTAAAATATAAGGTGTTATACTAGAATCGGTACTACCATAGCCTCTGTATCTTGTCTACAAGCTCTCACAATATGTTATTATTTGAGACTTATATAGAATTCTTGAATTTTATAGTCCATTACGTTCGGTGAATCTTATTAATCACTTAAACAATAAACTTATAAAGAGTCTATGTCACTCTGGTTCATGGCAACAAAATAATTTAATAAAATATAAGGGGTTACTATAGAGTCTGTACTTTCATAAACTCTGTATCATACCTATAAGCTATCACAATATGTTATTATTTGAGACTTATAAAGAGTCTATCCCACTCTTGTTCATGACAACAACCTAATTTATTAAAATCTGACTTGTTATATTAGAATCTGTACTTTCATAACCTCTGTATCATGCCTACAAGCTCTCACAATATGATATTAAATGAGACTTATAAAGAGTCCATCCCACTCTGGTTCATGGCAACAGCCTAATTTATTAAAATATACTAGATCAATTGACCATCGTTTCAGCTAAACAACATTGAAAAAACTTACACGCCGTTCAACCAACCAACTTACTCGAAGTTCAAAAGAACAATATTTATACCGAGTTCAAATGGGGTATGATGGCTATAATTGGTGAAGGTTAGATCAAACGACCAACAATTCAAATAAAAAAACATTGAAAACTGCCTTACACGTCGTTTAACCGACCAACGTACACGAGGGTCAAACGAACATTTGCGCCTAGCTCAAATGGCCTGACAACCGATACATAGCCAGACAACAGATACATAGCCTGACAACAGATACATAGCCTGACAACAGATACATAGCCTTACAACAAATACATAACCTGACAACAAATAGCCTGACAATAGATACATAGCCTGACAAAAGATACATAGCCTGACAAGAGATACATAGCCTGACAACAGATACATAAACTGACAACAGAAACATAGCTTGCCAATAGATACATAGCCTGACAACAGATACATAGCCAGACAAAAGATACATATCCTGACAACAGATACATAGACTGACAACAGAAACATAGCCTGACAATAGATACATAGCCTGACAACAGATACATAGCCTGACAACAGATACATAGCCTGACAACAAATACATTGCCTGGCAACAGATACATAGCCTGACAAAAGATACATAGCCTGACAACAAATACATAGCCTGAAACAGATACATATCCCGACAACAAATACATTGCCTGACAACAGATACATAGCCTGACAACAGATACTTAGCCTGACTACAAATACATATCCTGACAACAGATACATAGACCGACAACAATATAACCTGACAACAAATACATATCCTGACAACAGATACATACCCTGACAACAAATTAGGTTGTTGTCTTGAACCAGAGTAGGATAGACTCTTTATAAGTCGCAAATAATAACATATTGTGAGAGCTTGTAGGCATGATACAGAGGTTATGAATGTACAGATTCTAATATAACACGTCAGGATTTAATAAATTAGGTTATTGTCATGAACCAGAGTTGGATAGACTCTTTATAAGTCTCAAATAATAACATATTGTGAGAGCTTGTAGGCATGACACAGAGGTTATGAAAGTACAGATTCTAATATGACTGGATCTACATATAATAAGAGAATCTTCTATATATATGAGAATATATATATATTTAGACAATGCGTAGCTGCTTACAGACGGCTAGGTTCACAGTGCATATAATTGAGTGGCACTCTATTAATTTAATTTAATCGTTCTGATTCACTGTTAAGGATTTATACATACCTAAAAGCTGATTATTTTAATAGCCTTAGTCCCTTGGCTAGAAATATTGTATATACTGTGATATGAACACGGTGAAGAATGACACCCCTGGATGACGTCATATCAAGTCTTTTGGTTCTCCACATACTGTTGCGAGGTGGTAACGCCCACCTCGTAGCGTTACAACGCGCGAACCGGATCGATTCCCAATCCCATACAACTTTCAACAACCCCCACGACACCCTCGACATTACAGGAGGTGTCTATCAGGTACTACCTTATCATTGGATGTTAACCCCGCTCAGACAGCGGGTATCCACGCCTTACTGCGACCGCATGCGAGGCGTCCGTGTGTTGCGTGTCCATCAGGCGAATGCCTACCGAGCCCCTCCATTGTGATAGGTCAATTCCCGCACAGACTGTTGTTTATTTGAACTCGGTGTAAATTGTTGGTCGTTTGAAATGCAGGTACGTTGGTCAGTTAAACGGCACGTAAGACAGTTTTTCAATGTTGTTTACTTGAAACGTTGGTCATTTGATCTAACTGATCATTTTTTGGTGATTCCATATGTTATTATTATAAACAACCCCCACCCCCGGGGCGACCCCCGAACCCACCCCACATATACCCAACGTACACTCCAAACACACCCCATGCACACAATTTCTTAGACTAAGCGACGCCATCTTGTTTTTGGAGCAACATCATACCCTACCCCCGAGTCGACCCCCCCCCACATCGACCCACTACCCCCCTAAACACAACACACACACATACAACACTTTTCTTAGAATAGGTTAGGTTAGGACAATAGCGCGCCACATGGGCGCCGCCATGTTGGGGAGTGGTGGGGGTAACAAATCCGGCTTTCCTTTTGGCTCTACTCGTGTGGCCTATCTACTATGTAGTCATCTTTACTGGTCTTTGTCGTAGGCGAGTGTTGGATGCTGAAGGTGGGAGTTGTTTGTAAAAGTTTGGTTTAAAAAAGTATAGTAAAACGTATATTTGAATTAAAATGATTCTATTATACTAATTACACATAATACATATGTAATATAAATAATAATTTAAAGTAAAACAATAATATAAATAAAAATCAATATATAATGACTAAAGGTAAAATAAACATGCACACTTACAGTCCCACAAAAATAATTTTTAGAAAATATAACACTCACACAGTACGTAGGTTAGCGAATATTGGGTTCGAGAGATTTTTAAATTTAGTGTAATATTTGTAGTTGACATCACAACAAAATCACAACTATGCACTACCCCTATCGAACTACACCATTATTTACTCCTTATCAGAATTGAGCTACTATGTAGGTCAATTCTAGTAATGAATCTTTGATGGTGTGGATCGATTGTGATAGTGCATAGTTGTGATGTTGCTGTGTGTGTCAGGATAAACATATTACACACCCAATTTTAAAGTCACTCAAAACTAGCATTCACATGTATCCTTGGCTTACTATGTGTGAGTGTAAAATATTTTAAAAACAGGGATGACAGCTCCAGCCTGCGCTGCCCTCAGTGGTGGCCATTCCATTAAAACATATTACCCCCAATGTAAAATAGAAAAAAGTACAAATACATTCACACACACACACACACACACACACAAGAAATTATTATACGCGCACAGTAAGTAGGTTAGCGAACGCAGGGACCGCGTGATATTAAACCAGAAAAATAAATAATTACGACTGGGTTCTCAGCAACATCAGAAATTACTCACTATCAGATTTGAACTACTATGTAGGTCAATTCTAGTAGTGAATATTTGATGACGTTGCTGTGAGTTCCAAACTATAATATTGCATTTTTAAATTATTACCACACAAGACCGCTCATGCATCCTTGGCTTACTGAGTGCGTAAAATATTTTCTTTATCTGCCTTATGGGCTACAGAAGGCAGCTCCATCCAACGCTGAACTGTGGTGGTCATTCCATTACAATATACCACCCAAATGAACAAAGAAATGCGGGTATATATGGAATAACCCCCTCAACAAGTGTCTCTGCAAGGCTTAAAATACTGCTCACTAATACCATTTTCACATGAAAACAATATTCAATCTCAACTTAATAAGAGAAATGTTATTCCTTTAGACTCCGCATTTCTAATCCGATGTCCTCAATAAATCGATGACATCGATTTCGTCCAGGTCTTTGAGCGTTACTGGTAGCAGCTCAGAAGACGGCTGAGGGGATCCCTCAGGTGACATTCGGCTCTGTAGTTCAGATACTATGTAATCCATAATATCCATGTCCTGAAAAACCACCTCATCTGACACTGCGCCCGAGGTGGACGGTAGTGATGGTGCTGCCTGTGGTTGAGATAACTGTTGTTGAGTGGCTGGCTGAGGTGGTTGCAGCACGACAGGTGGCAGGGATGTCCTCCGCAAAGATTTGTTCTGTGACATTAGGCCGTTGATAATTCTACCGTCAGAAGTGTAGGGGAGATAGGACACCTTGAACACAATATTTAGTGTAACTAAGGGGTACACCACCGACGTAGCCTCCCCCCTAATCCTCTGCATCTGTCTGAAATACCAACAACACAATTTAGTAATATGAAATACAAGTACGAATTTGATGGAGTATGGATATGATGGCATGGAGTACTATAAAATTGCAACGAACACCTAAGAAATGATACTAAAACACTAATTCACAGTTTACTTTTTTTTAAAAAAACATTACGAATACGTCAATATAATGATTAAATAAATACAATGTTTATGAACATATAGGACCAAAATACAAAATATAGGACCAAAATATAGGATACAAAACAAAATCTACTGTTGTAATAAAATGAAAATAAAGTATTTTCAAATAAAAGATGACAAATAGATGTATTCGTTGACACCTATCTAAATAAATGATCACCCAAGCCTGCAAGATAGACATGACCAGCTCTCTCAGATTGTCGTCCGAAAACTGTTGAATGTTAAGGGTAGGCACCATCTCTGAGCTACTGTGAGAGAGTTACAAGTGTGTTATTATTACATTCTCTTCTCCCCAACGTTTCGAATCCCCAAGGTCTCGTAGTTGGCTGTAACATTTGCTTAACAAGGTCTGCTGGTACCCCGTTCTGGGCGTTCTGCACACGCTACATACTTCAAGGCTAGGCGAACACAATTAACAGGCAAACAAATGTCTACATGGTAGAAATGCCACTTGTACTTCTTCTAAACAACAAATCTTACATGTCGATCTCATTACGATGCACTAGATCATCGCCATCATCATCATCATCATCAGTTGCAATATCGAGAACCATTTCTTTTATTTTAGATTCTACAGTCACTACATATTTGCATATAAGAAACCATAAAGAGTGTTCCTTTAACGGGTCGTCTGTATGTAGCCAATCTTTGAAACCTCCCGCACAACTAAAACATAGAGTTTGGTATTCTTTTCTAGTGTATAAAAACCCGGCCCAGCATAGAATAGAGGGATTCATTGTTTCGCTTGTCACACCATTCCAAGTACGAAAAGAGCGTAATCTGTAGTTGTCAGGATCTCAATTGTAAAAGAATCGGTCCAGAAGTAACCGCTAACCATGTCTGATTGTGGAACGACTGAAAATCTCAAATGCCTTGTATTCTTATAAAATTGTTCTTTGTGTCTCATACGGGGTTGAAACCGTCATCATTATGCCCACATTACAAGTTTGAAAATAGCTCTAACCAACAATATTTACCAGTGACTGCCACATTCCACAAAATGCAGTCCCCAAGTAACGACGGTCAATCGAATTTCGATTAAGGTGTTCGTGCCGACCTTCAAGGTAGACTACCCGAATGAAAATGGATCCAACCACCGCCATTTTCTGTTTCTGCCACTCCATGACAAAATGCAGTTCCCAATTTGAAAAAAAACAAACAGCTAAGAAGAATTAGGAGGACTTATCCTACGCCAAGGACCTTCAAAAGCATAGCGTTTTTTGTGCTTTAAAAGTTTACAAGGAATTACCCCATGGCAGGGAATTTAAAGCCTTTTTCTTGAGGTTTATGGGGAGTTAACCTACATCAGTGACCATCAGTTTTTTTTAAAATTTGTTTTGAAGCTTTAAATGTTAACAGGGATTTACTCCGTGGCAGGGACCTTTAAAACATTTTTCTTGGAGGTTTACGAGGAGTTACACTAACGCCAGTGATCTTCAAGTTATTGTACACCCTAAGACTAAGCGATAAGCAAATCTTAATAATATCTTGCACTGCGCAGTGCACATTTACAATCTACATAACTGTTGTGTTGTGATGGTATGCACTTGAAGTAGGTACGGTTGTTGTTGTTGTTGTTGCTAGACGAGTATTTTTCAGGCAATTCCATAACATCTGAATGGAACTGTCCCAAATATTGAGCCTTTTCCAAGCCTTTTATGAATAGGGTGTTGACATGATTCACATTGTGTCTTTGTCAAAAGGTACGCTACCTTCCTAACAGCTGATATGGTGGTAGCGTGACTGTAACCAGCGAGCAGACTTTTGCGATGACTCATTTAAATTGTTTAATTTGTAAGGTGGTTTAAAAATGGTATCACTTTGATAATATTCAGCAACCACAGCCAGTTCCTTGACAACGTATTTACTCTCGTTGTCGATGAAGGCATGAAACTTGACCACTGCTTGCATGTCTCTTGTACAAAACAAATTCCTCGTACGACCTGTCTGCCTCGGGGAGAATACTGGACACGAACTCGTCCGTGGCTAGACACTCAATGATGTACGAACTCATTTGTGGTTCATTATAAAACAGTTCGCTGATGCGTCGGTTTACGAGTGGCATCGTAACCATATATAAGTTCCATTCTGGTAGGCCTAAGGTGACCCTGTGTTTTCCGTCAAACTAGACGATATAGCGTTTACAAAGATAGTCTTTATTGTGATACCACTGTTAGTTATAGGGAACTTACGTTGTTCTCCTTCAGGCAGCGGTAGTCGTGTCTTGAAATCATTAAAGTCATTGTATATGAAAAAACAAATTTTCTACCAGCCTGTATAAAGTTGCCAAGTTAATAGACGGTGTGCTGAAAAAGCCCTGTCGCAACAAACTTCGTACACTGGTCATTCAGAAAATTTACAGACTTAAGAAATATGCCCAATGGTCGAGCAGTACGGTCTACATCCATCACATCCATGACGACGACTGCGAGAAAATGCACACACCTTGGGTAATATATCGCAGGATGTTGTCACAGATTACGTAATCTTTTTAACAAAACCTGTTAGCAGGTTATAGACAATATGCGAATCGTAAATAATCAAGCACTGTATGAACAGATATTCAAAGTTACGAAGTTGCCGGCAGCACCTGTCTGCAGGTTTTCTAGGTTAGACAGTGGGGCATCTCTGCACCCTTTCCGCACACTTTTTGCAATAAACGTGTCCGCAGGGTATGAGGATAGTGTAGTGTGGTTTTTCTAAGCAGACAGTGCAGTCTGCTATACGTAAACCGCGGTTTCGCTCCCCTCCATTCTTCTCTCCTAAAGTTCTCTGTTTCAAAATACAAACAAAAAAGATAATTTATATTATTGTAAATGAATAGCATAAATATCAGTTTTTACAAATAGTAACACTTACGTTTGTTTGGAGGGATCTGATCAGCTATTACAACCTCCGCTTCAGCTACAGCCACTCTTCTTCGGCATTCCTCTAGTAGCTTGTCCAGATCAATAATCATTATTCTCAGACACCGACTGCGTAGAAATTTTCCTCGTATCCATCTCTACAAAACGCTGCTTCTAAGTCCGAGACTAGTCTTCTTAGTATACGTAGTGCATCAGCCGATACACTACGAGGTGCAAATGCACATGCATTTCCCACAGCTGTATAACAAAATTAATTAGAAATGAATTTCATTTATAATCCTTCGATATTACTACCATTATCACTGTACAATAAAACTTACTGATTATTGAGGAGGATATCGTATCCTACTTCCTAAACAAAGTAAACAGTCAATACGGGCGTGCTCGGCTCCTTGTATGCGCTTCAATTCCTTCTCTAATTCACTTGAATGAGAAGCTCGATCTCTGAGTCTATTTATAACGTGATTTAATAGTGAAGCGTATGAAATACAACTTATTAGTAATGGATAATAAGAAAATAACTGTAACAATTCTTTAAGAATACAATAATCACCGTTGTTGGGTGGTCGGTAGATTCACTGCTACGATCAGTCAAAGGTCCTCTGGTTCTAGAAGGAGTCGTAATGTTTGTTCCCTGAAAGAAAAATGCTTATTAGATATGAAAATGAAACTGTTAATAATCTAAATTGTTTATAAATGCCTGTGACGTAGTATCATTTTCAGGGGTCTCCCCACTTCGTTCTGTTAGATCAACCATCGATTGGCGACTATGGTACGGTGTCCATTCACGCCTTCGTAATATTGATGGACTACGTCTGTTACGATCGATTTCGTAGGCATTATTACCTAATTCTTCCCAAATACTCGTTTCATCGTAGCCAGAATCACCGTTGTTTGTTGTGACATTAGACTGGAAACCAATGAAAATATCGGAATAACGAAACATTTGAAATTAAAATAAAAGAACACACTATATCCCAATCATCACTGATTACATCTATCGGTCATCGTTAATGTCTGAAATAAATTAATAATTAGGTATTTGTTTAAAAGAGTAAATATTCATTAATCAAGTCAGCTGCCCGTGGGATGAACTCTAATAGTTCGTCCCGGTGAAAACAGCTCCAACCAAACGCTGTCCTCAGTAGTGGCCACTCCATTAAAATATGCCACCCCTGATAATTATGGTTTTCTGTCGTATTTCCACTATCACCGTCTTACCAACATAGCGTATAATGACAAATTTACAATTCTCCAACTCCGGAAGATCAGAATCTTTCACTATAGCAGTATATCGTTTCGGAAAAATGTAGTCTTTTTTGTAACGTCATCATCGAAGTCCACTTGAATAGATTAACCGTGAACAGTTGTTACGAGCTTTGCACAGATAATTCCGTATTCTTTATTCAACACCAACGACCTTAAAGGCACTAAAATTCGTTCGTAAACCGGAACCGCATTGAACCGATTTACTGTTAAATGTTTGGAGAGCTGACTTGAGGTACTCGTCATAATTATATAAGAAAAAACGCAACACACTTTGTATAGTTTTGGTAGCAAAACTAAAGAAAGAAAATGAATAGGGTAGTTCAAATCATTCGAGGTTACACTAACGTCCGGAAGACCACCCACGCTTTGTTGGAGCAGTATGGGGTCTGCTTTATTAATAAAAAACAACACTGAATTTAAGTTTAACACTAAAACGTTAATTAAAGGAAATAACACAAGTTTATGAGTCACAGTTAAGTCTATGCCACTTACCAATCCAAAGGTATGCGGTGCTGGTGAAACTATGAGTCGTTGGTCGTCACAGGCCTGTGTGAAGTCCTGCAGGGATGAAATGTAGATTCTCGCAAAGTGGCATAAAACTAAAACTCATTTAATTGGATTTTAAATACCTTCACTTAAATCATCACAATATAAAAGTCTTTAGTTAATAAATGATAGTTACTTCGCGCGATTAAAGAGTTAATGTTCTGCGGTAAAATGAGCGAACACGAGGTTAACCTAAGAAATTACACTTGTACAAGGAAAGCGGTTTAAAATAGTTTTATCGCGGCTAAAGTCGTTAATTTATAGTTAGAACGCATCTAAGACATTAATTGAACATAATCAGTAAGCGGTGTAATATACTAACGCGGTTTAAACCCAATGTAATCTGCTAAAACACTTGAATAGAAAACAGGAGAACCACACTAGTAAACCACCATGTTGCAAGAGGTGTGTAACTTGAGAAAGACGGAAATGCTAGCAACAGGTAACTAAATCAGAAAATTACGTGGACCTAGTCTAAAACCATAGATGAATAGTCTAAATGCGTCTGGTGATTGGATCGTAAAACCTACTTCTTTGCAATAAAAGAAGCCTAGATTCTGGTTGGCAATGAAAGTCTAGTAGGCGGTGGAACTTGAACTGTGATAAAACACCAGCTGATTGCTAGGTTATACGAAATAATGAGAATTGTAAACAAACGTGGTCTATTGAAAGTGTGGTTAAAGATCCTGTACTTAACATACCACCCACCAAAACTAATGTTTTAGAACTGAAGAAGAAGAATGATGAGCGGGGTTAGTAGAGGGTCGAAGAACCAGAAAGAAACAACCAAGAGGTCAGCCTATAGCTAAGAGATGGATGGATGTCCAAGAGTTGGCGAGGTGTTGCGCAAGTAAGTAGGAGGTGGACCAAGAATGACAGAAGCGGTTGGACAACTGCTAAAGAGTTGGCGGTTGCTAAAAAGGGTGATTTCGTGGAGGCTGATGAACTCTGCCGCCCACCATAAGCATTCCGGAGGCGTCGACTAGAGAGCGAAGAGACTCGGTGATATGGTTGACTCTTCTAACATAACCACTGGTGGTTTTAACCTTGCGTAAGTCCTTGTAGCGTTGAGTGTCTTTAATGGTGCGGATGACTTCTTTCCTTTCCATGGGTCGACGTGCAGCGGTGTAACGAGCGTCTAATCTTGTAGTGAAGGCGTGAGGTTGACGACATAGATGGTCGGGAACTGATCCTGAGATAATCCATCTGAAGAAGGTGTTTAGGGCAGGAGGTTGACCTTTGATTATGGTCTGTGGTTCATTAATAAGACTGCGGTTAAATACGTCAGATCCTAGAATTAAGTCAATTTGGGCAGGAGTGTCAAAGTGAGGGTCAGCAAGTTGGAGATGACTGTAACGCGCGTGTATACTGGGTGATAGTGCGATTGATGGAAGAGGGTCAGTGATGTGAGGTAGTACTGCAGCTTCGACATCGAGTTTGAAATTTGAGGTATATCTAGAAGAGATTTGTAGGGACACATATTCTGATATATGTGTGGTTTGAGAAGCGACCCCGACAAGAGAAACATTTGATTTCCTAGTAGGTAAGCTCAACATTGCGGTTGCGGGTTTTGTAATGACAGACACTTGACTGCCTGGGTCAATGATTGCCCGAAGGATATGCGGATTTCCAAAATGATCATTTACAATGACTTGAGCGGTGCCTAATAAGGCAGAAGCGACGTTAGTTTTATCGGCGCTGGCGAGAGGTTTTCCATTGGTAGTTGAATGGTCGCAGTCATTGGCTGAGTTTGGGTGTCGATGCGTGCACGGTCGCTGGGGCGAAGCTGAGTTAGAGTCATGTAACAAGGAGTGATGATTACCGTTGCAATGTTTACAAGTCTTGAGTGACCTGCATTTGTTTTAGTAGTGGGTGCCGAAACAATTGAAACAACGCTGCATATGTCGTATAGACTCGCGACGTTCCTGAGTTTTTAGTTTGAGAAAGTCTGGACAACAAAAGATATTGTGAATGGCTGAACAATAGAAACACTGTGCTTCGGACGGATCGTTACGACGCGGGTTGGTTATATCTGGTAGACAAGCGCGGTCTGGGTAAATTTTGTCTAACAAGCGATGATGGTTGTGGTACGGGTGCTCTTCGGTTGAACTGGATGCGTTGGCTTATCACTGGTGGTCGCAAAGCCTGCGGTTGTGTCCTGGCGGTGTGTTGCGTTGCAGTGCGGTGATGAACTTGTTTCAGATTTGCGGCTTCATCTGCGTAGTCGGCAGGGTTACTTGTAGTGGCTGCGGTAGTCGAGATCAGCGTCATGAGTTTAGTGGGGTATTCGATCGGCGGTGTTGGACTCTCAGGAGATGTATTACTTAAGTCAGGTTCATTGACAGAGGAGACCAACAGTTGGGGTTGTTGGCTTGTGCTAGCTGCGGTTGAAGTCGAAGGCAGGTTGAGCAATTGCATTGCCCTAGCTTGCTCGGTTACGAAATCATTCAAGCTGCGGTAAGTAGGCATAGTGTTGGTGCCTAGCCTGGTTTCAAAATTAAGACGAGTCTTCGGATCTAAATTATTAACTGCCAGTTGAAACAACAGAAAATCTGCCAAGTCCGGTAAGTTAATGGCCTTCAAGGCACATACTGCGTTAGAGTGTGCAGTTAGAAAGCGGTTGAGTTCTGAATGCGAAGCGGTTTGCATTGATTTTAACTCTTGAATCTGTTTAAAGTAATGATCGGCTAGCCTGCGTGGGTTTGCATAGCGGTTTCTTAGAGCGTTGTAAGCTATTGCATAATTATTGTCTGAAATTGTTAAGCCGGTAATGATTGCTAAGGCATCGCCTTCTAAAGCTGATTTTAAATACTGAAATTTTTGTACTGCGGTAAGATTTGCATTAGAGTGGATCATGGAGTCAAACATAGTGATAAAGTCTGTCCATTCATTGTTATTGCCTGAGAAAGTGGGTACTTGTAGGCTTGGCAGACTGATGCAATTATTTGTGAGGTTAGCCGGTGAAATTTCCTTTTCTTCAGATTTTATAATGCCTGGACATTTAGCCAGGATGGGCAAGTACAAAAGTTGAAATTTGGCTTTCAATTGCCTTTCAATTCGCCTTTTCTGCGGTTTCAGCGACTTCATGCTCAAAAGTTTTTTTCCATATATTCGTATGTGTCAATAAAGTTGCCGTGGATGCGTCGGATTTCGCTAATGAGACCTGTAGGGATATCATTTCCAGCAATTATGTTAATAACCTGTTCCAGGTCCTCAATGACATTATTTAATTTTGACAAATAATAATCAGTATTAATTGCCATTTTTACTAGAATTCAAATAAAATTTGTTAAGGAAATTTTTAAGATGAATTTTGCAGTGAACTGTAACCTATGGCTTATTCGATTCAAATTATCCGGCCCGTGTTGACCATGTATAGTTTTGGTAGCAAAACTAAAGAAAGAAAATGAATAGGGTAGTTCAAATCATTCGGGGTTACACTAAAACGTCCGGAAGACCACCCACGCTTTGTTGGAGCAGTATGGGGTCTGCTTTATTAATAAAAAACAACACTGAATTTAAGTTTAACACTAAAACGTTAATTAAAGGAAATAACACCAAGTTTATGAGTCACAGTTAAGTCTATGCCACTTACCAATCCAAAGGTATGCGATGCTGGTGAAACTATGAGTCGTTGGTCGTCACAGGCCTGTGTGAAGTCCTGCAGGGATGAAATGTAGATTCTCGCAAAGTGGCATAAAACTAAAACTCATTTAATTGGATTTTGAATACCTTCACTTAAATTATCACAATATAAAAGTCTTAAGTTAATAAATGATAGTTCCTTCGCGCGATTAAAGAGTTAATGTTCTGCGGTAAAATGAGCGAATACGAGTTTAACCTAAGAAATTACGCTTGTACAAGGAAAGCGGTTTAAAATAGTTTTATCGCGGCTAAAGTCGTTAATTTATAGTTAGAACGCATCTAAGACATTAATTGAACATAATCAGTAAGCGGTGTAATATTCTAACGCGGTTTAAACCCGATGTAATCGGCTAAAACACTTGAATAGAAAACAGGAGAACCGCACTAGTAAACCATAATGTTGCAAGAGGTGTGTAACTTGAGAAAGACGGAAATGCTAGCAACAGGTAACTAAATCAGAAAATTACGTGGACCTAGTCTAAAACCATAGATGAATAGTCTAAATGCGTCTGGTGACTGGATCGTAGAACCTACTTCTTTGCAGTAAAAGAAGCCTAGATTCTGGTCGGCAATGAAAGTCTAGTAGGCGGTGGAACTTGAACTGTGATAAAACACCAGCTGATTGCTAGGTTATACGAAATAATGAGAATTGTAAACAAACGTGGTCTATTGAAAGTGAGGTTAAAGATCCTGTACTTAACACACTTAACTGACAAGCACTGAAGACTCATGTTCTCTGTATTAAAATACCAGCTCATATACTGTACACCAATTACTTCACCTCTCCCCGCTACCGTGTACTTTGTGTATTGGAAATTTTCCATGACATATTTGCTTCGTATGCCCAAGCGATTGTGTCATGTAGTGGAAAGTTTCCAAATCATTGACTATTTCTCCCACTCTAAACAGGTAGTTATATAAATCCTCTGCACAAGATCCTCGGGTCTCATTCTGTCTGCAAGGAGGTAAGTGAGATTGTTATCCTATTTTTGTTTCTAATCCGACTTCTTTTAAAAAAAACTTATAATATGGCAGTCTATATTTTTTTAATGCGCAAACCTATGTAAAGAAATTCCGTTTATACGTGGCCAAAATTGTTTTTAAATTCAATACACCTCCTGAAGGTGTACGATAGATTGAATGGTTAAACAAGGCCTTCGAGAGTTGGTTGAATCTGTGACTAGGGTTACAACAGACGAAGGTCGACTGGGTTTTACCATGACTAGTATAAACTTTAAGAATCGTGCACCTGGGTACGTAACCTTCAAACCTGCTTTGGAAATAAAGTCAGACATTCTCTAAGGGATTTTTGGCGAATAGTCCAGAGTAAAACTAAGGGTTTTATGTCAGGTGATATCTTCCAGGTATCTGTACCAAGGTCAGAGTACCTGTAGGCCAAGGTTGAAGTAGGCGAGGGATTGACAATAACTTTGACGAAGAGTGTCACAGCAGAACTGGTATCTTTGTAAATAAAAATAAAGATGCTTTGTTCTTGCATTGTGCTCTTGTGGTTGGCATTGCTCGGGCACAAAATGACAAAGAATATAAATCTATAATGCAGAACAAAGGTAAACGTCAGACCCTTAGGGCACAGCAACTAATGGCTGACGCTAATGTAGAAATTACCTAGTCAGGTGCGGGTGTGAATGAGTTACAAATGTTTCAAAATCATTTAACTGAATACAAAATCATGGTTTACAGTTACGGTAGTGGAGGTAGACATGTGGTTTTGAAGCTAATGTGAACAGTCCCAAGTATAAAATAAATTTGCTAATTCACAAGTCCCATTTTATAAGTGATTACCAGTTTAACTAACGCGTTTTACGTGTAGTTTCTTCTGTGAAGCATGTCGAACCCCGTACAACACTTGAAAACACAGATGTTCAGCTATCTGTTAGTCTTGTGAACGATCTCCACCGTGTGTGCTAGATGACAACGACGGTATTCAATGCGGTGAATGTAACCGTCAATTTATGAACCAGCAATGTTAGAACTCACATTCCGAAAGCGTTTGCTTTATTTAGATTATCATAAAATGTCTAATTTGTGAAAAGGAAATTTTTACTGTAGATAGTAAAAGCACACATCAGTGTGGAGAGGTTTATTGTAAAATGTGGTTAAAGTACAAGCCGGCTAACCATCGGTGTTACATGAACATCAATACCCAGAAACCTCAAGTTAAAGATTTCATGTTTCTATTTTTCGACCTGAAAACGCGTCAAGACGAAGTCTTTGATAGCGCTCACGTGCACAGGGTAAATTTATGCATTTCTCAACCGTACTGTTGGAAATGCGTAAATGGCGAACATTGCCGTAATTGTACACAAGAAACTCGTTTTTGAGAGAGAGAGTCCAGTTGACGGGTTCATGGCCTACATAAAGGATGTGCGTAAAATGCATAAAAACGTGTGCGTTATCGCTCATAATGGACAGGCATTTGATATTCAATTCCTTTTGAAATACGTTCTGGAAGAAACTCAGTTTACACCTGAATTGATAATGCGTGGAACTAGGATTATTTTGAAAGAGATAGATAACGTAAAGTTTATCGATTCTCTAAATTATATGCCAAAGGCATTGTCAAAACTCCCTGAAACGTTCGACCTACTGCAACGGCCAGAATGACCGATGCAAATAAATCTGGTATTAGTACAGATAAATGTAACTAAGCCTAGAATAGTTAAACAGATCAATCAACTAATATTTCTATTATTTCATAGTATTATAATAAAAATGTTAAATATAGGGAAAATCAATGTAAACTAAAGTAATTAGAACTAAATAGACAAACTGATAATGTTAGAATAAATTATAAACCCACACAACATTAATGATGCTAACGGCTAATAGACCGATTTAAATGAAAGAGTAAAAGTGAGGTCAATAGGACCCAGCCGAAATGTATAATATTAAATTAATTTTGACCAAATATAATCAGGGATAGTGAATATAAGTATAAAAATGTGCGGAACGTAAATTAGGCCTAGCTAGGGAGAGTTGTATTTTTGTAAAGATGCAAATTTTAATTTAAAACGTAATAGCCTAAAAATTGAGGTTATCCAAAAATGAAGTTATATTAGTTTCGGTAAAAACCCGCGTGGGGAGATTGTTTATACGATCTTGCCACACTGCAGCGACAGCGCTACCGTCGAAGTTTGAGTTGACAAAAAGAAACAGCAACTTAATTAAATTAGAAGAAATAAAGACAAACGCATTATTAAATGGAAGTTAAAAAATTGAAATAACACCTTGGAGTAAAGAAATGTATTTTTACAAAAATTGAAACTAATTAATATTCAAATTTACGAAATAAATAAAGTCAGTTACCATAGCAACGGCTTTCTCATTAGTTAAAATTGTAAGATGGACATTGTAAAGGCGGAAGTTTAAAGAAATTGGTGAGGACGAAGCCAAAAGAGTAACGCTGAAGCAGAACAGTTTGAGCAGTCATTGAGTGTGGTTGTATTGATACACGCAGAACCATTAACGTCCCAATATGCGGTAAGAAGTCCGTATAAAGTGCTACGATGTAACCGGGAAGTGTACAAATATATGAGCTACGGCTCATATATATTTCTACCAACATCTCGACCAAGAAAATGAAAAAAGAAGCCGAACCTAACAAAATTCACCGACGCCATGCCATGCAGTGAAGCCTACATCTGAAAAACCCATAGAAGCTGGGAAGAGGCCCAAAGACAACACAACCTAACGTTTTGCAGTATAAGGTCATATAAACAATTTAATTTTCTTTTAGATAAAATTTTATTTCAAAATATATTAACTTGAAATCAAAATTAACAAAAAATATTGAATAATCTAAGGGACTGAAAACTCTCTTAGGTTACCTAAATTAATTAACAAATATTCTAAATTGATTTCCATTCAACCGTTTGCTGAATTGGAAATAAACGTATTGCATTTAAATAATTTTTATCTGGTGTGGCTTTATTTCTTGAAAACTGTATGAAATCCTTTGACTTAGTATATAATTATCAGAAGGAAGTTTTATTAAATGCCCAGTATGTTATAACTAATTAGGTTAACGTATAAATAGGTAAATGTTAACCAGAGTCTATTAATGAATTAAAAGGATTGTTTGTTAAAAGGCATAGCCTTTAACTAGAAATTAACCTTAAAATGTTTGAAAATGAACAAGACTCTAAAATACGTAAAATTTAACAAGAATACACAAAATTATGTGAAAATTAATTATAATAATTGAATTTAAATAAATGATAGTAAACGTATTAAGCGTGTTAATATAAGTAATAATAAAATTGTAAACATAATAAAGGGGATATATTCTGTACTATTGCCATGAAACAAGATAGTCATGGTAATTCAAAAGAAAGGTTAGGTAAAATTAAAAAAGGTAAATCCTGTTAATTAAAATAAATCAAATAATAATATGTAATTCTAAATCCAAACAGATAATAAAAAAATTATAATTTCCAATTAGCTGTGTTTTCATTTAAAATAAAATAAGTTCACTAGGTATCCATGCATAGTCTTTAAGTCACAAATGTCTCTCAAAGATTCCACTACCCCGAAAGGAGCTTAAAGAGGCTTATGGGAGGCTAATTGGTTTTTATAAAAAATTCAGGAGTTGGTTCTCCTGAGAGGTTTATTCCTTGAGATACAGGTCTCGAACCAAGGTTCGTAGTCAAGGGATAAACAATTACTCTCTTACGGACAAGGTGTGGTAAAAGGAAGAAGATAGGTGAAGAGTAAGAGAAAAGGCTAGTCGGAGGGAAAAGCAGCAGCAGGGTAGGTAAGGTCCGTGAGAGGATGTAGACATTGTAAAATCCCATTATTCTACGTTATCGAAGTATATCTCTACTTGCAATTGAAGCACATGAGGCGCAAAAGCGAGGGTAACAACTATTCCTCTACCGTCAAGTCTAGTACCGCACATTGTTCCTTCCGACAGTTTTATTTCTTCAACGTTCCCGAATAGTATCGCCATATTTGGTCTTTTCGAGTCGAGAGCTAAGGTCAAAGGGATATATTTACTCCAGAGACTGAAAGCTTACGTAGCGATATTAAGATTTTTTTTATTACCAAACAAATACCAAGTTATTCTGATGATACCCCATTTACGGTTGATCTTAGCCGGAACAATACTACTACTATTACCGTTAGTTTCCGTATATCCACAAAAAAAACCGTTGGCGTAGTAGCGGTGATAGTGGTAGACGACGACGTTGCGAGCGATGAGCTCAACAAGGCACACAAAATCAGTAACGTCAACTTGAAGAACATTTTAACAACTGATATTATTTTAAAGTGTTCCCATATTTACTATCGCTTATTGATAAGACCTTGTCGATCTTTATGTATTTATTTTCGCTATAAACTTTGACATTTCAGCGAACTGACTGGATGGGCATCAGTTGAGCACTCGTAATTTTGTGCACAATCTTCGACACCAGTGCACTGCGGACACTCCCTGACCAAGGGTCGAAGCTGCTGGCAGACCAGTAACCGAACTTACGTATCGACAGAGCAAGCTCACATCAGCATCCCGGACCAGAGTTTGTCCAACGCGCAAGAGAAGATGTAGGTTTGCATATGTAAAGATTGTGTTGTTATTGTAATGTGTGTAGATAATGTAATGTGTAGCTTGTGTTGTCAGTAGTGTTTATGTTGAACCGGGGTACCGCGAGGGACGCCAAACCCCTCTCCGCCCGTTGATATTTCGACCCTGTTGTGGACTCGCATATAATTTGCGGGTTACGGAGTCTTTGCGGACAGAATAATATGAAATATTGTTCTAATAATTAGTATAGAACAATAATTTATATTAATATTACATATTTTCCAAAGCGGTTATCGACGTCCTTGTTTTAAAGAAGCCTATTTGGGAATACTGAGAAAATCAGAGGTAACTCCAAGATACTTTTTATCGGGGTCATAGAAAGACCCGTGGCTACTATGTTCCCCTGCATGTAATCATGGCTACAGCTGACAGGGTTGATTTCTCAAGACAAACGTGCCCATACAGATTGTGTACTGAGCCTCAGATGTTTATTTGATTATTCAATTCCGCCCCCCCTGAGTCCTTATGAAATTTCCATAACTCATAAGAACGTCCCTTAAGGCATTGTATTACTCATGCATACCATTTACAGTCTTATTGCTTCCTAACTAATAGCAATGCAAGTTTGTAATAGAACTATTGAACTGTTAAACTATGGTTAGGTATGTAAAATGATGGCCGTCAGGTAGGTCTCCATGTTTCTGTTCATTCAAACCGGAAGTTAGTTACAACATACTTAACGTCGGGGCTCGTCCATCGTAGCATCAGATACGTGGCTCTACTTGTTCATTATAATTTTCAGAGATAAAATTATACGGTGAATGTTTACTCTGTTCGAGTTTGTTGGGCTTGATGTCCAGATTGGTGTGGAAACAGATTGTCTAATTGATTTATGACTAAGATGAATGTAATGATTAGGCTTAGGCAGGTGTTGACAAGGCAGCCTGACTTTTTATCTCAGGACGCTACCCTGCGGCTGCGCCGTAATGGATCTGTTACCTATTATTGAGGCGTTAATGCTTTTAGAGTAATTTTGTTGTTTCAATAATGGGAGTGAAGTATTTTTAATACAAATTTGTATTTTTTAAGAAATTGTGGAAGACAGTGTTTTATACGTTATGGCCAAAGGTATTTTTTAATTAAACATGCAAACTAGTAGTATCACTAACAACTGGTAGGCCTATATATTACAGTATTTCTCTTTTTTAGTCCATCCTAATGCTCCCTAACACTCTAGTGCCATACTGCGTGTGGCTCCGTAGTATAGAAGATAGTGTTTTTTAAGTTATCGCCTAGGATATTTTTTGATTAACCGTGTAAGCTAGAAGTATCACTACCAACTGGTATGTATTACAGTATTTCTCTCTCTTAGTCCTTCCAAATGCTCACTTACACTCTAATGCCAGACTGCATATAGAAAATAGTGTTTTATACGTTATCGCCAAAGATATTTTTTAATTAAACATGTAAGCTATAAGAATCACTAAACTGGTATGCCTATATATTACAGTATTTCTGTTTCTTAGTCCATCTTAATGTTCACTAACACTCTAGTGCCAGACTGCGTGTGGCTCCAAACTATAGAAGATAGTACTTACTTTACTTTACTTTAGCCAATGCCAGATCTTTGCATTTCTGTCATTCTCCTCCTAGCCTCCCAGTACAGACAATGCTGGCTTCGGTCTTCCACATCTTGCAACGCTGTACAATTCTGAAGATGTGGGGCATCCATCTTTTGGCAGTTGCACAGAGGGCAAATATCTGAGGCTGCTAATCCTATTTTATATAAATGGGCTTGCAGATAGTCATGGCCTGTAAGCATTCTGAATCCGGCAACAGCTTCCACTCTAGGTAGGATATGTGGTAATAGTACTGTTTGCGCCAGACCCCTACATATTTTTCCAGCGCTCATTTCATTTTGGGTTTCCTTTGTTTTTTCATTGATGTAGATTCAATCAGGCTTCTTGCTGTCAATAGAGATATAGGATTGTCAGGCTGTGACAAGGTGTTACCTTTCTTCGCTAGCTGGTCTGCGCGTTCATTTCCTTCAATACCGACATGGCTAGGGAGCCATTGCAGTACAATGTACCACCCTTCTGGAAACATCCCTGCAAAGGCCTTTCATCCATTCATTGTTTGCACACAGTCGGTGGAGGTATTACTAGTTAGTGCAATTATAGCAGCCTGAGAATCCACGAAGAATACAACTCTTGCTGATTTTCCGGAGATCGAACACAGTTTTCGAGATGGAGGACAAAGTTGGTCGCGTCCACAGCATACTTTAAGCTGTACGCGTCCCCTGGGTTACGTGCTAAATGACCAGCAGAGTTGGCTCTAGAGGATAGTGTTTTATATGTTATGGCCAAACATATTCTTTGATTAACCGTGTAAGTTAGTAGTATTACTACCATTTGGTATATATTACAGTATTTCTCTCTCTTAGCCCTTCCAAATGCTCCCTAACACTATAGTGCCAGACTGCGTGGGGATCCGCACTATAGAATAAAGTGTTTTATATGTTATGGCCAAAGATATTTTTGATTAAACGTGTAGGCTATAAGTATCACTAACAACTGGTATATATTACAGTATTTCTCTCTCTTAGCCCTTATAATGCTACCTTACACTCTAGTGCCAGACTGT
>JBAIZL010000001.1:93828982-94388982 GCA_036971475.1 Prosapia bicincta | reverse complement strand
CAAAGTCTATTCACCGTCAGTCTTTATTAACAGTAGGTCTTTATTAGCCGTCAATCTCTATTATCCGTCAGTTTGCATTAACCGTTGGTCTCTATTAAACGTCAGTCTCTATCAACCGTCAATCTCTATCAACCGTCAGCCTCTATTAACCGTCGCTCTATATTAATCGACAGAGGATATTAACAGCTATTCTATATTAACCGGCAATCTTTACTAACCGCCGGTCTCTATTATTCGACACAGGGTAGTAACCGTCGTTCTTCATTAACCGACAGTATTTTAGGCGTCATTCTCTATCAAACGTCAGTCTCTATCAACCGTCAATCTCTATCAACCGTCAGCCTCTATTAACCGTCGCTCTATATTAATCGACAGAGGATGTTAACAGCTATTCTATATTAACCGGCAATCTTTACTAACCGCCGGTCTCTATTATTCGACACAGGGTAGTAACCGTCGTTCTTCATTAACCGACAGTATTTTAGGCGTCATTCTCTATCAAACGTCAGTCTCTATCAACCGCCAGCCTCTCTTAACGAACAGTCAGTCTCTATTAACCGTCAGTCCCTATTATCCGTTAGTCTCTATTAATCGTCGGTGTCCATTAACCGTCAGTCTCTGTCAACCGTCAGTCTCTATTCACCGTCTGTCTCTATTAACTGTCAGTACCGTAAAAATAATATACAAATTTATGTCAGATTATACCGATGTCATTTAGCGATTTAATGCAGTTCATAATGAAAAACAAACAGCTTCTAAAAGACCAAAACAATGCTTTTACAGACGCAATAACCAGTGAGCACAGAAACAATAAACCGAACGCCCGACTATTATAAGTTTAATACAGTCTTTATAAACATAAGGTAGTACATACTGTATTATTGTATATGTCTTTTAGAAATATTTAAAAAAGTTTATTTTATTGCAAACATATTTAATTTATGTTTATACAAAAATTATATTCAACCTGTTAATGGGTAATTTAAACCCTTCTAATCGCTTGGTTACCCCATCCTTGGTTCCGATGCTAATCTAAATCTTACTCTAAGCAATTCATTTACAATGGAATCAATGTATTTTACTTAAAATATCATCGGCTAACACTAATTACCCAAGTCTATTTAAAGAAGAAAACTTATGTTTTAAAATGTGTACATTTCTGTGTGTAGTTACACAGTCCATTTACATGAGTCATTAAATTTATAATAAATTATTACATTTAATTTACACAGTTTTACTACTATCAATCACAACAGATATACAACTATACAAAAATATTCAAAATTTATGTAAAGTTCAAATAAACTTTTATTAAAAAACAACAAATATTTGTAAAAAAATTCATTCAACTAGATCGTAGTATTATATTTTAAAATTATTAACTATCGACGTCATTTCTATTACCTTAGGGCCATGTTATATGCGCGCTAATGCCGTCACGTTGATGCCGTCGTGTCAGCGTCGGCCCAACCTGGCAATGAGACTACCAAGCAGCAAATTATAAGAACGACATTGCCGTCGGCGAGACCGTGTTAACCCGGCGTTGAGCGTCGCAGTACATAGCGCGAACCAACTATACATAGCGCTAACAACGCTAACTCAGTTGGAACTGAGCAGTGACTTGTGAAATATCATGTTTGATACTGAAAAGTTTATTTATGCTGAGGAAAAACTGCCCCCGCCGTACAATGTTAATAATACCTTGGCTTGTTAAACAGAGCTCTCTTTGCTGAAAACCAATTTACAGTAGTTTATTATTTGAGTGTTGGGTTTATAGTGACAGTGACTGGTTATTGACCTGTCAAAAGCTTTAGAGGCTTTTGTGATGGCCATGTACGTTTAAATTTTGCACGGATACTGATTGTAGTAATAGACCAATCGAGGTGAAGTGTTAGTTGAAAAGATCGATTATTTGCTATTTTATTGTTGGTGCATTCTAAATTGTGTGATAATAATATGAGTACTTTTTTAAACTCATATATAGACTATATCATTTATCTCTTTAAATTGTTTACAATTAAGAAGGATTTTATGAAAAAGTTGGGTATGCCCGGGCCTACCTGCTGGAGCCGCCACTGTTGCAACAACTAGATGATTAATTATTTGTCGTAACTATACAAGATCAACTTTCTACATGTTGAAGACTGTTGATAAATTATTTCTTATATTTTTATTTGAGAAGGGAAGTTTATAATTTTATAGAAATAAAACGACTGTTTGCGAGTCGAAAATTGTCAATTATTAATTTAGTGTCTTCATATTGGTGTAAAATGTGTTAGAGACCTACACAACCCATCTGAATCGCATCCATCTTCGAAATAGTGTGGAACAAAGTGGTCAACTAGCGTCACGTATCTCCTGCAGCATCAACGCGACAGCATTAGCGATCGTATAACATGGCTCAAAGCGGTCACCACGCGGTTCATCTAGCGTCACGTATCTCCTAAGGCATCAACCTAACGGCATTAGCGCTCGTATAACATGGCCCAAAGCGGTCGCAACGCGGTTCATCTAGCGTCACGTATCTCCTGCGGCATCAACGTAACGGCATTAGCGCTCGTATAACATGGCCCAAAGCGTTCATAATGTGGCTCATCTAGCATCACGTATCTCCCGCAGCATCTACGCGACAGTATTAGCGATCGTATAACATGGCCCAAGCTGTCGCAACGAGAGGCATTTAGCGTCACGTATCTCCCGCGGCATTAACGAGATGGCATTAGTGCTCGTATACCATGGCCCACATCGGTCGCAAAGAGGGGCAACTTGCGTCACGTATCTCCTGCGACGTCATTAGAGTTTGTGCAACATGGTCCATACCTTTGGATCTACTAAGATGTCTGTTGCTCTTCCTGTTCTTCATATGTGGTCAGTAGCTTCCTAGTAGACCCTTTGTATTACTGATTTCCTTTTAGAATTGCCTAAACACACCGGCGCAGCGAGAAAGGTTTTGGGTTGACCCCAGAAGAATAGTAACATTTTCTATTAATCCATTCCATCTAAACATTATTTGATTAGGTTGATTAGTTTTGTAAGAAATTTACATACACTTTTTACTCTCATAAGGAAGTTCAAATATTAGAACCTAAATACAGTTTTTTAAGCAAAACAAGTTGACGGTAACCTTAGACCTATGAGTAAACGTCGTATAGAATATCCTTAATAGACTTCAAAGTACAGAGCTAGGCTTGGCGTGGTAACAGAGGAGCCATATCTTCAACATTTCCTTGTAGAATTGTAGTCTGTAATGAACTCGCTGCAACAGAAAACCCATTTCTTCGACATTTCCTTGTAGAATTGTAGTCTGTATTGAACTCGCTGCAACAGAGGCGTAATATCTTCAACATTTCCTTGTGGAATTGTAGTATATAACAAACTCGCGGCAACAGAGGAGCCATATCTTCAACATTTTGTAGAATCGTAGTCTGTAATGAACTCGCTGCAACAAAGGAGCCATATCTTCAACACTTCCTTGTGGAATTGTAATCTATAATGAACTCGGTGCAACAGAAGACCCATACCTTCAACATTTCCTTGTAGAATTGTAGTCTGTATTCAACTCGCTGCAACAGAGGAGTAATATCTTCAATATTTCCTTGTAGAATTGTAGTCTGTATTGAATTCGCTGCAACAGAAGACCCATATCTTCAACATTTCCTTATAGAATTGTAGTCTGTGAAATTGAATTTTTAAGTTTGCCTGTAAGACCTTGTTATTTCATGCACGCCTTTAACCTGATTTCCTAAACACGTATTAGACTCTACCCCTGATATTTCACTTATTTAAATTTAACTAACTCATTTTGTGTCTAATTTTAATCTTTTGAATGGCGTAAAGTGAAATTTAATCTTCAAAATCAAATCTTCCTTTGGAGGTCTAAGTTAGAACCACCCCTCCTAATTCAGTTAACTTAGCTACATGTCCCGAAAATAGCTTTCAAGGTCTAACGGGGTGGGTTATGCCTCCTAGGACTATGCCCCTTGTCTGGGGACTGGCCCTTAGGTAAGGCCAACCGAAAGCGGATAAAGGTCCAATTGCACTGCCTGGGCTGAACTAATCAGACGGTGTATTGAGGTACTGAAACCTGGCCTTTTGAAAGATTCTACTTGTTCCGAGTAGTTCTGGAAGAACGGTCAAACTGCTATCACTCGTGGAGTTCGTCTCGTCCCTGTGGCGGGCCGGTGACCAGTCAAAGCCTTATAATAAAGTCGAAAGACTCTTACATTCTGGTGCCACCTGACGCTAGTCACCCGGACGGGAGTCGCGAATTTGAGGTTGGATTCGTGGGGGCAGAGGTTTCACTAACTGGACTGTATACCCCCTACAGGGTCTAAATGTGGAGTGGAGCTTTCCGGCGAGGAGGTCGAGACGTGAGTCAGGCACTCCTCGCCAACGTTCTTCTTCAAACTTCTGTTATTTCCGTCTTTACTCAGCTTTACTAGTTCTCTCCCGGAAATCTTTCATTAGTTCTAGAGAAAACTCTTCTTTACTAACCGAAACTAATGTTCACAATGTCCCACAATACCAACACACTTTCAAGCAAAAATGTAATTATATAGACCTATTATTTTTTGAAAAATTTATACTTTGATACAAGCTTACTCACGAACGGGTATAAATATTTCAAGAGGTAATCCAACATCGACATCGAAGAAAAAAGTTCACATAAACATTGGTCCGAAAATTACTCGTTAGCGACTTATGATTAGTGAAAGTTCTCGCCCTGATTTCAACTCTTCCCATGAAATAAAATAGGGCTGATATTTTTGAAAAAATAATTAAGGAGCATAAATGCCAGTGTCTTATGGTTTTTATCTATCAAAGGAAATAAAACAGGACCCAGTATCATAGCTTTAGTAGTTTTTATATAAGGGGGGGGGGAGGGGCAAATGGAAATAAATTTGCAATAAAACCCCAGTTTATAATTTTTTTACGATAATGACTTTGTACAATGACAAATAAACATAATATAAAATTTCTAAATAAAGTTTTTAGGAAATTTAGTTCTGAGCGAAATGATGTAAATATGCCATCTGCGAAAGAAAAATGACTTGCAAATTATAAACTTTAGTGACCTTAAAATACCCGGAACTTGAATGGGAAACTGGTCTTCTAATAGAGATGGCATTTCCAATTTGGAAATTAGAATAGGAAATTATTTTCAAATTGTCATTACTGACGTAAAAGGAAATAGTATTTTTACACGACTTTTTTATTTTAACGTATATATAATTTTATACCAATTACATTAATTTTATATCATTGTAATACTTCAAACCCGTTTCATTGCGTTGAAGGTAAATTAAAATTTCAGTTTTCACTTCCTTTAGTAATTTATATTTTTTTTAAAATAGGTTTCCTAATTTCTACGCTGTAGACTATAACAAAATGGGTCTCACTAAAGATGACCAACGACAAGTAGCCTATAATAATAATAATTTATGCTCGTTAAGGTAGACTCAGCAGCAAAATTGACCTCAATGGTGATTACTTATTCACTAATATTTTACAAAAATAGTCCGTCGCTACAAAAACAATTTGCTGCTGACTTCATAAAATTGTTCTCAGAAAATATTTTTATAAATTATACAAAACTCACAATACCTGTTCAATAGTTTAATCCCTAATAGCTGACGAAAAAGAAACTAATCTCTAAAGTTAGGTCGAAACCTCTATAAATATAATTTTTACTTATTACAACATCCATACAGAGCACAGTAGCGTAATTATAATAAATAAACAACAATAACCCTTGCTACAAATACACAATATCAAGAGCACAGTGGTACAATATATTACAATAAAAATATTGAAAAGAACCCCAATACCACAAAAATAATCAAAAATAACAAATAAGACAAGTTACTTAAGATTAAACCCTTATGTACATTTCGATGACCATGTCATCATCATCAGAGGGTCTTGTTACAAAACACAATCTAGCACACAAGAAGTTACAAACTAGAATGATGATCATTCTAGTTTGTAACTTCTTGTGTGCTAGATTGTGTTTTGTAACAAGACCCTCTGATGATGATGACATGGTCATCGAAATGTACATAAGGGTTTAATCTTAAGTAACTTGTCTTATTTGTTATTTTTGATTATTTTTGTGGTATTGGGGTTCTTTTCAATATTTTTATTGCTTGCTACAAATATTTAAATACCCTTGATGTACATTTCACTAACACTGTTAGCATCATCAGAAGGTTACAAACATACTAGCATACTGACAACGGTATGTTTGTAACCTTCTGATGGTGCTGTGTTGGCGAAACGTAGGCCTACATCAACGTCTTTAAATATTTGTAGCACGGGTTATTGTTGTTTAATTATTAACATTTACTTTTTCACGAAGTTGAAAGCGATAAGCATGGACTTTAGAAAATTGTCCTTTTAGCGAAGTAATATTTTTTTATTAGCCTATAACTAAATCTACCCCAACTTGATACTTTGTAGATAATTTACTGTATTATAAAATAGTGCTTTGTATTATAAAACCTAACCAAAAAACTGTTCAGAAAATATATGTAAATATATTGTAATATGCCCTATAACTATTTATTATAGTTTATAATATGCGGTAATTTTCAAAAATGAATTCATATATAAGTAGTTTTGTGAAATGAGACTGTCAATGTTTTAAGGATTACTCATGGTTTTCGAGTTTTTAAATGGTTATTTTCCTGTTTATATAGTAATGTATTTTTAAGTAACGTGTAAAAAGCAAAAAAAAACAAAGATGGTGGACAAACGGTAAACAACCGTGTGAAGTGAATTTACCTTTCTCTTAAACTTTTTAGATGTTGGCGCCAGGTTTTACCTATTACATTTTCGGTGATTCTAAAACCTTTCTGCATCGCTAAGTAAATTTTTGCCATTATCGTTTATGTGTAGAAAGGAAATAATAAACCAGATTTACTCTTGTGGAGACAAAACTAATGATTTTATTAAGTTTTACTTTTCTTATTTGCCCGCTATTTCTCATCGAGTGAAAATGCAAGCCCTAACGTTGACAATTAACAACGGACAGGCCCGTGTTGAGGCTGTCGACAGGTCTGGGTCAAGGGGCGGGGCAAACTGATACATGTTGTTGGTTTTGGCTGCCAGCTCGTTCCCTGCACAACTATCATTACTGACAGAATGCCTGATAACTTTACCTGCTCACTGCTAACTGCTACATGATGTCCATTCACAAAACATCTTCCTCAGTTAAGAACCTCCAGTATATACGCTTTAACAACTAACAGATTGTGTTTTCGTTCTTGATTGTAGTAAAGAACCTATATATAATTTTCAGAAGGGTAGCTTGCGTGAAAAAGTAATTTTATAATTAATATTGAGATTGTTTAAAAAAGTAAAAATACAAAACTGGCTTTTAGTAGGATTTCATATGTTTGCTACTTTTTTCACAAATTTAATGACTGGTCTACTTAAGCTCCATAGGCAACAACTAAACGGTATTTTTTTTTTTTTTATGGGACCTTGGAAATACAGTATTAGAATATTTTATAATTATTATAATTTATATTTAATTTGGAAATTTGGTTTTACAGGAATGGTGAGTATGGTAAGAATTTTCAGAGCCAATAATGACCGAAAATGTCAATTTTTTAAATTTATATTTTGCAAGAGAACTTAAATTGTGATAATTTCAGTCTTGCTATGATAATTTATAGAGAGAAGAGAATGTAGGCCTTATTAGGCTGTACTATACGTGTATACAAATTAAAACACTTTTGCTTTAAAACTTGCAGTATTTGTGTTGTACATCTTGAGGCTTTTCTATAGTTACTTTTTTTTTATTAAGTTGGCAAAAAAACCAATACTTACTGATTTTTTTTCAGCCGACGCGACGCGTTTCACACTAGGTTAGCGCATTGTTCAGTGCTGTGAGTCACGGACAAGATTTTTACTTTAATTACACTAAACAAAAAACATATTAAAATAACGAAAATAAAGGTTAATTGTTTAACTCAAAAGCTTTTTTGTATAGATATGGTGTGTTCAGAATTTTTATTTTTTAAACAGTTTCCTGTTGTAGGCTATTATTATTTATATATTTCCATAAAATATTTTCAAAAAGGCGCATTAATTTTGTGGCTATGAATATTGTTAACAATAATTTGAAAATGAAAATGTTTTTCTAATACTTTATATTAGTTTATTTCTTTATCTTCTTAAACTGGTTTCACATAGACACGCTTATTTCGTGACAGTGAGGAACAAATGTTAAAAATAATTTGAAAAGGCAAATGTTTTTGTAATATTCTACATTAGTTTATTTTCTTAAACTGGTTTATCATAACATAAATAAATGAAACCTCTACACCACAAATGACTTTATTCTTTTATTTAAAACCTTATGTACAATTCGATTGCATGGCAATCATCCATAGAGGTAATTTAAAATAAACATAATTTTACTAACAAAAAGTATGTTTATTGTAAATTACCTCTGAGGAGGATCGCTATGCAATCGAAATGTACATAAGGTTTTAAATAAAAGAATAAAGTCGCTTGTGGTATAGAGGTTTCATTTATTTATGTTAAACATTATGCCACAGTTGTTATATACAGTTATGGTTTATCATAGACAGGCTTATTTCGTGACAGTGAAAAACCAATGTTAATAATAATTTGAAAAGGCATGCGTTTTTGCAATAATTTATATTAGTTTATTTGCTTATCCTCTTAAACTGGTTTCACATAGACACCCTTACTTAGTGACTATGAGGAACAAATGTTAAAAATAATTTGAAAATTCAATTGTTTTTATAATATTTTATATTAGTTATTCGTTTATCTTCTGAAACAGGTTTCACATAGACATGCTTATTTCGTGACTATGAGAAACAAATGTTAACAATAATTTGAAAAGGCAGATGTTTTTGCAATACACTATGTTAGTTTATTTGTTTATCGTCTTAAACTGGTTTCACATCGACACGCTTATGTCGTGACTGTAAGGAACAAATGTTAACAATAATTTGAAAAGGCAATTTTTTTTTGTAATACTGTATAGGCCTATTAGTTAATTTTTTATCGTTTTAACTGGTTTCACATAGACACGCTAATTTCGTGACTGGGAGGAACAAATGTTAACAATAATTTAAAAAGCATATGTTTTTGAAATACTTTATGCTAGTTTATTTGTTTAGGTTCTTAAACTGGTTTCACATTAACATGCTTATTACGTGACTGGGAGGAACAAATGTTATTAATAATTTAAAAGACAGATGTTTTTGCAATACACTATATTCATTTAATTGTTATTCGTCTTAAACTGGTTTCACATAGACATGCTTTTTTCGTGACTATGAGGAACATATGTTAAAAATATTGTTTTAAAGGTAGATGTTTTTGCAATACTTTATATTAGTTTGTTTGATTTTGTTCTTAAACTGGTTTAACATTGACCTGTTTATTTAGTGACAGTGAGGAACAAATGTTAACAATAATTTGAAAATGCATATGTTGTTGCAATACTTTATATTAGTTAATTTGTTTATCTTCTTAAACTGGTTTTACATAGACATGCTTATTTTATGACTATGAGGATCAGGTGTTAAAAATAATTTGAAAAGGCAGATGTTTTTGCAATAGTATATATTACCTTATTTGTTTTTGTTCTGAAACTGGTTTCACCTAGACATGCTTATTTCGTGACTGAGGAACAAATCTTAGCAATAATATGAAAAGCAGAGGTTTTTGCCATACACTATAATAGTTTATTTGTTTCTGCAATACTTTATATTAGTTTATTTGTTTATCTTCTTAAACTGGTTTCACATAGACGCGCTTATTTTATGACTGTGAGGAACAAGTGTTAACAATAATTTGAAAAACCAGATGATTTTGCAATACACTATATTAGTTTATTTGTTTATTACCTTAAACTAGTTTCACATCGACACGCTTATGTTGAGACTTTGAGGAACAAATGCTAACGATAATTTGAAATCTAAAAGTTTTATAATATTTTATATTAGTTATTTGTTTATCTTCTAAAGCTGATTTTACATAAACACACTTATTTTATGACTGTGAGGAACAAATATTAACAATAATTTGAAAAAACAGATGTTTTTGCAATACACTATATTAGTTTATTTGTTTATTGCCTTAAACTAGTTTCTCATCGACACGCTAATGTCGTTATTGTGAGGAACAAATGTTAACTATAATTTGAATAATATGTTTTTGTGATACTTTATACTAGTTTATATGCTTATGTTCTTAAACTGGTTTCACATTGACACGCTTATTACGTAACTGGGAGGAACAAATGTTAATAATAATTTAAAAAGGCAGATGTTTTTGCAATACATTATATTAATTTAATTGGTTATCGTCTTAAACTGGTTTCACATAGGCATGCTTATTTCGAGACTATGAGGAGGCATATGTTTTTGCAATACTTTATATTAGTTTATTTGATTATGTTCTTAAATTGGTTTCACATTGACATGCTTATTTAGTGACAGTGAGGAACAAATGTTACCAATAGTTTGAAAAGGCATATGTTGTTGCAATACTTTATATTAGTTTATTTGTTAATCTTCTTAAACTGGTTTCACATCGACACGCTTATGTTGTGACTGTGAGGAACAAATGTTAATAATAATTTGAAAAAGCAAATGTTTTTTGTAATACTCTTTTTTAGTTACTTTTTCATCGTTTTAACTGGTGTCACATAGACACGTGACTGTGAGGAACAAATTTCAATAATTATTAGAAAAATCATATGTTTTTGTAATACTTTATACTAGTATATATGCTTATGTTCTTAAACTGGTTTAACATGGACAAGCTTATTTCGTGAATGGGAGGAACAAATGTTACCAATTATTTGAAAAGGCAAATGTTTTATATTATTTTATATTAGTTATTTGTTTACCTTCTGAAATTGGTTTCACATTGACACGCTTAAGTCATGTCTGGGAGGAACAAATGTTAACAATAATTTGAAAAGGCAGATGTTTTTGCTATATTTTATATTATTTTATTTGTTTATCCTCTTAAACTGGTTTTGCATAGACACCCTTACTTAGTGACTATGAGGAACAAATGGTAAAAATAATAATAAAATTCAATTGATTTTTAATATTTTATATTAGTTATTCGTTTTTCTTCTGAAACTGGTTTCACATAGACCCGCTTTTTCATCTCTGTGAGGAACAAATGTTAACAATAATTTGAAAAGGCTGATGTTTTTGCTATACTTTATATTAGTTTATTTTTTTCATCTTCCTAAACTGGTTTCACATAGACATGCTTATTTCGTGACTGTGAGGAACAAATGTTAACAATAATTTGAAAAGGCAGAAGTTTTTTCAATACTTTATATATATATATATATATATATATATATATATATATATATATATATATATATATATATATATATATATATTTATCCTCTTAAACTGGTTTCACAAAGACACCCTTATTTGGTGACTGTGAGGAAAAAATGTTAACAATAAATTGTAAAGGCAAATGTTCTGTAATATTTTATATTAGTTGTTTGTTTATCTTCTGAAAATGTTTCACATCGACACGCTTATTTCATGACTGTGAGGAACAAATGTTAATAATTTGAAAAGGCAGATGTTTTTCAATACTTTATATATATATATATATATATATATATATATATATATATATATATTTATTTATTTATTTGTTTATTTATTTATTTATCCTCTTAAACTGGTTTCACAGACACCCTTATTTGGTGACTGTGAGGAAAAAATGTTAACAATAAATTGTAAAGGCAAATGTTCTGTAATATTTTATATTAGTTGTTTGTTTACCTTCTGAAAATGTTTCACATCGACACGCTTATTTCATGACTGTGAGGAAAAAATGTTAACAATAATTTGAAAAGGCAAGTGTTTTTGAAATAGCCTTCTCTATATTAGTATTATTTAATTTTTTAAGTAACCTGCTTTTACGAAAATAGGCTCATTTTGGTGTGATAAATATTCTATTGTCGAAGTTCCTATTGAACGAAGCTAAAAGATCAGTATATAAAGTAGAATATGATTAGTATTTATTATTCCGGCCGCCCACTAATGGACAGAATTCTGTCAAATGACGTCTGTGGGAGAGTAGGACATAGCCTATACGTTGTTGAAACTGCCGCCCACGAAGCCGACTTTTGTCATCCGACATTGTTCGACAGCAAGAGGAAGTTCGGTGCATTTTCTGCGCGCTCCTTTTAGCCTTAGCTAAAAAAATACTAGTCCTCGTTACAAAATCTTTGTGGTCTTACATATTCTTTTTTATTGGCATGTTCTCAATTGTAAAGATAATTTATTGTTTTTAACTTTATTTTCGAACATTCTAAGTTGGGTATCAGTTATAGAGGAAAATACCCTGAGATAAGGGGGCCCGTCCCCACAGTTATGAATAACAAGATAAATAATCAAGCGTCATATGTATAAAAGAGCTAATTTCCAGAAAATTATATTCTTTAAAAGTGTAAATTGTAGGACATGACTTGGGGTTAAAATAATTTATATGCATAGAATGTAGGCTATGTTTTCCTTGAATATTTACATATAATTGTTTTAATTCTAGATATTATTTACATATATATTTGTTAAAACCAAAAGTAGGTTTTCATGCTAAAGCTTAAGTTTTCACATAAATTTAATAAAAGGTACGAGTAATTAGATAAATGTTTTTATTTTCTTTACACATAAATACCGTGCCCTAGCAATTTATAAGTAGTAATAGGCAGTAAGTAGTAATAGTAAACAAGGCTAAAACTAGAATTTTTTAACTGCATAATTCTTTAGTAAGAAATTCCTTCACGAGCAGCCCCCTTACAACCTTAATGGGCGCCCATGTTATCAGTTAGGTTTAACCTATGTGTATTTTTTACAGCAGCGGCTCTGAAAATACCAGTACTTGACTTAACGATTCTGTACGGCATAATGGCAATCATTTAAGGACTAAAATTTTATTTTAATATCGCCAGTTTTGTAAGTTGTTAATATTAATTACAAGCTCTTAAAAGATTTCAAATATTATAATTTTAAATTGTTTTTATGCAATAACACGTGTTCACAGTAAATTTAAAGCTGTTAGCAAATGTGTAAGATATAAATGAATGTATAATAATCGAATGTGTTAAAGTTATTTCCCGATATCCTCATATTTACTGATATAAATCTACTGAAAAAACACTAAATGGACAAGCTGTAACTAACATCCACAAATGAATAGCTGAAGGAACGAAATATGTTCTTGAACTTTAGAAGAACTCTCGTGGAAGCATTACCTCATTGTAGAATTGTAATTTATGAAAATTAAAATTCTCATGACACTAAGTAGAACTAATGATATGAGTGATTATTCCCTGATAATGGGAACAGTAGAATATTATATGATGAGTGAGCAGGTCGCGTACGCGAAGTAGACGTACTCTCTATAGGTGTAATATAGTACTGTTCCCCCAAGATAGGTGGAGTTATGTAGCACTAACAGCATTCCATTAAGGACGTATAGTCTCCTGATAGCGGGAACAGTAGCATATTATATAATGCTTGAGCTGGTCGCGTACACGAAGTAGATGTACTCTCTATAGGTGTAATAAAATACTGTTCCCCCAAGATAGGTGGAGTTATGTAGCACTAACAGCCTTCCATTAAGGACGTATAGTCTCCTGATAGCGGGAACAGTAGCATATTATATAATGCTTGAGCTGGTCGCGTACACGAAGTAGATGTACTCTCTATAGGTGTAATAAAATACTGTTCCCCCAAGATAGGTGGAGTTATGTAGCACTAACAGCATTCCATTAAGGACGTATAGTCTCCTGATAGCGGGAACAGTAGCATGTTATATAATGCTTGAGCTGGTCGCGTACACGAAGTAGATGTAATCTCTATTTGTGTAATAAAATACTGTTCCCCCAAGATAGGTGGAGTTATGTAGAACTAACAGCATTCCATTATGGACGTATAGTCTCCCGATAGCGGAAATAGGGGTAGGCCTACATAATAGCATCGTGTAGACACTTCGGTGGCACGAAAAATCCATACGGCGTAATATCCGTACATGAGGAAACAATAGCAGATGAGGACAAACCAGACTCCAGTTGTCAACCCAGGTCATCTACCCGTAAACTGTTTCCTAATAACTTCCAAGGTTTTGGATTTTCCCAGTCAAAATGAGTCAAAAAAGGGTTTCCAGTTTGTCAGTGGTCACTTTGTGTCTAACTGTCGTGGTGAAAAATTCGATTTAATCGAAAGAGACTTATCAAAATTGGCTGAAATTTCGAACCCTAAGCACATGAGGCTGGAGTTAAACTTAGACGGAAATAGAAAAAAACAAAGTATATTAAGTCCGACAAAAGAGTTACAAAAAAACAAAAAACCGGCCAAAAGTAACTAGAAACGTGAGACTAATGTCTTATTTAAAATCTCTTTCTTACCTTCAAAAATTGGATCAGATTAGGCCCAAGAAAGCAGATGGTGAGATCAAATAAATTGGTCGAGTTGTAATATATATTAAAAATTCTGTAAAATAGAAAATATATAATAACACAGAAAACTACAGGCTACAGGCTGACTTAAACACACCAAAATGACAGTGCAACATATCTACTAAGCAACATCTGTATTTAGCTCAGAGGTAAACTCATTTATGTACCTCAATGATTTTAAAAGATGTAGGCTTAAAAGTTGTACGCATTTTCCGACTGTCACAAATAGTCTGACGTCTTAGGTTACCCTCGACGTCTGTCAAAGCTTCATCCTGTACGCACCTTTAGTAATATTTCTGGTGTATGCTAAGCATATTTCGTTGTACGCATCTTTCGTGTATTCGACACTTCGCTTACCGTTAATGAAACTGATTGTGTATGAGATGAAGAAATGCCAACCAGTCTTAAGGAACTGGATCTAGCAGTTTATACATCCATCCATACATTACTACGTTACTAGTAAATAATATTATTTTACTATAGCACGTTTGAGGTTAAAACAAAGATGCCTTTTTCGGAAGATATAACCCTTTATCAACTCGGAGAGAACCACATTAGAGTTAGGCCCTATTAAAGGGATCCATTCCGATATGTTCGTCCTCAGTCAACATCTAACTTGAGTGCTATCATAGGAGAGTTTTACATATAGCTATAAATTCTTAATAAGCTTATGTTCCTTTCTGTTGGAAATATTTGTATAGGCTACATTCGCATACATTGTACGCGCCAACATAAGAAAATATTGTAATGTTAGAAAAATGTACTTGAAAATATGGTTATAAATGTTAACGCCACTTAAGCTTGGTTTTTAATAGCAATATAGGCTATTTCATGAGACCCAATTAGCCTAACTTTTACAACAAAAATGTTCAAAATCATAAAACATATTTTGGCAATATAACTTATTTCATCAGTAACTAACAATAACTACACATTAAATTACTTATATTTTAGTTACTGATGATGCGAACGAGGCTTTCGAAACATGTTTGATTATATTAAATATAGTAAAAGGTACTGACAATTGTTGTAGATATAATTAAAAGTCTAGTACTATGAACTTTTCTAATTTTACTTCATGTGTAGTTCTAATTTTCTGACTGTTTCCCCTTTTTTTCATTTTGGACCATTCTCGAAAGTCCTGCTGTATTTGGATTGTCATTTGACATGCTTCTGAAAATGCAATGATCTCCGCTCCTGAAAGGCTTTTCCTCTTTCACTGAGCAACAAAAGCCTTTGTCTTTTTACTCGACAAACATTAAATCACGAAGTTGTCTTTATTGATCATAGAAATCAGTCATCCTTTGGAGCCTGTGCTTGTATGTAACGTGAAATAAATATTGTTTAAATACACAATACAAAATAGCAAACAGATGACAAGATTTCTCGACATCACCGGAACTTCAAAGCGTTCGTCTTCATGTCAGACGCATTGATTAGGGGATTTATGATATTTTATCAAGTTTATATTTCATGGCAGATTAGTTACTGCAGGTCTACATGAATGAGGCTCGGAAAGCGAACAATCGCTTCATTAATCATAAACTGTTCCGGGACCCGAGTTAGGTTTAATATGATTTGTGGAGACAACTTTATCGATCGTACTATCAGATGGTAGTTATTATCTAGAAGAAGTCGCTGCAGACTCAGGACAGGTTATAATGAAGTTCTTTGACGCGGTGATTTTAAACGACCGACGGAATTAATTCCGATTTCAAAGAGCAGTATCAAATTATAAGACTGCAGACTTAATGTATTCACTTTTTTATAATTTAAATACACCTCCCTAGATACTGGCCCAACACTTTATGTGTTACTTTCACAAAGACGGTTCCGAGGCTTGTCTAGGTTCACACTTTATGTAAGTGCTGGGTCTGGTGTACTATTAATTCCTGAGGGAAAAGAAGAAATTGGGGAAAGTAATTGTATACACATTAAATTTTATTGCTGAATAATATTATGGAAAAAGAATTAGAAATATCCAAATATTTTTCAAAGTAAACTTTCCAATTTATTTATTGAAGAGCTAAGTAAGTGTAAAAATAATTAGTTTGATTGAATTTAGCAATCTTCTTATTGATTTACTCCGATAAACAATATGTAGTAAGTAAATATTATAAATTTCTAATACAATAGAATAAATAAAATACTATAATATAGCTGTTTTAAAATTTTATTGCAATTATTATTATTACTTACAAATAAAAGCCCACAAAAGGAATTATTACAAGACTCTTGTAGTAATTTTCTCTGAAGACGATTGCTTTACAATCGAAATGTACAACCGGATATAAAAACATTTTTTAAAGAGATTTTTTAAAATTATTATCAGAAGGTTACAAAAACATTTTTTTAATAAAAGAAACGGAAAACATGAAAAATAAATAAAAAGGTTTTTTGTAACCTTCTGATTACATTAACTGTGCTATCAAAGTGTAAATATCATTGTTTAAATATTTATAGCAAGAATATATATATATATATATATATATATTAAATATGGTGATATGTTTTCTTGTATATATAGTTAATAAATTTAAAACATTTCAAAAACAAGAATACTTTTAATGAATATATTTATTCAAAGTTTTTCGCCGATAAAATAGTATCAGCATCTTCAGGAAAATAATTATCTATTCTAATGAATAAATAGATTAGATAATTATTTTCCTGAAGATGCTGATACTATTTTATCGGCGAAAAGCTTAGAATAAATATATTCATTAAAAGTATTCTTGTTTTTCAAATATTTTTAATTTATTAAATATATATATATATATATATATATATATATATATATATATATATATATATATATATATAATATGTTTTCTAGTTTAATAATTTAAAACAACATAGGTTATTCAAATACAAGAATATTTATTAATTTATATTCATATTCATGAATATAAATTAATAAATTTATATAAATTTATATGAAGAATATAAATTAATAAATATTCTTGTATTTAAATAACCTATGTTATTTTAATATATATATATATATATATATATATATATATATATACATAGGCCTATATATAATAGTTTTTGGTTATTATTCTTCTACTTTTAAGAAGGAAACGGTGTGCTTAGACTAATGTTCATATACCCCATATGAATTGTCGCAGACTCTAAACGTTTATAGGTGGAACTTCGTGATTACTTTTAAATGCCCGAGGGTTGTGATATTTCGGACGACAGTCGCTGATCATATCTCAGTCCTCGCTCAATCTTCGCTGTGTTGGTTACCCAACCCTGTATAATTACATGTAATTTTACATTCACACGAACATAATGTTGAAAAGTCGACAAATGCTGTACTACCCGTTTAGAAACATCGGCTCGGAGCTCAGATTTTAGAATCCCGTTGCAGAACCAAGGAACCTTATAAATTTTGCTCACCCATCTGTGGGTAACGCCCCCCACCCCCTAGTCCGTGGACGTTTGGTACGAGGGTTACGAAATGTGGTTGTGCCATTCTGTCATCTAAAAGAATAATCCAAAACAAGAAGAAAATTATGAAAAAATATATTCGATGAAGAAACATTCAGTCATAAATATGGCCGACTTTGGTTAAGTACAAGCCACAATCAATGTTAAAAACAAGTGATCTTGAATTCATTAATACCCTGAGAATTTGGTTTCATCAGAAATCTTTATAGACAAAAACCATAATGTTACGAAAAAAATATTCAAAGCATATATCACTTGACTACGAGAAATAACGGCCTTTCAGCGTGTAATTTTTGTTGGTGAAATCAAATGGGAAAGTCTTAAAAGCATCACATACCCTCCAGTAGAGTGCACTGAATCGTTCGCGTCGAGCACAGAAAGAACTAAAATACACGTAGACTAATAAATACACGAAATTTGAAACGTATTGTAATTGGTTGAATCTTGAACCTGGCTATAAATTAACTAATAACAAGCAAACAATATTCATTTTGTCACACAGCCTAAGCTTATTAAAAATAAATTATATTCTTGAATTTTGTAGTCCATTACGTTCGGTGATTATTAATTAAGGTTTTAGAGTCAGGTTTTCGATAGTATCAAAGAGTATGTGTGATTTGTATTGTGTTTGTTCGTTTAATATGTTTGTAATTTGTGTTTTTGTGTGTCTGTTAATTTCTTATTGTTCTAGTGTGTTGAGATGTGGTCCTTTTTTGTTGATGTGTAGGATTTCTAGGTTATGGTAAATGTCTGTGTATTTGTGTCCTGTTTCTTTTATGTGATTGTAAAATGTTGAGTTGGTGTTCTGTTTGTGTTCTCCAATTCTTTGTTTAAAGCTGCGACCTGTTTGTCCAATATAGAATTTGTTACATTTGTAGCAGTTTAGTTTTTATACGCATGGTGCTTGTAGTTTATCTTTGATGTTGGTGTCGTGTTGTATTTTGTATTGTAACATGTTATTAGTTTTTATACTATTTTGTATCATGTTTTTAAAAATTGCGGGCTATTTTATTTGTTGTTTTGTTTATGTATGGTAATGTGATGTGTATTTGTTTTCCCTGTCTGTAGTGTTAATTTAAGTGTTTTTTTTTTTTTGTATTTTGTACCATAGTTTGTCTATTATTGTGGTGTTGTATCCATTTGTGTATGCTAAATATTTAATTGTATCTAGTTCTTTGTTTATATTTTCTGTGGTCATTGGGACTTCTTTAAGTCTATGGAGCATGGATCTGAAGGCAGCGTGTTTGTGTTGGATAAGGTAGTTTGAGATGTTGTGGATAAGTGTGTCTGTCGTTATGGGTTTCCTGTAGATGTTGAAACTGTGTTTTTGTGTATGGCTTTTTGCTATGGTTAGGATGAGGAGGTTTAGGGATCGGTTGGTTTCAATTTTTGAGGCGAAGTGGGATTTTGGGTGTATTTTATTAGTGTAGGTGAGGAGTTTTTCGCATTGTCGTGTGTTGCCTCTGTATAAACGAACAAACACAATACAAATCACACATACTATTTGATACTATCGAAAACCTGCCTTTAAAACCGCCTCTGCTTTACCCGACATCTCCAAGCAGAAGATACTGATAAAAATCGCCACATAGCAATCGAAAACGTTCTGTCTCAGTAAGTTTTCATAAATTTACAAAATTTAAAGTTCGGATAGTCATAAACTATTGTTAAAGTGATTAATAAGATTCACCGAACGTAATGGACTACAAAATTCAAGAATTAAAATTTTAGGTTAAATGTTACTACAGAGGGGAGATCTAGAGGGGATGTCCATTTTGTACTAAACTTTTAGGTTAAATGTTACTACAGAGGGCAGATCTAGAGGGGATGCCCATTTTGTACTAAACTTTTAGGTTAAATGTTACTAAAGAGAGGAGATCTAGAGGGGATGTCCATTTTGTACTTTTAGGTTAAATGTTACTACAGAGGGCAGATCTAGAGCAGATTTCCATTTTGTACTTAACCTTTAAGTTAAATGTTACTACAGAGGGGAGATCTAGAAGGGATGTCCATTGTGTACTATACTTTTAGGTTAAATGTTACTACAGAGGGCAGATCTAGAGCGGATTCCCATTTTGTACTAAACCTTTAAGTTAAATGTTACTACAGAAGGCAGATCTAGAGGGGATGTCCAGACGATTGTGATATGATTCATTATTATTTAATTCAAACTCTCCCAAGCTAAGATCATATTTTGGAATTTCAAGTACTTTCAGTTTCGTAGAAAGATGAATTACGAAATTAACTATTGATTGTGACATGGTTCGATGTTATTTAGTTCAAAATCTCTCAAGCCAAGATAACATTTTGGATTCTCAATTACTTTCTTTTACGTAGAGAAGTGAATAACAAAATAAACTGTTGATTGTGATATGGTTCACTAATATTAAAATACAACTCTTCATCAGGGACTACGTTAAAAAATTGGTTTCTGGTGTTAAGGTCAGTGACGTAAGTAACCGTATAAGTAGACGCAATTATGAGGTAAAACCAAGGAAAGGTTCAAGAATTGCATTGGTAGGCCTGCTTACCTGATGTACTCTCCATCAATGCCGTGTTGAGGTTTCTGGTTTCATTCCCTTGTAATTAAGGGTAGATGGAATTAGGTAGGACCAAGGAATGTACAAGGGTGAGTTTTGTATACCCTTATCCTGTACCCTGCTATCCTTCATAGGCGATAACATTTACCACCCTTAAAACTACAAAGCATATGAACGAATGAAGTTCCTAGCTAGCATCTTTTTGAATATTTTACAATATTAAATTTATCCTTCTTTACTTCTTTTGTCATATGAATTCAATTTGACGCCTCCTGAAATAATTTGTCTGGCATACTGATCCCGCAGAAAAATAAATAAAACCTCTAAAGTAAGATTTAGCATTGTGATTGCTTGATGATGTTTTCAAATGAAAAAAGAAATATGATCAAGTAATAAAGGAGTTTAAAAACATGTCATAGAGGTTAAGAAAATTTTCCTGGTATAGAAATAAAGTTTTAGATATCTTTGTGTTTACAAAAAATACCATTAGTTATTACAAATTATTAGTAAGTTTTAAAGCAACAACAAGTAAAAACACACAAAAAAGTCACAAATTAATTATTTATTGACTCATATGCGTTTCAATGTCAAATTCATCATCATCAGTGAGTGTTACTACTACAAACTCTAATAGTAGTAAGTTAGAGTTTGTAGTAGTAACACTCACTGATGATGATGATTTTGTCATTGAAACGCGTATGAGTCAACAAATGATTAATTTGTGAGTTTTGTGTATGTTTTTATTTGTTTTAACATAACCTCACAAACTAAGCTCAAAGAATAGTTGCAACAATGGTTTATACGGAAATACTATCCTTAATCTGAGAATGGTTCGTAGATGTTGACCAAACGTCCAAAAATAATATTTTGTGGTGATTGTTTGAAGAAAACCTTTTTTAAAGTTATAACCTTATTTAATTGACTAATTATATTATATTTTTTCATAAAAGAAGTCTATAAAAGGAGGATTTTTCAAAATGTATATTGTAGTCTGAAGTAAATAATTATCGATTTCTCGCACGTACTGTAATTAGCAATCAGCCTTATCGTGGAAATATTTTCACGACTCGACCGAGGTAGGCCCCAGTTTGATCGACTGGGGTAGACCTCGGCATGATTGATGACGTCACATAGGCCACCCAACACTGGCGCACTGGCGCCTGCTATGTATCAGGCAGTATAATTTACTCATCTCTACAACTCCCATCTAGTTATCAGTTTATTATAGCTGCTTCCCTCGTCTCATACTACCGATCGCAAAAATATCGTTTCGCCGCGCCGCTTCCACACACTTCTTTCAGTTGAACAGTTTATTCTTCGCTGTTATTCTACATTTGTGCGAGATATTTTATGTTAAAAGTACTATTCGCGCTAATTCTGTTAAAAGTACTATATAGGGACGTTAGTTGTGGGGAGGGTATTTTATTTATAAAATAAGAAAGTGCAAAGGAAACCAAGGGGAATACAATAGTCATAAAATAGAAAAATCTTGTAAGGTGAAATTTATTGTTTTTATTGTGAAATTATTAGTGAATCATGTCTCTGTACAGCCCCAATTACATCACGCATCTAAATGCCTGTCATATTATAATTTACCAATTTTTTTTTAATACACTCAACACACATTTTAGGGAAATATTAAAGTGTTTGAACACTAGAAAAAAATAATTAAACATATTCCCATAGTTTACACCAAGTGTTCAGAAATTTCTGTAAAACATGCAGCAGAAGTGAATAATGGTCTGAAATAGAAGTAGAATCGAGAGACCTATTAGTATATAAGTTTTTGCAAGTTTCTTCGTTACGTTTATAAATAGGACTAAAAACATATAAAGAGGAAAAGATGTTTTGAAAATTTCATAAGCATTATTGGGGTGCTTTGCCTGTGAGCACAGAGGAAAGAACAGAGGAAGAGCCCCCACCCATGCCATTCCTGGTCCTTTCTATATTTTGAAATAATTACAACGAATTTTAATTAAAAAGATTAAACCAGAAAAATCAGAATGGCTCTTACGGGAAGTAGGTCAGGTAAGCCGCCATACCCATGCGATCCCCATTCCTTTCCTTAGTCCTATGTAAACACGTCTAGTCTTCTTTAAAAGAAGTTGAAACCAGAAAACTCATTATGGCCCTGACAGGAAGTAGGTCAGGTAAGCAGCTATAACCATGAGATTTCTGTATCCTCTCTCAGTCCTATTAAAACACGTCTAGTCTTCCTATCATATTATTCTATCATATTACTCAGTACGGCTCTGACGGGAAGTAGGTCAGGTAAGTAGCCTTACACATGCGGTTCCTGTTTCTTCCCTTTGTCCTAACTAAAAACGTCTAGAAGTTGAAACCAAAAAACTGAAGTATGTCTCTGACATGGAGAAGGTCAGGTAAGCAGCCCTGCCCACGAGATTCCTGTTTCTTTCCTTAGTCCTATCTAATCACGTCTAGCCTTCCAAACAAGATGTTGAACCCAGAAAACTCAGTATGTCTCTGACAGGTAAGCAGCACTACAAATGCGATTCCAGTTCCTTCCCTTAGTCCTATATAAAAACGTCTAGCCTTCCTTATAGGAAGTTGAAACCAGAAAACTCAGTATTACTCTGACAGGAAATAGGTCAGGTAAGCAGCACTACACATGCGATTCCCGTTCCTTCCCTTAGTCCTATCTAAAACGTCTAGCTTTCCTTCTTGACGATGAAACTAGAAAACTCAGTATAGCTCTGACAGGAAGTAGGTCAGGAAAGCAGCACTACACATGCGATTCCTGATCCTTCACTTAGTCCTATCTAATCATGTCTAGCCTTCCAAACAAGATGTTGAACCCAGAAAATTCAGTATGGCTCTGACAGAAAGTAGGTCAGGAAAGCAGCACTACACATGCGATTCCTGTTCTTTTCCTTTGTCGTATCCAAAACGACTAGCTTTCCTTACAAGAAGTTGAAACCAAAAAACTAAGTATGTCTCTGACATGGAGAAGGTCAGGTAAGCAGCACTGCCCACGAGATTCCTGTTTCTTTCCTTAGTCCTATCTAATCACGTCTAGCCTTCCAAACAAGATGTTGAACCCACCCAGAAAACTCAGTATGTCTCTGACAGGCCGTATGTCAGGTAAGCAGCACTACACATGCGATTCCTGTGCTTTTCCTTTGTCCTATCTAAAACGTCTAGCTTTCCTCCAAGACGATGAAACTAGAAAACTCAGTATGGCTCTGACAGGAAGTAGGTCAGAAAAGCAGCAATACACATGCGATTGCTGATCCTTCACCTAGTCCTATCTAATCACGTCTAGCCTTCCAAACAAGATGTTGAACCCAGAAAACTCAGTATGGCTCTGACAGAAAGTAGGCCAGGAAAGCAACACTACACATGCGATTCCTGTTCTTTTCCTTTGTCCTATCTAAAACGTCTAGCTTTCCTTACAAGAAGTTGAAACTAGAAAACTCAGTATGGCTCTGACAGGCAGTAGGCCAGGAAAGCAGCACTACACATGCGATTCCTGTTCTTTCCTTTGTCCAATCTAAAACGTCTAGCTTTCCTTACAAGAAATTAAAACTAGAAAACTCCGTATGGCTCTGACAGGAAGTAGGTCAGGTAAGCAGCACTATAAATGCGATTCCTGTTCCTTCCCTTAGTCCTATATAAAAACGTCTAGACTTCCTTATAGGAAGTTGAAACTAGAAAACTCCGTATGGCTCTGACAGGAAGTAGGTCAGGTAAGCAGCACTACAAATGCGATTCCTGTTCCTTCCCTTAGTCATATATAAAAACGTCTAGACTTCCTTATAGGAAGTTGAAACCACAATACTCAGTATTACTCTGACAGGAAATAGGTCAGGTAAGCAGCACTACTCATGCGATTCCAGTTTATTCCCTTAGTCCTATCTAAAACGTCTAGCTTTCCTTACAAGAAGTTGAAACTAGAAAACTCAATATAGCTCTGACGGGAAGTAGGTCAGAAAAGCAGCAATACACATGCGATTGCTGATCCTTCACCTAGTCCTATCTAATCACGTCTAGCCTTCCAAACAAGATGTTGAACCCAGAAAACTCAGTATGGCTCTGACAGAAAGTAGGCCAGGAAAGCAACACTACACATGCGATTCCTGTTCTTTTCCTTTGTCCTATCTAAAACGTCTAGCTTTCCTTACAAGAAGTTGAAACTAGAAAACTCAGTATGGCTCTGACAGGCAGTAGGCCAGGAAAGCAGCACTACACATGCGATTCCTGTTCTTTCCTTTGTCCTATCTAAAACGTCTAGCTTTCCTTACAAGAAATTAAAACTAGAAAACTCCGTATGGCTCTGACAGGAAGTAGGTCAAGTAAGCAGCACTATAAATGCGATTCCTGTTCCTTCCCTTAGTCCTATATAAAAACGTCTAGACTTCCTTATAGGAAGTTGAAACTAGAAAACTCCGTATGGCTCTGACAGGAAGTAGGTCAGGTAAGCAGCACTACAAATGCGATTCCTGTTCCTTCCCTTAGTCATATATAAAAACGTCTAGACTTCCTTATAGGAAGTTGAAACCACAATACTCAGTATTACTCTGACAGGAAATAGGTCAGGTAAGCAGCACTACTCATGCGATTCCAGTTCTTTCCCTTAGTCCTATCTAAAACGTCTAGCTTTCCTTACAAGAAGTTGAAACTAGAAAACTCAATATAGCTCTGACGGGAAGTAGGTCAGGTAAGCAGCCCTTCACATGAGATTCCTGTCCCTTCTCTTAGTAATATTTAATCATGACTAACCTTCCTTAGAAGAAGTTGAAACGAGAAAACTCAGTATGGCTTTGACGAGACGTATGTCAGGTAAGCAGTACTACAAATGAGATTCCTGTTCCTTCCATTTGCTTTATCTAAACACGTCTAGCCTTCCTTACAAGTAGTTGAACCAGAAAACTCAGTATGGCTCAGACGGCAAGTAGGTCAGTTAAGCAGCAATACACATGCGATTCCTGTTCCTTCCCTTTATCCCATCTAATCACGCTTAGCCTTCCTTACAAGAAGATGAAACTAGAAAACTCGGTATAGCTCTGACGGGAAGTAGTTCATGTAAGCAGCCCTACCCATGCGATTTATGTTCCTTCCATTAGTGCTCTCTAAACACGTCTAGCTTTCCTTAAGGGTAGGTGAACTAGAAAACTCAGTATGACTCAGACGAGAAGTAGGTCAGGTAAGCAGCACTACACAAAACGATTCATGTTCTTTCCCTTAGTCCTATCTAAACACGTCTGGCCTTCCTTATAAGAAGTTGAATCAGAAAACTGAGTTTGGGTCAGACGGGATGTAGTTCAGGTAAGCAGCAAAACACATGCGATTCCTCTTCTTTCTCTTAGTCCTATCTAAACACGTCTAGCTTCCTTACGAGAAGTTGAAACCAGAAAACGCATTATAGCTCTAACTGGAAGTAGGTCAGGTAAGCAGCACTACACATACGTTTCCGGTTCTTTCCCTTAGGTCTATCTAAACACTGAGACTCCTGATCCTTCACTTAACCTATCTAAACACGTCTAGGCTACCTAACAAGTAGGTGAACCAGAAAACTCAGTATGGCTCTGGCAGGAAGTAGGTCAGGTAACACACATGCGACTCCTGTTCTTTCCCTTAGATCTATCTAAACACGTCTAGCTTCCTTACGAGAAGTTGAAACCAGAAAACTCAGTATGGCTCGGACTGGAAGTAGTTCAGGTAAGCAGCACACACATGCGATTCCTGTTCTTTCCCTTAGATCTATCTAAACACGTCTAGCTTCCTTACGAGAAGTTGAAACCAGAAAACTCAGTATGGCTCTGACAGGAAGTAGTTCAGGTAAGCAGCACACACATGCGTTTCCTGTTCTTTCCCTTAGATCTATCTAAACACGTCTAGCTTCCTTACGAGAAGTTGAAACCAGAAAACTCAGTATGGCTCTGACTGGAAGTAGTTCAGGTAAGCAGCACACACATGCGATTCCTATTCCTTCCCTTTGTCCAATCTAAACACGTCTAGCCTTCCTTACAAAAAGTTGAACCAGAAAACTCAGTATGGCTTAGACGGGAAGTAGGTAAGGTAAGCAGCACTACACATGTTCCTTTCCGCATTCCTATCTTAACACGTTTAGCTACATTTGGAGAAATTGAAACCAGAAAATTCAGTATAGGTCTGACGGGACGTATGTCCGGTAAGCAGTAATACACGTGTGATTCCTGTTCCTTCCCTTAGTCCTATCTAAAAACGTTTAGCCTTCCTTAAAAGAGGTTGAAACCAGAATACAGAATACTCTGTATGGCTCTGACAGGAAGTAGGTCAGGTAAGCAACCCTACCCATGCGATTCTCGTTCCTTGCCTTTGTCCTGTCTACAAACGTCTAGCGACCATACAAGAGGTTGAAACTAGAAAACTCAGTATGTCTCTGACGGGTAGTAGATCAGGTAAGTAGCCCTACCCACGAGATTCCTGTTCCTTCCCTTAGACCTATCTAAACACTTCTAGCCTATCTTACAAGAAGTTGAAACCAGAAAACTCAGTATGGCTGTGACAGGAAGTAAGTCAGTTAAGCAGCACTACACATGCGATTCCTGTTCCTTTTTTTTGTCCTATTTTAACACGTCTAGTCTTCCTTACAAGACTTTAAAACCAGAAATTTCAGTACGGCTCTGAGGGGAAGTAGGTCAGGTAAGTAGCCCTACCCACGAGATTCTTGTTCCTTTACTTAGTGTTATCTAAACACATACAGTCTTCCTTACACGACGTTGAAACCATGATACTCAGTATGGCGCTGGCGAGATGTAGGTCAGGTAAGTAACTATACACATTCGATTCCTGTTCCTTCCCTCAGTCCTATTTAAACACGTCTAGTCTTCCTATCATATTACACAGTACGGCTCTGACGGGAAGTAGGTCAGGTAAGTAGCCTTACCCATGCGATTCCTGTTTCTTCCCTTTGCCCTAACTAAAAACGTCTAGCGCTTTTTACAAAAGGTTGAAACCAGAAAACCCAGCTTGGATCTAAAAGGCAATAGGTTAAGTCAGCAGCCCTGCCCACGAGATTCCTGTTCCCTCCCTTAGTCCTATCTAATCACGTTTAAACTTCCTTACAAGAAGTTGAAACCAGAAAACTCAGTATGGCTCTGACAGGAAGTAGGTCAGGAAAACAGCACTACACTTGCGATTCCTGTTCTTTTCCTTTGTAATATCTAACAACGCCTGGTCTTCCTTACAAGATGTTAAAACAAGGAAACTCAGTATGGCTCTGACAGGAAGTAGGTCAGGAAAGCAGCACTACACATGCGATTCCTGTTTTTTTCCTTTGTCCTATCTAACAACGCCTGGTCTTCCTTACAAGATGTTGAAACAAGATAACTCAGTATTACTCTGACAGGAAGTAGGTAAGTAAGCAGCTGTGCCCATGTGATTCCTGATCCTTCACTGACTCCTATCTAAACACGTCTAGCTTCCTTACGAGAAGTTGAAACCAGAAATCTCATTATGGCTCAGACGGGAAGTAGGTCAGGAAAGCAGAACTACACATGCGATTCCTGTTTCTTCCCAATTTTACACTTGAATATGATTTGTAAACATAAAAATATTCTAACAGTATGAAAGTCAGGTATGCTTATACATGGCAATTAAAAATAGCTGAGTATGATTTGTACACAAAACAAATATTTAACAGTATAATAGCAGGTTATGTGTAGGCCTATATATTGCAATAAAAAACAACTTAGTATGATTTAAACAAAGAAATATTTCAAGAGTATTGAAGGTTATGTGTATGGATATAGTTTATAAGGAAGTATTGTTATGAAAAACAGGAGTTATATTAAATTTAATTTTTATTAAAAAATACGTTTATCATACAAAATTTTAAATTTGTTTTAACAGGAATAGTGGCATTTTTCCTTACAAGTTCCTAGTTTATTATTAATTTTTGTAGCATTGGGACTATTGTCATTAGTTTTGACGCTAGTACTGTTAAAAAATGAAAACGCCTAAGTGTATTCTGTATTATTCCTGTTTAGCATATCAATTAATTGTTTTTGTATATGCGCGCGCTATCGGTAGTAGTTCTTTACACCACAAAATGGATAAAGACTCTTCGATTATTTGTCCAAGATGATCGACGAAACTTAACCTGTTAAAGTTAATTAAAAAAATTACCTTCCTATCTTCTAATTTAAATAAACTTATCAAAAACTTACAGAGAAAGTGTGTTAGAGCAGGGAAAACCAACTTCTCAACCCTTAATGGCCACTTCAATATTTTCAGTGAAGACAAGGGCCGCATAATTAATTCCATATATTCATCAATAAGCCAAATGTAGCCAATACGTATATAGTACAGAGTATGAGTCGTATATGAAATAATATAAAACGTTACGCAAAATATATTATTGTTCATTTAATATCTAGCTCAATGCACAAAGAATCAAAGTAAGTATAACATTAAATTGGAACACAGTATTGGAAAAAAACTCTAATTTGTTCAAATTTAAAATCATCCGTTAGAATGTACCCACTTCGCTTGATGAGATCACTGTGGGTTGGGGCAATAGTTCAACAGTTCATAAAATTCAATATGAATTGAAGTGGTGGTAGATCCCTTAGCAGATCTCGAAGATGGTTGTCTGTTGCGGTGAGTTGACTTTATAAATTCCATTGTTGGAAAGGTGCACTCACAAAGGTATGTGCTTCCAAACATTGAAAATATTTTCCTACTGCTCACAGATAGGTAGTTTTGGGATATTTCTCCTCCCGCTCTTGATTCCAACAAGCAGTACCTGTTTCCGTGCCTTTTCTAAAAAAATTGGATCACTTTGTAAGTCTCAGAGCTCTCACTGGGCGTAAGAGCCGTATTTAACCCATACCAACCTATATTTTTATGTTTTACATTTATTAATAAATCAATAATCTAATGTTTTTAAAATTCGTCTGGGGCCGCATAAAACCAGGTCTCGGGCCGCTAGTTGGCCATCCCTATGTTACAGTATTATCAGTGACTGAGACGTGGTGTCTACTAAAAGTCACCAAGTGCCATCAGGAAAGATAGTTAAAAATTTACCCAAGTTTTAAGTTAGGCAACTAGTTACTTTATTCAATATAATTGCTAAAGTTTCCTTTATCCATTAGTTTAGTTGTTAATTTAATTCATCCATTTTTGTGTAGTAGACAATTTTAAACAGAACTTCATTGATACATGAAAGAAGTTCAAACGGGAAAAGACGTTTGATTTACGGATCAAGCATAATTTATTTTCAGTGTTTGGCGACGTTCCGGAAGTAGCTTGTTTTCACTTTTAGCCCTAATGAACAAAGTAGAGTTTACATAAAGCTTTAAGGGGAGCCGAAATCCCATATACCGACCATGATAACTATATGACACTTATCTCATGAACGGTTAAGATAGAACCATAATTTTTTTTATTTTAAAAGATAATTCGAATATCTAGTTACTTACACATCTTTTTTTTTAATTTAATCAAAAACGAAAACATGTTTTTTGTGTGTGTAAAACATGATTTTTTCTCTTATATTCAAATTTAATATAGCCTGTTTTTGTTAAAAGTTAATTAACCACTTAAACATTAGTTTATGACTATCCCTATACTTTAAATTTTAAATTTACTTTAAACTCTAACTTTTAACTTAAACTTTGAACTTTAAATTTTGTAAATTTGTTAAAACTTACTGAGACAGAACGTTTTCGGTCGCTATGTAACGATCTTCATCAGTGTCTTCTCACTCTCTTAGTGATTAATTAAGATGCACAGAACGTAATGAACTACAAAATTAAAGGGTAAAAATTATTATTTTTTTAGTCTTCTGTAAGAAATTAGATATATATCCTATCTATCTGTGTTTCAAATTTGAAAGCTTTATCTCTAATAGTTATTTAGTTATTTGTCATTTTGTAAACAGTCGCTTATATGTAACTGTAATATATCAACGGGTTCAGAAAATGCTGAAGAAAAATAAACCACCAGAAACGGAAAATCGAAGAAAATTTTATTTTCCAGATTTAGGGTCTCATTAAATTATTAAACACAAAGAGGGACGAAACATTATTTAGTACAAAATCGAAAACGTTAAACCATCCATAATTAAATGTTCAGTACAAATCGGCCTTAAAATTGTTAGCTATGATTGAATATATGTCAGTTGATTAAAATTAATTAAAAGAAGGAAAATTTTGACAAATTAGAATTCCAACTAGAATCCTAAGACAAAATTCATTTACTGTAAATAAATGTCGAAATAAGTTAGGGTGCGATAAGCCGTCTTTGTATCTTATCTTTGATTCCTGTGAGCGCAAACATGAGTTCGAAATTATTGAGACGATTTATAAGATGAGAATTTATAGTATGCAATTTAAAACACTTCGCAATATGTAGTAGTAAACTCAATATTTTATTAAATAAACAAAAAATAATAATAGACGGGCTTCTATATGGTGGAAGATGTCGATCACAAAATCAAAAATGGTTTGTAGCATTTATGAAAATATATGTAGACTATATAATTTGAAGGCAGCTTTACAAAGCCTTCAAGCAGGCTTGCCGCTCTAAATTGGGAACTGAGCCCATTCGTTCGGAAAAATAAAGGGAATGATTTTAGTACATCACTAAATGTGGCGCTATTTTGCGGTGTTAGTATGTGGCCAGACTGGAAGGCGGCAAAAGGGCGCTCCAAGGAGGTATCAACGTTTTATGTACTCGGCACAAAAATAGTTTTAATGTATTCAGAACCGGGCCTTCATTGTCAACATAGAAACTCGTTCAATCATAAAACATGACAAGAACAGCAACGGGAGACGGGACCCTAACCGCTCCGAATTAGTTCAAGCGCCCATGAAATTAAAGATTGGCCGCAGCTCCTTATGCCTTGCAGCCAAGCCTTGCCAGTTTCAGACCAAAGGTAGTGTCAATTTAGATTATTGTTTTTATTAAGGCAACAAAATTTGCTAATCGCCGTCTAAACCAGTAGGTATACAGAGTGTCTGGTAAGTACAAAGTATGATTTCGGAATTAGAAATACAAGTTACACATTCAGAACAACCTGATACATCGATCACAAATTTTGTAAATAGCTAATGTATCATTTACAATTAATTTTATAAAATCTACCTAATAGAAACAAGCAAACACAAATACACACAGTCAACATACGATAATAATGTGAGAGAGATATGAGAGAGAGAGAGAGAGAGAGAGAGAAAAAGAGGTAAGAGAGAAATATGAGAGAGAGAAAGGGAGAGATAAGGGCGATTTCAGAGGGATGAGAGAGAGAAAGAGTTGAGAGACAAAGATGAGAGTGTTGAGTGTTGAGAGAGAGAGAGAGAGAGAGAGAGAGAGAGAGAGAGAGAGAGAGAGAGAGAGAGAGAGAGAGAGGAGAGAGAACTCCCTATATGAGATAGAGATGAGATTATGTGTATGTGTATGTGAGAGAGAGCGAGAGATGAGGGAGAGAGAGGGATGAGATTTTAGTTCATTTTAATATAATTTGAATAAAATAACCTTAACGGCAATCTCAAAACGACATTTTATAATACAGCCCTCTATCAATTCCTTCAGTTTCTTTTAGTTTAAACATTGTCATTAGTAAGAAAATATGGAACCCAACCGTAGGGATACCATCCTTTAGATGTACTTAGATTTAATGTTCATTGAGATCTGAAATGTTATTAAATCTAAAATGTATTTAAATTAAGAGGAAATTGAACTTGCTCGTTTTGTGTCTAACGTTAAGCATAAGAATAGGATCCAATTTAATTATCATTACCTTTCTTTGGTGTTTCAAGTAGCTCCCATGTCCCCCGAATTTCAATACCCCCTAGAAGGGTTTCTTGCCCCACTTCTAGAGCCTGGAATGTCAATACCCCAAGGGTTTTCCTATTCGGTCCTAGTTCCCCTAGAAAGTCAAAACCTCCTGGAAGGTGTTCATGCTACACTTATGGACTCCAAAAATGTCAATATCCCCACGTAAGGTTTCAGGATACGCTTTAAGTCCCTCCCGAATTGTCAATACCCCTTCGAAGGGGTTCTTGCCACCCTTCTAGACCCTGGAATGTCAATACCCCAAGGGTTTTCCTATTCGCTTCCAGTCTCCCTAGAAAGTCAATACCTCCTGGAAGGTGTTCATGCTACACTTCTGGACTCCAAAAATGTCAATAGCCCCACGAAGGATTTCAGGATACGCTCTCAGCCCCTTCCCGAAATGTCATTACCCCTATCGAATGGGTTCTTGCCACCCTTCTAGACCCTGGAATGTCAATACTCCAAGGGTTTCCCTATACGCTCCCAGTCCCCTTAGAAAGTCAATACCTCCTGGGAAATGTTCATGCTACGCTTCTAGACTCCCAAAATGTCAATAACCTTTCGAACGGTTTCAGCGTACGTTCTCAGCCCCTCTCCGGAATGTCATTACCCCTATCGAATAGGTTCTTGCCACCCTTCTAGACACTGGAATGTAAACACCTCCTCGAACGAGTTCATGCCACCCTTCTAGACTCTGGAATCTCAAAACCTCCAGGGCTTTCCCTATACGCTTCCAAATCCCCTGGAAAGTCAATACTCCCTCAAAAAGATCTATGCTACGCTTCTAGATACCCGAAATGTCAATACCCCCTTGAAGAGTTTCAGGATACGCTCTCAGACGCCCTAGAAAGTCAATACCCTCTCATAGGAGTTCATGCTAGGGTTCTAGGTCTCCGGAACGTCAATACCCCCTCGAAGAGTTTCAGGATACGCTCTCAGACGCCCTAGAAAGTCAATACTCCCTCATAGGAGTTCATGCTAGGGTTCTAGATCTCCGGAACGTCAAAACCCCCTCGAAGAGTTTTAGGATACGCTCTCAGACGCCCTAGAAAGTCAATACTCCCTTATAGGAGTTCATGCTAGGGTTCTAGATCTCCGGCACGTCAATACCCCTCGAAGAGTTTCAGTATACGCTCTCAGACGCCCTAGAAAGTCAATACTTCCTCATAGTAGTTCATGCTAGGGCTCTAGATCTAAGAAACGTCAATACCCCCTCGAAGAGTTTCAGTATACGCTCTCAGACGCCCTAGAAAGTCAATACTCCCTCATAGTAGTTCATGCTAGGGCTCTAGATCTCCGGAATGTCAATACCCCCTCGAAGAGTTTCAGTATACGCTCTCAGACGCCCTAGAAAGTCAATACTCCCTCATAGTAGTTCATGCTAGGGCTCTAGATCTCCGGAACGTCAATACCCCCTCGAAGAGTTTCAGGATACGCTCTCAGACGCCTTAGAAAGTCAATACTCCCTCTACGCTTCTAGATCCCCGGAACGTTAATACAACTTCGAACATTTTCAGGATACGCTCCTAGTCCTTCAAAGGGTTTAGGCTACGCTTCCAGTCCCCTCGCAAAGGCAATACACGCTCAAAGGGTTTTAGACTACGCCTCCAGTCTCCTTAGGATGATAATACCCCTCCAAAGGGGTTTAGACTAAGCTTAAAGTCCCCTCGCAAAGCCAATGCCCAACCAAAGGGTTTAGACTAAGCTTCCAGTCCCCCCTAGAATGACAATACCTCTCCAATGGGTTTTAGACTACGCTTCCAGTCCCCCTAGAATTGCAATACCCCTCCAAAGAGTGTTATATTACCCTTCCAGTCCCTCTGGGAATTGAAAATAAATTCAATTCACAAATTTTGAAAAGTTGTGTTTAATTTTAAGCTGCTTGTTGTAATCAACTTCAATGCATTAATTAAATTATTAGTATTATTGCGTAACTGAATGAATACTTTTGAACACTTGTTGACGCGTTTCGAAACAATCATTTCATTAACGAAGTAATGGGTCGGCTTCGTCAATGAAATGACTCTTTCAGCAAGTAAGTTCAAAAGTATTCACCCAGTTACACAATAATTAGGGGATACTTATAATTAAATTGCGTAAAATTACACTTAAGTTTTAAAATTTCCCCTTAAGGCTTTGAATTAGCTCCTAGTTTCAAAAACCAATTTCCGGCTGCACTATCTATACAAACAATTTTCATCATTACTTTATCACTTATTAAGCAGAAACTTTATATGTTTACCCTTTAAAAAATATAAATCGGTTTTTTAGTAATATTTATATTAAACTTATGCAACGTGAAAATAAGCGTTTAGAGTTTTCGAAAGATATTGAAACGAACAAACAACTATAAAATTAGGAGATGGAGATAAAATTAGAAACCTGTTTCCCTCTATTACTAAAGGAACTGTTCCTGTTGTTCTAGGTTTGGTTAGAAGGGCTATGCTGGAGTCGGGAAGTACCCCGTTGTATTACACGTATATATTTTTTATTCTAACCGAGACAAAAGCAATGAAAAGGGAAGTTTTAACAAAACGGAGTTTTTGTTCTATATATTGAAAACTGTACGTTCCGAATTCCGCCAAACAGTTTTCCAAAGATTCATTCAACAGCAGGGCTTCTGCGAATTCAGAGCTTTTAAAAACATTGTTTTCCCTTTTCATTTGTTTTTTTAATCTTGCTTTATTTTTGAAACTCAGTCCAAAATTTTATTTTAAATAAACAATGTTTATCATTTTCCGGTAGGTTGCTCTATCACTTTATTACCAGGTGCTGGGACGTATCCAGGGACGCTTAAAACTATCCAGGCCCTGTCCATCACCCAACCACGATAAGTTGTATGTGGTTTATGAAAATAACATCATTTTAATGAAAATAATAGCATATGCCAAACAAGAAAAATAACATCCGTGGCTCCTACTAGAGTTAGCAAAATACATCAGAATGAATGCCAAAAGAACTAAATACATTGTAGTGATAATAATTGCATGCTAATGAATGTAATGGCTTTCTAATGAAAATAATAATATATGACAAAGAAGAAAAATAACATGCGTGGCTCCTATTAGAGTTATCAGAATGAATGCCAAAAGAACGAAATACATTGTAGTGATAATAATTGCATGCTAATGAATGTAATGGCTTTCTAATTAATATAATAGTGTATGCCAAAACAAATAACAAACATCCGTGACTCCTACTAAAATTTAAAAAATATATCAGGATGAATGCCAAAGGAACTAAATACATTGTAGTAATAATAATTACAAGCTAATGAATGTAATGGCTTTCTCATTAATATTATAGAGTATACCGAAAGAGATAAATAACATCCTTTGCTCCTAATAGAATAAATCAAATACATCAGGATAAATGCCAAAGAAACTAAAGGAATTGTAAATAAAATAATTTCATGCTAATGAATATAAAAACTTTCTAATTATTAATAAAAAAATGCCAAATAAGATAAATACCATCCGTGGCACCTACTAGAGTAAAACAAATACATCAGGATAAATGCCAAACAAAAACTAAATAAATTGTGAAGAAAATAATTGCATGCTAATGAATATAAAAACTTTCTAATTATTAATAAAAAAATGCCAAATAAGATAAATACCATCCGTGGCACCTACTAGAGTAAAACAAATACATCAGGATAAATGCCAAACAAAAACTAAATAAATTGTGAAGAAAATAATTGCATGCTAATGAATATTATACCTTTGTAATTAATATAATATAGTATGCCAAAGAATATAAATAACATCCTTAACACGTGCTAGAATAAAATAAATACATCATAATGAATGCCACAGAAACTAAATAGATTGTAAAGAAACTAATTGCAGCTAATGAATATAATACCTTATTAATTAATATAATAGAGTATGCCAAAGAAGATAAATTACATCCGTTGCTCTTACTAGAATAAAAAAAAATACATCAAGATGAATGCCAAAGAAACTAAATACGTTGTAAAGAAAATATTTACATGCCAATGAATATAATAACTTTTAAATTAATATAATAGAGTTTGCCAAAGAAGATAAATAACAATTGTGGCTCCTACTAGGTTAAAAAAATACATCAAGATGAATGCCAAAGAAACTAAATACATTGTAAAGAAAATATTTACATGCCAACGAATATAATAACTTTTAAATTAATATAATAGAGTTTGCCAAAGAAGATAAATAACAATTGTGGCTCCTACTAGGTTAAAAAAATACATCAAGATGAATGCCAAAGAAACTAAATACATTGTAAAGAAAATATTTACATGCCAACGAATATAATAACTTTTAAATTAATATAATAGAGTTTGCCAAAGAAGATAAATAACAATTGTGGCTCCTACTAGGTTAAAAAAATACATCAAGATGAATGCCAAAGAAATTAAATACATTGTAAAGAAAATATTTACATGCCAACGAATATAATAACTTTTAAATTAATATAATAGAGTTTGCCAAAGAAGATAAATAACAATTGTGGCTCCTACTAGGTTAAAAAAATACATCAAGATGAATGCCAAAGAAACTAAATACATTGTAAAGAAAATATTTACATGCCAACGAATATAATAACTTTTAAATTAATATAATAGAGTTTGCCAAAGAAGATAAATAACAATTGTGGCTCCTACTAGGTTAAAAAATACATCAAGATGAATGCCAAAGAAACTAAATACATTGTAAAGAAAATATTTACATGCCAACGAATATAATAACTTTTAAATTAATATAATAGAATTTGCCAAAGAAGATAAATAACAATTGTGGCTCCTACTAGGTTAAAAAATACATCAAGATGAATGCCAAAGAAATTAAATACATTGTAAAGAAAATATTTACATGCCAACGAATATAATAACTTTTAAATTAATATAATAGAGTTTGCCAAAGAAGATAAATAAGAATTGTGGCTCCTACTAGGTTAAAAAAATACATCAAGATGAATGCCAAAGAAACTAAATACATTGTACAGAAAATATTTACATGCCAACGAAAATAATAACTTTTAAATTAATATAATAGAGTTTGCCAAAGAAGATAAATAACAATTGTGGCTCCTACTAGGTTAAAAAAATACATCAAGATGAATGCCAAAGAAACTAAATACATTGTAAAGAAAATATTTACATGCCAACGAATATAATAACTTTTAAATTAATATAATAGAGTTTGCCAAAGAAGATAAATAACAATTGTGGCTCCTACTAGGTTAAAAAAATACATCAAGATGAATGCCAAAGAAACTAAATACATTGTAAAGAAAATATTTACATGCCAACGAATATAATAACTTTTAAATTAATATAATAGAGTTTGCCAAAGAAGATAAATAAGAATTGTGGCTCCTACTAGGTTAAAAAAATACATCAAGATGAATGCCAAAGAAACTAAATACATTGTAAAGAAAATATTTACATGCCAACGAATATAATAACTTTTAAAATAATATAATAGAGCTTGCCAAAGAAGATAAATAACAATTGTGGCTCCTACTAGGTTAAAAAAATACATCAAGATGAATGCCAAAGAAACTAAATACATTGTAAAGAGAATATTTACATGCCAACGAATATAATAACTTTTAAATTAATATAATAGAGTTTGCCAAAGAAGATAAATAACAATTGTGGCTCCTACTAGGTTAAAAAAATACATCAAGATGAATGCCAAAGAAACTAAATACATTGTAAAGAAAATATTTACATGCCAACGAATATAATAACTTTTAAATTAATATAATAGAGCTTGCCAAAGAAGATAAATAACAATTGTGGCTCCTACTAGGTTAAAAAAATACATCAAGATGAATGCCAAAGAAACTAAATACATTGTAAAGAAAATATTTACATGCCAACGAATATAATAACTTTTAAATTAATATAATAGAGTTTGCCAAAGAAGATAAATAACAATTGTTGCTCCTACTAGGTTAAAAAAATACATCAAGATGAATGCCAAAGAAACTAAATACATTGTACAGAAAATATTTACATGCCAACGAATATAATAACTTTTAAATTAATATAATAGAGTTTGCCAAAGAAGATAAATAACAATTGTTGCTCCTACTAGGTTAAAAAAATACATCAAGGTGAATACCAAAGAAAATAAATACATTGTAAAAAAAAATTGCATGCTAATATTTATAATACCTTTCAAATTAATATAACAGAGTTTGCTAAAGAAGATTAATAACATCAGTGGCTGCTACTAGAGTAAAATAAATACATCAAGATGAATGCCAAAGAAACTTAATGAATTGTAAAGAATACTATTGCATGCTAATAAATATAATACTTTTCTTATTAATATAATAGAGTATGTCAAAGAAGATAAATAACATCCGTAGCACCTACTAGAGTAAAAAAATACATCAGGATGAATACTAAAGAAACTAAATACATTGCAATGAAAATAATTGAATGCTAATGAATATAATAGCTCTCTAATTAATATAATGTGTATGCCGAAAGAGGTAAATAACATCCGCGACTCCTACTAGAGTTTAAAAAATACATCAGGATCAATGCCAAAGAAAGTAACTACATTGTAATGAAAATAATTGCATGCTATAGTTTGATTTAAAACAGAATAGGATTCTAAGTAGGTGAAATTGGCTAGTGGGTGTGGGGGATACGGTCATCTGAGCTAATAAGAAGTTCACATCTTGCTGAGTGGGTGAGCCTTATTGCCAATTCGACGTTAAATTTTCGTTCGTGCTCAGATTCATCGTAGCTGTTTTGGAGTAATTTCTGTAGCTTGCTTAGTTCTGCCATTGGCGACGGCGGGTTGAGAGTCACATTGTTCGAACTGACAACACCGCAACCTGTCGCAGACCCATTCCTATTCTACTTTAAATCAAAGTATATTGATTATAATAGCTTTCTAAGCAATTTAATAGGGTATGCCAAAGAAGATACATAGCATCCGTGGCTCCTACTAGAGTAAAACAAATACATCAAGATGAATGCCAATCAAACTAAATACATTATAAAGAAAATAATTGCATACTAATGAATATAATAGCTTTCTAATTAATATAATAGAATATGACAAAGAAGATTAATAACATCCGTTTCTCCTACTAGAGTTAGCAAAATATATCAGGATGAATGCCAAAGAAACTAAATACATTGTTATGAAAATAAATGTATGCTAATGAATGTAATAGCTTTCTAATTAATACAATAGAATATGCTAAAGAAGATAAATAATATCCGTGGCTCCTACTAGAGTTAGCAAAATACATCAGGATGAATGCCAAAGAAACTAAATGCATTGTAATGAAAATAATTGCATGCTAATTAATTAATATAATGGCTTTCCAATGAAGATACTATCATATGTAAAAGAAGATAAACAACATCCTTTCTTGCTACTAGAGTAAAGAAAATGCACCAGGATGAATGCTAATGAAGGTTAATTGAGTCTAATGTAAATAAATGCTTGGGAATGAATGTTGTAGGTTATGTGAATGAAGATAAGTAGCATCTTTGCCTCCTTCTAGAGTTGGAAAAATTATAGGAAGAATGCTAAACTACATGAAAAGAGTAAAGTATTAAGTACGCAACATGTGCAGTAAATAGCAGAGCAAATCTTATAACTCTCTGGAAAAATACTAAATAAAGTTGAAATGCTATTGTTCGGTAGACCTACATCATAGATTAAATCACAATATTTTAAAAGTTTTATCGATTCCGTGTAACAGGTAATAAGAACCTATTTAAAATATCTACATAAAATACGGAAATAACGGTTGTATCACATAAGCATTACGACTTTAAAGCGAGAAGAAAGTAATAACCTAATAACTTGATATTTTCCGCTTCTTTATGAGTATAATTTGATAATAATAAATTTTTGTATTAAAAGAAAATGATTAGAATGTTGTTTTTATAATTATTATCCCCTACCATATCCAAAGAAGAAGAATAAAACCATTAAAAATAATTGTTAATACTTACTCTCCAAAGAAGAGCATGTCATTACGCCAATAATGGATTTTATATTGAAAAAAATTGTAAATATGTAACAAAAACTTTCAAGTTTTTAAAAAAAATTTTCGTTGAAGGTCTATTAAGTAAGTATTAATTAGGGAGCTATCGTTTAATATTTTAATTAAGAATGAAAATAATTGTGTTAAAAACCTATTTGTCTTACAAATCTAATAAAAACGTAAATTTTGTGTGTAAAAATGGGGTCCAACAAATCGGTGCATTAAAAAAGATTACAGATAGAAATTTAAACCCGACGAGATATAGGCCTAGTACAGTTTCTTTTATTTGAATTCGTATTTAACAAATGTGACGGAGAAAATGTCAACGTTAAAGGGGAAAAGGTTAAGGCGAGTTGTTCCCAAGAGGAGAGACTTTAGTGTTGATAACCTACCTATATTTCATCCCCTCTTAAACTGTTCAATCTAGACAATATAAGTTATACGTAAAATTTAATAAGCTGTAATTTGGGGGCTGCAGGCCTAAGCGAGAGGCTAAGGACGAGGGGAGGGTGCAGGTACTCATAAGTCATTTTCAAAAACATCTACCTTTGGACTTCCGCTGACTCACAGGGTTAACTCATTATTTTGTTACTTATCAATACTTTTAATAGCATATTAAAAATAGCAATTTTAAAAAGTGCGCTCACGGAAGCGTTGTAATAGGATTTTCCAAGCGTTGGGACGTGCAGACTGCCCCCGATGAGGGATGACGACAGTGCCTGATGTTTTATAGATGACGAATACACAATTTCTACCTAAAAGCCAAGTGCCAGCTTACAAAATTTGACCTGTACGTTTAAGTACAGTGATTCGTTTAAACTACGTACGTTGGTGTATGTTATGAAGCCGGCAAGACTGACAACGGCCTACCCATCCTATTAGCAATACTTGGTCGTGATCTATCATCACATGACAAATGAAGAAGAAGAAGCCTTCGAGACAGAATTATCATGTGACTCTGAAATTAATTATCTGTAGACGGACTCACGAGTGGTATGCGCTATTTCAGTTGGTGCCGTGGTGGCGGGAACCTCCCGCTGTTCATATGTTCCTCTTCATTTGTTTTAACGTTTTAACGCCGTGTGCATGGGACAGGTAGGCATGCAACTAGTGACTACCCTAGCGCGACTCATTCAATTGGAAGAGCCTAAAATTAATTTCTTGAAAAGGAAATGTAAAAATTCTTACTTATATACCCTCCATATTTGGTTTGTAGGTGATGAAAAAATACTTACATAGCCTTCACTCTACCTGATAAAAACTTTATAATTAACCACACATCCAATACCACAAGATATTAACTAAATAATAACTGTATTAACAAAGATCTATATAATAAAAACTTACATGCTTGTCATCCTCTCAGAGTATAACTACATTCAAGCTACAAAATATTTAGTTTCTTTATTAACTTATACGTAGCCTTAGTTATAGGTTCTAATGATGAAGATCGATTCATTGAAATGTACAAAACAGTTTATTCTAAACAATTTTGTTATAGATGTATTTTTTGACTAATACAGTAGAGCCTCGATTAACCGAGCCCCGAATAACCGAGTTAAAAAAATACGCATTACGTAGGTCTATATACGTGTTGGTTCTCACCATTCTCTTAGAGCAACAACAAAATAAACGTTTTAAATGTATGTATGTATTGTTTCGTCTTTTAATGTTATTTGTAAGTTTTTCATTTGATAATTAAGTAGATGCCTTCTTTCATAAGTTAAGCTACGTTTTCGATTTTACGAGTTACGGCACTGTATCTTGTATTATGGTATTGTAATTATATTGCTACTGGGCTCGACGAACTTTATATCTGTCAAATTCAAGCGACTGTATAAGTGCTACTCATTTACTTGCAAACACCTGTCTATAGAGCATTTAGATTTTGTCTAACTTAGAACGGCTGTTTCAGGAGATGTAGCTCTTGGACAGTTTCTGACCTATTTGTTGTTTAAAGATAGGGAGGGGAAAATATATTAGATGATCGCGAGAAAGTTTTGGGGTCAATGATGTCAAAAAGAGTGTGCGAAATATAATTGCGTTTATTAAGTACGTTGGCAGGAACTTGAAATGTGTGTGACGTCAGCTGTGTAGCAGTAGCGTAGGTTATGTAGTTGTGGTTTGTGGATTGCTGTGATCAGTATAGTCTGAGCGTCTTCTGTTGCACCTACAGTGTTAGTACAATAGCATACAGCACAGGATTACTGTGGTTACTGTGATTATATTGAAGAAAGTAGTAGTCGAGTTTGTGTTTTGAATTACCTGTGAATTAGTAGTAGGAACTTTTAGCTTTAGCTTTTTAAATCTCTGGCTACTTAAAAAGAGCGCTTAAAAGTCTTGATCGGGGTGGGCTGCTGTTTGTAAAGTGTAATCTAGTAGCTCGAGTTGAAGATGAAATGAAAAACAATGTCAGTTCAAAACTGAACACAGTAGACTTGAGTTTTGATCATTATATCCCTCTAATGTTACTCTCGGACACTAATTTGAAAAATAGTTATTTGTTAATAAACTCCCTAAAGTTGTAATAAGATGTTACTGGTTTGCTTGTTCTTCAAGAAATACCGAGACCACCAGGTCCTGACTCTGAGGCAGGATGACCAAATTGTTTGCCCTAAATGGTCACTTTAATATTTTTAGTGAAGACGGGGGCCACACAAATAATTCCGCAGATACATCAATAAGCCAAATGTATGCAATATGTATATCGTATAGTATGCTTCGTATATTATGCATCAATAAACGTTACTCAGTATTTTCGTATACATTTCAAATTAATCTCAATGTACCAAGGATCAAAACAAGTATAATATTAAAATTTTATGTGTTAATTATTCATGTTGTTTACGTTTATCATAAAACATTATTGGCAAAAAACTCTAATTTATTTAAACTTAAAATCATCCATAAGTATGTAGGCCTACCTACTTCGCTTAGTGAGAACACTGTGGGCGGGCACAATCGTTCAACACTTCATCAAACTCAATATGAATTGAAGTGGTTGCAACATTGAGCAGATCTCGAAAATCTTGAGTCTGTTGCGGTGATTTTAAAAATGTCATTGTTAAAAAGGTGCACTCACAAAGGTATGCGCTACCAAACATTGAAACTATTGTCCGACCGATTACAAGTCGTTTGGGACATTTCTCCTCAAAACTCCCAAATGAAACAACAGTTTCCGACTTTGAATGAAAAATGTGGATCCCTTAGCGAATCACGGAACTCATGCTAGGGGTAAGAGTAGTGTTAAACATATATTATGTAACGTAACTTGTATGTTTTACTTTTTATTAATAAACCAAAAATCTAATGTTTTTAATATTCGTCTGGGACTAAATAAAACCAGGTCGGTGGCTACTAGTTGGCCATCCCTGCTCTAAGGCATGAACTGGTTACTGGATCGAACGTGAGACGGGAACAATGTTCTAACTAGAAAGTATTGATTCGCTCGCTCTTTAAGAAATACCGAGATCACCAGGTAAGAGGTCAGGTGCTTACTCTAAGGCATGAACTGGTCACCGGATCGAACGTGAGACGGGAACAATGTTCTAACTAGAAAGTATTGATTCGCTCGCTCTTTAAGAAATACCGAGACCACCAGGTAAGAGGTCAGGTGCTTACTCTAAGGCATAAACTGGTCACCGGATCGAACGTGAGACGGGAACAATGTTCTAACTAGAAAGTATTGATTCACTCGCTCTTTAAGAAATACCGAGACCACCAGGTAAGAGGTCAGGTGCTTACTCTAAGGCATGAACTGGTCACCGGATCGAACTTGAGGAGGAAACAATGTTCTAACTAGAAAGTATTGATTCGCTCGCTCTTTAAGAAATACCGAGACCACCAGGTAAGAGGTCAGGTGCTTACTCTAAGGCATGAACTGGTCACCGGATCGAACTTGAGGAGGAAACAATGTTCTAACTAGACATTAGTTACGTGACACTAGTTGTGCCGTGTTACGAAAGCTCGGATCATGTTATTAGAGCGCTAATGTCAAGGGAAGCAAGGCGTAAAAATGTCCAGAATACGTGACGCTAGATCAGGAATAGATCATTCCGTCTTACGACTGCTTTAGATCAGTGTGTTTCAACCTGTGGGTCGCGACCCGGGGGGGGGGGGTCGCGACGCCTTGTAGGGGGGGCACCAGGAAGTCGAAAGAACTAAGTATTTTAGTAACAAAAAATCAATAAATTTTAACAAGATAGATATATAAGAAAAAGTTGACAAAATGATACCCATTATACTATTTTACTTTATAAAGTTTATGTTTATCTTTATTTATACTTTTATATAAATAAATTTTTTTTAAATAATTCTTCGACTACTCGTATATTTTAATGTGAAGGTTGTGCTTGATTTTGTTCAATCAATTTCTCCCATCGTGGATCCGTTTTTGCAACTTTAAGTATTAAATCGTTTTCCAAATTTAAGCGATTTCTTGCTTTACTTTTTTATGTGGGCCATTGATAAAAATGTCAACTCGCACAAGTACGAAGTAGAAAATGGAATCAGACACTTCAAAGCCTCGATTGTTAATTCAGGGTATTCTGTTTTTCTTTTTAACCAAAAGGTATCCAAACTTTGAGACTTGAATTAAAAGTGTAACATCCCATCGGCAGATAATTCTAGCAGATTTTCTTTGAGCTTAGTTGCTAAATTTACCTCATTTAAAAACGGATTTAAGATCCATCTTTGCCCAGTCTTATCCAATATCTCTTGCACTGAGAAGTACTGACTTGCCCAACTCTTTCTTCAAATTATCTAACACCATTTTCATACCAGATATATATGAATTGATGTTTATCTCGCTTCCGACTTCTTCAATGAAAGACTGTGTTGACGAAAATGAATCAAATTTTTTTTCATTTATAGATTATGACCACAATTCAATTTTTTGTATAAAGCCATGGAGTTTGTCTTTTGCTGTGATGACATTTTCATCCCACTTTGAAGACTGTTATTCAAGTTATTTAAATGCAGAAATGTGTCAGAAAGAAAAGCCACTTTCAAAAGGAATTCCGGGTCAGAAATGAATTCAGAGTAATCTGATTTGGCTTGCTGTAAATATACTAATAGTTCAGCGCGAAGTTCCATAACTCTGGTCAGTACTTTGCCTTTTGATAACCACCTAACCTCTGTATGGTAAAGCAAATGTTGATGGACTGTCCCCATATCTTCACAAATGATTCGAAACAATCGAGTCTGCAACGCTTTTCCTTTAATAGAATTTACAATTTTAATAATAATATTTAGTACTTGACTGTATTTTTGTGGTAAAGTTCTGGCTGCAAGAGCTTGGCGATGGAGAAAGCAATGCATCCAACAAGCGCTTGGCGTATGTTCTTTCAGTCTAGCAATAAATCCAGTCTTCGCACCAGTCATGGATTTTGCTCCGTCACTACAAATAGCAATGCATTTTTGTGCCCAATCGATATTCATGTCTTGCGTAACTTCAAGGAACATGTCAAGCAAGCACTGACCTGTAGTATTCCCGAGAAGTGCCTTGCAAAACAGTATTTCTTCCAGTAATTTTTCATTGGATTTAAAACGCACAAAAGCTACAAACTGTGTACAACCCGCAATATCCGTTGATTCATCAAATTGCAACGACACAAAAGAACTTTTATTTATTTTTTCTATGACTTGGCCACGAATGTCAGTCGCCATATTGCTTATCCTGCGTTGAATGGTATTGTCAGAGAGAGGTATACGTTTGAGCTTTTCGACCTCTTACTTGCCAAACATAACCTCTGCTATATCTAAAACCGCTGGTAAAATCAAATTTTTGGCGATAGTGTGAGGTTATCTGCTTTAGCCACACGAAAAGCTACTCGATAACTAGCGAGCAACGCTTACTCATTTAGGTTGGACATTTGTACTATAGCAGTTTTTTGATGTTCAAGAGCTTTTAATTTTCGGTCAAAAAATTCCAAGGGTTTATTTTTTTCGTTAGGATGTTTTGTGTTTAGGTGGCGTAACCACTTCGATAGCTTCATGCTTTCTCTTGACAAAGTTTCAAACCCAAATTTCAAATAATTGTCATCATACATACGTTTTTTCGTTTGTTGTCCACTACTCCCGCTAGAAGTTGACGGTTCTGATGATGTTTTCAGGAATTTATCCATTTTCAATTATAACAAAATAACACACTTAAATTCACACACTAAATCCGTATAATACTGTGGTTTTACTTCCGAATAGTTTTCACTTATCGCGGTCTTGCCTCCGAGTTTAACGCGTGGCTTGCTTCAACTGGCGTAGCCAGTCAGTCAGTCAGAGAAGGAGGGGGTTTGGTGGCCCCCGAGGTTATGCAGCGTCTGTCACGCGACAATGGCTCCGGGTAGGAATATGGGATCAGGGCTTTTTGGTTCGGGCTGGATCGGGGAGAGGATTCTGCAATGGCAGGACGTTTTATTGGGTGGGACGGATCAGGTTTTTTCCATGTGGGACTGGCTGACTTTCTTTCTTTTTTTTTTTTTACATGACATAATTACATTTTGTCACATGTATGAACATGTGTGTAGTGTAGGTGTTGTTGTGACATATAAGTGTAGTAATGTGTATACAGCTTAAAATAATGGGGGGAAGGAGAAGAGGGGGTGAGACGTGAGTAATTAGGGTTATGGGGGGTCCAGAAGGATTCTGGGACGGGGGCGGAAGATGGGAGGAGGTCCAGACATATCGCTGATGTTCCGGATATGTGGGTAGTTGGAGCTTTCGGCAGTACCGAAGAGTTTTGCGGAGAGGGAACGAATGAAGTCTGACAGGGGAGGAGCATGAAAGGAATGACGAATGTTTTGATTTGTGAGAAAGAGGGGGAAGTTAGAGCTCAGCGATCGTGCCTGGAAGGCTTCGAGACGTTTCTTGGATGTGTTGGTGCAGAGTGGCCACCAGACTGGTGAGGAGTAGGTGATGACAGGACAGATGAGCATTAGGTAGATGAGGTATTTCACTTTTAAAGGTAGACGACTCTGGCGGGACAGGAGGGGGAATAGCTTAATGCGGATAGCTATCCCTTTGGGTAGGACGGAGTTGACGTGACGGGAGAAGGAAAGGTGCTTGTCGAGGATGACGCCAAGGTACTTGACTGAGGACCTCCATGCAATAGACTCCCCATCGAGAGTGATGGCTCCGGTCTGCGGTCGATTTTTTCTGGTGAAGCATATCGCTTCTAACTTTCCAGCGTTTACCACTGTTCTCCATTTACGGAGCCATGGCGATAGGGTGTCTAGTTGCATTTGGATGGTCCTGCAGGCTTTAGGTACGCTCTAGGAGCTGCAAAAGAACATCGCGTCATCTGCGTACAATGACAGGGATACGCCAGGTAGGAGAGGAATATCATTTGTGAACAGGAGGTAAAGGAGGGGATCCAGAACAAATCCCTGCGGCTGGTGGCCAATTTGTATATGAGTCCGGGATGCCAAACACGGTCGAAGGCCTTACTGACATCGAGGAAGACCGCAGAGGGGGATTGTCTCTTGTTGAAGGCATCCACTACCGCATTTGTGACTCGTATCAACTGCTGAGTAGTGGAGTGTTCTCCCCGGAAGCCGAATTGCTCCTGTCGAATGACGCCATCCAGAACAGGAAAGATGTGGTGGTGGAGTCTTTCGAAGAGCTTTGATATGATCGGGAGAAGGGAGATGGGTCAGGATTGTGTCGAGGTTTGCGTGGTTTTTGAATAAGGATGACCTTCGCTGTTTTCCAACAGGAGGGGAAGTGGTGAAGACGGATGGAAGAGTTGAAGATGTGGTGAAGATAAGAAATGAGGAGAGGTGGGGAGTGTTTTAGGGCGTTGGAGTTAATGGAGTCAAGGCCGGGTGCCTTCTTAGGTTTCAGCTTCTGGATAGCAGCAATGATGTCCTGCCTGGTGAACCGAAGATCCCCAGGCTCCGGCTTTTGACCAAAGTAGCCTTGGAGATATTCGTCCACCAGGGCGGAGTGAGAGCGGTCTTCGATTCCCGGATGAGGAGAGAACTGGAACTCCAGAGAGTCAGCCTTGTCGGACGGAGAGAATACCAGGCCACTCCCGCCGCAGACTGGGTGGTTTGACCTCTTTTCCCGCAGGAGCTAACGAATTGCTTTCCACACTGATCCATCCGAAACGTCCAAGGAGTCCAGATAGGCCTGCCATGATTCGGTGGAATGAAATTCCAGAAGCGCCTTGACCAAGCGGATCTGCGCGTTAAATTGCCTCTTGACCGTCGGACATCGCGTGAGCTGCCAGGAGTGTCTAAGGCGGCGTTTCTTTGCGATTTCGACCAAGATGTGAACGGGTAGAGATGACCTCCGGGAGGAAGATATGACGGGGGAGGAGTTTTTTGAGATGGCGGAGGATAGGACGGCCTAAGCCTGGTGGGAGAGGTTATCGAGATCGTCGGGGGAGGATATCGGTGGGAGATCCGTGGGGAGTAACCGTGAGACATCCTGATGGAAGTCTCTCCAGTTGACTCTCCTCAGCGGTGTGGGAGGAGAGTGGATGGTGGACTTTGAGATGGAGATTAGGATAGGGTTGTGGTCGGAAGAGAGGTCGTTGATGGTGGAAACGGCGACGGGAGAATGGAAGTTGTTAGTTATGGCGATGTCAAGGACGTCGGGTAATTAAGAGGTATTAGAGGGAACGTGAGTGGGTTCGTTGGGTCCAAGGGTGGTGATAGAGGGATTGGAGATTGCGAACTGAAAGAGTTTTCTCCCGGAAGTATTTGTAGTGTGGCTGTTCCAGGAAGGATGCTTGGAGTTTAGGTCCTCTGCAATGAGGACCTGGTTTGGGGTAAGAAGGAGACTGGCGAGGTCTGCGGGAGAAAGATGAGATTTAGGAGGCCTGGCGTAGCCACGGTAGACAACCCTATTTATAGGCCATCCGCCAGCGCGGCCAGCGCATTCTAGCGACAGCGAGAATCATCTCGAAGCGTAACGAAATGTCTCGAACCTTCTGCCTGGACCTTTCGTAGTAGTTCCAGGTGTAACCAACAGATGGCGCTGGTAGTCTCGGCCGTAACAATATGGGTAGATATGACCCCACCCACGACACACACAGACGGCCGCTGTCCTTACTGACCGCCTAGCTAACCATACCACCAAAATATACATACTAATAAATTCTGCTTCACAGTTATGTTCCAGGTGACGCAGGGGCACATCTCCAGGGCCGCAGCTTAGCCCCAACGGAAGTACTAATTTGATTGCATGCCTTTTCAGTTTCGAGTAGGCAGCAGAAGAAGAGATGCATGCCATTCCTGCCATAGACCCACTAACAAGGTATTTGCAAGGTAATTCCTCTCCTTATTCCTTAGCATAAGGTGATCCAAGCCCCCAGGGTTCCTGCATGATCTGTCGCGGGATTTTTCCTGGCAGGGTTTCTTTCTTGCCAGGTTTTTTCATCCCGCTCTTAGCGCGACACTTACCGTACTGTTTCATTTCACTATCTAGTGATTCTCCATGGAAAGAGCTTATGAGCTTGGTACATGGGCAATCAATCCCGTTTCCTTCACTCGCGGTAGGGATACTAACCGCATGCGCATGTGAGACGGAGGTAGCTCGCTAGAGGTTGGATGCCACGAGGGCTGGGCGGGTTTTGGGGGCTCAGACCCGGGTAAAAAATAAAATAATGTTTGTTTGGGCTCAATTATTGGGCCCGTATTGTTCAACATCTACATCAACGACATAACGACAACACTCAACACACAAGTGGCCATATTTGCAGATGACACCGCGTTATCCGCTCAGTCATGGAAACCACATCTAATACACTTATATTTACAGGACCACCTTACAGTACTAGAATCATGGCAGAGCTACTGGAGAGTTAGGGTGAACGTGGCCAAGTGCCAGGCTTTGCTTCTCTCCAAACGTAGGACACACCAACTCAACACACCTCTAAAACTATTAGGCGAGGACATTCAATGGGGGAACCAGGTCAAATATCTGGGAGTCATACTCGACAGAGGCCTGATTTGGGACCCTCACATTACCAACACGTTAAAAAAAGCAACAATTAGATTAACACAACTATATCCTATGCTTAACAGAACAAGCCCACTTTCACTACGGGCGGCCACTACTATATACGTATCTATGTTGCGCAGCATACTCACTTACGCATCACCCGTCTGGGGCCATGCAGGTAACACACGCATACGCAGACTACAGTTATTCCAAAACAAGGTTTTGCGAATAATCATGAAGGCACCTAGATGTACAAGATTAACACTGCTTCACACTGACTTAAAAGTGCCTTTCATCAAACAACACCTCCGACACTTAGCAACAAAGTTCTACAAACAGGCTCACGCGAATACAACATCAACACTCATTTCCTCACTGGGTAGATATGACCCCACCCACGACACACACAGACGGCCGCTGTCCTTACTGACCGCCTAGCTCACACCATACCACCAAAATAAAATATACATACTAATAAATTCTGCTTCACAGTTATGTTCCAGGTGACGCAGGGGCACATCTCCAGGGCCGCAGCTTAGCCCCAACGGAAGTACTAATTTGATTGCATGCCTTTTCAGTTTCGAGTAGGCAGCAGAAGAAGAGATGCATGCCATTCCTGCCATTGACTCACTAACAAGGTATTTGCAAGGTAATTCCTCTCCTTATTCCTTAGCATAAGGTGATCCAAGCCCCCAGGGTTCCTGTAAAATCTGTCGCGGGATTTTTCCTGGCAGGGTTTCTTTCTTGCCAGGTTTTTTCATCCCGCTCTTAGCGCGACACTTACCGTACTGTTTCATTTCACTATCTCCTGATTCTCCATGGAAAGAGCTTATGAGCTTGGTACATGAGCAATCAAAATCCCGTTTCCTTCACTCGCGGTAGGGATACTAACCGCATGCGCATGTGAAACGGAGGTAGCTCGCTAGAGGTTGGCTGCCACGAGGGCTGGGCGGGTTTTGGGGGCTCTGACCCGGGTAAAAAAAAAAAGTTTGTTTCTGAGATATCAATTCTAAGTATTCGATTTAAAATGATGTGTTTTACGTTCTTAATTATATATCTAGATCCGAATCCTAATAACGCAAACGCATAAAACTTTTGTATGGATTATATGAAAAAAAGGGTCGGGGGTCGCGAAAAATGGTTTTGATACTAGGAGGTCGTGTCATGAAAAAGGTTTAAAATACTGCTTTAGATTATGTTAATAGAGTACTAGTGTCAAGGGAAACAAGGAGTCAAATTTCCAGGATACGTGACGCTAAATGCGCCGTATTACGACCGCTTTGGATCTTGTTATTAGTGCGGTAATGTCAAAGAAAACCATTCGTAAAATGTCCAGGATACGTGACGCTAGATTTGCCGTGTTACCTTCGCTATGGATTATGTTATTAGAGCAGTAATGTCAAAGAAAACAATTCGTCAAACTCCAAGAATACGTAACGCTAGATGTGCCGTGTTACGACAGCTTTGGGTTATGTTATTAGAGCACTAATATCAAGGGAAACAAGAAGTCAAATATCCAGGATACGTGACGCTAGATGCGCCGTGTTACTACTGCTTTTGGTCATGGTATTAGAGCGCTAATATCAAGAGAAACCAGGTGTCATATTTCCAGAATTGGTGACGTTAGATGTGCCGTGTTACGACCACTATGCATCATGTTAATAGAGCAGTATTGTCAAAGAAAAAAATTCGTCAAACTTCCAGGATACAAGACGCTAGATGCGCCGTGTAACGATTGCTTATGTTACATGAGATTAGAGAGAGATTATCATGTAATTAGAGAGGTAATGTCAAGAGAAATAAGGAGTCAAATTTTCAGGATACGTGACGCTAGGTGCGTCATGATACGACCTCTTTGGACAATGTTATTTGAGCGCTAATGTCAAGGTAAAGATGGCGTCAAATTTATAGGATACGTTACACTAGGTGCGCCGTGCTACGACTGCTTTGGATTATGTTATTAGAGCACTAATGTTAAGGGAAACAATTTGGCAAATGCCCAGGATACGTAAAGCTAGATGCGCCGTCTTACGACAGTTTTTGGATTAGGCCTATGTTATTAGAGCGCTAATGACAAGGGAAAAAAGGAAACAAATACCCAGGATACGCGACGCTAGATGCGCCGTGTTACCACTGCTTTGGATCATGTTATTAGAGCGCTAATATCAAGAGAAATCAGGTGTCATATTTACAGAATTGGTGACGTTAGATGCGTCGTGTTACCACTACTTTGAATCAAGCTACTAGAGCGCTAATGTCAAGGGAAACAAGTCAAGTTTCCAGTGTACGTGACGCTAGAAGCGCAGTGTTGCGACAGCTTTGGATCATGTTATTAGAGCGGCAATGTCAAGGAAAACACAAAGTTAAATTTCCAGGATACGTGACTCTAGAGGCGCCGTGTTTCCACTGCTTCGGATCATGTTATTAGAGCGCTAATGCCAAAGGAAACAAGTGGTTAAATTTCCAATATACTTGACGTTAGAAGCGCCGTGTTACGACCGCTTTGGATCATGTTATTAGAGCGCTAATCTCAAGGGAAACCAGGCATCAAATGTCCATGATACTTTACGTTAGATGCGTCATGTTACGACCGCTTTTAGATCATGTTTTAGAGCGCTATTGTCAAACGAAACAAGAGGTCAAATATCCAGGATAAGTGACACTAGATGCGCCATGTTACCACCGCTATGGATTGTAATCAGGGCGGATATACCAAGGGAAACAAGGAGTCAAGTTTCAAGGATCCGTGACTCTGGAGGCGCCCTGTTACCACTGGTTTGGATCATGCTATTTGAGCGCTAATATCAGGAAAAACAAGGCAAATTCCCGGGATACGTGACGCAAGATGCGCCGAGTTACGGCCAGTATGGCTTATGTTATTAGAGCTCTAATGTCAAGGGACACAATGCGTCAAATTTCCAGGATTGGTGACGCAAGATGCGCTGTGTTACGACCGTTTTGTATCAAGTTATTAGAGCGCTAATGCCATGGGAAACAAGGCATAAAATTTCCAGGATACTTTACGTTAGATGTGGTTGTTACGACTACTATGGTGTATGTTATTTGAACGGTAATGACAAGTGAAACAAGGAGTCTAATTTCCAGGATCTATGACGCTAGATGCATCGAGTTAGGACCGCTTTATATCATGTTATTAGAGCGGTAATGTCAAGGGAAACAACGCATCAAATGTCCAGGATACGTGAAAATAGATGCGCCGTGTTGCTATCGCTATGGATTATGTATTTAGAACGGTAATGTCAAGCGAAACAAGGAGTCAAATTTCCAGGATATGTGACGCTAGATAGGACGTGTCACAACCTCTTTGGATTATGTTATTAGAGAGGTAATATCAAGGGAAACAAGGAGTCTAAGTTCCAAAATACGTAACGCTAGAGGAATCTTGTTACGACAGCTTTGGATTATGTTATTAGAGCGGTAATGTCGAGGGAAACAAGGCGTCAAATTACCAGGATACCAGACGCTAGGTGGGACTTTGTACGACCGCTGAGAATTATATTATTAGAGCGCTAATGTCAAGGGTAAAAATTCGTCAAATTTCCAGGATACTTGACGCGTTGCGACAGCTCTGTTCCACACTAGGTCGAAGATTGACAGAATTCAGATGGGTTGTGTAGGTCCACATAATTTACAATAATATGAAGAAAGTAATCGGAGGAAGCAATATGGTGGGTGTTACACGCCCAGTGCTTTGTTTTTGTTTGTCGACAGGGTAGTTTTATATTATGTTTAAAAAACAGCAAATGTAAAAAGATAAGGTCTTTGGTTACTATCAAATGCAAGTTCCTTCGTTTGATGAACTACCTGGGGATATCTGTGAAAAAATAAGGAGTATGTACAGAAAGATAAAACTGTCTATTTGCATAGATTCGCAAACTGGGGGGCGTGAAGCAAATTAGGGAGCATGACACTAGTTAGAAAATAGCAAGATGAATTCTCATTTGGTTAAAATTTAAATACAGAGCTTATCAAAAATTTAAAACTAAATTTACCACAGATTTTATTTTACATAGTTAATTTTATGGACCATGATGTTCAGAAAATTAAAATGAAATGTATGCATTTATAAAAGAAATATAAGTAAACGTTGTGGAAATTTTGTAAACTGGAAATTAAATCAACATGACAGCTCAAAAAAAAATAATAATTCAAAAGTGTCGCGAAAGGAATGTTTCCGTTCAATGTGGTAACAGCGCCGCAAAGGACCAATATTGGATAAAACGCTTAAAACAGTGTATCACGCGCAGCTCTTCGATTATACTTGCCTTTTTCAAACACCTACACAAGCGAAAAAACATTTTCAGCATTTGTTGCTGAAAAACAAATTATATGAACAAACTTGATGTTGGTAATGACTTAAGTTGTGCCCTTACTATAAAATACAACCTCAAATGGGCTTGCTAGTAAAAACAATGCAAGCTCATCCATCTCACTAATTGATTTCCCTTTGATCAATTAAAATTTACCTTGGGGATTAAAACTTGAAATGTTGTATCATATTTCTTAGGAAAGTATGTATAAAAAATAAATTGTTTTCAAAATATATATATATATATATGTTTCTTTTTCTTATGGCTATACCATTTATTTATTGTATAAAGTGGAGGGGTCATGGGAGGCTTCCATTTCAAGAGGGGGTGTGGTACCAAATATTTTGGGAACCCTTGGGCTATTACATTAAGGCAAGTTAATCAAATCTCAATGTTAAATCTTAAAAACTTTCGTTTTCAAATTACATTCCTTAAGTTTAAAATTTGTATAAATAAAATAACTGGTTTGCGAGTCAAGCAAAGCGAGTGGTTTGTAGATCTACTGTTTTAACACTGAAACTGAGGCATAATGTTAGGGCACTGAGAGTTAGGACATTCAAATAGATACAGGAAGTGCGACGTAACATTAAGGAACTGAGAGTTAGAATACTCAAATAGATACAGCAACTGTGGCATAACATTAGGGTAGTGAAAGTTAGGACAATTTAACTAAACTAATAGTTAAAAGTGTCTGCTTTGCCCCATAAAAATTATAGAATTTGTTTTCATTTATTACATGTTTGTTGATTTGATAATATTGTTAAACATTCCAAAAATATTGATTGTATAGAAAATGTAATAAATATAATATTTTAGAAAGCATTAGAAAAAAGAATTTTTAGAAAGACATTTGCATTCAATTTGTTATGCAATTATTTAAGTCTATCCAATTTTCGAAATGAATTATATAGTAATATAAAAAAAGTTTCATAAATAAAAACAGACCATGAAAACCATGTTGCTTATTTCCAAAAACCTTCAAAGTTATAGATTATTTCAAACTTACAAAAACATAACTGAAAATAATATTTTAGAAAGCATTAGAAAAAAGAATTTTTAGAAAGACATTTGCATTCAATTTGTTATGCAATTATTTAAGTCTATCCAATTTTCGAAATGAATTATATAGTAATATAAAAAAAGTTTCATAAATAAAAACAGACCATGAAAACCATGTTGCTTATTTCCAAAAACCTTCAAAGTTATAGATTATTTCAAACTTACAAAAACATAACTGAAAATACTAAGAGAATGGCTTTGCAACTCAGTAAATACATACTTGTAATGCCCATAAGGTAGATGATACAGTAAATTCTTGTTGGAACCAAAAAAACAAGGTTTGAATATAGGTCTCACACAAGAAAGTATATTTATTTTTACAATGTGTATTAAAATTATCGTTTAAGTAAAAAAAATGTACATAAAGCTCATTAAATACTAAATATTTACATTAAAGAAATCATTCTAATACAAAACTTATATCTATACAAAAAGTAGATAGTACATAGAATCTGAAGAAAGGAATGTATGTAAGGAATGTTTATTTCAATTGATTCCAGACCTAAAGCCTGTGATATACTGTGAAAATAAAATTAATTTGTCATTTTATTTGTCTGAACAAACGATGTAGTCTTTTATAACTTATAAACAAATTATTCCTATACATATTTTGTTTATAGAAATAAACAAATAAAAGAAAATTTTAAAATTAAGAAATACACAGACTTAGAAATACACTAGAACCCCTCAATTCCGAACATGATTTGATGAAAACCAAATTTAAAAAAGTATCTAAAATTTAATAAAGTATGTACTGAAAGTTTGCTACCTACGTAAAACAGGACTGAGATGTGTAATATATAGGAATTGACACTGTAAAAACATGATATAATATAAAGGCATTTACTGTACTACTGTATCACTTCATTAACATAGAATTTGTTGACAGCAAATTAAAAATTAAAAAAAAACAAACACTAAACCATATGTTTCATTTAAAAAGAAAAGACATGAACATTTTAACTATATTTTTCATTTACAATCAGTAATCTTCATCTGGCGAAGAGACGTAAACCTACCCGAGGATGTGATGTTGCGCCACCGTCGCATTAGCATAACATCATTGGGTGTTGCAGCTGCATGTTGGTTTACGTAGAGCGACGCAATGTCGAGAGTGGCGGCAGCATCGGCATAAGTAACAGCATTCGTAGTGGCATCTTTTTCCTCGCTGTCATCAAATTGATCCTGGACCATAGACACCATGTAAAGCTCGGTATATTCTTCATTGTTACCTAGTGCTGTCCACTCTTTCAGACAACTTTCTTCAGCATCTTCACATTCTGGTACTCTTTGAATGAGTTGAAGGAGTTCAGTTTCATCATCCCGGGTTCTAAGTGGTGTTTCCACAAATTTGAGGCTAGGCCAGAGCTTCTTCCAAGATTTCTGCAGTAAAGTGTTACTGATATTATTCCAGGACTCAGCTACCCAGTAAATTACATCCTTTACTGTAATCGTCTTTCAAGTTTTTCTGGAATAGAAAGAGAACAATTATCTTCAATTAATGTTTGCAGAAGCTTTTTTTCTGTACCTCAGTTTTATGATCTGCAGCACACCTTGATCCATACGCTGAAGTAACGATGTCATGTTAGGTGGGAGAAAAATTGCTTTTGTCTTTACATAACAACTGCATGTCTAAAGTATGTGAAGGAGCATTGTCTATCAAAAGTAGAGCTTTTGGTGACAGTCCATTTTTTTCATTAATTTTTGTCACTGAAACAATCACAGGAGGGAACAAGTTCATTTTTGAACCACTCCTGGAAAATATTACCAGTCGTCCACACCTTACACTGATTTCTGTAATGAACAGAGAGAGCATTCAAGTTCATATTTTTAACAGCGCATGGCTTGGCGGATTTTCCAATCACTATTAATGGTAGCCTATTTGTTCCCGCTGCGTCACTGCAGGCTAAAACTGTGAGACGCTGTTAGCTCGTTTAAAAGCCTGGTGCAGAAGATTCCTCTTTAGAAGTAAGACTTTTGGTGGGAAGGGCTTTAAAATTCAATCCCTTCTTGCATTATACACTTGCTGGGGTGAGTAATTTTCAGATGAATTCAAATCTGTTAATTCGTCTAGCAATTCTATTAATAGGCTACAATACAGCAAACTACTTAAAGCTATCATTTATAAACAGACACATCCATTAAATGTAAAAGAATGGAATAGACTTATGCTACAATATTTTTCTTGAATGAAGGTCTACAGTACAGTATTGATACAGAAATATGTAATGAATGCTCTAATATTGTTCGTTAATAAAAAAAACGCACTTCTGTCATATGCAAAATACACAGCAATTCCGAAATCCAAACTTTTTCGGCAAATCCGTACCTTTCCAAATCCGAACAGGCTATAGCCCAATTAGTTCGGATTTGAGGGGTTACACTGTATATTTTATTATCAGCTAAGTATTCTGGTCTGCCTTTTACATAAAACAATTGAATACAGTTAAAATAAAATCACAACTTATTTTTACATAGCTTCAAAAATATTATAAAATGCTATATCCTTTTGTAATAGTCTATCCATCATAATAACATATGTGAAATAATAATTTGAAGGGAAAAACTTTCTTAGTATCATGTTTTTAAACGAACTAAAAAGTGTAAAATAATTTGGAATTTCTAGGAGTTTAAATTTTTATTGCCCATATGAAAATTCAGTAAGTAACTCAATAAAAACATTAAAAAACTCATTTTGATTTTCCAATAGGTTGTTGTGCTTCATTATAGTCAAATTTCATTGTTTTTCTTGCATTTTCGGCTTTTAAATGACGCCTTTCGATAAGATTGTGCGGCATCATCTGTCTGATACCACAGGATTTCCGGTACCAGCCGAATCTCCCCAGCCAAAAATTAAATGCATCATTACCAATGGGGTGCGAAGTTATAAAGAACAAAGAAATATCAACTACTGACAAAATATTTATAAGTATTTTACCAATAAATTTTGTGGAATGTCAAGGTTGTTGTTATATACTGAATGTTCCAATTAATTCAATGAGTAATCAAATAATTCAATAGTGTTAAGGTAACTATTTAAAATGGTTAGACTTCAAAAGTTTATTAATCCTTCACACGTTTGCTGCTATCAGTAGCTACCACTACCAGGGCACACAATAGACATACACTGGCACCATTTTAGAATAAATGACTTGTAGCACTGTATCGGGCTGGTTACTGCTCGCAGTAAATGTGTTAAACTTATGAGAAGTATGTCACTTGATACTTGAATGCAACAAACAACAAAATAATTGTACATTAGCTTTTACTACTATTATTCATAATATTAAAACTAAATTAAACGACAAATTGTTCATTGTCCAGCGACTTATGCTGTAATTTTGAAATAGAATACTGTTGTTACAACATTTTACACATTCACGTCAGAATATACTTTCTCTTATTACAATCTATCGAATATTAACTTTAAAGCAGTAAACTCCTGAGTAGAGATATTTCTGTATTTAAAAACTTTTTAATACACTATTTTTGAGAAAACTTTAAATCTGCTACTACTTAGTGCTTAATGTAACATAAAGCTATTATTGAACAGATATCCATTTAAAGTTTTTAAAAAAAAAATTTATTTTAAAGATTTAGTTGATCTGAATGTCATAAATTGTTTCTAACAATAGTTATTAACACGTTCAGCACAGCTAGCGAACCGGCGCGCTATGGGTTCCCTTACGAAGCACTAAGAGCATGCCGGTGAAGCTTCCCTTGTGAGAGACGGCGAGCTCACCGGCATGCTCACTCCCACTCTAATTAAAACTTCTCTAGTGTCGATAAGTGTTTGCATAAAGGTTTGATTTTTACATCAGTGCTTCAGAAGAGTTTGGAGAACATTGTGCCAGAGTCGTTTTTAAATCCGACCATCCCAAGTTAACTTTTGATGCTTCAACTGAAACAATGCTTCAGGGAGTTTTATGAACAGTGGTTTAACTTTTATATTTTAATGTTTTTTTTAGTTTGAACCACTTAACGCTGCAAAATATCCGGTAAAAAAAATGAATAAAAAAATAAACTAAGCTTTCTGAAATAATGCAAGAATAAACGATAACTGTCCTATTAGAGTGAATGAACTTACTCGAGGTGGGAACAGACTACTGTAAATAAGAGTCATTGATAAAATGCTTGGACACCAGAAAACCTGTGTCATCATAAGATTGTAGTAAACAAATGTCAGCTTATCTCGGCTATAAATAGTGTCGGATGTGATATATGCATTATCTATGTCTGCGTTTACATTATCGATCTCTATGGCTTTGTGAAACACATGTCATAAACAGAAACAAACATTCCGAGTTAAAAGTTGAGTGGTTAATTTGAGTATGTAATATATTATAGTAGTAGGTACTTTAGATTTTTATGTAAATTATCTTTTTTTCTCTGTCTTTTTTATTGAGTTTTATTATTTGTCATACAGTATCTTATCATTTGTATTTATTTTTTTTAATTGTGACCCGATAAATAAAACAATATTTTTAATGTCCAATACAATGTTTTGAGGTACCCAATAAACCTGTATAGGGTAGAAATAAAATTATTGAGATGAAAACAACGGGCAAGAAAATTAGATGCAACGACAAGCTATGCAACTCGCATAGCATTCCACTGCCATCAAAAGTGGAAGTTAGCGAAAAAACAGACAGTATTTTGATGAGATCTCCAATATCGCCGCCATGCTGAATGTGTTAAACTCTTTACACTATACACAATTATGCAAATATAAATTTCAAACCAGTAAAAAAAAAATTAGCTGCAATGTAGAATATTCCAAAACAATACATGACAAAAATAGAGACAAAGATCAGATGTATAATCTTATTAAAAGGAATATTTAGACAATAATAGAGTCATACTTCCCAATCACCTTCATTACAACCATTTTACCCTATAACTGGTAGGATGTAACTAGTGTGACTTAAACTCCACAGAATATTTTTATAATATAGGTTTTCCAGCCTCTAAGCATATACAATATACAACTTGCACAGACTCACTGAGCATCAAACATTGCAATATATGTTGTAGGATAATAGAGGTTCTCAAATACAAAAATTAAAGATATCAACATTTCATTACATTCACCAATATAGTATCATATTTTTTATCTATATTTGGAAATGTTGCGTGCTGCTAAATAAATCTCATAACAGCCATGTAACTAAAAGTTACTTGCCAGATAGTTTGCTTAAGGTATGTTTCTAGTGCTTATGTGTAAAATAGTCTATATAACAAATCTATTCACTAATCAAATAACAATCTTACATCATAATAACTACCAAGTAGCATATCACAGGGGTTCTCAATCTTTTTAAAAAACTGTACCCCTAATGAAAAATTAAAATTGTGCGCACCCCTTTATTATTGGGGGGGGGGGGGTAAATTAAAAATACTTTATACATAAAAAACACAATACATTTGGAAATATATTTGAAAAGCATTACAAAAAATTAATGAGAAATTAACGATCTTGCTTCTTTCCTCAATTTTTAGCTCAATATTTTTACACATGATAGTTCAATCCATGGACAGACTCTATTAAACCATAGCCTTGTGTGATTACGAAACAGAAAGAAATAAAAATGGTTTAATTTTTCAATAATCTGCTTCTGACAATTTTTGCTTACCCTCAGCAGCACGCGTACCAGTTTGAGAACCCCTGGCTTATCACATTGAAACTTATTTATTAAGTATAATTTTTTTCAAATTTACAGTAGCTATTGTCTAGTTCAGGGGTCTCCAACCTTTTTTACTCAAGGGCCACATCGAAAACTTTTGGAGGAGAGACAATATTTCAGGGCAGAAAGTCTAGCACCCCCCACCCTTATGCACCCACGACGTTTTTTTTTCTAATCAAGAGCTCAGTGTTGGTTTTAGAGATTTTCTTCCTTAGTTTTTTACTTGTTTACAGCTTGTTTGCTTTCCACTTATAGAGAAAAGAAGGGGCAAGTGAGAGACGAGTACTGTACTCATATTTAATGATAAAAATGCTTAAAAGGAAATATATTACCAAATATTTTTTTCAGTATGCTAGATTTCCATGGGGCGGAAAAAATCTGTTCGGATGTGGCCTGTGGGCCGTAGGTTGGAGACCCCGGTCTAGTTTAAAAAGTTCAAAATTATTTTCTTTTATTAGAAAAATAAAATAATTAACATAAAGAGACATGATTGTGGGATCCATAAAATGTTAACATTACCCTACAAGCCTGAGCGCAAAAGACCGATTTACAAAATCTAAGCTAATATCCAATATCTAAAAAAAATGGTAAAAAGGCACTGGGGTTTATACTGGCTAAATAAATCACACATTTAACAAGACATACTGAACTATCATATAGAAATACAATATCTACAAACTGTATGCAACACGCAAGCACACACATATAACTAGATTAGAATAGTTGCCTTGAATTATACAGCACAACTAGATTTTTTGTACTTGATTTGTCATGTAAAATTATTTATATGAAAACAGATCAACCTTTTACTACAAATTAAGTGATACACTATTTCATAAATACAAGTACAAATAAATTTGTATAAATATTTTTTTATCTAGAGATTCTGAAAATTATCAATTCAAATATAGTATTATCTAATTAACCTAGGACATCCACACTTTATTATTTAAAAAAAAAATGTCACTGTCTGCCTTTGATTAATACCATATTACAATAAGCAATGAATGTCATGGACAAGTGCATCTATAATTTACATACATTTTTACCATTGCAGTTTTGTCAATGTGTTGCTATGGTGTTGAAATTAATACTTTACTTAAATTATTCTTACTAATGACAATCGATAAAAGGAAAATGATTTACTCTGTTATTAGAACTTTATAACAGACTTGTGTATAAAAGGGACATAATTATAATGTTAAATTAAAATGAATAAATTTGTTATGTACATTTCTATAGCTTGTTATTACAGTAAATGCATTAAGAATAGTTTCTACAAAACGAGCATGTAAATGTAATGTTAAATTCAAATGAAGTTAATTTCTGATGCAAGGTCCCAGAAATAAAGGAATATATATGCAGATATATTGGACTAGATAGTAGGATAAGCTCAAATGTCAATATTCCAGCCAATAAACTTAAAATCTAAAATATTAATAATAAAGACGACTCTAAGAATAAATATGAGAATGGAATTTTAGAATAAATACCTCTACTTGGTAATAACTTGAAAGGGTAGTCCATGATCATAACAAATAATAGAGTGCAAGGGGGTGAGCTTTTGGGAGAGCTTACATGCCAAGGTTGCCTGGTTGGTAAAAAGCAGAACACAACTCATCCCAATATTCCTTCAGCTTTGAGACCAGTTCCACATGATGAATCATTTCAAATCCCTGTTCCACCTGAAGTTGTGGGAAAAATTATTGTCAACTCGAATCCTGAACATGGCAATTCTTCAATTCCTAATGAGTATTGGTCCGAGTGACAACGAATCTGTGCCACAACTCTTCACCCAGTGTCAGTTCAACGACCTGAATCGAGACTTAGATTTCTCAAAGGAAGCAGCTCAGTTACTTGGATCCAGTCTTACAGCTAAATATATTCTAGCTTATGGAATGTCATTATCACGGTATAGGCACAGAAAGAAATTTCTTTTGAAGAAAAAGGCTCACTGGTTTATTGCTGTAACATCGGAGTATGCTAAAGAATGGTGGAATGTATGACGTTATCTGGACAACGACTATCTTACTTACTAGAAAAGATTTAAATGTTGGGACAAAAAATACTGTCAATGGAAACCTTACACAAAGGGAAGATCTGTTACTTCCCTCGGCACATTACATTACGTTTAATGATGCAATTTACCAAAGCTCTTTCAAAAGAGAGAGACTACAACAAATACCTAAAAATGCAAGCCTAAGTATGACAAGAGAAGTTGAATGAAGGCATCTTTATCGTTCTACAAATTAGAAAACTTTAGAAGGACGCTAACTTTGAGAAAATGATGAATACCAAAAGAATAAGACATGGTTTAATGATTCAATTTCCCAATGCTCTTTTAAATGAGAGACTGCTTCAAATACCAAATTATGTGAGCCTAAATATAAAGACAGAAGTTGATAAAAGCCATCTTTATCGCTCTACAGTTTAGAAAACTTATCAAGGACGTTGATTTTGAGAAAACGATGAATACCAAAGAGAATAAGGCATGGTTAACTGATGCAATTTTCCAAAGCACTTTTAAAAGAGGGACACTACTTCAAATAACAAGGAATGCAAGCCTAAATATGAAGAGAGAAGTTGAGAAAATGCATCTTTATCGGTCCACAGATTAGACAACTTATGAAGGATGTTGAATTTGAGAAAATGATGACTACCAAAGAGAAAAAGGTCTGGTTTAATGATGCAATTTCCCAAAGCTCTTTGGGAGATAAAGGTCTAGTATTGGAAGTTATTTTCTTATAAACAATAACTGTCCAGAATAAAAATAGAGGGGTACAGATTAAATTTTAAGTTGTTTGGACATCTGCAAAAATCAGGCGAGTGGTTGAATTTAGATAATGCATTAGGAGCATCATCGATATGGCTATTCAATCGGTGATTCAAGGGCTTAGAGATAAAATGGCGGTATTAGTAGTTAGTTATTAATATAACGAGGATAACTTTTTGTTGTCATATGGCTATTTAAGAAGTGAATATTAGGGCGCAGACAGAAATGACTTATGTTTTTAGTTATATCTTGGATATTACAGTGCAGCACTATCTCAGGCAGAACCAAGCTGAAGCAGGGTATATTAATATTAATTTAAACCATCTACCTGGATAAGAAAATAGTTTTCGTCAGAAAAGTACAAAAGCAATGCTGCTTTAGAATCATAATACAAGATGTCCAATTAGACATAAACCAAAGGCGCAAGATGGGTAAAAATAACACACCATCCATCACTGTCAAATAAAATGAGAAAATAATTGGAAAAAAATAGTAAGTTGAACGTGACCATTTTCACTGCAAATAACCCAAACATGTTGTTGAGGAACCATAAAGACACCATACCTTTTTACATTAGTTGCAATTTTGTCAACGTGTTGCTATAGTGTTAAAATTAATATGTTACTCAAATTATTCTTACAGGTGGTGAGTGTAAATGCATTAAGAATAGTTTCTACAAAAGGAGCTTGTAAATATAATGTTAAATTCAAATGAATTTAATTTCTGATGCAAGGTCCCAGAAATAAAGGAATATATATGCAGATATATTGGACTAGATAGTATGATAAGCTCAAATGTCAATATTCTAGCCAATAAACTAAAAGTCTAAAATATTAATAATAAAGACTCTAAGAATAAATATCAGAATGGAATTTTAGACTAAAAACCTGTACTTGGTCATAACTTGAATGTGTAGTCCTTGACCATAACAAATGATAGAGTTCAAGGGGTGGGCTTTTGGGAGAGAGTACGAGCCAAGGACATCTGCAAACATCAAGAAAGGGGTTGACTTTAGATGCTGCATTAGACGTCATTAATATGGCAATTCAATTAGTGATGCAAGGGCTCAGAGATAAAAGAGGTTTATAAGTTAGTTGGCTATATTATGTATGGCTGTTAATTATGTAATTTTGTTTATAAGAAATTATGTGTATTGTTGAGAATTTTATGGTAATTAATGAGTTAGGTAGGTATAAACTTTCTATTTAATGTAGTCATTTTCGAAGTATTGTTTAATAAATGCTATTTTGAATGTATTATGTTATACACAATATAAATGTTGAATGTAACCATACTTTCACCCTAGTTGTAAGTTAGAATTTGTAGTACCAACAATCACTAATGATGATGACTTTTTCATTGAACCACGTCTGAGTTGATAAATGATTAATTTGTGAGTTTTGTGTAAGTCTTTTATTTGTATTAACATACCTAACAAGCTAAGCTCAAAAAATAGTTTTATATGTTTTGTAGTGTAGAAATATTTTACCTATGAAATAGTATTACAAGTAGAAAAACGAGTTTTGAAATACACTACAATGGCACATGTTATGAGTATTAAATTAGTGATGTAAACACGTTTATATTAGAAAACATTATGTTATAAAATCTTGTAATGTAATATACAATAGATTCATGGGTTTCATTAGTCACAGACAAAATTCTATTTTCAATTTCTTATCAGCATCTTCTAGTCATCCAGTTTAGGTTTCTTTTTCTGAAAAATAAAATATGTTGTATACAATACAATTTTGTTTATGCCTGTATAATAGGCATACAGTACTTACATATATAAAAGTCTAGTTTTATATGATGCTTTATAGTAGGAGTTCCCTTTTGGGGGCTAACTTCTAAAAACTAGGACTGGTAGTATGACTAATACATACCACCAGTTTATACGAACATGAAAATATTTTTTCATGCTCAATTTTGATGTTTACATTTATCCTTCCCACATCTCTAGGTGACATGCAGATAGCATAACCTCCTAATGGCATTCCCCTTTTATAGATCTCCTTCATCTCCCATTACCAAGTATTTATTTAATTCCCATGATCTTACTTATAATTTATCTTATTGCTATCTATCAGGCAATGATGACCTGCAAATGTTTTGCCTTAAAAATTATACAATAAAACAATATAAAAACTATAAACATCATTTTAACCTTTTGGACTCCAATTATTTCAGATCCAATTAGCATGTGTTTTGCACATTTATGTTTAATTATTCACTAAGAAAATAAAACTTCAAGTAAATATATATTATTATATACCACCGTGTTCAGAATATAGTGAAGAACAGTAATACTAGGTTTGTATGTTGAAAATCTAAAGTTTTAATTCAGTAGGCCTGATAAAATGTTGTTTTTTTTGTTCTTTTTAAGATAGAAAAATAATTATATTTAGCTTTGTTGATGAAATAGCACTTTCTTTATCATGAATTACAGAGCCATTTTAAGCCCAAAGTAATGTTGAAAAAGATATATATGCACAAGTAGTATTACAAAAAAATATTTGTAATATTTATTCTAAAAAATGTAAAACTATGCACATGCATAAAAATGCCAAGAATGGTGTACCTACTATAATAGTCAGCTGCAAATAGGTTTGAATGTGACATAAAAGTTCACTTTGATGTAACTATATAAAAAAAAATCAAATTGCACTAAACACCATATTTACAAGCACAAAATATATTTACAAAAGTAGACACCATAAAAAACATAGGACTAAACATAAATGATTGCAAAGACCTATTCAAAATTGTTTAGGCTGAGTTTATTTACACTTACTCCTTTATTTGGTCACTTGAAAGACACTTCAAATTATTGTTTATAGTTTTTGACAGTGTGAAACTTGTCAAAGTAAATGTTTGGATGTAATCTTGGGTTATTTGGGCATGTCGTGCAGTAGGCCTACCGCTCACACGTTGTAAGCCTATTAGAAAGCGCTTTATCTATATAACATAACAGGTTTGAACTCAAATAAAAGCAAAATACTAAATAAATTAAAGAGATACGAATGAAGGCAACACTAGATGTCTGACGCTTACAGTGCAGTACATCGTAAACAACTGTCTGGAACCAGTTGTTTATTTACAAGAAAAAATTATGATAGACAAGGCCAATCAGCGCTATAAAAATAAACATCACGTTTTCATTACACAGCAAATGAACATAGTACACAATATCATTAGGTAAGACGTTTGAAAGTATGTAATAAATATGTCGGACTGAGTCAAACAGTGGAGCGGAACGGGATATATTGTGATGTCAGACTCAGTTTGCCTATGGAGCACAAAAAGTTAAAAAATCGAAACAGTTTAAAAAGGTGGCAATCAGTGGGACTGGTCAACAGAAGTGAATGTTCATTAGAAGTATGTTGTTAGTAGAAAACCTTTATTAGACGTTGAAAATCACTTGATACAAATTTTATTTCAAGAACTTAACTGAAACAGGATCTTAAAAAGTATCAGAAGCACATAAACAAATTTATTTTTAAATTGGAATAAAAACTCATTGATTAGAAAATTATATCAATATATTGAATTAACTGTAGTAAGATTTACTAAAACATAAATTAATGTAACTACAGTAGAGCCCTGAAAACTTGACACGTCTGAGGATAAATAAATACCCGTCTCACCCCGACCATCGGTAGGCAGCATGTGAGGGGATGAGGGGCAGTGCGACGGCCTCTCTGTTGTTAGCAAACACGTTCCTATGCCTGCAGCACATTAAACAGTTTTTGTCAACACTGCCTGCTCACTTTCTCATTCTCTTCACTTGTCAATAAACTCAGTTCTATTCCATTTAATACAGGAAGTAGTTGAGAAACTACAGAAAATTGATTTACTGGATGTCATTTGTTGGATTTTTCAGACTTGGGACGAGCTTCCAGCCTTGACCCTTGTCTGTTCATGGAGAAAGCGGCTCAATCTCTTGAGAAATGCAAATTTATAAATATTTTGTGTATAGAACAAAGTGTAAACATATTCTCTCTTGATAAGCAATACTGCGGATCCAATGAATACTATACAATATTCATAACAGGTAAAAGTTTTAAAACTTAATAATTTACTTTTTAAAGAATTCACGTAAAAATTTACTTCCTAGTAACGATGAGTTGATCTAAGTGTACCAATGTTTGTACTTAACTTCAACCAAGTCCATTTTTTAAGAATTATTTTACAACTAAATATTTAGTAAATATTTCTGAATTCTTTCTTTAGTTTTGCGAAATTTTGAATACAATAGAAGAAATCAATATATGTCATTAAAAAATATTAATGTTATTATTAAAGTATATAAAGATAAACTTCATTCAATGAACCAATTATTTTGGTTAGAATAATCAACTCAACTTCACTAAAATTGTTAACAAATAAGTGTGTTGGGCAGTAACACTTGATAACTAGCTCCTAGATTAAAGCCTGTTCATAATGCTGTGGACATTTATCTATCAAACAAAAACTATTGTAATTATATCTGTAAGTAGTGTGAAGCTTGTTTAATACAGTGCATTAATTTTTCCAAATGTACCAACACTGGTTGAGTAGTACCAATAAACATAAAACATCACTAGACAACAGTCCTTTGAATTTTTTTAGGATTACATCAAACGTAACATTAATCTAAAACATAATGTAGTTCTACAAAGAAGTGTAAATAAAAACTATTTTCTTTCTAATATTTCCTTGTAATTTTGAACTTCTAGTTTCCCAATAATTATAGTCTTGTAAGGAACAAAATAATATTTTTGCAGGAACACACAGAGGCAGTGTTTGGCACCTCGCATGGTTAAATACACCGTGAATGTGTCAGACCGCTTTATGTGATCAAAAGTTAGATCTAAATTGTCGGTCACCGGTGCTTTATGCAACATTACATATAACGGGTGACTGCCATGGCAGTCAACGTGTTACATACCAAATTTTCCAAATAAATCAGCTTTACATTTTCCCTCTCTCTAAATGTAAATGTATGCGATCACTATTATCAAAAAAAGTAATATATTGGAAAATGTTACTTTTTTTATTTATAACTGTATAAATAGATTGTATATTGAATAAATATTCATGCATGTAACGATGAATTGCTATAAAAAATTAAAAACCTAAACAACTATAAAAAAATACTTTGAGTTTTGTCTGAAATAACAACAACAACAAAAAATGCATTATATAAAACAAACATTAGTATATAAACATTTTATATTCTATCATATACAGATTAATGGTTTTATACACTTACTTTAGATATATTTGGATTCGTTTAACATTTATACTCTGAGAATAAGACTGTTTAGTAAGTAAAATTAAGTATTACTAAATTGATAATGTTTATATATTTTTAGGTTAGTTTTGGTTGGTAAAGATTATGATAATGTATTATTCTACTGATAGAATCTATTTCGGCAATTCATAAAGTCAGTAGTAATACTATCTGGCTTGTGAATAATACCCTGGTACCAATGCTTGGTCATCATAATGGAATTGCAGCCATGCAATTTCCCTATAGTTTTGAATCATTTTTAATGGTTTTTCATTTCTGCTTTCATAAGAGACATTATCGTTACAAAGAAAAAATTTCTGTTCATGATAACAGAGATCAGGAGCTACAAGATTTGGTTACAATTCGCTATTCAGCAAAATTTTCATCACAAACCTTTTTTTTAGTAACCTGCAATACACATTATATATTAATTAATGCAAAGACGTTTACATGCTGTAGATTCAAGGAAAACTCAACAGTTACTGAAGTCGGCCTGTAATACATAAAAAATTAAGTATTTTTTTCTACAGCAACTCTAAGATTATTTACGAGAATGTTAAATAAAATAATTTAAGAACATATGGAACAGGACTAACACAATCTAATATTAAAATCTAATAAATTTTGTGAAGTCTTCATTTTATAACTTAAACAATTCAGTTTTACGAGTTGTTTTGACCAAATTAGTAAGCAAGTAGTTAATTAAGCATGTAGTTGACTAAATACATACCTCAAAGTGCTGTACTTTCAATGTTTTGTTTCTGATTTAAACCAGATTTCTTTTTAAAGTGGAAAGTAGGTACGCTGAATTTATCAGATGAAGGTGGAGGAATGGAACTACCTTTTTCCAAAATGTTTGTTTTATGATTAGTCCCTGACATATTTGTATTGTTTTTATCTACACTCAATGGTATGTTGGATTTAATTTTATCTGGGCTTGAGCTGTCGCATAAGCAAGGCAGGTAATTTAGGTTCAGCTTGTCTATATCTAAATGGCTTGAGTCATCTCGTGGAGCGGTGTAGCAAGTCATATTTTTCTCCTGTATAGGCCTCAGAGGAGGAACAGGTGGTCCTCTTAATGGGCGCAAAATTTCTGGTGTCACTACTTCAGGAGTAGTTGATTCTGAAGAACTCCCACTTCGACCTTGAAATGTACCAAAATCTTTTAAAATTCAAACTATATTTATCCCTTTTAAATTTTAAAAATTTAAGGTACACATACAAAATGTAATTCAAGATATTCATAAATATTTCATAATTATTACTTAAATAAATAAACACATATTTAATAATTTAATATTTCTTAATACTTTCAAGCCTACGCCCGAGTATAGGTCAGGCCATTCAACTAATGCTAGTTGCCTACGAATGCGTATAGCTCGGGTTCCAGTATTTATTTCCACAGCAAAGTAATTCCCGCGTATTCTCAGTTTCATTGATATCGTTTTTTATATTGGTTATTCTACTTTACATGTCTTTACCTTAATACCATTCAGAGTTTATTTTACAAACAAAAACTTATTTGGTTAAGTGTGGTGACTGAGACATTTGTTTGACAAATGTTGGTTTGGTCAGATAATGAGTGTTTTATTACTGTGTGTTGCTTAGCTTTCAAGTTTGTTGTTGCTTATTTTAAATTGTATCTATTCCTCATTTTGTTTATTTAATTTGTAGTTGTGTAATTTTTTTTACTCTTCCGAGTTTGTTGTTTTTTGCTTTATATTTAACTTTCAGTTATTTAGTAAATTTAATTATTATTGTTAGAGATATTACGTTATAGATATAATGGGTAAAGACACTTTGCGAAGTGATTCAATACGAGATATGTTGATATTAGACAGTAACAGTGACAGTGAAACCGATCTTGGTTGAGGTACATTCGACATATCTTTCATTGATGAAATGAATGGAAATGTAAATGACCCAATTTTAGAAAATTTTAGAGTTCTAAAAATTTTTTAAGAAATATTTCTAAATTACATTTTCATTTAGCTATAAAATGATATACAGGGTGCGGCAGTGAAACGGGAAGATTTGAAAAATGGTTAGCAGGCCTGGTAGGGAGTTTAGAGAGGGAGAGATGCTACCTTGGCCGTCTAGACAGTTGGAAATTTTAGTAACCATGTATCGTCGGACGAACAAACAACGTGCTTTCGCTGTAAAGGCGTTTTATAAAAACAATGATAGTGCTGTTGGTGCGCAACGGGCTTTCCGCCGGGAATTTCATCTGTCTCCACGCGATCCCGTACCTTCCGCAAATGTTATCAGTCTTTGGGTTAGAAATTTTGAAGCTACAGGAAAACAAGGTGGCAGTGTTAAAACGGTCGTAACCCCTGAGAACGTTGATCGTGTGCGGGAAGCGTTAATGAGAAGCCCGTGAAAATCGGCAAGACGACACAGCTTAGAACTTGTGCTTAGTGATCGATCAGTAAGAAGAATTTTGAAAAACTAACTTCATTACCATCCGTACAAAATGCAGGTAGTCCAAGCTCTCAAACCTCAAGATTTCAACAGCCGGCTACGCTTTTGTCAACAAATGTTAAATGTTATTGAGCAAGATGAATAGCGAGTTCAGAACATGTGGATGAATGACAAGGCGCACTTCGTTAATAAACAAAATTTCCGGTATTGGTGCGCAGATAACCCATACAATCTTCATGAACAACCTCTCCACTCAGAAAAAGTTACTGTGTGGTGCGCTATGTCATCTCGAGGCATAATTGGACCTTTCTTTTTCGAAAGTGAAAACGGTAACAGCGTGACAGTAAACTCTCAACGTTATGCGGACATGTTAGTAACTTTTGCACTACCCGCACTTGATGAATACGTGGATGAAGACACTTTGTTTCAGCACGACGGTGCTACTAGTCATACCGCTAAAATCGCTTTAGATTTTTGAGGCTTGCATTTCCCGGCCGTGTGATTAGCAGAAATGGTGATATCCCTTGGCCTGCTCGTTCACCAGACTTAACAGCACCTGACTTTTTACTTTGGGGGTACTTAAAATCGAAAGTTTATTTGGGTAACCAACCGAGAACCAAGAATGAGTTGAAGGAGCGCATTCAGCAAGAGATAGACAGAATTCCGTTGGATATGCTACGCACAGTTATGGCCAGCTTTTGCGGCAGACTTCGAGAATGGATAGGAAACCGAGGGAGACATCTTGCTAGCACCATTTTCAAAAAATAATACGTAAGTGAAATTTTTTAATTGTAACACTAATTTCCACTAGTGTGCTATGAATTTCGGTTAATAAATGAAATAAATACCCATAACTTATTTTTTTGCAAGTTATTCAAATCTTCCCGTTTCACTGCCGCACCCTGTATAACATGTAATATTTATTTTCATTCCAATGTATACTAAAGTGCAGCAATGTAGATTGTTGCTTTTTTTTTTTTTTTTTTTTTTTTTTTTTTTTTTTTTTTTTTTTTTTTTTTTTTTTTTTTGAAAATACCGTATTGATATAAACATTTATTGGAAACTTGACTCATTTCCTTTGCATATTGTATTGATATAAACTTTTCTTGGAAGCCCGACTCATCTTTTATTTTAATATTTTTATTCAAACAGATAAAATAAGCTCAAATAAAAATAGACTCTAATTTAACAGAAGCTCAAAATATCGAGACTTTAATGTATTTATATCATTAAAGAAGTTGACATAATGCACTAAAGAATAAAAGTCACCATTTGAAGAAAGAAATATGCTATATTCAAAATGCTATATATGTAATTACATATTTTGTAGAATCCAGATTTTTTTTGGATAATCTTTATTTTTCTCTACTCTTTATCTAGTTCCATAAAACAATCTTCAAATGCAATATGCATATAAATGTATGAACACGAATAGAATTAATTGAATCATGGAACCCGTACTGTAACTTCATAAAAAACAATAAAGTTTTGGCAAGTAGAATGTTCAATCTAGCTCTAAAGATTCTTATATACTTAATTTTTTTTTTTTTTAATTCACATTCTAGGCGGTTTGGCTAAATGATGCAAGGTGCAGGTAATGCAATGTCCATAGAGTTATTATCCATTTCTTACGAGGGTCTATATTTTGAGCCTAAGAATAAATACAAACTATTTTTTTTGAAAGTAGATTTATTGCTTTACAAAATATTTCCCTTTAAGGTTTGTACACTTTTGCATGCGTTGAAACCAGTTCTGATACCATCTTTTCCAATCTGCGTTGGGTACCTCCAAAACATGGTTTTTGAATGCTTCATCAGCTTCTTCAGCCGACCAAAATCATTGGGTGCCAAATCAGGTCCGTAAGGTGGACGACCCAACAATTCGAGCTTTTGAATATTGTAAAAGCTGGTTGTTTCACGAGATGTATGGGAGGCTTGCATTGTCTTGATGGAGGATAATCCGACTATTCTTGTTTGTTTTTCGGATTTCACCAAAGACTTCTGGCAAACAAATGTTTGTATAAAATTCAGAATTTATTGTTTTATGCTCTTCCAAAGGTACTGTTGCCACATGACCAGTTTTCCTGAAAAAAACTGGCGACCAATTGTTTTGAAGTGCTACGAGCACGAACAACTTTTGTTGGGTTTGGTTCGTCTTGAAACACCCATACCGTCGATTGTTGTTTTCGTTCTGGCTCATACGCATAAATTCATGATTCTTCACTTGTTATAATCCTATACACCTCTTTGGAAGCACCAGCATTGAATTTTTTAATAATTTTATTGCACCAATCAACACGAGCATCTCTTTAGGCTTTTGTCAAATTGTGTAGGATCCAACGATTACACACCTTTCTTACAGCTAAATGATCGTGCAATATTTTATGTATGCTTGTGGGACTAATGCCTAAAGATGTCTTTCACAATATGTCACATAACAATCTTTGATGATTATATTTTGCAAAGCGGCAATGTTTTCAGGAACAACAACAGACTTTGGACGAACTTCACAAAATTCATCATTGAGAGAACGACGACCACATTTGAACTCGTTATACCAGCGTTTCAAAGTGGCAAAGGATGGGGCTTCATCACTAAAAGTGGAATTAATTTGATCAGTCCACTGTTGTCTAGTTAATCCACGTCAGAAATCGTAATAAATCATTGCACAAAAGTTTTCACGATTTAATTTTATTGTTTTACTGACACAATCACCTTAAATGCTTAAAAATGACACAAACAATGCTTTGTTTACAATATATCTAGTGTATGTTATAGTAAAAATGTCAAGCTTTCAAATAAAAATATCAGCTGATACCAAACAATCAAGGGTTGTCAAGGCTCAAAATATAAATAGTGACCCTCGTACTTTTACCTCAAATTTATTTAAGAGAAAAAACTAATACATATAAAAAAATTCTTCAAAATAAAGAAACAAATATATCATATTCAATTAGTAAGATTAAACCATTGTTTAAGTATAAATAATGTTACATCTGTAACATAAAACACTAACAGGTAAATAGTTCCAAAATACATTTATATTCTAAAAATATATATTAGTACAGTAAACTCCCGATTATCCGTGGGCGGATTATCCGGGGTCTGCCACTGTTTTACAAATATCTTATTTTTATTTCAATCAGATTCATTATGTATTTTTTTTTAACCACTCAACGCGGCACAATATCCGGTAGTAAAAACAACGATCATAGAAATAAAAAAAACTAAGCTTTCTCAAATAACGCAAGGCTAAACGATAACTGTCCTGTTAGATTGAATGAACCATCTCGAGGTGGGAACAGACTACTGTATATAAGAGACAATGACAAAATGCTTGGACGCCCGAAAACCTAATGTGTATCATACGATTGTAAACAAATGTCAGCTAATCTCAGCTATAAATAGTCTAGGACGTGACATATGCATTATCCATATCTGTCATATACATTATTGATCTTTATGGCTTTGTGACACATGAGACAAGTAGAAACAAACATTCCGAGTTGAACATTGAGTGGTTATTTTGGTAGTAAATAGTTTGAATTTTTATGCGTTATTTTTATTTCTCTATCTTTTTTATTGAATTTTATCTTTTGTCATGCAGTATTTTATCATTTGTATTAGTTGATATTTTATGTAAAATGACTTTTTTTTATTGAAACCGATAAATAAAACAACATTTTAATATCTAATACACTTTTTTAATGTCCCAAATAAACCTGTATTTGGTAGAAATAAAATTTTTGAGATAAAAACAACGGACACAATAATTAGAGCAAGACGACTCTTCCTTGTGCGACAAAATGGTTCTCAAGAAACTTGGATCGCACATTAAAGCTAAATCAATGCTCACAGAAAAACAGACGAAAGTGGCAGATTTTTTTGTTAAAAAGTGAAAGTATTATGTGTAAAGGAAATTACATATGTAAATACATACTTACTTTTGACATATACTTATGTACGTATTGTAAATAGTTAGACATATAAATGTACATGTTATAATCCGTCAAATACATCGACATTTTAAATTATTTTCTGTATTTATTTTGTCCTCTGAAGATTATTTGTGAATTGTATTAACCGGGGTCATTATTTGTGTAGCTTATGGTATAATAATCGATTATCGATCGTTTTGCGTACTCTTTGTTCATAGCGGATTATCCGGGGAATTCATTATCCGGTGTTACCGGGCCACCCTATTCCATGGATAATCGAGAGTTTACTGTATATTGAAATAGTACCTGTATAGTGATATATGTCAAACTCCAAGTCTTGTGGCAAAGGTTTCCCAACAGAAAGATGCATTGCTAATCCTTCTAACCAAACTTCCATTACTTCAAATGGCGGCCTAAAGACAATACAAAATAAGATTTATACAAGTATTTTTAATATTTAAAGCAATAATATATTGAAAATAGAAAAGTTCAATAGTTATATTAAACTTTTAATAAATGAGAAGAACATTTAAAAAAATCTTATAAATTATATTTTGTTGTTCATGACAATTTTAAAGAACTCAGTTGTATACAAAACTTTATACAGATACAAAATATTTACTTATCTTTCTTAAAACATGTTGCAATAACATTGTTTCATTTTAGGATAAATAAATAATTATATTTCTTATATAGGACAATATATTGTACCTAATACAGTTTCTTTTATTATTTAACACTTTCAAGCCTGTGCCCGAGTATAGTTCGGACCATTTAGTTAATGCTAGCAGCATACGTGTGTGTATAGATCATAATTCCTTATTTATTTCCATAGCAAGGTAGTAATTCCCGTGTATTCTCAGTTTCGTCAATATCGTTCTTTATATGGTTTATTCTACTTGATATGTCTTTACCTTTAGAGTTGCTTTTACAAAAACTTATTTGGTAAAGTGTGAAGATTGAGAGCTATCAGATATTTGTTTGAGAGATGTTGGTTCGGTCAGATAATGAGTGTTTTATTAGTGTGTGTGTAGTTTACGTTTCAAGTTTGTTGTTGTTAATTCTAGATTTTATCTATCTTTCATTACGTTTATTTAATTTGTAGTTTGTGTAATTTTTGTTTAGGCTTCATATTGTGTTGTTTTTCACTTTAAATTTATCTTTCAGTTATCTGGTTTATTTAATTTTTATTGTTAGAGATATTACGTTATAGATATAATGGGTAAAGACACTTTGGGAAGCGATTCAATACAAGATATGTTGATTTTAGACAGTAACAGTGACAGTGAAATCTATCTAGACCGAGGTACAATCAACATATCTTTCATTGAACTGAATGGAAATATAAATGACCCAATTTTATAGTTTTAGAGATTTCTAAATCTTAAGAGAAATATTTATAAATTACATTTTCTTTTAGCTTTAAAATGATATATAACATGTAATAATTATTTTCATTTAATTGTAAAATATGTATAGAGAGTGCAGTGATGTACAGTGTTGCTATTTTATTTTTTTTATAAATTTTTTAAACGAGCATAACACCATCTATATGTAAGTAATCAATTCATATGTATATATTTCCTGAAAGCTTGTTTCATTCCCTTTACAACAATATATAATTTGTTGTAAATATGGTATTTATTATGTCAGGAATTTTTTATATTTTACCTAAAAACCTACAGGCAGATAGAGGCAGGTGCCTAAGGGGCTAGGCTTTAAGGTGTTAAAAACAATTCTCCATGCATTTAACGAGAATCTATAACTATCAATGCATTAATTTTTATAATTTTAACAATCAAATTTTTACACTTTTATGATAATTAACACTTAAAGAACAACAGAGCCTTTAATGTGAAGTTAGAATGTTTGACGTTACTACATCTTATACAGAGTTTGCTATTACATCAATACTGTCTCACTTTTACCTACTTTATGTAAATCTTACACTTCAATTTGATAAAATACATCTTATATTGAGAAATAATTAAATATGAAAAACTGTCATTTTACCCTCTACTTTTTTATAAGGTTTAAAAATAGTGCAAAGAATTGTAGTTTCAGTTTAGCCAATGTATTATATTAATAGTTATAACTTTTACTTCCAGATTTGACAAAATAAATGCGTTATCAAAACTTTAAACAGTATTCATATTAAGAATGACAACAAATTAAGTATTTGTAGAGTTAAGATGTGTGTGAAAGCAGCAGAACAGGTAATTAGACTGTTACAAAACTAGTGTGTTTGTTGATCATCATTTAATTTTAAATACCATTTTCTGGAATTAAGATTTTTATTAAATTTCTTAAAGGAGAAATGAAATTGTAATCCAAAATAGAAAAAAGGTCTATATTCTACTCAGATTGGCACACAGGTCTCAATGTAAAAAAAATTATTTCCTTAATGTAGTTCTCATGTTTCTGCCACAGCTGTTGAAAGAAAAATTTGAACCATGGTCTTCTACATTATTGCTTCTTTTGGTAGACTAAGCTTTAACCTTTGAATGGTTGCATGATATGAAATAAAATAAAGTCGCACATGGAGGTTACTTCTAGTTAAAAAAATAAAATACTTGTTTTAATTGAAATAAATAATTTTATTTCAATTATCTTTAGGAAAAACCATTCTCATTAGGTTTCAAAATTAAATCAATTTAATTAGCATTACTTTATAGTATTATTTAAAAAAATATATTACAAGAAGTTAGAAAAATGTATTACAAAATTTTTTTTCAACATTTGTGACTCCTTAAAATAGCAATCGTACAAAATAAATCCAAGGCTTTGTAACTACCAGTATATGCCTTTCTTCAAGAAGTAAGGTTTGTAACTCACTGAAGTTGTCATCACCTGCTTCCATTTCATCATCACCTAGATTGTGTTGCAAGTCATTTGTAACAATTGCATACTCCTCATTAAGTTCATCACTACTCATTTTCGTTTTCTAACAATACCCCATTTTGGCGCTGGTCTTCTCGATCACATTAGCCAGCAGATTGGCAATTCTGATAAAACTCACGCTCACGTTCACTCATTATTTCTGTTAATTAATTCAAGTAACACATATGTACAAGTGGAACAATTAAAACAAATGAAAACTATTTAAAAATATGCACTCGCACAACAAGGTCGCACACAGAAGTTAGCCCCCAGTATGAACATAACATGAGAAGTCAAACACTGAAGTAACATCAAACCCTTCACAGAAACTGAAGCCAAATTATGTGCGTGGCAGTTTGTACTTCCGAGAAAGGGTCTCACGAAATAAGACGAAGTGCAGACACTGACCTCTACTGAGTTTTTGTTATAGAAAAATTAGGCAGCCTGGAGGTAACCTCCGTGATGCAACCTCTCAAAGGTTAAAGAATTATACCCAAACAAAAACAAATAGATGGTAAATGTATTACCTTCTATCTGGGTTGAGATCACAGCATAAAAAAGCGATCCTGTAGAACGGCTCTGGACAGGTTGAACAAAATTTCTCACAAAACACTTTTTGGTTGAGGCCGAAATCAGAGGATCTAGGTAAAAAATCAGGATCTGCATGTACTCTTCCAATTATCTATAACAAAATTAAAAAGATTAAATTTAAGGTAGTTTAATCCGTATTTGTTAAATGAATTTCAAATAATTTATGCGAATTGATGGAATAGTAAAACAGTACAGCAAGTCTGATATAAAATCATATAGCATCTAAAAAAACGTTAAAATATAAAATCTGTTATGTATATAATTTTTTTTCATGTGTTTTAAGGTGTAAAGTATAGGGTATTACCACTTAAGGTAAAGTAAAGAAAGAAAAGGCTTTGTTTTTCGAGTAGCCTAATAATATTAGGTTCAGAAATAAATGAAATGTGATCAACTGAGAGTAAATAAAATATACAACAAAAGTATCCAGCTCAAGACTTGTTGACAAAATATCTAGTAAAGGGTCTTTGAGCTTAACCCATTGGAAAGAACATTTCCGTCGTACTGTCGCGTACTGAAATTCCTGGATGGAACTGTTCCGCTCAGTGTAGCACCTAGTAGTTTCACTTTTTTATCACAGCATTTACTGGGATGATTATTGTTACTATGTGAATCAGCAATATTTGTTCTATAAATATTTTGTTTTTTAGGAGGAATAACCTTTCTGGAAATACAAATATAACTTAACATCATATGAAGTTTTGAGGTTGTGTTTGGTGTAAACAATGTCCCTTGGAGTTTACACTAAAATGAAATAGACAGATTTATTTATATTAATGTTGGTGTGAGCACGCTAGATAACTATTGAAGAAATGTTGAATATCGAGTCAAAAGCTTTTTTATTTAGTGCAACGTTTCGAGAACTAATTTATTGCCCTTATCAAGCCTGAAAACAATTTTAGTCATAGTCAACACACATTTAATTATATAGTTGAATTAATAAAATTATAATAGTAGTTTTATGAAGTATATATTTCAAGTAATAAGTCTTGAATGTTTCAAGATAAACCAAAACGTTAGTTTTTAAAAGTGCTGAATTAATAGGAATTCTCAGGTTACACCAGGCTCTGAAAAACTGGCATGCCAATGGGTTAATACACCTGCACTCTTATGAGTTTTAGCATAAGTATTTACTCAATACAAAACTATTACTTTCAAATCACACCTAGTTAACTTGCAATAACAATGGTACCTAATAATGTTTCTTTAGTTAATTTTGTTCCAATAAAACTTTTTCTATTTTTGTACAGAAAAAACTTACCTCACACAGCACAATACCGAAAGAAAATATATCAACTTTTTCATCATATTTATTTCCTTTCATCATCTCTGGTGCCATCCAGTATGGGTTGCCAACAACAGTATATCGCTTCTTACGTTCGCAGCGCTTGTGCGAGTTGTGGCCTTCCCTGGGCGAAGTTTTTGAGCCGTACCTACGACCATTATTTGTACTATGTAGCTTTACTCCCCCTGGACCATGCTCAGAGTTACTTTGAGAAATAATACGAGCCAATCCAAAATCTGCTACTACTACAGTCTTATCCTGAAAAAAGACACAAGTATTAAAAAAAAGAAATAATTTGCTCATCTCACTTTCAGTCTTAACTGTTTCATAATTATGAGGTCATTAATAACTTTTAAAATACACAATAAACAGTTTACAACAAATTTCTACTAAGCTCTTAAAACTGAAAAAAATATCCTGTATGTTCAGTGAAAAACACTTAATTCTTCTTCTTCTTCTTTGCAAAGGCGTCCAGCTTCATGTGTACCTGATAGCCTGATGTCCATGGTAGATAATGGATGCAAGAGTCCAGTAACATGGCGTTAAAAAACAGAAAATATTAATTTTTATAGATGCAATAAAGAATTTGCGTTTAGTAAAACTAAACCTTGATTTGTATACCTTTAATAATTATTAAAATTGATTTTCTAAAGAGCATCATGTTAGATGGTTCACAACCATAGGCTAATATTAAGCTCTGTAGAAAAGATCCCAAGATGCTGATAGGGCTTTAACAGGAAAACAAACGACTTATGTCGCAATACTACAAGATGTGAACACTCTAGACACTTTAGCCAGTTGTAAAAAAAACGAACTTTAGCCTAATTTGATGAATGTTCTTATAGTCAAACACTTTGCCAGTCTGACACCTGCGGTTATTTAATACCAAATTCCATATTCATTTCACTGCTTCTTAATACCAGAGAGTAACAGCTTTGACTTAAATATGCAGCGGACTGAGGCCTTATTATTATTATTAGTTTATAATTCCTAAAGTGATAGGAAAAGCTTTTTAAGCTTATTAAATCAAGTTCTTATTACCGACTTTCTCCAGTGTGTGTGTGGCACTGGAATCGAAATCGTCGAGTTTACACATCCGCCGGTAAAATATCTGTCGCTGCTCTAACATTATGTTGAGTTTACACATCCGGCGGGGCCATCTCCAATCTAATCTAATTTAACATTTACACATTTGCCAGTAAAATATCTATCGTCGCTCTAAGATAATATCGCGTTTACACACGGGATGGTAAAATATCTGTCGCTGCTCAAACATATCGTTTTAGCAAAACATGTATTAGTGTGTAATCACGGTTGTAATGCCGGCGATGTAACAATTTTTGTAAACGTTATCTCTTTAAAATATCATAAAAAATAACATTTTCCCTTTTGTAAAAGGATTGATAATTACAAATTCTTGTATTTGGCATCGAGAATCGAGAATTGATTTCTTGGTATCGGAATTGGTAAAATTTTAGAATCAACCCATCACTAATATATATATATATATATTTAGGTTAGTTTTGGTCGGTAATATTATTTAGATTTTTTGGACTAGGAGACTGACAAACTTACCTTGGTAAGAGTCCACTCTGTAGTCTTGAAATAGAAACACATAAAAGCACTTAACCCATGATATATTTCAACCACACAGTGGTCTTTGTCAATCAAAGAGAAAACACAAAAAGAAAGAATGAGAGAATGAAATAAAATTATTATTATATAAATACTATAATATGTATTCTTGTGTATTAATAAAGAAATAAAACATTTTACAAATACAAGAATAATTTATTGAATTTACAATTCAAATAAGCTTTGCCTACGAAAAGCTTTGAATTGTAAATTCAATAAATTATTCTTATATATATATATATATATATATATATATATATATATATATATATATATATATATATATATATATATATATATATATATTTAGGTTAGTTCTAGTAGAATTAGGAACTACTAATTTAGGAAGCTTATTTAGGAATTTTAGGACTAGATAGGAGACTTCTATTTCAAATTAAAGAGATATTGAACATTAAGAAATTTAATGTAATAAGCATGTACTATAAATCTAGGAAAATATAATTACTCATATGTTTGCTACAGTTTATGTAAACGTTTCACCTAAGATCCTGTAATATCCTTGATAAGTCCGACTTAGAAGAACAAAGCAGGATATTACAGGTAATATGCTAGTGTTGGGGACTGTTATAATTTTCTGATATTATTACTTTCTTTAGAATTGCATCATCGACCACGGCCCGTAGAGTATTACCTTTCCAAATTTTTTAAAAGGGGATCACCCTAAAATCCAGTTACAAAGTATGAGAAATGGCATAACCCTCCTACAGGAGAGGCACCATATGTAAAATAATTAACTTGCAACACATGTAGGTTTAGTAAAGAGATAAGGAAAATATTATACTGTAATTTCAGTGTTATCAGGAATATTATTGTTGATATTAGCTTTTTCTATTAGTAACATTTCCCAAGCAAGGCAAAAATACCAAAACTGTGCAATAATTTCATTAAAAAAATAACGTAGAGTCTCAATAATCCGAATCTTGATATTTCAAGCTTCCGTTAAATTCGAGACCATTTATATTTTAGCCTTTTTATAATTTTGAAAGAAAATTATGAATCTGGCTTCCAAGAAATGTTTATAGTCATACAGTATGCAAAGGAAATGAGTTGGGCTTCCAAGAAATGTTCATATAAAGTTCTATAAACTTAGTTTAATTACCTATATCAGGGGTCTCCAACCTTTTTTACTCAAGGGCCACATTGAAAACTTTTGGAGGAAAGGCGGGCCGGCAATATTCCCCCCCAAAAGTCTAGCCCCCCCCCCCATACACCCACAAGGTTTTTTCTAATCAAGTGGTTTTTGTGGTTCAAGTGGTTCAAGTGGTGGTTTTTGAGATTTTCTTGCTTAGTTTTTTAAGTTGCTATATATCCTTTTATATCTTTGCTGTTGGCTAACTAAAATTCTTTTCGTGATTGTAAATAAGACTGAGACCAAACAAATAATTATATTTGCTATAAAATAATAAAAATTCTGTAGGAGTTTTCAAGTATGTCTAATGATTTAATTTATGATAATTTTTCAGTATGCTAGCTTTCTGCGGGCCGGAAAAAATCTGTTCGCGGCCCGGATGTGGCCCGCGGGCAGTAGGTTGGAGACCCCTGACATATATTAAACTCCTATATTTTCTAATGCACAGGAACGTATTTCTGTGTAATCCGAGTTTTCAGTAATTCAAGGAGGTCTTGATTCCATCTACCTGGAATTATTGAGACTATACTGTATTATTAATTTCAATTTTCTCCAACTAGGCATGAAGACTTTTGATAAACACACATATTTTAGGTATGAATCAATACCTGTCAATCAGAGAGAAATTGATATTTCCAAGCACCACGCATATTTTATTTTTATTACAAGAACACAAACATTTCCGATTTTATATCACAGATTTATTACACAAAAATTATTATTGTTATTTCTTATTCTTTTAATGAAAAGCAAATATTATGGTGATGAGGTAAGGTCTGATATGACAGACTGTTTTGGGCAGATTCACTATGTTTAGCCAACTTCGATAAATGATCTACTGAGAGAAGTTTATGCATGCCAAAAAATGAATTAAATGTTAAAGTATATAATAAATACTTACTTCTCTGACTAGGCAATTGTGAGAGTTAAGATCTCTATGTATAATGTTCATGGAATGTAAGTAAGTCATTCCTGATGCTATATCCTTGGCAAAGTTGACACGCTGTTCCCACGGCAATGGTTCATTCATGTCTTGGATTAAATCTTTGAGAGTACCTCCAGATATAAACTCAGTAACTAAATGAAGCTTCTTCTCCTTGTATAACACACCGATAAATCGTAGAACGTTATGGTGGTTCAAGCTTCGTAACACAGCAACCTTACCAAATAAATCGTAAAAAATAAATCTAAATTATTATAAAAATATGGATTCAACTTTTTGTGTGTTAGTGTATTATTTAAATGTGATATAGTATTTTGCTATATTGTTTTGTTTTGAGATAAATATGAATCAGTTTATTATTTTCATGCGTAAATTCTAGAAATAGTGTACTTATTGAAATTTAATAATCTATGGTGCCAAATGATACCATATACAAAGGGCAGTGCTATAGTTGTTTTTCAGTAACACAAAATACAAAATAGAATTCATGAATACAGTTCTTCGTTAAATTCACAAGTGGATACGAATCAAATTAGAAAATGTAACTATCTAAAAACACTCGAATAAATAAATAGAATAAAAACAACACTGATAAAATCCCCAATATAAATGATTTATTTTTATGAAAATGACAATTTAAATTGAATTTTTTCATAACGAGTTTTGTTGACATCCCTTTCTTCTAAAATCGCAGCAGTGCATGTAGGTAAGGCAGTGTATATACATATGAATGAATTTTAGATGTTTATTTCGTTTACACTATAAACAAACAGGGGTGAATTTATAATGAATAACACAAAACACCCTCTAACCAAAATAAATTTAATCATTTTGTATTATCTTAATGAGCATTTTGGCTTTAAAAACAACCTTCTGAGACAACAAAATAAAAAAAAGTTTCTTATTTTAATAAAGTTCAAAAGAAACTAAAATGTATATGAAAGAAGAACTGAAAGTAAAATATTTTAACATTTTGCAAATGTCTGATTATAAGAGAGGTTCTTTCCTAATACTCTTCATGCTCTGCGCCTGGGTCTCTATTGAATTTAACTACATTCAACAGTTTGGCTATTAAATGTTTGTGATGCATCCTTTAGTAGAAGACGCACTGTGTCGTAATATTTACAAATTAATATCCTGTCAGAAATTGCTGTTACCTATCCATCAAGTTCAAAATGACTCTCCGACAGAATTTCATCATCTCAAAAATATACACAATAAAACAACAATCAAATCAAATTACTAATAAAAAAGTAAATAAATTATTATACAAAAAAATTGAAAACCTAATAATATAAGGAAAGGTATATATAAATATTATCTACAAAATGGTTTAGTCATATACAAAAAAAATTTATATGTGAATTGAAATTTAACTAAGAACTTACTACATTTTTAAAAATGTATTCATTACACAGAAAGCTCAGAGTAAAATTATTTGATTTGCTATACCTATGGTTACTATCAACACAAAAGCGCCAAAATTAAATTTAAACTCAAATTTAAAGTAGGTTTATACAATCTTAGATTTTAACTTTAGAATATAAACAACCTCTTTGAGAAAGTTTTTCTGGGCATCTTCTTCGACTCTATACAATTCCTTTAAAACCATGACTTCCCCAGTATCTCTATGAGTCACCTGATACACTTGACCAAAGAAGCCTTGTCCCAGTAATTGCCCTTTGACTAAATCCGAGGCTCGGAAAATCCTTTGACTTTTAGGTTCCACACGGAATGACCGTGTCCTAGATAAATCACAACCATCTTTTGAAGCGGGTAGCGATCTGTAACATATTATTTAAAGCAATGGTTTTTACAAAGTAAGGTTGCATAACCTTAATTAGTTGATAAAACTGAAATATCTGAGGTAAAATGAAACTTTATGAATTTATTTTCTTTCATAAATACCTTGATATAAATATTATTTCTGAAGATTATATCAATTTATATCATGTTAAAGACAAATTTGAATTTTTGTTACATATGAAAACAAACACACTTTAGAAAAAAAATTACAAATTATTTGATATACAATAATGCAGGTTTTGAAAACAGATTTAGTTTATACAATACTATCTTCAAAATTGTCCATATTGAAGCTTTAAAATACTAATTTTCATAATGGGATTTAACTGAGCCATAGCATACTCACAAATCAAACATTGTTTATATAATTTACATAATACAAGTAAGAAAAAATGTTACATGCTTGTCCATAAACAAATTAATTTGGATGGTATGCAAATAAAAAAGCCAATAAAACAAATGACTAAGTGTTGATAGATAACTGCATCTACCATTCAAACATGCTGAGATACTAACATACATGCACTAATGAAATCGATCAAATAATTGACGATGACAGATAAAATTATTATTTCCTTTAGGTAATATTAAAGAAGAGTTTGTGAGTAATAATATTGAACAAGGTGATACAGATAATAAAATTACACATTTACTGAAGAAATAAATTTACCACAGATTTATAAAAACAAAATTACTTTACCTACATTTCTAATGATTCCATATAATCTAAAACAGTCAAACGGTTACTGAACAAAATGTAACCTTGCTATGAACCATAACAATACATCCAAGGCTGTGATCAACATGTTCCATTCAGCTGTGTTTGTCACGCTTTACTACGTACAACCATTAAACATCAGACCTCTATTTTCATTTTAAAGTAGCTAACAATACAAATGAAATAATAATGATTATGGGAAAACCAGTATTTTAAAATCACAATAGAGCTTTAGAAAAATTAAAATATGCAGTTTCAAATAAATGGAATTCATACCGCTCTATCTATTGCAAACTCCTTTAAGAAACTTTTGACTACATAAAAAGATTAAATGATAATATTTATGTCATAATAATGACTACAATCTTCAAATAATTAAAAGTATAAAAAGAAAAAACATAACAAAAAATAAATCGTGATAAATTGGAAAAATCTCAAAGCAAAACAAAAGGGGCCAATAAAAAAAACTGGTCTGTGCATGTGTACTTACATTAATAACTAAATGTGTAGTTGAGTGTTAATTATAATATAATCCTTAGAGGGTTATTGCAATTTAATTTAATACTTCAAGAATTTAGTTTTTACTACCCTTAATTTTTATTGGTAAATGTTGTAAAATATCACTACAATTATATTTTATTGGTAAATATACAATATCACTATAGCTATATTTTATTGGTAAATGCTTACAATATCACTATAACTATATTTTATTGGTAAATGTACAATATCACTATAGCTATATTTTATTGGTAAATGCTTACAATATCACTATAATTATATTTTATTGGTAAATGTACAATATCACTATAGCTATATTTTATTGGTAAATGCTTACAATATCACTATAATTATATTTGATTGATAAATGCTTACAATATCACTATAACTATATTTTATTGGTAAATGTACAATATCACTATAGCTATATTTTATTGGTAAATCCTTACAATATCACTATAACTATATTTTATTGGTAAATGTACAATATCACTATAGCTATATTTTATTGGTAAATGCTTACAATATCACTATAACTATATTTTATTGGTAAATGTACAATATCACTATAGCTATATTTTATTGGTAAATGCTTACAATATCACTATAACTATATTTTATTGGTAAATGTACAATATCACTATAGCTATATTTTATTGGTAAATGCTTACAATATCACTATAACTATATTTTATTGGTAAATGTACAATATCACTATAGCTATATTTTATTGGTAAATGCTTACAATATCACTATAATTATATTTGATTGATAAATGCTTACAATATCACTATAACTATATTTTATTGGTAAATGTACAATATCACTATAGCTATATTTTATTGGTAAATGCTTACAATATCACTATAACTATATTTTATTGGTAAATGTACAATATCACTATAGCTATATTTTATTGGTAAATGCTTACAATATCACTATAATTATATTTGATTGATAAATGCTTACAATATCACTATAACTATATTTTATTGGTAAATGTACAATATCACTATAGCTATATTTTATTGGTAAATGCTTACAATATCACTATAACTATATTTTATTGGTAAATGTACAATATCACTATAGCTATATTTTATTGGTAAATGCTTACAATATCACTATAATTATATTTGATTGATAAATGCTTACAATATCACTATAACTATATTTTATTGGTAAATGTACAATATCACTATAGCTATATTTTATTGGTAAATGCTTACAATATCACTATAACTATATTTTATTGGTAAATGTACAATATCACTATAGCTATATTTTATTGGTAAATGCTTACAATATCACTATAACTATATTTTATTGGTAAATGTACAATATCACTATAGCTATATTTTATTGGTAAATGCTTACAATATCACTATAATTATATTTGATTGATAAATGCTTACAATATCACTATAACTATATTTTATTGATAAATGTACAATATCACTATAGCTATATTTTATTGGTAAATGCTTACAATATCACTATAACTATATTTTATTGGTAAATGTACAATATCACTATAGCTATATTTTATTGGTAAATGCTTACAATATCACTATAATTATATTTGATTGATAAATGCTTACAATATCACTATAACTATATTTTATTGGTAAATGTACAATATCACTATAGCTATATTTTATTGGTAAATGCTTACAATATCACTATAACTATATTTTATTGGTAAATGTACAATATCACTATAGCTATATTTTATTGGTAAATGCTTACAATATCACTATAATTATATTTGATTGATAAATGCTTACAATATCACTATAACTATATTTTATTGGTAAATGTACAATATCACTATAGCTATATTTTATTGGTAAATGCTTACAATATCACTATAACTATATTTTATTGGTAAATGTACAATATCACTATAGCTATATTTTATTGGTAAATGCTTACAATATCACTATAACTATATTTTATTGGTAAATGTACAATATCACTATAGCTATATTTTATTGGTATATGCTTACAATATCACTATAATTATATTTTATTGGTAAATGTACAATATCACTATAGCTATATTTTATTGGTAAATGCTTACAATATCACTATAACTATATTTTCAGACAGAAAATTACAGCTAACAATAGTGTGAATAGTATAATAAGCAAAATCTGATAGTAGGAGTAGTGAATTGTCCTCCCAGACACAATCTAAAAAGACCTGGATACAACAAATTCCTGGGGAAAGATTTATACTTGGTGATGGTTACAATGGTAAACTTGGGGACTGGGAAGCAAGATCGTCAATACCAAAGGGTTAAACGAACTGCAATAAAAGATTTAAGCTAAATTTCACTCCGCAGGAAAACCCAACATACTAGAATACAGATTTAATCAATTCCTGGACCTTCTGGTTTTCTTCATAACTAGGAAAGTACAGTATAAACATGAAAATCCGGAAAACTCAAAAATCCGGATATGCTTACAATTTTAGATTGCAATTTTTACTCAGATTTACAAAACAAAAAAAAAACATTCTATTAATTTATTTGTAATATTACTTTGGTTGGCAAAAGAAATTGTTAACCCGACCACAAATTTAACTGAAATGCTAATGGCAAGAAACAGATTCCATTAAATCTACTCAAAAGAATTAACGCCTTGCATTCAACTGACGAAATATGCTTGACACTTTAGTGATAGATATCACATAGACCTCAGTAGTTCATCAGTCTCATCGTTGATTGTTTGCTTCAAGAGACTTTATTTCTTAATGTGTCATATAAAAGATTAACTGTTTATGCTGTCTAAGGGATATTGACCACTTCTTGAAACTAGCAGCATGGATAAGATAGATATTAATTGCTGCATGGATGAATATAGATATTTTTTTTTTAATTTACATTGTGATTTTTTTTTCATTAAAATGTTATCAAAACAAGTGATAATGGGAAAATTGTGGAAGTTTGTTTACAAAATGAAAATTTAACTCGTTAATCATCTTGAAGGAAGTGGAATTACTTTGTCAGCATTCCTTCATGCCAAATGTTTATAAAAGCCAAATATGAAAGTGTAAAAAAAATCAAATGTAGGAATTTTTCAGACTTCCAGAACAAGGTAGTAAAGAATATTGTTAATGCCACTTGGTATATAAAAAATTAATATATTCACCGAGATCTGAGTTTTTCAAAGATGCCAGAATAAATAAAGAAGATGGTCCAAATAACACGAAGAAAAACAATCTCCATCCAAACACAAAGGTTCTCCAACTGCTCGATAATGTAACACGAAGATTGCACCCATGATTTATGGCACACAGCTTGACAAATACTAGTGCTTTGGATACATACTTGAACGGACAAACGCATGCCATCTTGTAAAGGCTATAGCCTTCTACAAGTAAAATAAATAGAAATTACTAGAAATCACTAGAATCTCCAAGTTGATATATAAAGGTTTTAAGTGTGAAAGGATTACAACATAGTGAAGGAGTAAAAAATCTTTACTGACAGTGCATGTTATTTGTAAATAGAGTATTATTATAAATGTAACTATGTAAATAATAGTAGCCATAAAAGTGTGTGAAACAATAAATAATTATTTAGTGTTTAAGTGTATTACAATTCCCAGAATTCTATTAAAAACATACAAACTGGTGTCAGGGGTGCAGTAAGACAATAAGTAATTCTCAAAGTAAAATGTGTACAAAAAGTATGGAATTAAGCGGTAGACTTAAAATGGGAACTTAAAGCTCAAACTGGAGAATATTGTTAGTAAAATTGTACTATAGCAACGGCTCCGAGTGACCTTAGAAGGAACAGGAATAAATAAACAAATAACTAAAATAAATCTTAATTGTGTAAATAATAGTAGACATAAAAGTAGGAATTAATAAATAGTTATTTAGTCAAAATGAGCCTTATAATTTATTGAACTCCCTTCCCCCTGTCAAGAATCTAACAATAATTAGAAAATGGGAAGAAGATTGAAGTTAGTGTAGTCTGATGTAGACATAAACTCAAGTGCCAATGAGCAATCTTCAGTTGTTAAATGGGATTAGAAACTACACAAGGGAAATTAAAGGTCAGTTTTATAGGTTTTGGTTTTTATTTAAATATTTATTGCACTCTAAGAGTTTACTTCATTACATACATTATTCACAATTAATTTTTCACTGTTTATAATGAATTTCATAGCAAAATGTTAAATTTTGTATGTTAGTTAAGACATAATGGCTTTACATGGATCTGGTATTTTGTTATGTGCAATGTATTATGTAAAATGGTAAGTTATGGCTTATTCCTACAAAGAAACTGCACTATCGTATAAATAGTATACTTTTTTGACAAGCTATATACAGTAGATCAATCCTTTGTAAACTAATAGTAAAATATTAAATATACTTCATAAAAATAAATCTTTGAAATTTCTGAAATATTTCAACATCACCATTAAACCCTGTCTCAGAGTGAGTTGAGGCAAGCCAGGTAGCTGGGGGATTAGTAACTGCTCGGCCGATGAATAGGCAGGGACGCCCCGGCAACTACATCCTGTTAGTGACACACTGCTGATTACTTTACATAAAAACGTTAATCCAATAAATACACATTATATGAGAAAAATTTTGATACGGTTTTCTTAATTATCATTAAATAAACAACTGTGTGTTTGTTAAAAGGGCAACATTTAATGTAAATACTGGCTACACTTTGGTAATTAAAATTTGTACTAAGCTACAGTTATAAGACTTCAAGCCGACCAATTAACACAAGAAAAACCCACAATTGTTTGTTTAATAATAATAAATTGTTTAAGAAAACCATATCAACATAATGAGCATTTATTAGATTAACGTTTTTAAGTAGAGTAATCAGCGATGCGTCATTAATTGGATGAACTCGCCGGTGCATCCCCGTCTATTCATCAGCCGAGCAATTCCTAACCCCCCCAGCTACCTGGCTTGCCTCAACTTAACCTGAGACAGGGTATAACAAACAGGTTTAATTACAGAAAGTGAACCGGACTAGTTACAAAGGGCGTATCTTAATCAACCCATTTAGTCAAAGAAAAAAATCAAACTGATTGGTGTTTTTTATAGAACCCTCATTATCATCAAGAAATTCATGCATAATTTCTGGTATTTTCTGAAAAGTTACAGTAATACAGAGAGAATATGTATAATGAAAATGATGTAATACAATATATATAATTAAAGGAATCCATAAATTTTAGTTGCACTCAATCGGTAACAAAAGTCTCATTGAATTGGCAAATATTCAAAAAACTAGATAATTTATAGTCAATATAATTACGGCTATATGGTACATGAATTCTACAAGTTAATTGCAATTGGTAATTGTAATCTACAGTTTAACCTACACTATTTATAATAGTGAAATTGTGAAAGTTATTAGAATAATACCACAACTGACCAGATCACTCTGGATCAGTGTGTATGTTTCCTCAGCTACTTCACACTTTGTTTATCTACTTGAAACAGCAACCAAAATCCCCAAATACATTATTTTTATTTTGAGTTCCACTGGTTTAAATAATTCTCTGAATTGCAAACTGTTGTGATAGCAAGCTTAATTTTTATCCAGCAAAGTGGTTTTAATTTTAGCGGTTTGATTAAAAATTATAAGCAATCAAGCATGTTATTTTCGTTCATTACAGTACCTCGATCAATAAAAAAAGAACTTCAGGTTTAAATACAATTAGATGAAGGGTTGATGATAAAAACAATTACAAGATATTGTTTGTTTTATTATTGTTTCTTTATTTTTCTCTGTTAAATTTTACAAATTTAAAATTTTCTTTTAAGTTTTTAAGAAATTTTAAATATTGTATTATGTATAAGCTACGCACACACTGGGGCAGCACAGCACAGACGGGCAGCCGTCCCAGCAATTTAAAAAAATGAATAACCTTGAATCAAATGTGTATGCGCTCACTTGGCCGGTACGGCCGGCTGGGCAGGGTTTCCCCACCTTCTGCCGTTTTAAAAAGAGGGAGATGAAGAACTTCAGGACAATTCCAAATGGATAACTCATCTTCACAAACGAATCATTTACATTTGTCCACAACTAATGAATGTATGCTACTATTTCATTCTGTACACAGGTTTTAAAATTATGCTAAACCTGGAAAACTTTATGTTTTCCGTAAATTTCCGTGGCATATAAAACCCGTCTGGTCTTCAAAATGTTTATACAGAATAAATAGTATGTTTAGCGTATTAAAAAAAGTTTAAAAACTCAATCAGCTCAAATAAGATTATTTGTAGCAAGTATGTAAAACTAAAAATGCATCAGCTCAAATAAGACTATTTACAGCGAATATGTGAAACTAAAAACTCATGATGATGTGTACACTCACAAAAATTTTTTGTTATAAAAATACAGTTGATTCACGAGTCAAGAATACTCAATTTATTAAAAAATCCAAAGTTTTGACAACTATATTGTTGTCCTCATTCAGGCCTACAAGTACAATAGACAAAATTCACTATAATATATAAAAAATTCAAATACAAAATTAATATAAAATAAATAACATTACAAAATACATTAAGTTATTAATACTAATAAATTAACATTACAAAAAACACAAATAATCAAATTAAATTATTAAAAGCACACTATAATTTTCTGTCAATTTCCTATTTATCTATGTTGGTTTTGAAAATCATTTATGGTATTGATATTCTTAAATTAGTCATGTTGTGTCTTCTTTTATAATTTATTAAGAGATTGTACTGATAAATAACTGAAATTGGCTTGTGCCTAAATTTCAACAGTTGTTGATGTTAACTGGTAAGAGGTTAAGGAATTTTTTTTGACATATTTTAATTATTTTATTAAATAGTTTAAATGTTTCATTCTAATGGACTATCACTTTTATAGCGTGCTTTTAATAATTTAATTTGATTATTGTTGTTTGTAATGTTAATTTATTGGTATTAATAACTTAAATGCATGTTGTAATGTTATTTATATTATTTTGTATTAGAATATTTTAGACATAGTTAATTCTGTCTATAGTACTTGTAAGCCTGAATGAGGACAACAATATAGTTGTCAAAACATTGCCGAATATTTAATAAATTAAGAATTCTTGACTCATGAATTAACCATTTTTTATTCAACATTAATCGTAAAACATATTCAACATAAAACATAAATCAACTTCAAATCGCTTTTTTACAAGACTCACTTGCCAACTAAACACAGTAGTATTGATGTTACACAGTGTCTAATACAAATAACTTTTCTATAATACTATCTAATGTTTCTAGTGTCAGCCTAATATAAACACCATAAACAATAATTGTAACTATCAATAAATTCTGATTACTAATAAGTTTTACACAGTATATCAAACAAAAAAATATAATATTAATGACCAAATTACTAGAATGTGGGCCTAAATAATGACTAAATAATAGGTTTAATATGTACAACAAATAAAATAACTGTAACTGTCAATAAATTAAGATAACATCTTGATACATATTCAATAGATTAGATGAATAACTAAACATGATTAACCCCCCTCCCCCCTCGCTTAACCAGTATGATTACTCGTTTGTGTTAGCAAGTCACACTTTTGGACAATAACACCTAATTATATTAATTAAAACAACCTCTCACTACAAATTCAACAAATTTTATTTTACCTTATGTACATTTCGATTACAAAGTAATCATCTTCAGAGGTATTTTACAAATAACTTTGATTTTTTTTTATTAACTTTTTACGAATAACTTTGTAAAATACCTCTGAAGATGATTACTTTGTAATCGAAATGTACATAAGGTAAAATAAAATTTGTTGAATTTGTGGTGAAAGGTTGTTTTAATTAATATAAACATTTACGCCACAGTTGCTTCAAGTTGTTGAATAACACCTAGTGTTTGCGCTCAAATACACCAACGCCACAACCGAACCGGTGGTCGTAGTGAAATATTTTTTTTTTAAGAAAGAAAATTTGGAATTATACCTCCAACTTTCTTGCTGACCTCATTCACCTGACCAAAATTTTAAAAATATCTCACAGACTGACATTTTTGGGTCAAATTGTAGTTCCATTTAGAGAGGTTTTAATTTAACGTCGTTTTCAGATGAGAAAACTATTTTCTAAAATTAAAACTTTCTCACAATCGTAGTCCCTTATTATATATTACTATGAAACAAAATTTCATTATTTTCTGACAATGGTAACAGGTTTAAAACAATGTTGGAGTGAAGCGCTTAGCTTTACAGTACATTTGATATCCGAACGTGCAATAAAAGAACATTATAAACTAAAATTTTTATTATATTATAATATTTATAAAAAACCAGTCATTTAGATTAGTGAGGTCTTTACCCAGCAGTTTCAGAGACTACAAAAAAAAACCAATATAAAATTCTTAATAAACTAAAATTTCAGTCACTTAAAATAAAATTAAAAGTTATTTTTTGTAAAGTAATCATTACATATACGTTACCCCTCTAATAGCCTAGACATCGAAGAAGACCGCTCTTTATTGTTTGGTTTTCCTCGGCGCAACTGCCTTGAAGATCTAGAGCCAGATACATAACCTTCATCTTTTCTTTTAAATAACCTTTCTTTATCAGCTTGTTTCAGTCCTGAGGTAATTGGGTGAGAAAGTACAGGAAGAAATCCTGGCCGGCACCTGCTCAAAGCAACAGGGTCGTGTTCTATTGTTAACTACGAAAAAAAAACACTTTTATTAAAATTACATTAAAATATTACTTTATATAATTTATTTAAGATTTTACAACTATTTATTTTATGCATATCTTTAGTTTTAGTTCATATATATATATATATATATATATATATATATATATATATATATATATATATATATATATAGATTTTTTGGACTAGGAGACTGACAGACTTACCTTGGTAAGAGTCCACTCTGTAGTCTTGAAATAGAAACACATAAAAGCACTTAAACAATGATATATTTCAACCACACAGTGGTCTTTGTCAATCGAAGAGAAAACACAAAAAGAAATATGGGAGAATGAAATAAAAGAAATATTTTATTTTATTTCATTCTCTCATATTTCTTTTTGTGTTTTCTCTTCGATTGACAAAGACCACTGTGTGGTTGAAATATATCATTGTTTAAGTGCTTTTATTTGTTTCTATTTCAAGACTACAGAGTGGACTCTTACCAAGGTAAGTCTGTCAGTCTCCTAGTCCAAAAAATCTAAATAATCTTTACCAACCAAAACTAACCTATATATATATATATATATATCTTAGTTTTATTGCTTTGTTATGACCTCCACCTTATTTTTTTTTCTTTAGAACTATATTTTGTAAAAACATAATCATCTAATATATATTTTATTTTTATTGCTGTTATCACCTCTACTTTATTTTTTTAAATTTTAGAACTATATTTTGTAAAAACATAACCATTTAATAGTTTACTGGGGATAAATGAATGGGGCACAAAAATTTGACAATGTCACTTTTATAGTGTTGTTCTACAGGCCAAGGAGTATCATTCAGAAAGCTTGTAGTGAACAGAATAGATTTTGTGCTATAAGTTTCTCATTCTCTTATATTTTCTGGCTGAGGTTCATGGCGGCATTGAAATTTTACTTTCTGCATGTTAGGACTGATTCAGTTATGTCATTTACACATTATAAGGACCACATCTAGAAAAAACTTGATTGAACAGGTATTTGCAAATCAAATGTGGTAACATCTTGAGCAATTTTATGTAATGCCCAGACTAAACCTTCATTTCAAGAGTACATGAAAACATTCATGTGTTTGTCAACAAGGGCATGATCATACTATCAGATGACCTTGGAAAACTATACGGTGTTTCATGAGCAAAATACGATGCATTTAAGCCAAAGACTTGCACATAAGATTAACAACAGCAAAATTAATTTCTTGTTTGTTGACTTCAACGAACTGCTGCTTGCCACGACTTTTTAACCATTTGGAAATCGACGATGAATTTAATAAGATTTGGACAGGGCAGAATTTGGTAGATCAGGAACTTTCTAGTGGCGAAGGTCTGCCAGATATCAGATTAAAACAAACGAAACAAATATATGGGATTTCATTCTTAAAAACAAAAATAAAAACTATTTTTTACCTGCAGAACTGTATCAGAATAACAAATGAGGTTTTCTATATTCTCTATTGGTTGGTCCTTAACAGGTGTACCATTCACTTCTAAGATTCTATCTCCAATATGTAATGACATAAGATCATTGCTTACATCCAGCCTACAACAAAATATTATAAACATGTGTCAAAAATTATACAGTTTAAGTCCGGTATAATGCAGTGAGAGCTCTTACATGAATAACACTCAAATATTTGTAGGGTAGATCACATGTAATATGTTTTATAGATTAAAATATATTTCACTGTTTATAGTTAAATATAATACAACATAACATATTTGTCTTGATGTCTAACTGTGTATTAATTAGGGATGAGCCGATTCTGATTCTCGATTTCAGAAATCGTCAATTCTAATATTATTGAGGAATTGTCGATACTTGATTCTCCATAGATTTAAGTGCCAATTCTGATTTTGATTTTTTTCAACTGTTAAAATATGTGTGCGGTGTAGTTTATAGGAAATATAATTAATTATCAACTATCTCTTATTTAAGTATTAGTTGATTCGGATGAATTAAACAATTAAAGCAAATGTCTATTTTAGATCACAAAAATATTATTATTATTATTTATGACATAACAGCAAAAACAAGATCTGAAACATTTCAGGGCCGTTTGTCACTGCTCGTCTCGCTCTGCCGTCTCACTCTCATTCGTGCGCGCTTGACTCCTCTCTCTCCCTCCCTCATCATCTATGGCCGCCACTTCATACATGTTGAATCAAAACACAAAGAAAAGATAATTCTAATTTCTCCAGTTATACAAACTGAAATACCTATTATTGAAGTTGTATTGTAATTGTAGCTGAAGTTCATGTTTGTAATTTAAAATAAATCATTACTTTAATCCAATATGTTTGTCTCCCTTTCAGAAATTCCTATTCACAAATCAAGGTCGAACGGTTTGTGTGGTCTATTACATTAAAACAAAACTTTTAAAAGGTTTCAACATATGACCAAGATTTTAAATAAATTCGTTATTAGAGAATATCATTTAGCCCTATATGACATATAAGAATTAAGAATCGATTTAAGAATCGAGAATCAAAAGAAAATTTAAGAATCAGAATCTGAATCGAAAATTTTAGGTATCAGCCCATCCCTAGCATTAATAAAGCCTATTTCAGATACTTGGACATTTCTTGTGAGTATTTATATCAATATTAAATTTTATATTAGATCTGTGGGAATCAAATTAATTTGTTGTCATATGATGACTTTTGAAGATCACTTCTTAGTAATCCTAATACAATTCTGATTCATAAAGATATATTAAGTGATGATTTTTGAAGCATATCATATTGAGGCTGATTTGTATAACTTCAAATGGAAGATACTTATTACCCCCAAATCTTGTCATAAATGATAATGAATTGACCAATTGTTTGTTTACTAACTTTGCAGAAGCTAGCTGATATTTATCAGCTGTCTTAAGGCTTATAAATACTTTTGGTAAAATACACACTCTGTTTTACAAGACCAAAGCACTATCCCTGAAAAAATTTGCATGCTTGTTAAACTGTAGTCCATAACGATCAAAAATTCTTGAAATTATGTTGGGCCATGAGACAAATTGTGGATATTAGTATAAAACTTTAAAGCTAAAATTGAGGAAGAAAATTAATAGTGTTTATCAAAATCAAACAAATTCAGATTTTTTTTGTGTGTGTAATATATTGCTCTAAATACATTATTACTAAAAAATGACTAAAGACAAAAGATAAAATCAGCTTTGATGTAGCAAGTTTCTAAGTGAAAAGAAAATTTGTTTTAATTTAGGAAAAATTTGTGAAAGAACAAAGATACCACACACACATGCAGGCACACACACACACACACACACGGACTGAGACAGAGAGAAAGGGAAAGTGAGAGAAAGGAAAGGGGGAGTGAGAGGGGGAGAGAGAGAGAGGGAGGGAGGGGTAGGGAGGGAGGGGTAGGGAGGGGGGAGGGGTAGGGAGGAGGGGGGAGGGAGGGAGTAGGGAGGGGGAGGGAGTAGGGAGGGGGAAGGATGAGGGAGAGGGATGGAGGAGGGAGAGAGGGGGAGGGAGGAGGGAGAGAGAGAGGGAGAGAGAAATGGCCAAAACCATCCCAAAATTTACATATTTTACAAACTAAGGCAAAATCAGTAAAATTATTATAATAAAGATTTTTAAAACGCAATAGTTGGAAGTGAAAGTAGCGGGCCAAGCCTGTCCTGCTATCAGAATAGCTAAACAAAGCTGGTCCAAAAGCCTGGTTTTGGCTAACGAAACGAAAGAGTGGGGACCCAGTTTTATGAGAAAAGTAGGACGTAAATCAGGGCTAGGACAAGACTAACGTTTCCTTCTGGACATCCTGAACCATGGACTGCCAGATGCCATTCCGAGGCTAAGCCTTAATCTATAGTCCAAGATGGAAGTGGAGACGGTCAGCTCTTCAACCGCCACGATTCGAAATATACAATTTTTTTAATGTAACTAATCAGTATTAAAGACGGCCTTAAAATCGTTCATTTGCGTCCGCTAGAATATTCCAGACTCTAGGTAATCAACCTTGGGAGAAGAGTAGCGAGGTGCAGTGAGGATTTTTAAGGCAAGTCAAAATTTTAATAACAAAATAACCATTTATTAATTTAAATACAAATTTCAAAATTATAAATACAGATTTCGTTAATACAAAATTATTATCAAATTGATTTGATTATAGAAGATTGTTTAGAATAAAAAATATATAAGCAAGTTACTTTTTATTGGAAAAGTATCTAAATGGTGGAGATTAAATATAAATCACTCAAATTTAAATTACTAATATCAAGATTAAAGTTTATCAAATTTTTACAAGTTCAAAGTTAGCAAGTTAAGACAAAGAAAATCCAATGTCATTAATAAAATTATATATTTAAATTCAACAAGAAAAACTGAATGAGAATTTCATTAAAGAAATTTAAAATAAAAATCGCTTCAACTTGGTTAATACGGTAGAACGTCGATAATTCGGACGTCAAAAATCCGGACCGTCAATAATCCGGATTTATATCTACCTGTTACTGCACACCGATTGTGTTTCTGGATTTTGATTCGTTCAAACATTTAGCTTTTTAAAACGAATATTCCCTGTTTTGTTCTTGTAGAAAAAATTAAAGCATTGTACCATCTGCCGTAGCTCTATGTTCCTTATCGTCAAGCAGACGTGGCAACATATCCCGTCCCGCCACCCGTCAGTCGCTTCAGTCCACTGTCCCTGAGCGGTACTATTGTGTGTGCGTTAGTTGACAGTTACGTCAGGTTTTAGGTTAGTTAGTGTTAAATACTACATTTACATGCTTCCCAATGCATGGGAAAGCCTCACAGAAACGAATTTACAAAGAGCCTGGAGAAAGTTACGGCCTTACGAAGAAGAAAAGATGATAAAGAGGAAGAAGGATATATTGATGGTGCTGTGAATGAAATAAGAGAAATATGTAGCACACTTCCGGGATTTGAACAATGCGACAAAGATGATGCCATGGAGTGGTTGGCTGTTGATAGCACCTGGATACCAGATTTTGACCGACCAAGAAATAGCTGACATGTTAAATGAAGGTATGTAGCATTCCTTAAACATACAGTACATCCAACGTATTTTTACCTTTGTATTTTAGTCAAACGCCTGAGCTTATTCTGGTTCCATACTGACGTAATTGTTAAATTTTCTGTTATAAAATGTTACAGTACACTTTTAACTTTTAAATTTATTTCAAAATATCATGTTAAACATATGTTTAAATAAATAAAAACTTAAAGTTTTTTCCAACTATTAAATTTAAGGTTTTAAAGTTATATATCAAGAGTATTTAAATTTATAGAACAATAAATTCAATAAAGTAAAAGCCTAATGTTACAACAGGACAGTTTCCTCCTGAGAATAAATTAATTTAAAATATTTGAACAATTTTAAAACAAGTTGTTTTTAAATCAAAATCCAGGGACAAGTTCCACTGGCAGATGCTGCTTAAATGTAACACAGGAGCCTATAAAAAGGTAAAATTAAGCAGGATCATATTTTGCACAGCCCAACCTGGATCACCTGCTAAGAATGGTACATGGTAAGATCTTATGTATGTTATGATTGTTTATGTTAATATGTATCTTTTCGGCTGACAAAATGGCTATATAGCCCTCACAATATTAGTTTACAGTAGGGGTCATATTTAGAAAAGTAAGTCAGGTCGGGGTGTCGCTGCATGCGCTTAAGTGCATTTTAAACAGTAGGCAGGTGGTTAAGAATATTTAGAAGCGAAGGTAGCATTGGTAAGGGTAAGTTTCGTTGCAACACACACACACACACAAACTCACACCACACACACAAATATATAATCATTTACTTAAATTAACAGAAAATTTCATCAACACAGACCCTTTGCTCCAATTCTTTAGCCAAGCATATACAGTAGTACTCCGAGCGTAGACTATCCCAAGCGCTGATTATTCGTCCGACCTGACAAATATGGCTATTTCTGAGACTTAATAAACATAAAGTGTCTGTTCTATCCCTACCAGACGATCTTGCCCATCTAAAAAGCAGAATCTGTACGGCAGTAACAAAAGTTATGCCTGATTGGCTAAAACAAGTGTGGCAAGAAAATGATTTCCTGTGGGATATTATACGGATTATCAACAGCAGTCACATCGAATCTAAATAAGATTTTTATAATAACTTGCAAGTTGCTGAGTCCTTCAAACACTACTTGAGATAACCAAGAAATGATTTGATACAAAATAACGTCTCTAATGATTCTGTATGTTTATAGATCTCTATATGATTTCAAAGTTGTAAAGTCCTTTTCCGTTTTAGTAATAAAGCATGATGTGAGATGAACTAGAAGTGTTTTTATACAAAATAACATCTCTATTGATTCTGTACTTCTACAGATATAATATGGATTATTGATTCTATAGATATAGTAATCCTTTTCGGCAAAATAACGTCTAAAGATTTTGTACTTCTATAAATTTCTACATGATTTCAAAGTTGTAAAGTCCGTTTTGGTTTTGATAATAAAGCATGAAGTGAGTTAAACTAGAAGTGTTTTTATACAAAATAACATCTATTGAATCTGTACTTCTATTAATTTCTACATGATTTCAAAGTCGTAAATTCTGTTTTGGTTTTGGTAATAAAGCATGAAGTGAGTTAAACTAGAAGTGTTTTTATACAAAATAACGTCTATGGATTCTGTACTTCTATAAATTTCTATATGATTTCAAAGTTGTAAAGTCCTTTTCTGTTTTGTAATAAAGCATGAAGTGTTTATATCAATACGGTATATAAATATATGTTATATAAACGCTTATATCAATACGGTATGGAAAGAAAATGAGTTTGGCTTCCAAGATATGTTTATATCAATAAGGTATGCAAAGGAAATAAGTTGGGTTTCCAAGAAACGTGTATCTATATAGTATTATGGTTCATTAGAACTCCTATTTATTCTAATGCACAGGAATACGTGTATTTTGAGTTTTCAGTAATTCAAGGGGGCTCTGTCCATCTACCTTGAATTATGGAGACTGTACTTGTAAAAGTAATAATTTCAAGATCATACTAACCAAAATGGAGTTCAAGATGCAGAAACACTAAACATACCAAATAAATAAAGTTATAATCCAATTGTAATTTATACATGTCATTATTTCTAGGCCTAAGAGCAAATGGTCTCAACTTTAAAATAAGAGCCACAAGCATTTTAATCATAAACACAATTAGCCAAACAGCACAACATGCAGCTAGTATTATGACTGTGACAAAAAAAAACACAAAATCATCCAACTCTGAGATAGGCATTTTCATACAAGTGGTATATCACTTTTTACATGCCACTTCTTACACTTTGATTAAAAGATTACATCATAGATTAACACTTTCTAGCCTATGGCCGAGTATAGATCGGGTCATTTAATTAAGGTTAGTTACCTACGACCATGTATAGCTTGGGTTCCTATATTTTATTTCTACAGCAACGCAATTCCCACGTATTCTCAGTTTTGTCGATATCATTCTGTATATTGGTTATTCTACTTTACATGTCTTTACCTTTAGGCAATTCAGAGTTTACTATATGAACAGAAACTTATTTGTTTAAGTGGGACGACCGAGAGCGAGAGCTATCAGACATTTGTTTTGACTTATTTTTGTGTTTGTCGTATGAGTGTTTTATTATTGTGTGTTGTTTACGTTTCAAGTTTGTTGTTTATTCTAAATTTTATCTATAATTTATTTAATTTGTAATTTGTGTAATTTTTATTTAGGCTTCCAAGTGTGATGTTTTTAACTTTAAATGTATCTTTCAGTTATTTAGTATTTTTAATTTTTATTGTTAGAGATATTACATTATAGATATAATTAGTAAAGACACTTTAGGAAGCAATTCAATACAAGATATGTTGATTTTAGACAGTAACAGTGACAACGAAACTGATCTTGGCTGAGGTACAATCGACATATCTTTTATTAATGAACTGAATGGAAATGTAAATTACCCCATTTTGGAGATTTCTAAATCTTAATAGAAATATTTCTAAATAAAATTTATTTTTAGCTTTAAAATGATATATAACATGTAAAATTTATTTTCATTCCAATGTTAAATATGTATAGTGAAGTGCAATCTGTTGCTATTTTATTTTGTTGACATTTTTAAAGAGCATAACACCATCTATATGTAAGTAATCAATTCATATGTATATATTTACTGTAAGCTTGTTTCATTCCCTTTACAACAATATATAATATGTTGTAAATATGGTATTTATTGTATGTCAGGCATTTTTATATTTTACCTAAAAACCTCCAGGCAGATAGACACTAGGTTTCAAAGTGTCAATATTCTGGTGGTAAGAGGACCAATTTTATATATAGGTTAATTAAGTCAGTTTGAAAGGTCCTGAAAGTTGTCAATCAAAAATACTTTTTTTTGTCAAGATTTATCACAATTCATTATTCGAAATACTGTTATCTATGCTTTTTGTAAGACTATTTTCTAGAGTTTTTATGTCAAAAGATAGTAATTTACATTCAAATCTACAAGATTTTTAAATAATAAAATAGAATAAGATTTCCTTTGCAATAGAGGAAGCTTTGCAGCACATATATTGTACTGCAGTATGCTGTAGAGACTAAATAATTCTTTTTCACTCACTAGATCTCTAACATGATGGTTAAAGGATTGCTATAAATCTTTTCCTACGACACTGAAACATTCAATATTTTATTTTCAAACTACAGTATTTAACACCATATCAACTGTAAATTCTCAAGTTACCGCATTTTCACCACCCTGAAACTCCGTGGAAGACTATAAATACAGCACATACCAAGAGTCACACCTATAGGAACCCAATTAAATTGTGCAGCCTTCTGAATCTGAATGGGTTAAACAGCACCCCTGTAGTTCTATTTTCCAGATTTATTTTAATAATTTGTTTGATTACCTAAAGGTAAAAGTCTGTCAACAAGCACCATTGTGATCTATTTCTGAAGCAAATGCAAAATTTTTCACATTTATCTTTTCCTTAAAAAATGTACACTAGACAAAAAAAAAAATACTATACAGAACAAAGAACAGTGTAATGTACACTCACAGTTTTTAAGTACAATATAACATAATTATGGAGAACTGGTCATTGAAATTGTTTAGATATAACTTTATATTTTAAAACTAAATTAATTGTTTAACACGTTGACTGCCACGGCGGTCAATGGTGACCAAAACTGTATTTTTGCATAGGGCCGCAGCGGTCACCCGTGAATGACAATTTAGACATTAGATCATCACTTAATGCTGTCAGGCACATTCACAATGTATTTAATCATATGAGGAGTCTGACACGGCCTCTGTGTGTTTTTCTGCAACTTGGCGTTCAGAAATTTATTTTATTTATTTTTTTACAAGACTATTATTATTGGAAAACTAGTTCAGAATTACAAGAAAATATTAGATGGAAATAGTTTTTATTTACACTTCTTTGTAGCGTTACATTACGCTTTAGAATAGTGTTACATTTGATTTGATCCTAAAAAACAATTCAACTATAAAACTGAACAATTAAAAAATTAGTAGCTAAAAACTTCAATTTAAAACGTCTTTTCCCAATTCATTAGATCATATAAAATTCATAAAAACAGCTTAATTTTAAACACACTTGTATTGAAACAATACAAACATAAATGTAAGAATAATGTTCAGATTATATTTATATTCTAATTAATCAAGAAAAAATATTTTCAAACAAAAATACAGTTATGCTGAAAATTTAAATTGTGTATTTATAAAATACGTGAAAAAAATTTAGTTGTTATATTTATTGTTTAAAAATATCTATAATATTGTGAAAATATTTTATAGTATGTAATTATACTTGAATTTATATTGAAAAAATACAATATAAATGTTAGCATTTTAAATATATGCGGAAGATCGGCCTTGAACGGGGAATGCGTAGTAGGCTTGACAATGTGACCGATGCGGCACCCTGTGGTATAAATATTTACGCCATGCCATGACGGTCACCGGTGTCCGACACATTATAAAATAAACTTGTTTAAATGAATAAACACACTACAAAACCAAATATTATGTTTTGTCATTATTTAAACAAAGAGTACAAAAAATAAATTGTTTGAAGGTTATTGGAAAACTGGTTGGCAGTAAATGTGTTAAAATTTTTATTTAGAAATTCCTCAGAGATTAATTTCAGCATAAGATAAAACTATCATTCATTGTAAAGAGAAATCATTCCCTTGCATATTTAAAACCTAAACCCATATAAGAAATTACTTTGTTCCGCTGCCTAACTTTTTTACATTTTCCTCGTCAAATTCTACTTACGTCCCCTCCTGGTGGTGTATTTGTCAGCTTACAAAAGTTTGTAAGTACATAACTACACCAGACTGTTAATTCTACTGTTTTCTGATATTTACAGATTTAAATATACACAGAGCAAAAACATTGATTATGCACAGTAAACATATAAGACTTTTTTTTAGAAAATTATAAAATTTCTGGTCTTGAACTACTATAATAAACAATAGGTGCTTTAACCTAACTAAATAGCAGTACAGGTACAAAATAGAAGATGTTGCATTGCTACTACTATACATGCGAATATATGGTGCTAGCTATAAAACCATGCACAATACACCGACACTTGCGTACCTATATCGCGATAGTAGACAGCAAACCGTCAGAGCAGCTTCGATAAACGAAGCAGCTAATTTAGTGACTTTGTCCAAGATGTTTAGCACGAACCTGAAACCCACCAATGGCTTATCGTCATGATATACAGATATGAATTTTTAAAATATATTCTTGACTGTTTAAATGTACTTTCTATATTGACCATATATTTAAAATATTTTATATAGGCCAAGAATAAATATTTCCATAAAAATAGTTAATTAAACGCTTCTTATATAAAATTGGTTGTTGTAATCGCCTTGATTTTACTGCTTAAATCATTAGTAATTTTTTAAAGAGCTTAGTGAAAAGAATTACCTTACTGTTTGACCCGTTTCAAAATTGTTGTTTCATTGATAAAGTCTACCTGCTACTGGAGGCTTTCACTCAAGGTCATAGGTGGGCTGTGTACTATGTTTTGGAAAAGGGTGTTAGATTTTAAGTGTATATGGTGGTTTAAAATGTTGTTGTTGTGCTATGTGGTATTTGTATAAACAGTAAAATTTGAAATATACAAACCCCACATAAGACAAAAAAAAAACATATATTAAACAACCACAAACACACACTTTGATTCTACACACCCTTTTCCAATACATAGTGCAGAATCTGTCTATAACAACCCCTACACCCACAAATCACATGCCTGCAACACTGAGTAAAGCTACTAGCAGCGGGTAGCCTTCACCAATGCAATAACTGGAACTATTAGGTGGAATTAATAGTTTCCACTTATTACATTTTTTGGTATTAAATTGGCCAAAAAACCACTACTTACTGATTTTTCAGCAGATGTTTCGCATTAGATCAACGCATTATTGAATGCTACGAGTCACAGACAAGACTGTTTCTCAGCTGTGTTGTGTTGGCGCGAGTCTGTGGTGTATTAATGTTCTATGGTGTGTTATTGTTCATGAAGTATTTGTTAAATATGTGTTCAAATATAGTATTTTATTGTGTTTTGTGGATAGTATTTATAGTGTTTGTATATCTTGTAGTTTTCTGTTGTGTTAAGTTTGTTGCTTTTTTTGATGTAGTGTAAGATTTTAGATTGGTGTCTATGTCAGTTTGTGAGTGTATTGTGTTTTGTATGTGTATGGTGATATACACAACACATTTTAAACGACAAAACACACTCACAATCAAATACTATATTTGAACACATAATTAACAACTACTCTATGAACAATAACACACCACAAAATACAAATACACCACAGAATACCATCACTCCACAGAACAACAATACACCACAGACTCACACCAACACAGCACACATGAGCAACAGTCTTGTCCGTGACTCACAGCATTGAAACGCGTCCGCTGAAAAATATCAGCAAGTAGTGGTTTTTATGCATAGTTAATACAACAACCTTAAAATGTACAACACATAAACTGCAAGTTCCGGTTAGTTCTTCAAATAATTAGCAATGACTTTTTTATGTTTTTAACCAGTAAAATTTTAGTTTATTTTTTATAAAAAATGTTTCATTTCTTACCCAATTTACTTTGAAACATTGCATATAGTAGATTCCAATTTTAAAATATAGGAGTGATGCTGGTGACTAATGTTAACAATGCTTCCTTTTTACTCGTTTAAATTGTGTATAAAATATGATTTTAAAAATAATAGTAGAAACATCATAATAGGATGTCAACTTTTTACAAACATCATCTCTTATAAGGAGTTTCTATTAAGATAAGCTAAATTAATACTTTAAACAAAATTTAAAGTTTACAAAAAATCACAAAAATTAACTTACTCTGAAATTGTGAGCCCTGGACATGGATCTGCTGCTAGGGGCCCAGTGCTCTCTACGCTTAATTTTATACTTCTTCCACTGCTGAGTGTTGGAGGTATTTCTACTAGCCGAATAGAATGAGGTTTTCGTACAAAAGGTGTCCTGTTAGTCTTAGTAAGAGGGAGCATCTGTCGCTTGTAGCAAGGTCCACTACGGAAAAATGTAACAGGAGAATGTTATAAATGGTAATAATAAATGATATTAGTAAATCTATAACTATTAGTTTCGTACTGTAACGGTTATTGTTTCTAGACTAAATTTTCGCTTCAATAGTTATTCCTTTTATAATTTCCATTAATTTGTTTATATCTTTTGCAAAATTGCAACTGAAATGTGTGTTTAATGATTTTGTTTGTCAGCCTTGACAAACTTGATTAATTTCTAATTAAGTTTATCATGGTATATACATCTCCTTGAGGATAGGCGACAAAGATAAAGCACAATGAAACACCATTTTATAGTCTATGTCATATAATAAAGGCATATTATTTTCTCTAGATATCACATTTAATTTTCTGATATTAAAGAATTGCTAGTTGAATTTTGAGGGCTTACAATGTACAGAGAATAACATTGCTCTCATTTTAGAACTTTATTTATCTCCATAGCAATGTTCCCCATATTCTCAGTTTCGTCGATATCATTCTTTATATTGGTTATTCTACTTTACATGTCTTTACCTTTATGCCAATCAGAGTTGCTTTTACAAAAACTTATTTGGTAAAGTGTTGCGACCCAGAGCTAACAGACATTTGTTTGACAGATGTTGGTTTAGTCAGATAGTGAGTGTTTTATTAGTGCTAGTTGTTTACATTGCAAGTTTGTTGTTGTTTATTCTAAAGTTTATCTATCAGTCATTTCATTAAATTAATTTGCAGTTTGTGTAATTTTTGTTTGTGTTTCAGAGTTTGTTGTTTTTCGCTTTCAATTTACTTTTCAGTTATTTAGTTTATTAAATTTTTATTGTTATAGATATAATGGCTAAATACACTTTGGAAAGCAATTCAATATGAGATATATTGATTTTAGACTGTAACAGTGACAGTGAAACCGATCTTGGCCGAGGTAATATCGACATATCTTTCATTGACGAACTGAATGGAAATGTAGATGACCCGATTTTAGAGTTTTTAAATTCTAAAGGAAATATTTTAAAATTACATTTTCTTTTAGCTTTAAAATGATACATAACAATGTAATATTAATTTCCATTCCAATGTAAAATATGTGTAATGTAGTGCAGTATGTACAGTGTTGCTATTTTATTTTTTTGACTTTTTTATACATTTTTTAAAGGACCATAATGCCATCTATATGTAAGTAATCAATTCATATGTATATATTTACTGAAAGCTTGTTTCATTCCCTTTACACAAATGTATAATTTGTTGTAAATATGGTAATTATTTTACGTCAGAAATTTTTTATATTTGACCTAAAAACCTCCAGTCAGATAGAGACCTAATAAGAGGCTAGGCTTCAAAGTGTTAAAATAGTTATTTAACCTAACAAATCTTATATATTCTTATTCAGAAACATTAGAGACCTAATAAGAGGCTAGGCTTCAAAGTGTTAAAATAGTTATTTAACCTAACAAATCTTATATATTCTTATTCAGAAACATTAGAGACCTAATAAGAGGCTAGGCTTCAAAGTGTTAAAATAGTTATTTAACCTAACAAATCTTATATATTCTTATTCAGAAACATTAGAGAACTAATAAGAGGCTAGGCTTCAAAGTGTTAAAATAGTTATTTAACCTAAAAATCTTATATATTCTTATTCAGAAACATTAGAGACCTAATAAGAGGCTAGGCTTCAAAGTGTTAAAATAGTTATTTAACCTAACAAATCTTATATATTCTTATTCAGAAACATTAGAGACCTAATAAGAGGCTAGGCTTCAACGTGTTAAAATAGTTATTTAACCTAACAAATCTTATATATTCTTATTCAGAAACATTAGAGACCTAATAAGAGGCTAGGCTTCAAAGTGTTAAAATAGTTATTTAACCTAACAAATCTTATATATTCTTATTGAGAAACATGAGTTGTATCAAATTATACAGTACAAAAAATCCCAAAATAATTTTAAATTTCATATTTCAGTTTCAATTCATACAACTTTTGAACTCCCAATGACACAATTTGTATGTGCTCACTTATAATGTATAACTCTACAGTATTTGCATACATTTTATATTTTCTTGTAGGTAAGAGATTGTATTTATAAACTTTACCTAAAGAAAATTTATAAAAATACTATGCATACCCCTTATTTTTTGATTGTTTTGTGATTTTCCATTAAATTCATTTTTTTGGTAAAATTTGTTTTTCCCATGTAAAAAGTATAAATGGATTAAGTACAAAAAGTATAAGATCCAAGTAGTACTTTCCCTTAACTACTCAAGACAAAATTATAAGTACTTTAACTTGCAATTATATGATCACAAAACATTATACAGTGAAACCTGTCTTAGACAGACCCTGTGTTAGGCGGAATCCCGTCTATCGCGGAAAACTTTAAAAGTCCCGACTGTCGCCTATTTAATTTACCTGGTTAATAACCTTCATAAGCCGGAAACTGTCTAATGCGGAAGCGGAATAAGCAAAACGATGAGTGATACGTATTTACTACGTCTTAGTTCTGCATAAGCCGGAAAATCGAAAGGCAAGAGACCGCTTCATTCTAAAAGGCAAAAAACATGCACAAATAGAAGAAAAAGAAGAAATTGAAGACAGACCAGTCGTAGAAAACAAAATAAAAACATTTGGCGAGGCTTTAATGAAAGTTTGTGAGTTAGAAGATTTCATGGTACGTATTAACAGCCCGGAAATGCGTCACCATTTGTTACAACTAAAAACATTAACTGAAACACAAGCCAGTAAAACTAACCTTTTAAAACAAAAGTCAATGCTAGATTTTTTCAAACCTAATTGATTTTCTTTTATTTTTACGTAAGCCTACTATGTACAGTATTTAGCCTAAATATAGTAAGAGGAAAAATATAGTTTTTAGTAAAATGCCTCATTAATTCATAAATTTTGTTGATAAGTGTATAAGTGTTTTATAGTTTTATAGTTTTTTATTAAAAATGTTTTGTGGAGAAGGATAAAAGGATGCTGCATTAAAAGGTAAGATTTTTATTATGTTATGTAGGTTTTAACATTTTCTGTAGAGTGCATAGCCAACACCACTTAGAAAACAAGGTTTGCGAGTTGTGACGTCACAGGGCACAGGCTACGGGCTGTCATTAGGCAATCAAGATAACAGATATTACTGTTGAATGACGTTTATTTAGACGTTAAAATGTGATTTTTTTGTGATTTAAATACACTTGCTTTATATGTTGAAGTGTTATCTCTGTAGGAAATAAACAGTCAGTACTTAATCAGAAATAAATAATTTAATTAAATGCTGTATTAGAACAAATGTAGACATGATGACAATTAATTGTTTGTTATGTAAGTGGTGTTGGTACAGTGCCATACAGCAGATTGATCAGTAGAAATAATAGTCTTATAGCTAAGAATCCCCACGGCCTACCCTCACCCCAACGCTAAAAATAGACTCGGCAAACGTTTCGGGATGGTATTACCATCATACAGTACACACTACTGTATAAGCCGGAACCTGTCTTAGACGGAAAAAAATGTTGGTCCCAATGGATTCCGGCTTAAACAGGTTTCACTGTAATAACCTACCTTCGCAAATTTGTCTTCTCATTTTCTGAAAACAAATTACAACAAATACATTCTTATATTATTCCTAAACCATATATTTTATCATTGTTCATACAATTTTACACATTTTGGCTATCTTTAAATTATTTATAAACATTTTATTATTACTCTTTAAAGTGCAATTTTAGAATTTGCCGACAAATTTTTTTATTATTCATTTCATGAAAATAAACATTTACTAGTAAACCATCTGAACTTGGATAACAATTTTTGAAAGTACGTTTCTTGAGAATTAAAACCACTGCAACAATATACAAGTTTTTATTAGGAGTACCACTCTATGTTAAAAGTGACAGGAATAAGCAAGGGAATGCAAATCTAGACTGCAGTGAAATTACCAATTAATGCTTACTTTGTTATAAATCATAATAATTTGGTACAACTTTATTATACAGTTTTAATAATTTAACTTTCACTACATTTTGAACCATACATACAACTTAAATTTTATGTTGATCATATTGCCCTAGAATAACCAATTGAAACCAAACAAAATAAAAAATGTATCAGTTGTGAAAACAATTTCACCCAAGGTGCAGCTTTAACAAACCACTAAAATTATACATCCTAAATTGTTTGATAACAACTCTTTGTTAACAAATTTTGTAGTCCATTACTTTCGGCGAATCTTAACTATCACTTTAACAATAGTTTATGACTCTCAACTTTAAATTTTGTAAATTTGCAAAAACTTACTGAAACAGAACGTTTTCGATTGCTATGTGGCGATTTTCATCAGTGTCTTCTGCTTGGAGATGTCTGGTCAAGTGGTGACGGTTTTAAGGCAGGTTTTCGATGGTATCAAAGAATATGTGTAATTTGTATTGTGTTTGTTCATTTAATATGTTTGTACTTTGTGTTTTTGTCTGTCTGTAAATTTCATATTGTTCTAGTGTGTTGAGATGTGGTCCTTTTTTGTTGATGTGTAGGATTTCTAGGTTATGGTAAATGTCTGAGTATTTGTGTCCTGTTTCTTTTATGCGATTGTAGAATGCTGAGTTGGTGTTATGTTTGTGTTCTTCGACTCTTTGTTTAAAGCTGCGTCCAGTTTGTCGAAAATAGAATTTGTTACATTTGTCGCAGTTTAATTTGTATACGCCTAGTGCTTGTATAGTTTATCTTTGTTGTTGGTGTTGTGTTGAATTTTGTATTGCAACTTGTTATTAGTTTTGTATGCTATTTTGTATCCTAGTTTTTGAAATTTTCGAGCTATTTTATTTGTTGTTTTGTTTATGTATGGTTATGTGATGTATTTGTTTTCCCTGTCTGTAGTGTTGATATTAGCGTTTTTTTGAATATTGTGCAATAGTTTATCTATTATTGTGGTGTTGTATCTGTGTGTATATGCTAAATATTTAATGGTGTCTAGCTCTTTGTTTATGTTTTCTGTGGTCATTGGAACTTCTTCAAGTCTATGGAACATGGATCTTAAGGCAGCGTGTTTGTGTTGGATAGGGTGGTTTGAGTTGTGGATAAGTGTGTCTTTAAAACTTTGTTTTAGTGTGTGGCTTTTTGTTATGGTTAGGTCTAAGAAGTTTAGGGATTGGTTGGTTTCAATCTCTGAGGTGAATTGGCGTTTTGGTTGTATTTTATTAGTGTAGGTGAGGAGTTTTTCACATTGTCGGGTGTTGCCTCTGTATAGTATTATATCGTCGACGTATCTGTGCCAGTAAATGATTTTGTGTGCACATAAAAGAAACAGGACACAAATACACAGACATTTACCATAACCTAGAAATCCTACATATCAACAAAAAAGGACCACATCTCAACACACTAAAACAATATGAAATTTACAGACATACAAAAATACAAAGTACAAACATATTAAACGAACAAACACAATACAAATCACATATACTCTTTGATACTATCAAAAACCTGCCTTTAAAACTGTCACCGCTTGACCCGACATCTCCAAGCAGAAGACACTGATGAAAATCACCACATAGTGATCGAAAACGTTCTGTCTCAATAAGTTTTCACAAATTTACAAAATTTAAAGTTCAGACACTCATAAACTATTGTTAAAGTGGTTAATTAAGATTCACTGAACGTAATGGACTGCAAAATTCAAGAATATTTACAAGTGTTTTTAGTTATATATTTTTATTTTTCTTACTTTAAAAATGAAACAAATAGCAAAAATTACAATGAATTTTACATTTAAATTTTACAGTAAATGTTTTCTTGCAACTTAAATACAGGTTCGCACTTGTTTAATGACGTTTGCAGCAACTTTTCTTAAAGTTTGTTCACTAATGTTTAAAGTCTTGCTTTGTTTTTAATTCATCAACTGTATGAAGATTTTTCTTGTAAACAATCTTCACAAGAACTTTGATTCCTTTTTTAAAGATTGAGTTTTTAAAAATCCCCATAGGAAAAAGTCAGCAGGTGTAATATCTGACAATTACAAAATTCTTGTAGCATTGCTAGTGAATTTGCAGTATGACATGTAACATCCTATTGAAGCCAACATTCTTATTCATTCAAATTTAACAACACAACGAACTGCTGTATCAAACTACGATAAACTGAACTGTCAAAATATAATGGCCCAATTATATGGCAGCAGGAATGTTTTGATGAAGCATAATATTGTTGATTTATCTGAAACGGCAAAATTCCAATGTATCTTGCAAATAATTGTAAGATTTATACATTATAGAAGTCTCTACAATAAAAACGTGTTCTTTTTTAGAAAAACCAATAACGAAATTACTGCCATGACAGCACTAATGGACAACACACATTTCAATTGTCTTAGGTAATTGGCCTTGAGTACCAAAATTAGGAGACAGAAAATTTACCCAAGTATTACTTCTACCTTCTTACATTCAGGGTGCAACCGTAACAAAACACCCATTTACATTTGATACATGTTTAGTACTTTTTATGATTTTTACAGAAAAAGCTTGCAAATTACAAAAAAATAGGCGGTACGATTAAGAGAGTTTAAAATGTTTGCAGACCTAGTGTTAAAGAACTGGTATCAATGACCTGGTTTAATTTACTATACACCTAGACTTCATGAAAACATACTCTATTTACTTACCAATAAAGTTTGGATCTTTCTACAAGTGCATATGACTCTCCATCACCAATAAAACCGCCACATGATGAGCAGCAAAAACACTCAGGATGAAATTTATGATCTCCAGCTACCATTACAGGTCCAGAAATGATCTTAAAGAAAAATGTATTGAATAAAAACTTTTATAAATGTTCTGGATATTTAGTTTAAATAAACAAGTTATACTATTTTATTCAAAGCGATCACATAATCAGTGCAGAATCCAGAAAGCAGTCCCAGTTTTAATTAGAAATAATTAAAAAATATAATTTATATAATACAACAAAATCGTATGTATCACTTAATTTTTAAAATAATACCTTAAGAGTTTTCTAGGAATGTACATTTTTTGTATATAGAAAATTTTAAAAATTATAAGAATCCATAGTTTAATTGATAATCATATAAGAAGTAATAAAGAGTTCCATATTATATAAAAACATTTCAGGAATTTTAAAATCTGTACAGAATTATACTGTAATTAAAATAGGAATAATATAAAATCCTTAAATATAAAAAATCAATTTTGTGGCTATGGGCACAGCAGGATCAGTTAATATTTCCTTTTTGAAGTTCCTCAAAGATCAAATATCTCACCAATTTTGTTGAACTAAACACAATAAAACAAAATATGCTTTAACCCAAGAACACTCGAGCTATGGAAATTCTCTAGATCGTTGCACTGTTAGTGCAAATCTAACATTTGTAATTATGGTTAATTTATTTTAAAATATAAATTTCAATTGTATGGATTATAAGCTTAAACTTGTTCATTGATTTAAAAAACAATTTAATAAATACATTAATCGCATATTTATAAGTAAAATTACAGATAGAAAAATTATAATATTAACAGTTATGCGATCACTCGGGCCATTAGATTGCTTCTAACACAGCACTCACGTGATCGCTCGAACATGTAAGCTGTCCTTAACATTGGCGAGGCCTGCCAATTGTCTCACCCCCCCCCCCCCCAATCACGCTATCTACTTGAAATTCAGAATAGTAATAGTAATTCCGTCAGACCAACTTGAAATGTTAGTTTCAATCTAATATCGTGAGCGTTCCAGGGTTAATATGAAGTTATAAATCTGTAAATGTCTGTTGAATCTTTTTTTTAAAGCGCTTTGTTATAGACACAGACTTTTCATGCATTTATCAGTCTAACAGAACATGAGCATTGTGGGTGTGATGTTTTTTAAATGGAATTTTCAATGGAGGCAAAAATATATATGGAGTGAATGTATAAACATTATCATTAACACAAGCTAAATAATCTGGGTTTCTGTAAATGAACTATTCAAACAATTTCTGAAGAATTCAACATGGGTTTTAAGATAACAGCATGAGGAATCATCGTAAAGATTGTTGTAACAATGGGGTCGCTATTATCTAAGATATTATCAACGATCATTTGAATTTTCTATCTAAATCACTACGCAAATTAACAATCCGTCACTACTCCATCTACAGATTAAACTTAAATTTTTTTGGAGAACCACCGGATTAAATCAAATAACCTCCACAGAATGCCTACAAGTGATAAACATCATTAGGAGGTATTCATGAAAAGTGGAGATAACTTAAACAGCCAACTACAAAACAAAGTCAGTAAATGGGTTAATATTAAAGAAGTGTCTCGAAAATCTGAAATCCGATGTTTCGAGCTTCCATTAAATTCGAGCCTATTTCTATTTGAGGCTATTTTATCTATTTGAAAGAAAAAAAGATGAGTTGGACTTCTAAAAAATGTTTTGTAGCCATACGGTATGCAAAAGAAATCAGTCGAGCCTCCTAGAAAGGTTTATATCAATACGATATACAAAGAAAATGAGTAGGGCTTTCAAGATATGTTTATAGACATAAGGTATACAAAAGAAATGAGTCAAGCTTCCAAGAGATTGTCATATAAAGTTCTATAAGTTTATCAAGTGCATTTTTAATTACATTATTAGGGTTCATTAAATTTCTCATTTTTTCTAATGCACAGGAACGTACTTTCATGTAATCCGAGTTTTCGGTAATTCGAGGGGGTCTCGGTCCCATCTACCTCGAATTATCGATACTTTACTGTATTCTACAAGTTCAATATATTGTAGATTATCATTTGGTGGGAATCAGATATAGCAAATGGTAATCATAAATAGAATTGCTGTTTTTATGGTTCTAAGAAGGCTGTTCAGTTTAGCTGCCGGCCACAATATCAGCGTTTTCCCGAAGAATTGTCAAAATATTTTAAGCTCATTTTTAAATAATGTGTACTTATTTCTTGTTCTCCTATCGCACCTAAGTACGAAAATACGTTTCTTATCATAAAAACATGTGTCGGGCCAGCGTAAATGATAGCTAAATAAACTCGCACCGACATTGTTTTAAGGTAATTATGTTTTCTTATCTGGACAACACTGTCTTAATACTTTTTTGTGTTTGATGTGTAAACAATAAACAACAATACCACAATTCCATGACTTTAATTTAAGTAAATGAAACCTCTATACCACAAACGACTATTTCTTTTATTTAAAACCTTATGTACATTTCAATTCCATAGCAATCAACCTCAGAGGTAATTTACAATAAAAATTATTTCAAAGTATTCTGAATACACACAGTTGTTTTATACAGTTAATAAGCTGACTGGCGAAAAAAGTGTTTTGGCATTTACCAAGAAGACATGTAAATGTGTCACTTGTGATTGATGTGCGAGTTTATGAATATTTTGTGTATAGAACTAAAGTGTAAACATATTCTCTCTGAGATAAGTAATGCTTCAGATCCGATAATTGCTATACAAGATTCATAACAAGTAAAAGTTTTAAAACTCAATAATTTGCTTTTTAAGGAATTTTCGTTTCTTTTAGAAAGTTTTTAAAAAATTCAGCGACCTATAAGACAAAAAATCTACCTATGTCATAAGAGAATTTCGCCAGTACTGGGTTAAGCTATTTCACACATAACTGGCTAAGCATGTACACACATACTTATTGCCAGTAGATCACTATACTTTCTCTCTACTATGCTTTTATTTACCTGTCCACATTGTTGGCAAGATTCCCCATATTTGGCCCAATAATCTTCTCTACAAAAGAGCATACCATCTTTTTCAAAATACCAGCTAGAGAGTGATGCGTCACATGCTGAACATCTATTGAAACAGAAAAATATTTAATGTGTTAAAGGTTCATGACAGATCACAGATCAATTCATTCTACTACAAATACACTCTACGTTTCGATTTTCCGACTGGACTGAAACTTTTTTTGAAAAGCTAAAAAGGTTATTAATTTAATATTAAACTATAATTTACAGTTTTTAACATTCATAAACAATACTTTTAACATCATTAAAATAAAATATTTCACTATTCTTAATAAATATTAACAATATTATTATTTATTCAAATTTTATTTGTGCGAAGTTTTGTTTAGGATTTCTATAGGACTTTGGCTTCATTACAAGAGACGTGTTTTGACTGTTGCATGAGGTGAGTGCAAGAAACGGTGGAAAAGTGTGAGAGACAAATACAAGAGAGAGGAAAAGAAGAATAAGTTTCAACAGGAAGTCCTACTTAAAAGAAGAGAGCTATTTATTGGGAACCGTTGAAATTTTTAGATGTAGTGGAAGATAAAAGAGAGAATTTTTCTAAAGTTCTGGCTACATTCAACAATGAACCATCAACTATGACTGCAGAAACCGACTTCGCAAGTGCTCAAGTCCTCTTCAACAAGCTTCAAAATGTATGCTATATGAACTTTTCAAGCGTCAATCTAATATCTTTTAAATTTCTCATTTTTGTCATTGAGATGGCTATTGAATATAATTTTGAAAGCCTCCTCATTACCATCATCCATGTTTTCATACTTATCACTCAGATCTTTTCTTTTGTATACTTCTGAAAAATGTAGCCCTCTTCTTCATCCTCATCCATAATATGTTTAAGAATAACCATTGCTATCATTTTCTTTTTCTTAAGATTTTGAGCCATTTCAACACTCTAGAGATTGTCTGTATGCCAATTGAATAGATCCACACTCTGTTGCAGGAAAACACTTTTCGTCCGCATAACACATTTCACTTTCCTGTCAACGTGATTGCGTGAAAACCGGCTCCTGCCATGCAAAAAACCCGTCGCTAGGAAAACCCAGCTTTATACATGTGATTAATAAAAATTTCCCAGAGCACACTAATTATCAGAATAAAAAGTAAAAATAGAAACAATACGCTTCGATATAAACAAAATAATTTTGTAAAATAACATCACTATATGACTCTATAAAAGACACAAATGTTGTTTAAGAACTAATACAATAACTGTACATTTATAACATACATCAAGATATACACCTATATCTAAAATGTATAAGATAAGACACCTATATTCATACGGGAATATAAATTTTTGAAATGTACAACTTAAAGTGTTACTAGGACTATTGTTATTATTTATGTACTGCTTTAATAAATTTTGACATTTTCTTTTTGGAATAACTAATACAATAACTGTACATTTATAACATACATCAAGATATACACCTATATCTAAAATGTATAAGATAAGACACCTATATTCATACGGGAATATAAATTTTTGAAATGTACAACTTAAAGTGTTACTAGGACTATTGTTATTATTTATGTACTGCTTTAATAAATTTTGACATTTTCTTTTTGGAATTAGGTTTACTGTTAAACAATTTTGAAAAATCCCAGGCAATGTGCAATACCGAGGTGATGTGACAGATATTCTAGTGACATCAGTTAAGACTGCTGACTATGATATCCACACAAGCTCTAATAAAATACAATGACCATTACGCAATGTGCTCAAACTCTTTGGTATGCCTCTAGTTATATTTAGTACTTTTACTTGTATGACATATATACCACATCAAACAAAGAATCACCAAAGTAATGAAATTACTGTCACATGTTACTGGTCAATGTGAATAATTTAATATAATTCTAAGATTGAAAGAAGGAATATACAGTGAAGATTATTTTTTGCTATTAAAGAGCTGAAAACGTGTGATTCTAAGTCTGTAGTATTCTATCACATGATAAAAAAATCATTTCAACATATTGCTGAAATTGTTTCTCCAGGCATAAGGCAGAGGAAAAAACAAGGGAATGCAAATCTTGACTGCAGTGAAATTACCAATAATACTTATTTTATTATATATTATAATTTGGTACAACTTTATTATACAGTTTTAATAATTTACTTTTACTACATTTCGAACCATACATACAACTTAAATTTTATTCTTGAATTATAGTCCATTACGTTCGGTGAATCTTATTAATCACTTAAACAATAGTTTATGACTATCCGAACTTTGAATTTAGTAAATTTGTTAAAACTTACTGAGACAGAACGTTTTCGATCGCTGTGCCGATCTTCATCAGTGTCTTCTGCTTGGAGATGTTGGGTCAAGCGGTGACAGTTTTAAAGGTAGGTTTTTGATAGTATCAAAGAGCATGTGTGATTTGTATTGTGTTTGTTCGTTTAATATGTGTGTTTTTTGTGTCTGTAAATTTCATATTGTTCTAGTGTGTTGAGATGTGGTCCTTTTTTGTTGATGTATAGGATTTCTAGGTTATGGTAAATGTCTGTGTATTTGTGTCCTGTATCTTTTATGTGGTTGTAAAATGTTAAGTTGGTGTTCTGTTTGTGTTCTTTGACTCTTTGTTTATCGAAAACCTACTTTTAAAACAGTCACCGCTTGACCCAACATCTCCAAGCAGAAGACACTGTTGAAGATCGGCACATAGCGATCGAAAACGTTCTGTCTCAGTAAGTTTTAACAAATTTACTAAATTCAAAGTTCGGATAGTCATAAACTATTGTTTAAGTGATTAATTAAATTTTATGTTGATCACATTGCCCTAGGCTATGCTGGAATAACCATTAAAACCAAACAAAATAAAAAATTCACCAGTTGTGAAAACAATTTCACCCAAGGTGCAGCTTTTAACAAACCACTAAAATTATATATCCTGAATTGTTTGATAACAACTCTTTGTTAACAAATTTTGTAGTCCATTACTTTCGGTGAATCTTAATTAATCACTCTAACATTAGTTTATGACTATCCAAACTTTAAATTTTGTAAATTTGTACAAACTTACTGAGACAGAACATATTAAACGTTATGTGGTGATCTACATCAGTGTCTTCTGCTTGGAGTTGTTGGGTTTAAGCAAGTTTAAAGGCAGGTTTTCGATAGTATCAAAGAGTATGTGTGATTTGTATTGGGTTTGTTCGTTTAATATGTTTGTACTTTGTGTGTCTGTAAATTTCATATTGTTCTAGTGTGTTGAGATATGGCCCTTTTTTGTTGATGTGTAAGATTTCTAGATTATGGTAAATGTTTGTCTCCTGTCTCTTTTATGTGATTGTATAATGCTGAGTTGATGTTCAGTTTGTGTTCCTCAACTCTTTGTTTAAAGCTGCAAACTGTTTGCCCAATGTAGAATTTGTTGCACTTGTTGCAGTTTAATTTGTATATGCCTGGTGCTTGTAGTTTATCTTTGTTGTTAATGTTGTGTTGTATTTTGTATTGTAAATTGTTATTAGTTTTGTAAGCTATTTTGTATCCTGTTTTTTTTAAATTTGTGGGCTATTTTATTTGATGTTTTGTTATGTATGGTATTTTGTGATGTACAGTAAACTCCCGATTATCCATGGAATAGGGTGGCTCGGCAACGCCGGATAAAGAATTCCCCGGATAATCCGCTATGAACAAAGAATATGCAAAACGATCGATAATCGATTATTATACCATAAGTTACACAAATAATGACCCCGGTTAATGCAATTTACAAATAATCTTCAGAGGACAAAATAAATACAGAAAATAATTTAAAATGTTGATGTATTTGACGGATTATAACATGTACATTTATATGTCTAACTATTTACGATACGTACATAAGTATATGTCAAAATTAAATATGTATGTACATATGTAATTCCCTTTACACATAATACTTTCACTTTTTAACAAAAAAATCTGTCACTTTCGTCTTTTTTTTTTGTGAGCATTGATTTAGCTTTAATGTGCGATCTACGTTTCTTGAGAACCATTTTGTCGCAGTGTCTACTTGTGTCACAAAGCCATAAAGATCGATAATGTTTATGACAGACATGGATTATGCATATGTCACGTCTTAGACTATTTATAGCCGAGATTAGCTGGCATTTGTTTACAATCTTATGATACACATTAGGTTTTCGGGCGTCCAAGAATGTTGTCATTGTCTCTTATATACAGTAGTCTGCTCGCCCCTTTTATTTCGCTGGCCCGCTTCGGAATGCTTCCATTTCAATGTAAAAATTAGTACGTACATATTTACATATCTATTCCCTTCATCTTAACTTCTATTAAGCCTTATATGTATTTACGTCATAATTCACAGTTTGGAAATTTATACACATGACTCTGATTGGAATAAAAATTGGATATTTGTAAAACAATGGCAGACCCCGGATAATCTGCAAACCAGTTAATCCGCCTACGGATAATCGTAAGTTTACTGTATTTGTTTTCCCTCTCTGATGAAGATAGCCACATAGCGAATGAAAACGTTCTGTCTCAATCAGTTTTCACAAATTTACAAAATTTAAAGGTAGGATAGTCATAAAGTGGTTAAAGTGGTTAACTGATAACAACATTATAAACTGTTTGCAACTACTGACATCTCAAAAGCATTTCTTGTAAAATAATATTCCTCTATTAATGAGCTGATATATTTATCTGGAAGGACATTAGATAGTCCACAGTGCACATTACAACATTATGTTAAAAAACTATTAAAGAAATATGAGAAAACCAAATATGTTAGTACTTATTACTTCTATTTCTTAAACATAAGTTTCTACTATGTAGTAAATATTGCTTTAAGTATACCAAGTACAGTAAACTCCCGATTATCCGTGGGTGGATTAACCGGTTTGCGGATTATCCGGGGTCTGCCATTGTTTTACAAATATCCAATTTTTATTCCAATCAGATTCATTATTGTTTTTTTTACCACTCAACGCGGCACAATATCCGGTAAAAACAACGATCATAAAAATTAACTAAGCTATCTCAAATAACGCAAGGATAAACGATAACTGTCCTGTTAGACTGAATGAACCAACTCGAGTTGGGAACAGACTACTGTATATAAGAGATAATGACAAAATGCTTGGACGCCAGAAAACCTAATGTGTATCATAAGATTGTAAACAAATGTCAGCTAATCTCGGCTATAAATAGTCTAGGACGTGACGTACGCATTATCCATGTCTGTCATATACATTATCGATATTTATGGCTTTGTGACACAAGTGGAAACAAACATTCCGGGTTGAACATTTAGTGATTATATTACTAAAATAAGTAGTAGGTAGTTTGAATTTGTATGCGTTATTTTTATTTCTCTGTCTTTTTTATTGAATTTTATTTTTTGTCATGCAGTATTTTATCATTTGTATTAGTTGATATTTTATGTAAATTTCCTTTTTTTTGTTGTAAACCGATAAATAAAACAACATTTTAATGTCTAATGCACAGTTTTAATGTCCCAAATAAACCTGTATATGGTAGAAATAAAATTTTTGAGATGAAAACAACGGACACAATAATTAGAGCAAGACGACTCTTCACTGTGCGACAAGATGGTTCTTAAGGAACTTAGATAGCACATTAAAGCTAAATCAATGCTCACAAAAAAAGAGACGAAAGTGACAGATTTTTTCGTTAAAAAGTGAAAGTATTATGTGTAAAGGAAATTACATATGTACATACATACTTACTTTTGACATATACGTATTGTAAATAGTTAGACATATAAATGTACATGTTATAATCCGTCAAATACATCGACATTTTAAATTATTTTCTGTATTTATTTTGTCCTCTGAAGATTATTTGTGAATTGCATTAACCGGGGTCATTATTTGTGTAACTAGTATAATAATCGATTATCGATCGTTTTGCATATTCTTTGTTCATAGCGGGCCACCCTATTCCACGGATAATCGGGAGTTTACTGTACCTTTAAAAAGGTGTACCATGCAACAAGGGAATTTGTTTATTTGATACCAATAAAACAGTGTTGCTTACACAAGAAAAGTTCTTCTGCATCCCAGCTTTGTCGATGATATCTTTTCTTGTGTGTAGGGACAAACTGTAACTATACACTTTGGGGTCTTTCCCCAACTTTAGCCAACAATATTCTCTAATGTGAATTTACCTATGATAATTCACACTTTGAATTTTATATGTAAATTTATTTAGATTACTAAATAACATTTCTTAATTGTAACAAAATATAGTGTACCTGAAACAGTCGGTATGCCATTCTTGATTTAAAGCCTGTACAAACTCATCATCATCCAAAATGTTGAGACAGCCTGCACACACTGAGGCAGATGTAGTCCCTTGATCAGAGCTCTCGTCTCCTAAAACGTATCACCATAAAATATCACTTTTCAAGTAATGAAACTAATCACACAAATCACCAAAGGTCAGCGCTAGCACTAGCACGAGCCTCTCTTTGTGAGAACACAAACATTGTTCTTTAAGAGTAAACATATGACATGTCAGTTCATTTGGTAAAGACCACAATGTGGATGTCTAACTAGATTAAAAATGAAAATCTGTGTATTGGATGGAAAAGTAATTCCCAGAAATGCTACACTTGGAAAAATTGCCTGTCCAAATATCCCGCAAAATCTTGAGAATCTTCCCTATAAGATTCTCTCATTAGTCTCTCAAAGAACCTGTGACCCTGATAAAACCTAAAACGCTAATAGATAGCTAAATGGTTTTATCATAAATTCAGGAGTTGGTTCTTTTGAGAGATCTAATGGTTTGAGAGGCAAGTTTCTAACCAGGGTTTGAATTTGAGGATTAGATCATTACTTTTTTACGGACAAGGTATAACATACTGTTAAGGAACTGGAGGTTGATGATGAGTTGGCCAGAGGTACATGTCTGAAAAGTTCCTTAGTGCGAAGTGTAAATGGTAAGTTGAGAATGTGAGCTGAGGAAAGTAAAGAGGGCCTAGGAAGGCATATAAAAAAGTGAATTATTTCATATAACCGAACTTATATCTGTTTATAATAGCTTGGAGCAACTGTGATGTAATTTTTATTATAAATAAATAAAACATGTTAAAACAAAAAATGTTTTATTTATGCCCTGATGTATATTTTGATTGCAAATCAATTATCTTCAGGGGAAATTACTACAAGACTAAAATACTTTGGCCTGTTTCATTATTTTCGGAAACTGTTATTTTTGACAGACTTTCTTTCTGTTATTAAAGTGGTGGAGTTTTATCTTAATGTATTTAAATTTTGTTTTCTAATATATTGTTGATGATTTTATAAATATTTTTATAAATATATATTTATTAAATTTGACTATTTCTCTATTTCGTATAAGTTCAATGTCAAATCTTATTTTATTCAAAAGTGTTTCAACTAATCTGTTAACCATAGCATTAAACGCTGTAAATTTATGTGATTTGCAATGGTTTGAATCTAGTAGGATATACCTATCATTATTTGTATGTTTTAAATATATATTAAACTCACTGTCATTATTATTATTCCTAATCCATAAAATATCAAGAAACGGCTAACATTTATTCTGCTCTATTTCATATGTGAAGTTTATATTCCTATGGAGTATGTTAATAATTGATTAGACATTTACTATATTACATTCTTTAACATAAAAATTGCATAAATATTGTCTACATTCCTAACCCATTCTTGGAAAATACAAGAGTTTATATTTGAATTTTTTCAAACTTTTTCGTAAAGAGTTCCAGTATGAAGAAGATAAGCTACTTCTAATAGCTGTATCATCTTTCTGTTCATAATAATCATTGTTCAATGTAAAATGACTTTGTCATATAACATTTAGTTAATTCAACATATTGGTCAACTTTCTTATTATCAACATTATTTTCAATTACAATTTCTTTACAAAATAAACGCTTAAAAGTTGCTTATTGTAATCATCTTGAATTCACTGATTAAATTACAAGTAATTACTGTGTTAAGAGAATATTTATGAACATTTGTAAGAATCGTTTTATTTACAAAGCTGACACTTTACTGAAGGCAGTTGCAACAACGCAAAAGGTTGTGAAGAAAAGATTTATTATGAGTGTAGAGGGGGTTGGGTTATATAATGGAAAAGGGTTTTGGATTTAAAATGAGTGTGGTTATTTAAGATATTTTCATTTTCTGTTGTGTAATGTTTGTGTATTTAATATTTTTCTGTAATTGTCAGTTTTTTACTATGGTTTAATATGTGGAGATTATTTACGCTAGCAAGTATGTTCTTGTATTTGTGTCAAGTGTTCTGTCTGTGTTGAGTAACTGTTTTTCATGTCGATGTGTTCTTTGAAGCATGTGTTGAATGATCTACCTGTTTGGCCGATGTAGAAAGTGGGACAGTTGTTACATGTTATTTTGTATATACCGGATAGATTGTTTGTTGTTGAAACAGTTGTATGTCTTAAAGTGTTCATTGTTTTGTACAATATTTGGTGAATTTTCTGAATGTGGAAGCAATTGTGTGTGTGTGTGTGTGTGTGTGTGTGTGTGTGTGTGTGTGTGTGTGTGTGTGTGTGTTGTGGTAAGTGAGGGATAGGTATTTATTGTTTTTTGTGTGGTTTTGTTTATGTTTAATTTTCTTGAGTATGTTGTCTATAACCGTATGCTTACAGCAGTTTTGTTGGGCGATGTATTTTATTGTATTGAGTTCTTTGTCATAGTTTTTTGTTGTAAGTATATTGATTAGGCGGTGGAACATGTGGTTATATGCAGCGTGTTTGTGTTATGTATGACGGTACCAGTGGTTGTTGGTTTTCTGTATATTTTGAAATTGTTTGATCATAGTAAGTTCCAGGAAGTTTATTTTATTGTTGTCTTCTAATTCGAGGGTAAAATGTCGGGTTTTGGTGTATGGTATTGATGTAATTGTTTGATTTGTCATTTGTAGCCATTATATAATAGTAAAATGTCGTCTACATATCTATGGCAGTAAATTATTTTATGTGTATGTTTGTTGTTTTGTAGAATGTATTGTTGTTCAATGTAATGGAAGAATATTACAGCTAGGATACCTGGGATGAGGAAACCCATAAGCAGGCCATCGTTTTGTGTTTAGAATTTGTGTTAATATGCAAAGTAGTTTTGTGATATTATGAGTTTGGTGAGTGTATTGATTTCGTGGGTAAGTTTTGTAGAATTCTGTTTGTTGTGACCATTTGTGTGGTATTTGGAGTGTTTGTTCAGTGGGTATGTTGGTGTATCAGTTTTTAATGTTAAATGAACCTAATGTAGAGTTGTAGGGCATATGGAATTCTTTAATTTTGTGGATCATGTCTATATTGTTGCATATTTTACTCTGATTGTATAACGTACTTTGTCGTTGTTGCATATTTTAGAGATTCACGCATATTTGTCACATCCAAAGGATGAAAGGCCTTAACAACTGTTTATTATCCTTCATAAGAAACTTTCATTCAAACTCCTAAATGAACATAAATTGCAGTCCTGTATGTGATGAATAATTATCTCACTATATCACAATAAAAAAAGTCAACTATAAAAAAGTATTTGTTAGACTTGATTTGGTAACATAAAAAAATATATCCATTATTTTCTTTCTGTACTAAATCGATGACATCACCAATAGTAACCACATTTCCTTTTCCTAATGTTAAAGGAGTTGATTTCTAATTATTCAAAAACACAAATTTATCTTAACCAGATATATTATAATAATATTTTTAAATAGCTTTATAGAGATATGTGGTATAGCATAATGCAGTATTTCATCAACAATTAATTCACAATGTATTAAGTTTGTGAAGGGTGGCTAAGTTTTTGTTTTAATATTTAACAAAAGATTTAAGGACTATGATTTCCAAGTTTATCAATAATTTTTTTCCTTGATTAAAATTAATTTATAAGTTCAAATGTGAAAAATAATTTTGAAAGTGGTGAAAAACAGTTAACTATAACTGTGAATTTAAACACACTAAACAAAAAATAATGGTCTCTAAAAAAAAGTATCTAGGCCTATTCAGTTAGAATAGACTTGGGGTAGTATTTGAAAAATACTATCCCATTTTGTCATTTTCCTTTATATAAATACATTCCAAACAAGAAACAAGTTATTATAAAACCAACACTTTATGTTTAGTTTCTGTGTTGGAAACTAAATTTACTAGTTAAAATTTAACAAAAAAATAAACATAACTTCTATGTACCAAGACACACAAAACTCTACAAAAAGAAAATTTTGAATATAACATAGCAGCATGTTATACTACATTGCTATATAACTATTAAATTATACCTACAAATAAATGTAGGTCAAACCCTGTTATAACAAACACAAATATAACAAAATTTTCAGTATAATCAATTTTCTATCATGTTTTGTTTGGCTTGCCATATGGGGTTCCAAAAGCTCATACTTATTGGTGTATTTGAAAGGACACATAAATGACTCCCAATCTGTATCATTGTAAAGAATTTTACAGAACACTACAGTATACAGTACTTTTACAGTAATTATAAGTATCTGTAGTGTGCTGTATTTTAGTTAATCAGTTCTTAAAGGAGAATCAAGGTGTGAAAAGACAACAATTCAACGATCAAAGACAAACTTGACATAAAAAGTGGTAATTCAGACAGAAAGAAAGTAGATGTACCTAATGATTTTAGAATTACACCAAATACTTAATCTACAATTTTGAAAGACCATAAAAATCGAATATGTGGTCTTGCACACCCCCGGAAAAAATTCGCAGTGCATTACATGATTATTTAAACGAGGCAGGTTATTCATGGTTTGTTGATGTCAGGTCTATTAGAGAACATTTAATTCGAGAAATTGCTTTGGATATTGCAAAATTACTTGACTATGAAAAGTTTCAAGCAAGTGTCGGATGGCTTAATCGATTCGGTGAAACATATAGAATAAATTGTAAGGAGATTTGTAGAGAAGAATCAGCCATTCTTATCAATAAAGCTAACGAATGGAGAACTGAAACCATTCAAGACTTTATTAATGAGTATAGTCAGGAAAACAATTTTAATGCATACAAAACGCGATGTTTTGCTGTAATTGAAACGGAACCGAAAAACTAAAGCCATTAAACATTGGCCAAGTCCTTAAATCCTCATTGTTTTACAAGTTTAAACTTTCTTCCATGTACTTATTACAGAAACAATCTTGGGTGACAAAACATTTTGCGACGAATAGTTGGTACAGTTGGATAAGAAAATGAAAAAAAATTCTTTTTTTGTAGACAATTGTTCAGCTCGTACTATTCTTACCTAACTGTACTGCCATTTTACAACCACTAAATCTGGAGATCATATTATCTTTTAAGGTAACTTACAGGAATTTTTACTACAGAAAATTCTACAGAATCTCGATTTAAACACTGAAAATGAAATTAAATTAAAAAGATACCTGCAACATTATTACAAATTCATTTCGGTTGGTAAGATTCAACAATCATAAACTGCTAGAAAATACTGAATTTTTAAATTAACCTGAAAGAAAAGAATGAAGGGGGAATGAAGCACTGGTTTGTGGAATGCTGTTGCTTCTGCATCAAAAAGTTATACGAATTGTAGAATATTTGACAACTATATTGATGTGGATAACGTTTTGCTGGTAGGATATGAACCAAGTTACGAGATTTTAGAAAATGTAAAGGGAACAGGGTCAACCTTAATGTTAACCATGTGAAATTCAGATAGCAGTGAAAGTGAAGGTGAAACTACCTAAAAGAAAGTGCCATTTGGAGTAATAAATAAAAGTTTAGATAGCATTCAATCGAACCTAACTACATGATATTAAGGTTACTATTTTTCAATATTTTAATTCTATTAAACATTTTTTTAAAATCTCAGTCAAAAATAGGATTTTTTAAAAATAAACCTTAAAGTTAGGTTTATATTTTAAAAAATGTATTTTACTTGCATTAAAGTTTTTTTCACTATTCTACTTTACTCCTAAATAGTATTTACCGTATCATAAAGTTTACTCCTACACAATACTAAATTAAAAAGTGCTTTTAAAAAAACAAGAATTCTGTTTACTTTCCACCATTCTACTTAACAAAATTGCCGCCTTCTGTAAATTTTAAAAGGTGAGAATTAAATTATTTAATGAATTGCTTATTTAATACTGTAGTACAGTATTATAACAATTAGCTTATGCATCTGTTATAGTGAAATTTTAACAAAATGTTTTTGCGGTCCATTATAAAGGAATTAGACCTGGATTCATTTAGGATAGATTTAGTTTAAGAATACAATAATTTCACTAATTATTAATATTCGTTCACAATTAGTTGAAAATGAAAAAAATATTTTACTAACAAAGAACAGGTATCAAAATTGTTCTGCGTTTATTACATGTGGAAACATGATTTCAAATAACATTATTTCATCATACTAGGTCAAAATATAAGACATGATAAACTTGTACTTTTGGTGACAATTATAATGTTCAACGTAAAAGTTATAGGTTAAGATAATACTTGACAAAATAACATCGGTAGTTTTTGATTTTTCGTTTTCAATTATGTTACTCAAAAATATATTCTTAACTCAAAACAAATGTAAATAATGCTTTAAATTTAAAAAAAACACTGCAGTTATATTACAATATAACTAAACCATCCATTGAAGATAGATTTGGATATAAAAAAATTAAATATTCACTAACTGAAACACTTCAGTCAGCTTTGCCGAAACTCGTTCACCACGATTATACAAAAAGTTTTCAAATTGATTATAAAGTCCTATTAAAACCAGCTGAAATATTTTCAAAACTGTAAAAATTACAAAATTATTTTATATTATAAACAATTATATGTCAATTAATATGTAATGAACTAGCCGGACATTACAAGTGATTACATGATTTATTCAACATATTAACAACAGTATTTACAAAAGCTATGTAGTACGTAAAAATTATAAAGTACAGCATTGCAGTTCAAATGATTAACTTACGAAACTTTGATTAGATATTTCAGAAATTAACAGCTACAAATTATCTGGTGAGGAGAGATTTACTAATAGCAAATTTACTAACTGTAATATTATAGTGGGTATAGGCATAACAACATCGATAAACACAAATCCATTTTCAACGCTTGAACAAACCATGATTATAAAGTTTCCAAAATTGCCCTAAAGTTTTTACAAAATAAACTAAAACTAGTAACAGTTTTCACAACCCGAACAAATTTCAGAAATATTTAGTATCATGAACAATTTTACATAAATTGAAATCGAGATTCCCAAGGATTGCATGTGATAAAAAGACTTTATTCAACATTTTATGTCTATAATTACATTAGGTTATGCAATAAGTAAATTTTATACGAATAAATAGGTCAAAATTTTCAAATATATTCTTAAATCTGTAAGTGATAACACTTTCTAGATAATATATAATTAAAAATGTTAATACAACTGAAATTATCGTCACTTATATAAAAAAATATAACAATAGAAACTGATCTACATAAATAATTATTAGTGCCAACTTGACTAAAGGATATTTATTAACATACATTAGAATTGAAGGTTAAATGATTAATATGAGAAAGGCTGATTTCACATTTACAAAGTTGAGTTTTATTTTACATAAATTCAGAACTCTCGTGAAATGCGCAAGATCATAATAACAAGTATTTACATTCCTTTTATATAATCAACATTTCGACCATTCACAGAAACTTATTACCATTCTCCATAAAGGATTTAATTTTTGTGAATGGATGAAATATTGAATATATACGGAATGTAAATTAAACAAAAACCTATTAATACAGTATTATGCTGTTATATTATCACGAGAGCCATAAATTTATATATTACTATTAACAAGACGTCAGATGCTTTTCATTATAATTTCATAAATTTTATTTTAGCAAAATACCTATCCTAGCCAGATACTCTGTAGCTATAATTAAAATAGGTACATGATATTATTTTTTAATATAGTGTTTGTGTTTTATTAAGAAACTTTAAGCTTACATATAATCACACATAATTATATCCGGTGTTTGATAATGTTAGTTCAATTCAGTAGTTTAATGTTACCTGCTTTTAAAGTCGATATTTTTAATAATCAAGTCTATCCTATATGGATATTTTGTAAGAACATTGTAAAATAGTTATATTTTACTTCTACACATTTTTGAATCTAACTCCCTTACATAGTCCACAACTCGCTTATTCTGCACACATAAATCATATGCCTGCAACCATAAGCGATTGCTACCAGTAGCAGGTTAGTTTTGTCGAAATGATTGTCAGCAAGAAAGTTAATACTGTACACTTAATTATTCAAATAATTACTTATATTTTAGTGTAATGTAAAATTATTAGTACTCAGTTTTATAAAGAGATTTCAAGTTTGTATGATTTAAATTGTGTGTTGATGCATTTGGGTTATATTGCAGTTTTTTTTCTTAATGTTTCCCAGTCCTTAAAATCATTTGTTTCATGTTCTTGTTATATATTTTTAGTATATCTAGACCTGGGATCAACTAAGTCATAGGTTTAGAAGTCAAATTAAAATACAGTTATTACACAAATTAGTGTAGTTTGTATAAACAATATCAAGGAAAAACATGAATGTACAGAATTTGATAATTGCTACCTTGAGTTGACAACGATCTATAAACTCAATGTTATTATAAATGAATGCAATGAAGCCTACGTGAACTATGATTTAACCTTATACATGTTATATTTTATGCACCAAGTTGAAGTTTTATATCCTTTAATGTAATCTCAAACGGGATACTTTGTATCTATATTGTAAAATATATTTATATATGATGAATAGTTATTATCTGGAGTACATCCGTTCATTCTGCAGTGCATAAAATCGCAGTTCCGACGTTTCGCTAGAATCTCATCTAGCATTGACGAGGTGAACCCAACAACAGTTGAAGAGCGAGATCAACTGTTGTTGGGTTCACCTCGTCAATGCTAGATGAGATTCTAGCGAAACGTCGGAACTGCGATTTTATGCACTGCAGAATGAACGGATGTACTCCAGATAATAACTATTCATCATATTTTTCCATCCGTGAAGGAATGCGTATACTTTTTTTACTAAAAAAAAGTATCAATAATATTTGGTCAAATAGTGCCTATTTTGTTACAATAAGAAGTTGAGTTTTCAGTTAAAATTTACATTTCTGAACCGGCTCCATATTTGCACGGAACATTCCAAAACATGTCAAAAGGCTATTTACATTGATATTTTTTCGTTTTTTGTGTCGCATCATGATTTTTTATCAATTTAAAGTTGGGTAAATAATTCAGTGCGGAAATAGCAGTTGTGAATGGGCTGCCTGCCTTACATCACAAATGTAGTAACCTCACATAACACCTCTACATACTGTGCAGCATTACATTTTGGCATAGAATTTGTACCTCTGACAAAATAAAAATAAAACCATACTATAAATATCAATATAGTCTGTTCAATAACAAGACATGTTCAGGAATGTTCCATACTAATATGTAGCTGTTTTACTAATTAAATTTTACCTAACTAAACACTATACAAACTCTTCAGAATTATCAAACTCCCGCACACCTATTATTTGTTTAGCGATAGTATAGTAGCAAAATTACTCACAATAACGAAACAAACACTTACAATCACTATTCTTCGCACAAAACAGAAAATATTGCATCAAACAGTAAACACAAACCATTCCTAACACATTCCCCCCAAATAAATGAGACTTAGCACCAATTACCTAGTATAGCCAACCTTTCAAACAGTAAAATATTACTATTTTAATTTGATTCCCGTAGACAAGTAAAATTTTCAGCACGGATGTAGAAGTTGTGAATGGGCGCGGAGTGATACAAATGTTTTTTTACGTCACAGTGCTGCGCATAAGATTGTACGCATCGGCCCCGGTATGTCACGCAACCTTACATGTATAGATATTTGAGAAACAACGTTTTGGCTTAATTTTTATACATATATTTAAATATACTTATAAAGTCTCCAGTTAGGATAGATTTGGTTTTAAATTTATACATTACTGTATACCTATATTAAAATATACCTAAAAAAAGTCCAGTCAGGTTAGATTTGGTTTTCATTTTATACATTACCTAAATGGTTACATTTATACAATTAGAACCAAATCTATCCTGACTGGATACTTCATATTTTATACTTTTATTTTGTTAAATTCATTAAAATTATGCCAAAACGTAATGCTACACATTATCCAAGTGTAACGGTTAGTACATTTGTGTTGTCATGTATCCCTCCGCGAGGCAGGCAGCCTATTCACAACTGCTACATCCGTGCTGAAAATTTTACCCAACTTTAATTTAAGAAAAAATAATGTTTCTAGGCACAGAAAAAAATAATTTCAATGAAAATAGCTTTTTTACATGTTTCTGAATGTTTCATGAGAATATAGGCCCGGTTTAGCAAACTAAACAATTACCCAAACGAATTTGCAAAAACTCTACTTTACAAGAAAACTAAATCTTACTTGTAAAACCTATATTTGTTGTTTTTTTTGAAAGTTTTAGTATATCTTTGTTATAATAAACAAAACTATAAACCACAGTAAGACATAGTAAAAAAACGTTTAAATGAAAAAAGATAAGTCAATAATATGTAAACTGCCTGTAAAACATCTTGAAAATTACATATCAAGAAAATAGTATACAATGCAATTAATTTTACAAGTTTGGCTAAGTGTTACATTTACTGTCAACAGAGTTTAACAAGCACACGAGTGTGTATGTTATATGTTACATAATATAACTGAAATTTGTAAAAGTTATATAGTTTCTTCTTGAATAACAGGAAAAGAGAACATAAAATGAATCTAAAACATAGTACTAACCATTTAATGCCTGTGTGTCCATTGTCTTAAGAGTAAAACATACTGAGTTTGGCTTTCTACAAAGCCTCCATTTTTTACCACTGCTAAGGGGATTACATTTGATCAAAAACTTTTTTTTCACAATGGTACGATTTTAAAAAGGCATACTACTTGTAAAAAAATATAAATGTTTGAAAACAAATATATTTAAATAGACACAAGTTTAAAAATTACTCTTTTCAATTATTATATAAACTGTTAATGTAGTTTAATATAATCGCATTATGTTTTATCGTCATACGTGATAATATTATTTCTTAAATGCTTTTTATTTATTCTAGATTGCCTATTTTCAACTCAGTTATGCAAATTGTAATTTAAAAACTAACTGTAATAAGAAGAAAAATTTATATATTTTACATAATATTAATAATAAAAATTACATACGATTATTTACAATAACTTTTATAGTAACCATTTATTTGGAAATAACATTTACGAATATGTGGGAGTTATTATTATTTAAAATAACTAGAATTATATAACGTTGACACATACGCTTCATTTCTCCTCCTAGCTCTTAGATTTAGTCTCAAAACCAATTTCGATGTAGTACGGGAGAAAAATAAACAACTAATAATATATTACATATTTACAATGTGTGTAATTTCATGTAAAATGAATATCAACTAAGCCACTTTAATAATTGTATATCATATATACTACCAAATGCAGCATTATTAGTGCTTAAAGAATATGTACATTTGTAGAAAAAATCTTTCAGCTTCAACTACGAAGATAAATCTGTTGATCTTCACGGCATAATAAAATTGAAATTTTCTTTGCTCCCTATTCTTCATTGATCAAATTTTGCATAGGTTCTGGAACCAAAATCCGAAGTTTTTGATAAAGGCTTGACCTGAACATATTTGTAGGACGTGAATTACAATGGCAAGTCGAATTTGTAGTAGATTTTCTCCAACATTAAAGCTAGGACTACAGAATTTTAAAAGTACCGAAAATCCTGTTCGAAATGTAAGTGACCTTAATTTGTTATTAGGATATATTCCTTAAAAATTGTAAATATATTTGGAGAAAGTTAGGTAATGTTAATATATTCTTGTAATTTAAAATTATTCTCAAGTTAGTGTTGGTCTTTAAATCTACAATTATTACATTTGCCTATAATAACATCTATAATTTTAAACAGTGTTTAGATAGATCATGTCAGTGTATGCTGTGCATGTTTACCTTCTATAGATTGGTTTCATTGCAAGTTTTTTTTAAAAAAAGGAATACACATTCCTATGTTATTAGGAACTTCTTTTAATTTGTGTACTCCATTTAAAATGTTAAAAACTAGAAGTAAGTTTTTCATTGTGTGAAGATCTTGACTAAGGTGTAAGTAATTTAGGAACAAAACTCATTATTTTATCACCATTATATACAATCATTATATACAAATATAATATCTACATTCCTACCATATCTACCCGTGGAGGGGTGGAATAGTGTTTTTCCAAATTGGTAATTATTCTTGATGTCAATGAAAGTATTATTATATATATATTTTTTTGTATTCATTATGAGTTTCTGCATCAGCCGAAATTGCTAAGCGTGGCTAAATAAAACAGTTACCAGTTTTGGTAATTGTTAAAGATAAACTACAAACACCAGCCTAATACAAATTAAACTGCAACTAGTGCAACAAATTCTACATTTGGTAAACAGGTCGCAGCTTTAAACAAAGAGTCGAGTAACACAAAAAGAACACCAACTCAACATTTTAGAATCACATAGAAGAAAAAGGACACACATACACAGATATTTACCATAAGCTAGATATCTTACACATCAACAAAAAAGGACCACATCTCAACACACTAGAACAATATAAAATTTACAAAAACTCAAAGTACAAATATATTAAACAAACAAACCCAATACAAATCGCTGATACTCTTTTATACTATCGAAAACCTGCCTTTAAAATCGTCACCACTTAACCTAACAACTCCAAGCAGAAGACACTCATGAAGATCGCTACATAGCGATCGAAAACATTCTGTCTCAGTAAGTTTTTACAAAATTTATAGTTCGGATGGTCATAAACTAATATTAAAGTGGTTAGTTAATATTAAGTTTGATAAATTCTAAATAAATAATTTACATTAATTATTGTTGAAAGGAATATTTCAATCTTTATTAGTTTTTAATGGTTAAAATGCCATAATTTTAAAAAGAAAATGGTACATAGACAAACATTAGGAAAACTCAAAACATTAATAGTTCTGGTATCACAACATGGCACTCTTAATTTCACTAATGTTCACTACACACATTGATACTTGATAATGTTGAAAAAAATAAAAATTATTTCATATTATAAACAAGATATTACAGCACTAAACACATAATTTTTATAAATATTCAACAAACTAAAAAAATTCAATTCCCAAATATATGTTAATATTGTCATATGCTCACCAGGTTTTTTGTTAGTCAGCAAGAGACTTGACCAGCCAATGCATAGTGACATACTTGAGATTTTAAATGGTAAGGAGCATACCAGTGTTTTTTAACGTACATTTTGGTCTGCCACGTCTACCTTTTTTTGTTCACCACTGTGCCTAGATGTGAGAAAGGGGTTCACAGCTGACAGACCTCACAAATCCACTAGTTGGCCTTGAGCTATAATTTTTTTTATCAAATCTTTTCACTCAGTAAATATAATCACTTATATCTTGAGTTTTGGAATTTTATGAATGATTTTCCAATGTTTTTTTTTGTACTAGGTACAAATTGCAACTGTAACAATAGTTTTCATCTTTTGATATAATTAAACCCTTGTAATTAATAGTAGATAACAAACACAGTGATTACATTGCCACATGAAACTACAAATAAAACTCATAATAATAATTTTAAAAAAGTCAGTGACAACAATAGGAAAAGCTTTTCTACTGACACAAAAACAAACATCTACATATTTGAAGATATATATTGTCAGCATTGAGACTTGTATTCATAACAGTCTTTGGTGCAATGTGACTCATATCTGTATTTTTTTAATAGCCAAGAAGGTAGAAAATATTTGTGAATATGTGTAATTATGGTAGATACATACAGCACCTTGGTAAGGGGTATATTATGGCATTGTATACAGTTTTGTCTACCTGAAGTAGACCTATTTTCTATCAGGGTTATAAACAAGTGTCTACACATTATACATGAGTGAGAAAAAGGCTAAGAAAGAGTAAATGGGATTAGGTAGACCCAAGGAAATGACAAGGATCCCCTGGTGCTAGGAATATGGAAAAATTATATTACAAAATTATATGACATCAGTACATGTTAAAATATAAATATATGTATTAGTTGATTCGATCTTCATGTGAGCTACTAGTTTCTAACTAAAAACATTTATAAAAGTGTTACACTTGCCTATATTAGCACTTAATTTTTTAATTGTTGAGGACAGTCGTTTTGAGGTGTGTTCAAAAAATACCATGAATGTTTAAATTTCGCGTGTTTGGAGAGTCTGATTGTCAAAAAAAATTTTTATTGTGTTGGTATATATGCCCCTGAAGTATGACACAATTTTCAGCTGTATTCATTGTTTACTTTATCTGTGGCAGCCGCTAAGGTTAGACGTGTTTTCATGAGCTCGGCAATTTTCGATTGTTAAAAAAAATAGATCAAAGAATTTGTAATAAGTTTTGCATAAAAAATGAAATAAAGTGTAACAAAGTGTGCAAAATGTTAACAAAGGCCTATGGTGAGTCTGCTGTGAAAAAAACAAGTATTTACGAATGGTATGAGCGTTTCTAAGATGGCCACGTAGACGTTGACGATGATGAACACCCCGGACGCCCCACCACATCAACAACCGATGAAAACGTGGAAAAAGTGGAAGCAATGGTTATGAATGATCGCCGAATCACAACCAGAGAAGTCGCTGATGATTTTGGCATATCGATTGGCTCATTTTTGCGAACATTTTGGGTATGAAACGTGTGGCAGCAAAATTTGTCCCAAAATTGTTGAATTTTGAACAAAAACAGCGGCAAATGGAAGTTCCTCAGGAATCTCTAAATGAAGTCAGCGACGATGCAAAATGACTGAAACGTATTATAACAGGCAACGAAATATGGGTTTACGGATGTCATGTCGAAACAAAGGCTCAATCGTCCCAGTGTTAAGCATTCTGGCTCTCCAAGACAGAAAAAGGCTCGGCAAGTGCAGTCGAATGTCAAGGTTATGCTTTCTGTGTTCTTTGATTTTAATGGCATAGTGCATCATGAATTCTTGCCACAAGGTCAAACGATCAATAAAGTATACTATCTACAAGTTCAATGCCGTTTGCGTGAAGCAGTGCGAAGAAAACATCCGGATTTGTGGCAAAACAATTCATGGCTCACACATCGTTGCTTCTTCGTGATTTTTTGGCAAAAAATAACACTAATGATGCCCCAACCTCCATATTCGCCAGACATGGCCCCTTGTGACTTTTTCCTTTTTCCAAAAATAAAAAAACCTTAAAGGGTTGTCGTTTCACAAGCATAGATGACATTAAAATTGCACCGCCGAAAGAGCTCAAAGCTATCCCAAAGATCGAGTTCCAGAAGTGTTTTGAGAATTGGAATAAGTGCATAATATCTAGTAGGGACTACTTTGAAGGAGACAATATGGATGTAGATGAATAAATGAATATTTAAAAAAAAAAAAAAACGAAAATTCCGGGTATTTTTTGAACACACCTCGTATGTGTCCTATTGTTGACTCAGACAATTGACTTGACAATGGGACACATCTCCCGAAACGGCCGCCCTCAACAATTAAAAAAGTAAAGCTACTATAGGCAGGTGTAACATTTCTACAAGTGTTTATAGTTAAAATATATACATTTACATGTTTCTTATGAATTTTGTTGTCCATGAGTGGTCGGTATAACTCTTACGTGTAGACTTTAAAAATTAAAGACTTGGTGAAATTATAATTTATATAAATTCAAGAGTGATAATATTTTGCTTCACAAGTGGTTTCCATCAATATTTCCTGAAAGTGATGACTGCTTTGTTCAATTTAAAATGTTATGTCTATATTTAAAAAAATAATAAGTTCAGTAATTATTTCATCAATTGAAACATGTAAATTACTTCATATTCATTTAACTAAATAAAAATAAATCTTAGAATAGGGTGTCATTAATGTATTTAATTAGCATTATTAATGTAAGAATATTAAATATTTTCACCCAAGAAAATCTGCCTTTGGCATGCTCTCAGTGGGGTAGTCGTCAAGATCATATGGTACTTCGATCTCCCTAAAAAACCTCTTTAAAAAAATTAATGGGATTTGACTTATATAATAATTTTGTTGACTTTTTTATATAATAGTTTATTTCACATGCAAATGATGCCTTAATTTTACTTGTTTATTAAACATATTAATTTTTGTTTCTAGAGTGCAAGCCTGTCTGCATTTGACATTCAACACAAAACACCCCCTCAAAGGAAATTGGTAAGTTACATATGATTCTGTGTTAATCTACGTATGGTACTGTAGTGTGTTATATAGATGATGTTTTGTAATAAATAAAAAATGTATGAAATAATAAAATTGCTTTTAACAGATGCTAAATGCAATATCTTTGAAGCCTTATTAGCTGTTAAAGGTGTTTTGTTAAACCAAAATCTTAGAAAGCTGATATATCAGAATGATATTGTTGACCATACAAAGGCTAATTAAAAAACTTGGGATTGAAAAAATAAATTCTATTGAAGATTTCAGATTCACTAAATAAGAACATTCAGGCAGTCAGAAGAGAAGGGGCTTGGTAGTCCTTGTGGTTTTTGCATCTGTCTATTAGCATTAGTAGAGGGTAGGATTTTGAATCATAAATGGGATTGTTTTTATAGCTTTATAGCTGTTTTTATAGATTTTTTGATAGCTATGGGATTGTTTTTATTTCAAGTAATGGGGGGGGGGGGTTGCCTGACTGTCTTTCTTATTTTCACATGTATTTTAAGACCAATAGCTAAAACTAATCTTAAATTTAAAGGTCTAAATAATTTAATCTTGTTAATTTAAAGGACTAAAAACTAACATTTTAGGTTAACGAACTAATTACAGACTACTTGAGGCTAATACAAATAACCTTATTAGTATAAGATTACAGAAAATGATTTATGACTAATGAACATCTTAAATTTAGTCTCAAGCTGTAGTACATCTTAAGATGTAGTCATCAAGAAGTACATCTTAGACAAGTTATGGGTAGGGGAAAATTGTTTGTTGGTCTAAAGCAGCGGTCAGCAACTACGGCCTGCAGGCCGCGTGCGGCCCATGAAATGATTTACCACTTGAGGTTTTTTGAATTCTGACCGGTCCAGATAGCTCAGGTTTATGGCTTAGAATACAAATAGGTTGCTCAATAGCTAGAACCATTACACTAGCCACAACAATAAATGCCTAATAATAAATTACAGGTGGAAAGTAGTGTCTGCGATGTGCATGCAAGCAAGTTCACCTCTATGGCAATTATTTTATTTTAGTAAAATTTTGTTAATTTTTAAATGAACATCTTTTATTTCATTATTTCAGCACTTGAAAACATTATTAATGAAATTTGTATGAGTTAGGTTAAAAGATTGTCAAATTTGTTATCAGGAAGTAAGTATGCGAAGTATGTGCAAAATAATTATACTTGGCCATGTAGATATTCATCAGGAATAGAGGGGAAATAATAAATTTTGAAAGTGATGCCTCAATAATTAAAAATGAACTGATTAAATAACCTCACTGTCAAGACCTCACATTTTATAAAACTATCTTTTTTATACATAGCGCTTTGTTATACTACATTACAATATAGCTACTAAGAGTTCAGACTGAATAGATTTTGTTATTAAAAAAATCAAAATATAGTTTCCTAATGTAAGCTGGTTGACAAGCGAATCTTCTATCTTAGTGTATGTTATTACATTATAGCACAAAAGATGAACAGCCCATGCATTAAGAAGCTAAATCAATGCAAAATTAGTTTTTTTTTAAACTCAAACTAATCCTAATCAAATGTAAGGTTAAATTTGTTTTTTCAAAATTTTTAGTTTTTGGTTTATTAAGACAAGGTTTTGTTATTGTCTTTCCAGCTTTTTAATTGGCCAGTTAAAATTTTGTATTGGAATATCAACGGTGTAAGATTGATATAAACTCCAAATTTCTTTGTTTGTGCAGCACAGATAAGTCCAAACATGCTTATTCTACTAAATGCATCTTTACCTATCTTCTTGAACAGAATAAAAAAGAAGCATATTTATAGGTTAGATAATGACATTCACTGAAAAAATGTCATGAAATTTCTCAGTTAAAAAAAATTATGAGTGGTAAACATGAGAGGTTTTGAAAAATACCCAAGAAGAAAGTTTGTCTCAATCAAATTAAGGCCTATTACTTAAAACCCAGATTACAACTTGCAGTTTATGTGTTGTACATCTTAAGGTTTTTCTATAATTACATTTTTGGTCTTAACTTGGCAAAAAATTACCCAGATTACAAACTAACCTGAAGGTCATATTTCTTGAAATGTCACAGCATTTTTACCTGTTATGTACAAGAATTCTTAAAAACTTGAAAAATACACCATAAGCATAAAACATATTGTATTATATACCATTGTTTTCATTTATGAACAATAATACAATAAAATAATATTTGGCACAAACTTTTATCAAAAGTTCTTTTTTGCATTTGTACAGTGGCGGACTTCCCATTAGGCACACTAGGCACGTGCCTATGGGCGCAGCCTCGAGGGGGCGGCAGGCCGCAGCCGTTTTTTTTGTACCTATGAGTTTTAGTGATCTAGATATTTATTACAATAGTTGTAGTACCTAGTTAAATTTGGTGAATGTCATAATGTGAACCTCAGTTAAATCAGTGGCGGATCCAGCAGGGGGAGCGACCCTCTTAGAATAGAAAACTTCCTTTTATTTTATTATTTTTTAATTTTATCGATGGAACCAAAATAAATTTTTAAATTTATTTTTATAAAAATAGTCTTTAAATAATATCTTATCTTGGAATTTTTTAAAATCAATTGAAAATATCACCAAAAATGTTTAAAAATATATACTTGTGTAATGTCTGAGTGTGCATGTGTGACGTCGCATGTGTATGTATATATGTGTATGTGTATTATACGCGCTTCGAGCTGCGCTCGACGGAAAATTTAAAAATTCCATAGTACATGCTATCGGATGTTTTAGGTATCTCCAAATAAGGAGATAATGAAAAACATCCGATGCCATGTACCGTTAAATGCGTATCTCGTGGCCTTGAATGCAAGGCATACTAGGGCCACGTACTGCCTCCCACGCGACCTCTCCCCAAATTTTCTACCGAGAAAGGTTTCAAAAAATAAGTAAAACTCCTCAAAGTATTGATACGTTCATTGAGAGAGTCAACCGACTCTATGATTCTCTTGTAAAGTATATGGACTCTCTTCATGGTATGTTTGATCTATATGAAAAGAAGGCAATGGATCGATGTAAATGGTGTGAGAGTGATTATGACACTTCTCATAAACGTTTGCCCAAGAGAAAATTTCGTCCAGATGAAGGGAGTGGAGAAGAAGTTGTCCTTACAGGGAGAGACAAGTTTAAAATGGAAACCTTTTATGTTATTATTGACAGACTTAAAAGTGAACTAATAAAAAGAAAAGAAGCATATTCTATTATAGCTGACAGATTTTCTGACCTTTCAAACAGAGAACCAAGAGACATTATAGAGCATGCAGCAAAACTGCAAAACCTTTACAGTAGTGATCTGGAGTCATCCTTTGGAAGTGAGTGTGTACATTTTTCAAACTTGATCAAGTTCAATAATTTGACATGCACACCTCTTTCTATGAGCAAGTTTCTCAGAGAAGACAACATGCAGGATACATTTCCTAACGTAGATATAGCTTTGAGAATGTATTTGTGTACTGCGGTTAGCAACTGCTGTGCAGAAAGATCATTTTCATCCCTGAAGAGAATCAAGTCATATCTACGTTCTACCCCTCAAAGAAGACAAATTGAATTCTCTTGTATTTCTCAACATTGAAGCTGATTTCCTTAACGCCAATGACTTTTCTTTTGAACAATTAATAGAAGAATTTTCTAATAACAAAGCAAGGCGTAAACGTTTAATGTAAGAATAAATGTTTTAATCATACTTAGGCTACAAATTTTGTTTCTGCAATATTTATATAAATATTAAACCTCAAACCACCATATTCCACTTAGAAAGTATATTAAGTCTAGTTTTTACACAACGTTTTCATTATAAACTATTATCCAAAAAAGTAAAAATATACGTTAATTGCTCTTGTTAATACTAAGAGGCTGAAAATATTACTTCTTAATCTTGTGTGTAATAAATAACACTTTCTAATCTCAAAAGTTTCCTTATTTTCAATTGTCTTCACCAACAAATATGAAAGTGAAGTAATGTATGTATATTTTCAAAATATATTTCATTAAAATATAGTGCCCAATATATAGTATATTATTATACATTATTATTTAATATGTACTTTACGTTTATTAATATTGCATTAGGACAGTAAACTATGGTCGGCACGGTAATCGGTAATTAATTTAAACGTAAAATGCATTATTGCATGAATACAAACATATTTTTTAATCTCTAAGCACATCATTATTAAAAGTTAATAATTTTTTTATTATGCATTTCTTTCAACAGGAATGAAAACTGATTCGTATGGTGAAAAATTAAAAGCATTATATTACGTTGGGACGTTTCCAATAAATTCGCGAACGGGGCGCAAAGGGTCGCAATTGTGCCTAGGGACGGTACCATGGCAAAGTCCGTCACTGCATTTGCATTGATAAAAAATGTCTCTTCAGTTTAGCTATGTCTACACTAAAGTGAAACAAGGGAAAATTAATTAGTTCAGGTTGCCCAATAATTGATCCTGAAGTATAGACAAAAGGATACATTTTTAATATTCATCGAATAAAATGTTCATGATTCGCTAGTATAATAAAGTTGTCATTTACAAATTGCAATCAAACTAAAATGGTGAATTTTACTGTCATATATGGAACAGTTTGCAAGGAAATATTTGTTACTAAAACCATGGTACAGGCCAAAATCCATTATAACGAAATCGTCGGTACTGAGAAAACCTTTTTGTTATATGAAGCGTAGGCTAATTGTTACAATACAGTTCTACAATGCATTAAATAATTTCATTCCTGTCTTTTAAAATTTATAGAAGTTATTATTGATTAAATAGAATGGTTGAAAATGAACTGAATTCATATTCTTTAACATCAGTTTTTAATTTTGTTTTCTTTAGGAGTAAACTTAGATATGGTAGATACTATTCTGTAGTAAAGTACAGATTAATGAAAAAAACATAAAAATTATAATCAATTATTTTCTAATTTAAAATATGAACTTAACTTGAAGGTTTATTTTTAAAAAGTCTTATTTTTGACTGCAATATTTTTGTCTAGTTTTTGTCAATTAAAATAAATTGTTTAGTGATTAAAAATTGGAAAAATAGTAACCGGAACTTGATCTAAAGGAAGGATTGTTATCTAAACTTATTTATTTCCACAAATGACACGTTTTTCAGAAGTTTGTTTAACAACAATTTGTTACACTGCTACTGAATTGTAGACGAATGACATAGAAGTTGATGCTGTTCCCTTTACATTTTCCACAATTTTGTTGTCACTCATTTCATATCTTACCAGAAAACATTATCTACATTAATACAGTAGTCAGATGTTCCAAATTCGCTCACCTGTTTGATGCAGAAACAATAGCATTCCACAAATCAGTGCTTTCTTACCCCCCCCCCCCCCACACACACACATTCTTCAATTTCAGGTTCTTGTTTGGTTAATTAAAAAATTTTGATTTTTGGCTGGAATATACGATTCTTGAGTCATTTACCAATCATCATGAAGACATTATCATTTCCCAGACATCTTTTAAGTTAATTTTATTGTCGGTGTTTAAATCTAGAATCAGTAGAATTTTCTGAAGTAAAAGTATCCTAAAACCTCAACAGATCAATAATTGTGTCTACTAAATTAAGAATATTCCTTTTTTCTTCTTGTACAACTTCATCAACCATTCATTGATAAAAGGTTTTGTAATCAAAGCACACTTTTTTTGCTATAGTTACATAGAAGAAAGTTTAAGTTTGTAAAACAATAAGGATTTAAGGACTTTCCAATAATTAATGGCTTTAGTTTTTCAGTTCCATTTCTATTACAGTAAAATAGCGCTAAAACACAAAGTTTAGATTTCTTCCCACCTTTGTATGGACCCTTTAGTAGCTAACATATGATTCAGTAGCAGTTGATGAAATATACTAGTTTCAATGGCATTAAAAACGTTTCTCTAGCTGTACTCTATGATAACATTTTAAATGTTTTCTGTTCACTATTCGTTATCTTTATTCCTAAGAATGGCTGATTATTCTCCACAAATAGCCTTACAAGTTATTCCATATCTTTTGCAGAACCAATTTTTTAGATACTTTGACATTTTTATTACTTTATTAATTAGTTTATACCAAGTACTTTTTTTACAATGTACAAATTGTGTTCTTCAATTCAAGCTACTCACACAGTCTTTACTTCTTTCTATAATTTTAAATATTTCTATACATGTATTGAGGGGAGGATACTGTCATATGAGGGACAGAGTCAAAACTTCTTCTCTATTTATGAAGTTATAAAGAATCTCAAAAAAGTATATATTTGTAATTATAGGCTTTTAGTGTTTAGATGTTATTATACAATATCAAGAGCACAATGGTACAATATATTACAATGAATATATTGAAAAGAACCTCAATACGGAATAAAAAAAATCAAAAATAACAAATAATACAAGTTACTTAAGATTAAAACCTTATGTACATTTCAATGACCATGTTATTAGGGTCTTATTACAAAATTACAATCTAGCAAACTAGAAGTTAGAAACTAGAGTAACCTTCTTGTAACTTCTTGTTTACTAGATTGTAATTTTGTAATTAGACGCTCTGATGATAATGACATGGCCATCAAAACGTACATAAGCGTTTAATCTTAAATATGTAATATTTGTTAGTTTTGATTATTTTTGTGATATTTTGGTTCTTTCCAATATTTTCAGTTGAGTTGTTATATATTAAATTTACATGGAATCTTTCTTTAACATTGTAATCATGGTAGATCTCTTTTTAAAAATAGGCTTAAAGCTGAAAATAAATACAGTGTGAAAATAAATACATAAAATACAATCTGTTAAAAAAGTTCGTTGTGGGTAGTGGCATCAGTTTGCTGTTTACATTATTTGCCTAAATGTTTACTCGCCCCACATAACTGGTGTAGAAAGTGCCACATGCTGCTGCAGTCTATGTATGTGTCTATATTGGTTAATCCTTTGTCAGTTTGCTGTTTACATTATTTGCCTAAATGTTTACTCGTCCGACATAACTGATGTAGAAAGTGCCACATGCTGCTGTAGTCTATATATGTGTCTATATTGGTTAATCCTTTGTCAGTTTGCTGTTTACATTATTTGCCTAAATTTTATTCGCCCCACATAACTGATGTAGAAAGTGCCACATGCTGCTGCAGTCTATGTATGTGTCTATATTGGTTAATCCTTTGTCAGTTTGCTGTTTACATTATTTGCCTAAATGTTTACTCGTCCGACATAACTGATGTAGAAAGTACCACATGCTGCTGCAGTCTATATTTGTGTCTATATTGGCTAATCCTTTGTCAGTTTGCTGTTTACATTATTTTCCTAAATTTTACTCGCCCCACATAACTGATGTAGAAAGTGCCACATGCTGCTGTAGTCTTTATATGTGTCTATATTGGTTAATCCTTTGTCAGTTTGAATAATTAAGAATTAAAATATAAAAAGTTTAAGCTGTAATTTCAATGCTACAACGGAGGGACTTTTGAACACTCTGTACTTGAAAATGATAAAGATTTTGTGAGGAAGTGTTGTTCATTATGTTTCAGAAATCAATACCTAAAGCTCAGTATGGAGGAAGGCATACAGTTACAATGTTACCTGGAGGAGGGATTGGCCCTGAATTGATGGGATATGTTAAAGAAATATTCAGGTATCTGAAAATAAACGGGATTCATTTAAACAATCTAGATAAAATATTTAGTGTCTTTTTTGGTTTTTATTAGATTTATTTCAGATGTAAACAGTGTCCTAAAACACTACAAATATTTAATATTTAATAAACTAACACAATTTTCTCAAAATTATACAAAATTTCAAACTTTTATAGATATATAGTACAATATTTTAATCAATTTATGTATACAATGGTGAATTAGGGTTAGACCCTTCATCATTACAATTGTCTAAAAGGATAAATCTTGTAGATCAACATTTGTGATATATTGGCAACTAAATTGTAGGAAATGATATCTTATACATAATTCAGTTTTCATATAGTGAAAAATCCTGGAATCATATATCATATGCACTTTTCCAATGTATAAATATAAATCAAATACTTACTACAATGATATAACAAGAACATGTTTATTTAGGTTACATTATAAAATTCATTGGCGGTTTTAATCCTAACAATAATAAATTGTTGGTGTAAAAAATTAATGAAATATGTAAAAAGTAGAATATATAAATTATTAATGTATAACATTTATTATTCTTCATTTATCAAATTGGGTGTAGTAGCTCTCCAGGTTGATTCATTTAGTGATTTTGATTATTTCATGGTTATGTAAATCATCAATATAATCAATGAGTTCTTTTATATATTAGTTTTGTTTGACCCATTTGTGATTCCCCTCATTGTATCTTTCTCTTAGATATTCTAGTCAAGCAAAAAAAAAAAAATGTGCTCTACTCACACATGAATATAGTAACACATTTTACACGCATTTTCTTGTACTTACTTTGCCAATTAATAATTCTATCTTAACCCCAAATTTCTTTTTTATTATGTGTCCTTCTAGATATAGAAATTCATGCAAATTTTTTATATTGCAGTTAGGTTTGGATTAAAATCCTACACAATTGATAAGGCGGTAAAGAAAGTGGCCTTTTGAAAATCGATCAATGATGACAGCATTTTTAAAATCATTTTTGCAAGTTGTGTTGTTCTTTAAATCATTTAATGATAAGAAATGTTATCATAAGTATTACTGTAAAATAAATTACTTTTCAAAATATTTAGAATCAGTAACTAACTATTCATAGATTTTGTTAGATTACATTAGCTCTTATGATTCACAGTTTCTATTGTTAAAATTTTTTTCCAATTCAATTTTTTAGTTTGTAAGAGTAAATACAGTTGTTATAGATTGTTATATTTGTTTCTGCTTCTGTAAGTTTGGTGGATCTAATTAAGTTTTTTCATTAGGTATTCTTTATAGTACTTTGTTATCTTCTGGATTGCAAATAAAATAAATATGTGTAAAATCAGCTTGATAAAATCTAATTAATCTATGTTGTTTAGGATAATGACAGAACACAGACCAATTCATGTTCTTACAAATAGTCTGAGTTTCGATTTTCTATCCGAAAACCCATTTTAAGATCTAAAAATTTAATAATCTAATATTAAATCATAGCTTACGGTTTATAAAATCCATAACAATACTTTTAAAACAATTAAAAATCAAACATTTCACTACTCTTAATAAATATTCACATTTACAAGTGATAAAAATTTGACTAGTGTTACAATTCGACTTGTAAATTTGAATATTTATTAATAGTAGGGTAATGTTTGATTTTAATTATTTTAAAAATATGGTTAATCATTTTGTAAACTGTAAGCTATGGTTTAATATTTGATTAATGAGTTTTAGCTCTTGAAAAGGATTTTCGGATAGAAAATCGAAACATAGAGTATTTGTAAAAACATGAATTGGTCTGTGGTCTGTCATTCACCCTAAACAACATTGAATAGTTATTAACTTACATTAAATAAAGTAAAGTTAATTAATCTAATCAGAATACCTTATACTGTGTTATGGCCTGTTTCTTATAATTCCTAAACAAACCTCTTAAATGAATTGAATCCTTATCAGTAATGGTATAGATTAACAGTAAATTTATCACTTTATCAGTAGGTCCCACAATTTGCATTAGTCTTCAATATATCGTTTTTTCCCACTATTAACAATTTTTTTATAGTTTTTGAATACTAAGCCAAAGACTATAAAAATAGAGAATAGATACAAGTATTAATAGGATGCTACTTTTGTAAGATGGGAAACAAAAGTTTAGGACTGCTCAACATATTGGTGGCTATGAAAAATTGTCCATTTGTCATAAAAATATTGTGCATTATTCTTACTATTCATTTAATATGGCTTTTATGAATCAGCGCAACAGAAAGTAAACATGTCGGCTTTCTTTCCCACCGGTTGGATTTGATCCGTGCTTACAGTGAACTGCACTGCTAAGTTCCTTTTGAAAGAGATATTTACAAATATTGTCAGAATAAGCATAAAACTGCCTAATATAATTAGATGTAAATAATTTATGTAATAAATAAAATGCAACACTTCTAGAAAGATCCAACCTGATAGGATATGCTTATGATAGTTTGCTATGTCGAAGTCAGGGGCCTTCAGAACTTGAGTGTTCTGAAAGTATTAATTTATGAAGATTTCAACTGTATTGTAACCAAGGAAGAAGTATCAGGTAAAACCAAAACTTGAGTCAGGTGCTACAAAGTTGCAAGAGATGAGAATTGAGATATCTGTCTTGGAAGATGTTATAGGCTACAACATAATTTGCTTTAGTGATATTTAAAGTCATAATGAGAGTGGTTAACAGAGAGCATGTATTTAAATTTCACTATTTTTGAAAAAAACCTTATATATAGCTGAGTTAGAAACAATTTATATCTATTAAGTTAATTAGAGCTTAGCTAGTGAGAACAATTCACAATTGTAAAAATTAAAACTGTTTTCTCTAAATCTCACTACACATTAGCTTATTAAAATACAGTAGTTTATTAAAACAGACTAGTTTCGACGGTGATTTTGTCTTCATTAGTCCTTGGCTACTACTAACACTAACACACCATTCAAGTGATTAAAAGTTAGTATATTGATAATACAAGAAATAATAATGTAAAATAATTAATTCTCCTGAGTAAAGAGTTTATAAAAACTAACGGTAAAAATTAAAACTGTTTACTCTGTATCTAACTATACATTATTTTATAAAAACACGCTAGTTTTGACGACAATGTCACCTTCATCAGTGATTGGCATTAGTAGTAACTAACTGCTGATGTAGATGACATCGTCATTGGAACTAGTCTATTTTAATAAACTAATGTTTAGTGAGATTTAGAGTGAACTGTTTTAATTTTTACCATTGTGAATTAATACCAATCTAAAGATCTATGGAAAGATCTTAGATTTAATTTAAGAAACTGAAAGTATTTAACCTGTACGGATGTTGGCTTAGACCCAGTAACATTATCAGTAAGACAATTATGTTTCTTCCTGAACAAAATTATGTTCTTTGTGAACTAGGTTCATTGTCAACCTTGTAAATTGACAAAATTTAGTGCTTAGGCCCCTTAGCACTCCCTTATTAAAAAAAGGCAGTGGCTAATTGTTTTTAATCTCAACAGCATATGTTTTCAGAATATGTGATTCAAACTGAGCTAACTGTTTCTGTTGCTCAAACTTGAGTTTTTTACAGTCTTGATGAGTTGAATTGATAATTTTTAGGTAAAAGATTTCATTTCTTGACAAGATGAGAACCGTTATCAAACCAATACGAATTGAAGTAACAGACAGTTATATGATGCTAATGACATTAAATTGAATTGTGGCACCTGATTCATCTTTCAAAGAATCACAAAATAATATTTACAATACCTGTAAGAAAATTTACAAATACATCAAGAATGCACTGTTTCGAGCACTCAAACAAAAATTCATAATTGAGAGATTTAACAATACCATTATACTTAAGATTTCATAACAACTCTTGCACATTTTTTAAGATGAAACTAAAAGAGCCTACAACTCAGACAGATAAAATTAATGCTGAACCTGATAAATTATCAATAACAAGTGTTTGGAGAAAGTACTTTGAATGGTTATAACAGTATCCCACTAGTGACATCCCTAAATGAAACAAAAGAGACTATCATTGTTAATAATTTGAACAATTAACCTATGGGATTGAATAAAAAAATACAACCAGGAGGGGGAAAAATGTGAAGAGGCTCTTGAAAAAATTGGAGGAAGAACAGTCATTATTCAGATGATATCTTATTTGTGTAAGTCTGTAATGTTTTAATTTTTAATATACTAAAATTATTTTGTTTTAATAAATGATTTTTTTTTAAATACACTTGTTAATAACTCTGGTTTAGAATATTAAACACTATTTTGTGTTTTTTCAATGGTAACAATTTAATAAAAATGTTTAGGTTGAACTGAATCAGGTTAAGTGTTTATCTCATTATTGTTAGTTGTTATCTTATACAGTATATTCTTATAGGTATGGTGGAGTTCCAGTTGATTTTGAAGTAGTGCAAATAGATCCGAAAAGTGACAGCAATGACGACTTAGAATATGCCATCACTTCAATCAAAAGAAATGGAGTTGCTATTAAAGGCTTGTATTTATTTTCCAAATAAAACCTTTAAATCAATATTTTAGTAGCATTATAACGTACAGTGCTCAAATTTGGAAGAATATTATTATATTTTTAATATTGCCTTATTTTCATTCCTTTTACCTCTTGTGAGGAAGGATGAGTCTTTGCTGACAGTCCATTAATATTGGTTAAATACAAAAATCTTTGAATTACTTTTAAACAATGTATGTTCGAAACATCATAATGCTTTAAATTTGTCTCTGCTGTGTTATGATTATGTTATAAACAAAAGCCTTTTTTCTCCACTACCATTGTCAACATTATTGATAAGGGGAGACAGGGGCAAGATGACAATGTTACAAATTTTTGTTATTTATTCATTTATTTTTAAGGATAGTAAAATTAATTGAACATGAATTGTTAGATCAATCCTTTGTGGTATTAAATTTATTACCATTTAATTTTTCAAATAAAAAAAATTAAGGATAATTTTATTTTTTTCATAACCTTTGTTAATGACAACACTGAAAAAGGTTTAACATATTTTATCTTTTGAATTAGTTACATGGTATATATATATATATATATATATATATATATATATATATATATATATATATATATATATGATATAGTGCTGTATGTGATTTGTATAAATATTGATTTGAAACTAGATATTAATGGTCTGTCAGAAGGAAGGTAAATGGAGTTGTTAAAAATGGCAGAAGTTAGTGGGAAGGTAAAAAGAGTTTTATCTGATGTTGAGGTAAGGAGGCGCTGTAGATTTGGTGTACCACTGGTATGATAACTCCCATCTCCTCAATTCTGAAGGGTTGCAATCAGGAGGAAGGGCCTTAATTATTTTGGTGGTATAACAATAATTTAAAGATATGATGTGACTAGCAGCGTGTCTAGCGGTTGGCCTGTCTATGTTCATATTTCGAACGTCATGTCTGTGGCTATTCATTCTGATGCTCAGACCATCCGTGGTATGGCCTGTGTACTGTGCTGGGCAAAATTTACATTGCAATTGGTATATTACATTTTTGGATGTATAAGTATGATGTCCCTGAATCTTGAAGTCCACATTGGTTGCTAGGCTATGGAAACTATTTGTTGGGATGTGTATTGGACATGTCTTGCATCTAGGTCTATTGCAGGGAAAGGAGCCATGAGGTAGTTTTTCAGTACATGGATTTGGTAGTTTTGGATGTACTAAAATATTTTTCAAATTAAAAGGTTGTCTGAACCAAATATGTGGTAGATTTGAGAAAAGATCGTTGGTGTGGGTAGAAGCTTGAAGAATCTTGAAGCCATCCTTTAATATTTTGTTCAGCTTCTATAGGCAAGGATGGTAATCTGTAACTAAAGACAGTTTGTTGTCTTCCATAGGTGGTTTAGGTTCATCAGATGATTGAGCTTAACGGATTTGATCCTCAACAAGTTGTTTAGGATATCCTCTTTTTTGGGATAGAAAAACATATATAATGAAAAATATAACCTGAAAAACATACATATTCATATACAATATCAAGAGCACATTGGTACAATATATTACAATAAAAATATTGGTAAAAACCCCAATACCACAAAAATAACTAATATTACAATATACCTAAGATTAAACACTTATGGAGATTTTGATGACCATATCAACATCGGGGCTCTATTACAAAATTACAATCCAGAATACAATAATTTACAAGGTAAAATTGTCTTTAAATAAATAGGGAAACAATAAGGAAACGTAAACAGTATTAAAAATGGTGCACTTTGCTGCCAGTGGAAATATGGAAGCATAACAGATGATAAGATTTTAAAGTTCATTTTCAATATTGGTAATGTTAAAGAATACAAAACAACTTAGCTGCAATTTGAGTCTCAGATATTGGCAGTATTATTTTTATCATTTGGAATTGCCAATAAGGAGCAAGTAAATGTCACTAATTAACTTTAAATATAAATAGATATTCTTTGAATTCATAATTTATTTCTACTCTTTTATAAAAGTACACATTTGCTATTTTAAAATTTTTAGATCTTTGTGCGAAATTTTCTGTTTATTGTTTAAAAGTTGAATTCATAGATTAAACTTAACTAATTTTAAAAATACTTAACCAAGTGAATACCTAATTGCTTACTTGCTGATGCGTTTCAAAACATTCATTGCTTTTACGAAGCTAACCCTCTACAGCTGTGACGTCAGCTAACCCCTAACCCTGTGCGTCAGCAAGTAAGCAGTTACGTATTCACTTAGTCAAGTACTTTAAAATTAGTTTAATCAGTCAATTCAAGATTATTACATCAAGCAAGATTAAACTATAATTAAAAGACACTTGAGTAGAGACTTTGCTTAGTAAAACGAACGATGGTTTTGAAACGTGTCAGCAAGTAAGCCCTTACGTATTCACTTAGTTAAGTATGTTTTAATTATAGTTTAATGACTTTTGTGAGGTAAATAGAACGGCCCATTGCTTTCCCCACATTGTAATTAATTGCACACCTAGGCTCGATTATATTGTTTTTCTTCCTGTTAATTTGATATCTATGTTCAAATGAATTTGATGGATCTATTACGAAGTAGCAAAACAATGTATCTTGAACAAAATAAACAACACACCAAACTGAATCCTTCTGTCACTCATAGCAAAAACGACCAAGCACTTCATTCTAATATTGATCTTCCACTAATCAACTAAATTTGTATATTACACTACTTACAGACAATACTCGTATAATATCTATTAGAATATTTTAAGAATTACACAAGTCATACCACTTAACCCTTTTAAGACCATTCCATTTTGTCAAATAACATGTGAGAAACACCACGCCATTTTCCCGGTTTTTATAGTACTTCTTTTATTGTCGTGTATATTTCATATAAATACAGATAAAAATCTGATTTTTGGGATATTTTTTTCATAATTACCTAGGTTCATAAATATTGGTGTTATAAATAATTCATTTATGAAGATTTCTATGCATAGAGTCAATAAGTCCTACTTACCATCATAAGTTTTCTTGATTTTCTAGGTTTCCAAGCATATAAAATCTTCAGGAAAAATCTTGTCGCCTTGAAACTCTTACACATTAATCACTAAGATGCTATGAACATATGCTGTGAATTTCAGTTGTTTACACAGATAAAAATCATACTTTAAAAAATTTTATTCTATATTCGCTACTACCATGAGTCTGAATATAGCTATCCCTTCATTGTTCAATATTTCTACTATAACTTTATTTCATTGTTCAATATCTCAACTAAAACTTTGTTTACAGTCTGTCTTTTAATCTATATTACTTCCTAAATGCTATAATTATCATAAATAGAAAAAGAACAATTTTGTTCTACATAGAGTAAGCTTCCGTTTAGTAATAATTCTGTTATGATCTGTTAATTTTACGGAGAACTACAACGGATTGAAATTCCGTTGAATCTTTGAATTCCGTTCTTTCTCTATTGAAGATTAGAAGGCCGATATATCACACATGGTCTTAAAAGAGACAAAGAAAGCCAGAAACCTCACTAGTAATTGGAAGTTGTGTTCTGTTAGGTCTTCACAATTTTAGCTCTTGAATGTTCCTCAGTGGCTTAAACTTGTTAAAAGTAGCATCCAGTCACATTTGCTTCATTTTCGTAGTGCTATCTCGTTTGTGTTGTCCTACAGCAGAACCTCAATATAACAGCCTCTATCAAACTGGACATTGCTTATAATGGACTGTGTTTTGAAATAAATTATGCCATATACGAAACATGTAAACAGAGACTGCACAGATTGCACCAGGCATGGTGCCTAAACATATGATGACACATTTGCCTGTAACTCATGTCAAATGATAGGAAGATATAAAAAAATGATCTCTTGATAATTTAAAAAAAATGATCATCCTAAAAATTATGCAGTAGAACTTTAAGTAGTATATGTATAGTATAGAAATATTTCTATTATAATACTAATTTATCTAGTGTTTATAACTGTTTGAGGAAAAAAACATTTAAAAACTCATGTATTATGCTTTTGTACTAGCATAAAACACTACGCTTATTTCTTCAAAACCAGCTCAAATTATGCAATTGAAGTGTAAATGGTATACACATATTAGAAATTTGTATAATACCAACTTATTAAGAGTCCACAAATGTTCTATAAAATAATACCCGCCCTACTCAAAAGGTCACTACTTAACCTTCGAGAGGGCGCATAGAGTTTCAAATGGGAGTTGGCGCTCTGGGAGGTTTATTCCGCACAAAAACCCTTTACAATTTAAACAATTTTCAACTATATATTTGGGTAACTTCACAATTAAATTCTATATAAATACATTGTAAACAATTTCAGAAATCATTATTGTACAATTTTAAATTTTTAAACTTTATATTTCTACAAATATTTTGAATTGTTAGAACATGTAAGCAATGCATACTAGACCACTCTTTTCACTACGGGAGAGTCGTTTGCAGATTATTTTTTGTAATTAAATTATTCAACGTCTAAACATAACAAATATTTTATCGTGATAGTAGGCCCTACATATAAGAATTTGAAATTATTTATAACAATTAGTGAAAATAAGGAATGTTTTAGTTCAGATATATAACCCTAAAAATTAGTGGATGAAAAAAATATTGGCTTTATAACACAACAGGTTCTAGTGTAAAATAAAACTAGCAGAATCTTACAGTTTTTGTTGAAAAAACAACTCATAATTAATTGTTCTTTCCAAGCGCACTAGTTGTGTGTGTATATGACCCTACACAAGAAATATGTTTCTTCTTGCTGGGGTCCGTTGCTTTACTGGTTTAGTATACCACAGAATTTTTTGGTTTGAACGTGAAAAATGCTTCTTTACTATTGTCAAACTGCATTGTAACAGCTACCTGGCGGATTTTTATGTAAGATTTTATCCATAACGTCAATATCTAACAACATTTCAAAAAATTTGTCATTTTTGTCATTTGCAGATTCACCTATTATGTCTTCATTTGTTTCAATTTCAGTTTCATTGGCTTCTTCACCATCAGGCACAGAGACTCGTTTTCATCAGAATGATCATAGAGCTGTCTAACATAATTTCCGGTAGGCCGTATTTCTTGAATTTCATTTTTTTGCAACACCACATAGGATTTTACAATTCTCTCCTCTTCAAATGGAACAACAGTAAAATGTGAAATTTATATACTAAAAAAACACACAACACTAAAATAATAATATCAACAAAAACCGTAATAATTTAACTCCACAAAGTCTTTTGTAATGTAAATAGCCGCATAAGGAACTCTGCACAAATAACTTACACGAAAGGGCGCTTATGGACAAAACCTGCACAATCTAACCGTGCGTGAAAAATATTACATTCATACTAGAGCTATGAGGAAAAAATAAACAAAAATAGGTTGGGCCGTTTCCTAGATAGCAGGGTGTGGATTAATGAGCCAGAAATAAACTTTTGACAACTGGAAAAACATTTTCTCAACAAATAATGATACATGCGAAGAAAAACTCCGCATGCGCCCTCTTGATGGTTTAAACATAACTTCTGTTTATTAGATCTGTCTAAATGCACAGTCTAAAGATTTCCTTACTAAAAAAAAAATATTTTTTTGGCACTGTTGTTAAATTGTACCTGGCAGTAGCCACAGTAAATGTGTTACCTAATTTTTAATTACTGTAAATAAAACAACTTTTTACTTAGATCATTTCTTTTTATTTACCTATTGCAGCTTTTCTCCATTTTTTTGAATTTTAACCTCTTTATGAAAACCTTTTGCTTTATAACATAGTTTCATTAAAATGGAAAACATCTTACCCCAATTTGTTTGTTATAAATGAGACCAACTGTACTTTCAAATTTAAAATATAGTGGTATAAAATTTGTAATAAATTATTTACTGTTTTAGTTTTTTTTAATAGTTACCTTTTTTCAATTTAGGAAATATTGAAACTGGTAGTTTGGATACCAACATAGTTTCCAGAAATGTAGCTCTACGAAACGAATTGGATTTGTTTGTAAATGTCTTAAATTGCAAATCATATCCAGGTGTCGTAGCAAGACAAAAAGATGTTGATATTATTATCATTCGACAAAATACTGAAGGTGAATATGCTATGCTTGAACACGAGGTGAGTTTATAATTTAAGAAAATAATAAAATCATTTAACCCTTAGCACGCTGCATATGATACAGACTTTTTACATCTAGCACAGAATTAGTTTATATATATATATATTTCATTCTCTCATATTTCATTTTGTGTTTTCTCTTTGATTGACAAAGACCACTGTGTGGTTGAAATATATCATTGTTTAAGTGCTTTTATGTGTTTCTATTTCAAGACTACAGAGTGGACTCTTACCAAGGTAAGTCTGTCAGTCTCCTAGTCCAAAAAATCTATATATATATATATATATATATATATATATATATATATATATATATATATATATATATATTCTTGATATTTAACGTTATCCATTGTTTTTCCGTTGCACTGACTTTATGAAGTTATATATTACTATGCAAGTAATTTTATCCACCTAATATATATCCAACTAATATATATATATATATATATAGTTTTACACTCATAACAAAAGTTAGACAAATTTCTAAATTCAGAAAATAATAGAGGTCACAGAATGCAAAAACAAAGGTACAGCATGCTTGGACTAATAAATTTCAAGAATTTACATCAAACATTTGTCCATACTTCATAAAGGCTGCCTGTTGCTATCATAATAAATTGCTGATGAATGACAAGTGGCTGAATATGATAAATGCAGGGAAGGTGTCAGTTTATATCAAGCCAACATTATGCAGCATTTTATTTGATTTTTTTCGAATTTCAGTAGGATGCAGATGTTGAAACTTGTAAATACAAGATATTGAGTTATATGTGTTTGTCAAAAATCTGACATTGATATATCCAGTGCTACACATTCCAAGGGTTAGTTTTTTACTTCTAATCTTCCTAAGTAAGGCCATCGTCATTTATTTGTACATAACATTTGTTTGAGTTGACAAAATTATTTTCAAGTTTCGTTTTATTAGACATAAGTATTCTGTTGGAATCAAGAAGCATTAGGTTCTTTTATGGAGAAGCACAGAGAAAATTGAAAATGAAGGAAATACAATAGCGTATACAAAATAATTAAATGCTATAAAGCCAACACAGTGGTAAAGAGGTTGAACCAAGGCGTAATTGGGAAAAGTTCAAAGAGATCTTAGAGCTCAACATCCCATTTGTTAAAGTATTTCTTGCATGAATGTTTGGCTATGTATAATTTTCAATATCCTTTGGAGGAAACAAGGGTATCATTGAATCCTTGGAGTAAACTTTACTTAAGAGTCTCTGGGAATTATTGAGATTCTACTGTACTTGTGTGTAGGTATGTACAGTGGAATCTCGATATTTCGAGGTAGAAGGGTCCCAGACCCCTACGGATTAACAAAAACTCGGATTGCGTGTTTGTTTTTGATGGCGTGTGTGGCTAAGTTTGAGTTATAAGTTTCAGGTTTGATGTATGACATTGAGGTGTTCTTGATATCTGTCTTTTAATTTCTTTTTTGTTTGGCCTATGTATATTTTATTACAATCTGGGCATTCGATTTTGTATATTCCGTTATTAAGTGTGGGACATATTTTTTCCTGTTGGTTTATTTTATTTATTATGTTTCCTGTTTTTGTAAGCTATGTTAATATTAGTATTATTCTACCGGTGTTGCTACTTTTGGAAAAATGAATGCACAGTATTAAACAACAAGCTTCACACTACTTACAGATATAGTTACAATGATTTTTGTTTAATAGATAAATGGTGACGTTATTATAAACATGATGTTATCTTAGGAACTTTTCGTCAGGACTTATGGCCCGACACACATATTTCTTAACAATTTTAGTTGAGTTGATTATTTCAATAAGAAAAATTGGTTCATTAAAAGAAGTTTATCTTTATATAGTTTCACAACAAAATAAATCATTTTTAATGACATAATATATTGATTTCCACTATTGTTTTCAAAATTTCACAAAACCTAAAAATTAAGTCAGAAATATTGAATAAATATTTAGTTGTATAATAATTCTTTAAAAAACTGTCTTGTAAAAGGTACACTTAGATAAACTCATCCTTGCTAGGAAGTAAATTCCTTAAAACACAAATTACTAGGTTTCAAAACTTTTACGTGTTATTAATATTGTGTAGTATTTATCGGATTTGAAGCATTACTAATCAGAGAGAGAATATGTTTACAGTTCCGTTCTATATACAAAATATGTATAAACTCACAAATCAATTACATGTGACATGCTCACATCTCTTGGTGATGAGCGCCAAAACACTTTACTTGCCAGTCATCTTATTATGTGGGTAACCGGAACACGAAAATGTGGTTTTGCTGTTTATTGTTTACACACAAAACAAAAACAAAAATATTAGGACAGTGTTGCAGAGATTAGAAAATATAATTTCGAGCCAATTGGCCCGACTGAGTTTATTTAGGTATCACTTACGCTATACAAAAACTATGTTGGGCCAATTGGACCGACATGTGTTTATATATATATATATATATATATATATATTATGATAAGAAACATATACTCATACTTAGATATGATAAGGGAACAGAAAGTAATTACATATTATTAAAAAATAGGCTTCAAATATCTTGGCAATTCTCCGGGAATACACCAATATTGTGGCCGGCAGCTAAAGTGTTAAGTGACATATATTATTTTAAAAATCATAATTTAAAAAAATCTTTTTTCTTCAAAATTAATGCAATACTTCAAAAATAATATTTTAGATAATGATTTACTTAAAATCATTGCAACATAAACCTTGCTTCAATGGGCTCAGAATGTTTTCATTGATTTTTTCTTAATTTTAAAATATTTCTTATAACTTCCTCCATAAAACAAATTGAGTAGCTACTACTGTTACAGACTAGAAAAGTTAAAGGTATAATCGACAGGTTTTAGTAATATTTTAAACAGAGATAAGTGAAGTCTTATAAAATGGCTTATATGCAATACATGTGCAATACGAAGGTAATTGAAATATTATATTGATAAAGGCTATTTTCTATGAATATATTTTGTTGTAATCTTTATTGTATGCTTATTTCTAAGCAAAATCATAATATGTTAACTACTTACAGATATTTTTGATAATTTGTATCCTTCTCCTATGGTGCACGCAGGTATCCATGCATGAGTTTGTAAAATATTAAATTTTCATTTACGCATTTAAATATATTACAATTTTATAAAAGCAGCACTTTTTGTACTTCTTTGTATAGAGAGAGAATTGTTGGAAGCTATCTACATTTTTCAACATAAACCATTACATGAAAAACTCAAACAACAAAAACGTTTATGCAATTCTTAGGAAAATGTATATTTTGAAAGGCGTAAAAGTGTGGAAGTGATAGCTCGAATTCGAAAAGGAAAGGAATAATTTACCATATTTATTTTAAGTAGTTAATATTTTTAAAAAGATAATGTTTAGTAACATTTCTAGTCAATTTTGATTACTTTATAGCCAATCCTGTCAACTTCTATATAAACCAAACAATTCATTTTTACACTTGTTTGTTTATCTTGGCAAAAAGACCACTACTAACTGATTTATTCATCAGGCACGTTTCACGCTAGATCAGCATATTTTTCAATGCTGTGAAACGCATATGCTGAATGAATCATTAAGTAATGTTTTTTTTGCCAAGATAAACAAACAGGTGTAATATTTATAAGAACCTCAAGATGTACAACACAAAAACTGCAAATTCATTTTTGTTCAGTCTTCTTCTGGTTATCACTGTTTGGTAGTGGATAAGGCCTTTTAAAATGTAGCCATTGGTGGAATCTCCAACTTTAATTGTACATGCCTTATGATGATTATCTCTATGACTACAATATTAAATATTAGAGGATTGAAATAAGTGTTGCATTGGTTTTGGTTTTGTTATGCAGAGTGTCAGTGGTGTAGTGGAAAGTATGAAGATTGTTACTTCTGATAATTCTGAAAGGCTAAACAGATTTGCATTTGAATTTGCAAGAAAAAATGGACGCAAGAAGGTTACTACTATCCACAAAGCCAACATCATGTAAGTCTCTTAATAGTGTTTCTAAAGAGTAACATTTAATATTGAAATTAAAATTTTAGTTGTGTTTTTTTTATTAACCCTTTGATTAGCATCGCGTACCAGTTCGTGAGCTCGCACTACGGCCAGGGGGAGCATTTCCATTGTAACTTTTTTTTTTTAATATTACCGGCAAACTAGTAGTTTATCGCCAAATAGTTCTGAGAGCAAACGGGTCTAATTGTCGCCGCAAAAGACAGACTGTTGACCGATAATAAAACAGCTGACCGAGTAAAGTTCGATATTTCCGGTATAGTTTTAATAGAAAATAAGGACAGTCGTTGAGAGAGACCCGGACTAGAGAGTCGAATTTCCTGAGGAAACCAGTAAGAGGTAACGCATAAGTAACGACTCACAACAGATAAACGACTCATTTAATATTCTTTTATATTTGTTAATAATTCGTGCGTTTATTTGAATGCACTGTCCACGGCCCGTAGAGTAGTTTATGTCTGTTAATTGAACTCAACGGTAGTTTAAAATCCTGTTTTATTAAATCCTCCAACGGCAGTAGCGTGTCACCATATATGTACATTCTACCAATTCTCTCAGATTAGCATTGCAGTACATTTACGATTTTTTCCTGAATATTGTGCTGCATTCTAGGTTAAATATTTGGAACTATCTGGACAATAAATACTACAGAGAGTACATAGTCATCATTTTTTTGTCCAAAGTCTATGGGTTTTTCCACGTATATTTATAGATCGTTTTGAAGTTTTGTGAGGTATTTTATAAATGAATAGGCGGTTGAATAATGAAGAAATTCTTTTGTGTCCAAAGTCTATCGTTTTTTCTACATGTTTACAAATTGTTTCGAAGTTTGTGCAGTATTTTACAATGAAAGTATTTTACAAAAAAAAAGATTAACAGATAATTTTTAGCAAAGAAATTGTCAGTAAAGGTAAAGTAAAGATTGGTTAACATGAGAAAATAAGTAAATTTAAAAAAAGTATTAACACATGTTACTATAATTTAAAAAATTAGAGGAAAATAGAAGACAAAAAATTTAAAAAAAGATAAGGTCTGAAAATCTGTCAAGAATCTGTTACTCCCAGGGGCCATGTCAGGCCAGGCACATGTTGCTAAACAGAGGGTTAAAACATGGGCATTTATATCAATATCAGGTGGCCAATCATATTGCAAAAATTAAACCTTGAAATATTCCAATAAAATTGCACAAAATTAACATTTAACCTGAATTATAACACAAAACCTTTAAACATCACCGTTTCCATATAAAACAGAGCGTCAAGTTATACTACATTACAGTATAGTAATCTTACATTATAACTACAGAATATCTGGTTAGGGTAGGTTTGTTGGTTTTTTTAAAGAAAAATAAAGTTTATCAAAGTTTAATGCATGAAGTGAAACACAACCTCCATGTTGCATGCAGGAATACTATGTTGTGTGCTGAAAAGGAGGAACTTCATTTGTCAACCAACTATCCTACATTATCAAAATTTATTTTTATTTAAAACCTTTGTCCTAACCAGATATTTTGGGGCTATATTAAGATATTGTTCTGTTTATAAAGTAAGGTTATGTTTGCTTTTTTCTAAATATATAACTTTTGGGGCATTTGAACTCAGAGTTTTATTAAACTATTAATACTTTTATGCAGATATGGTCTTTTATGCTCTTAGAGGAGTGCTGTCCTTTCATAGCTTCAGGGATAATGCTTTTAGGCCTGGCTTAGTTTGAGAGAAAGTAATTTTTTCTCAATATTGGTACTATTCTGATAGTACTTAACAACTTTTCAACTATAGTTAACTCGTAATTAAATAATAATTTCTCTATAATTAAATAATACTCAACTAAGTGAATACTTGAAAGCTTATTGGCTGACATGTTTTGAAACAATCGTTCCTTTTACAAAGCAAAGCCTCTACTCTAACTTTACTTTGTAAAAGGAACGATTGTTTCAAAATGCGTCAGCAAGTAAATTTTAAGTATTCACTAGTAAAGTATTATTTAATTATAGTTTAATCAGTGAATTCAAGGTGATTACAACAAAAAACTTTATAGGCATTACGTGTAATTAGTAATTTTGATCTTATAAGATTACGTAAAATTACACATTATTCGGTTCTCATAACTTTTCAATTTAACTCAATGTATTCATTTCCTTAAACATTATTAAGTAACTCCTTACTGAAGTTATTTTATTATTAGGCTAAGTAATGCATTTATAGCCGAGTAATCTGTTTGGCAGTGTTTTTGATGAAATATTAAGCAAAAGTATTTATCGGTCAAGTAAAAAAGTAAACAAACAAAACACCATTTGTTCTGCAAGAAGTAAAAACATGATGTTTGATAGCCGCGAGTGTAAGGTTGGAGAGACTGGACCAAGTCTATGAGTCACATCTGAATTGATGCTTAAAATTGGGATAAACTACATAATAAAATAAAGAAAAGTATCGTATTAAAATAATAATAATAATTGCTGATGCTACTTTTGCTGACCACGACAACTACCTTAATAATAAGGAAATAATGGGATTCATGTATAAACTCAACTACATTGCCAGCTGTCAGGATCAGCCAACTGTTCAGTTACTTGCTAGCCACATAGTGACCAATGTTTAAATTCTTTGGGGTTCGTAATCGTTTTCCCTTTGATTTGTTTTTAATTTAAATACAAGCAAAAATTATTTATTTGTAAAACTGTTTTAAGATTCACTGTAGGTATAGTGTTAAGGATTAATTTCTTCTTTACAAAGTATATAAAACTGTAAATAAACACTATCAACTATTCTTACTGTAAATTGGTCACATAGTTCTTATTCACATTGAGTGAAGTTATTAGAAATAGCTTAACATGTTCGCTACCGAGCGGTACATATATGCACTGTCTGGTTTTTCTCAACAGACTGGCAGTAAGAATTTGATTTTTTCAGACAGACCACATTAATGTGGGTCCGACCTTTGTTACAGACCAAAAGTGGAATATTGTTGTTATAAGTTATTACACTAAATAAAAACCCTAGACATATGATCGTTGAATGTATATTTTTGTTTTTGCTGTTTTTAGTGTTTTTTTGGGATGGGCCATATATGAGCCGGTCGGTCTATAGCAAGAAAATCCTATCGAAGTCCTATCAACTAACTCATCTTGACTAGTCATGCTAGACAGATTACTTATGTAGGCTATATACCTTAACAAAAAAATACATAAAATTTAAATATTATTGTAACAGGGACAAAATATGTTTACATTTGAGATCTATATATGTACAGTACAGAATATTTACAAATGCACCCATCACTTGTGACACTTTTACATCTTTTGTGATAAATGTTATTTAAAGTAAACCTAGTAAAACGTGATCATTCAAAGCAAAAACTGCCGTAGCGGCACGAATGAATAAACAAGGGTGTCGACTGTATGTTGACGTCATTGGCGTTGATATCTGAGAGACCAAATGTTCCACAACAATGTCAGACATGTCTATAGACCGATATGAATATATCAAGCTGTTAAAATAATAAATCACTGATTTGTCAGAGAAATAAAAGTAACATGGAAACAGTGTCCCAAATATTAGCCGTCGGTCCATTTCAACTACCCCGAGCGGCGCATATGTGGGACGTTGGTCCAGCAACAGAGACCTAACAGCGGATATATGAGCTAGTCTATACCAATAGTTATTTTGTTTACATTGCGGTAGTGAATGTGTAAAGTTATATTGAGTACTGAAACAAAGATATTGCATATTGAAGAAGAATTTGTTGAGACTCGGTTTTGCTTACCTTAGTTCATTCTGGAACCACTTGTTATTACCTGTTGTTGTTTTTTACTGAAAATAGATCAAAATTACCAGAAAGACCTGAAAGTACTCAACGAGAGTAAAATATTGAGGAAGAAGTTTGATCAGGGCTTAGGTTGAGACCTTTCAGTGTACTTTGTACATTGTAATATTTGTAAAACCACAGACATTGAATAGCAGTAATTCAACGTGTAGAAATTCTGTTTATTAGTAAAATAAATTGTTTGCTGTGAACATCATAATTTGTATATTCCTATAATTGTAACTGTATTTCTGTCACAGGAAACTTTCTGATGGTTTATTCTTAGAGACATCTCGTAAAGTAGCCAAAGACTATCCAGAAATTCAACACAATGATATGATCATTGATAACTGTTGCATGCAGCTGGTATCTAATCCTCACCAATTTGATGTTATGATTATGACCAATTTGTATGGAACAATTGTCTCTAACGTCGTTTGTGGTTTAGTAGGTGGAGCAGGACTTCTTTCAGGCAAAAATTATGGAGACCAAGTAAGTAAAAAATATTCCTGAAAATATATCAGTAATGTTAAAGATATTTTGAAACATATTTACTGAATATGATTTGAAATGTTTTAAATTTGCAGATACACTAGAGTCTCGATAATTTAAAGTAAATAGGACCTAGGCCCATTCGAATTACTGAAAACTCAGTATTACAGGATTACTCAGGATTACAAAGAAATACGTTCTGTGCATTAGAAAAAAATAGGAGTTTTAATGAACCAAAATACTGTAGGTAATAAAAAATGTACTAAATAAGTTTATAGAACCTTATATAAACATTTCTGGGAACCCCAAATCATCATTTTTTTTTTAAATAGATAAAATAGGGTCAAATAGAAATAGGCTTGAATTTAACAGAAGCTTGAAATTTCGGGACTCGGAATTTTGAGACTCTACTGTAACTTTATATTTATTATTCTTGATCATTTGTAAACTTCATTATATTACCTTACCATCACAACTTTAAATTTCAATAAAGTTGTCTATTCCTATTTTATTTAGTAACGCTAAACACATTGAAGTATAAAGATGGAGCTTTCCAATCAGATTGTGGGGACATGACCTGTATTTATTTCACAGCCTTTGTGTTGAGAGTGCTTGTATTTTGTTATTCATGAAACTATTCTGAATTATTTAAATACAAATTGTGTCTATAGTTCCAGATTAATTGAGTTTATTATGAGTAACAATTGTTTATAGACAATTAGTCATAAACTAAATTAATTCTAAATTAGTTTTTATGCTACTATTGTGTAGTTCTAATCTAATATTTGTAGTACACAACTTTACTTGCAAGATGAGGATGGGTTTAGGATGTATTTAAAACTTTTTGTCATACAAAAATTGTCAACTCGTAATTCATCGAGGTATAATCATGTAACTATTATAGGATTAATCTTGCTTATGAAGGAGTAATTATGACTTTCTATCATCAGATTCTGAATTGGACATGCAGGGTTTTATTATGAAAGTTGTACCAAATAACTTTTTACGTAACATGTGTTTTGGCTGCTAATATGACTGTTGTCCTTTAATAACCATAATTACTTTTGATTTTTCTCTATTCTTTTTATTGTTGACAAAGTTAAAATTACTATAATTTTAATATTAAAAAATATGAACGGAAAAGTAGATTTGGTACATGACATTACAGAAGACAGTTGATTTACAAATAAAATTTGTTGTTTGACGAGGTATACACTCACAAAAGTTTTCTGTTGGAGAAAAACTCGGTTGATACGTGAGTCAAGAAACTTTAATTTATTAAAACTTTGGCTACGTTTCTACTTAGTTACTAAAAATTCGGTTTAGATAAACGTTCTACTATTGAACTTATTAAAAATGTATAAGGGAAGTTGTCTTGTAGTTCTAATAGCTTTGAAAATATTATAAAGAAGGAGATCAGGCCTGAATGAGGACGACAATTTAGTCGTCAAAATGTTGCCGAATTTTTAATAAATCAAAGTTTCTTGACTCACGTATCAACCAAGTTTTCGTTGAACAAAATATATTGTTCTTATAAGACTTTACTTATTGGTGTTATTAAAACCTAACACAGTGATGAGTCATACTTGGCTCAGGGTGTGGCTGTTGCTCCACAGTTGAGCCATTTTATAACAAAATATTTCCTGGTATTACCACTGTAGAAATTCTCAGTAGGACTCATCTTGTTCAGTTTTATTTCAGATTTCCCTTAGCGAAGTCTGATCCTACAAATTGCTATTTAATTTTTATGCATAAGCCAGCAAACAGCATCTTGTAAAACAAACCCATATCACTCTGTCAATAAGTATAGTAATATTTTAGTCTAAGTACAAGATGATTCAAAAAAGACTTTACAAGTTTGAAATTGCTTATAAATTCATTGAAAGAAGCTATAGAGCTGGTTTTCTGTTATTTTGTAGGAAAACCTATAAGGTTTTGACTCAAGTGGTTCGCTAATTCTGAATTGTACCCTGAGAAGTTGTAAAGGTAGTTGAGTTAAAGATGACTTGACTGGACCTGAGCATGCTATCTGTGTGTTTTGATTTGAAGAATGAAACTCGGCGCCATCAGTTCAACAAAATTTCCTTTTACAATAAAAATCCCCCTAGTAGGCTGACAATTCATGAGGGGCATAATTGTTTTGTTGAAACAAGGTGCTCAATGAAAAATAAGAAACCACCAGGTCGTTCGAGCACATGAGGAGCATGCTGGATCAATTTCTTAGGCTTTTGACATAACTCTCACTTTCTCAACAACTTGTGGGGTGTTATACATAAATGTTATATATAGTGATAAAGGACCTGAAAAACCACAAAAGAGGTTTATATTCATTCATATTATAAAAAATTATTAATACAATAATTAATAATTTAATGTTTTTTTTAATAATACGCGTTTCTGTTCATTAAAAAATTTGTTAATTTGTTTGTATTATTTCAGCTAGGTGGTCGATAGTAAAAAAATATTTTTTTACAACTAATGTGAATAAAATTTAATTGCCAAATTTTCACATTTTATTGCAATATTCAATTATTTTGGCATCATGTTTTTGTTCAGCAACCTAAACATATAAATGATTAATTTGGTAATGATTGCTAACATAATTTCGTATATTTGCAATTTAAAACCTTTTTTATGAGCATTTTATTATCCATTTTAGCAAACTTCTGTAGATTAAAAAAATTGTTATTTTTTTAGTATCATTTCAGCCATGTGGTTGATAGTTGAACAAAAAATACTTTTCTTAAAGCTATTGTGAAAAAAAATTAAAAATTGCAAAATTCAATTATTTTGACGTTATATTCTTACTAAGAGATCCCAAAAACCTATCTATACAAATTTTTGTCTGAATTTAACAACATTTTTTTACCATGTTTGAACATCCAATATAATAGGACCCCTAAACCCAACATCCCACACTCCTACACCCTTAAATCACACACTTGTAACTTGAAGTAAAAGGTATTAGCCATAATAAGTAGCGGGTAGGCTTGGTCAGTGAAACAATGGTTTTGAAGTAACACTGCACACTAAATAAACTTGCTATAACTTTCAAACTTAAAAATTATGTGCCTAAATAAAAATTAATAAGTTACCACCACCACCATATTATTTATTACCACCAACATTTACAATCTGTCTTCAGCATAATTTCATCAACTAGATGTTTTTCTGTACACAAGTTTGATGAACAATTTCATTGGTAAAAATATAAAAACAGTTTAATTCATTTTTACTGACCGAAACCCTCAAAATAAATGCGACTTCACTACTGCTTAAATGGTTGTTTGTATAGTAGAGAATTTTTAAATATTGATTTCTGTATGACATTTTTTTTATTATGGAAATATGTTACAGTATGCAATTTTCGAACCTGGCACAAGAAATACTGGTACAGCTATTGCAGGGAAAAATATTGCCAATCCTATTGCTATGTTGAACGCTGCTGTTGATATGTTAGAACATCTGGGACATGAAACCCATGCTAAAATCATTGAGAATGCAATCTACAAGACTGTGAATGAAGATAAAATACATACACCAGGTATGTTATTATTTATTCAATAACAAATTTAACTCTAAAATGGTCAGTTTAGGCATGATGACTGATTCTTTTCAGGTAAATTCAACTCTATAATGGCCATGCACCTAAAAAAAAAAAAATATTTCCTATGTATGAATGGCCAAGTGCTTATTTTAGTGGCAATGTATAGTCTTGTATAAACTTATTGGACAACTTTTAATTGAACTTCAAAACATTTCAAGAAGTTTTGTGTAGACCAGTATTGGCTAACTTATTTCAAGTGAATTTTGGTGTACAGCTAACATGCTGAACGTTCTTATTGTGTTCTGTTTTTACAATAGGTTTTCAGATTGTTTTTCAGTAAATATTTTGCTATACTCTCTGGTTTTGTAAGGTTAGGTTTTGTTTAATGGAGTTAAGTCAAGTTGCAGATATTAAATTTTGTATGGGTACAATTTTTTTATTTATTCTTTTGTACTTTATTTAGTTTATTATTTGTCAATTTATTATTCTTTTTAATCATGAATTAGTAAAAACAAATTAAAAGTTTTTAGTTAATTAGAGCTTAGGCCTTTTTGTCAGATATTTTACTTTTGCATGTGCTCAAGTAGGATTGCAAAAGTGAGACCAATTTTTAGCTCCCAGACATAATGGGTTGTATCCAATTTTGTTTTTATGCTCAGCAGAAAGTCTCTGATATAAGATTTTGCCAGTGACTGTTCTGCTATGTTTATTCTATAATCTATTTGTGCATAGTCTTTTTTGGTGTTGGGAGTTTCAGTTTATTATAATTAGAAAAAGAAATGAATAATGCCAGCTCATATAAATAAAAAAGTTAAATGCTTTAATTGTTCGTCTCATATTTGACAAACTAGCGAATTGTTGATCCATTTGATCAACACCAAACATGCCGTTATTATAATCAATAATAACATTGGGTTTTTTTTCCTCTTATATACCCTTTACCTTTTTTGTATTTTAGTTTCTAGAAAATTCAGGTTAGTGCGAAGTCTGGAAAGAATGGCATCATCATTATTATCTTTCTACATGACTGATTAAATTTCTGCTGAGGACCTACAGACTGCCTCATTTTGTTTTTAGTAAACATTCTTTGACATTTGTTGCTATTGAAACCTAGTTGTCAATGTAGTTATGATAGCATGACTGTTATTCTATAGTAACTCAAGAAATTACCGAATTAAAATATACCAATCATCATAAAAAACTGTATATACCAACCAATAAAAGGTTGCTAAAGATCTGAAATTTCCGATTCACTCGCTAAAAATTCGCTACATACTTTATCGTCCCCATTATATATTTTGAACACAGGACAATATCCATAATTCACTTCACTAACTATAAATTTAAAATCCAAATCTTGCTCTTTTTTTTGGAGTTGAATTATATATAGGGCAGTCTTGACTTTATCTTCATAAGACCCTCATGAAGTTATAATTTTGGCTTCAGTTTAGAAATTTCAAAATCTTGTTTCAAAATATCTTATTATAGGCCTCAATTGTTTCAAATTTTCATAAGGATATTCCATTAATTCATTGTAAAAATGTAGACATAGTCATAAACCTGACAATAGGCATAGTTTCTAAAAAAATTGCCGTCTTAATACTTTAAATTTCATGTCGAGCGTAGTGGCCTGACGACCCTTAGTCTGAGACAAAAAAATGTCGAGCTACTATGCCCCAAAATTGTTGTCTAGTAACGTTTTATGTTTACTAGTACTACTCAATTGGTGTTGCTACTTTTGGAAAAATGAATGCACTGTGTTAAACAACAAGCTTCACAATACTCACACAACTAATTACGAAGGTTTTTGTTTGATAGAAGTATGCCCACTACATTATAAACATAGTGTTATTTTATGAGCTAGTTGTCAGGAGTTACGGCCTGACACACTTATTTGTTGACAATTTTAGTGAAACATATGAATTAACATTTTAGCTGCCTTCCACAATGTCGGCGTTTTCTCGGGAATTGCCAAAATATTTTAAGTTTATTTTTAAATAATGTGTACTTATTTTTTGTTCCCCTAACATATCTAAGTACAAAAATAACTTTCTTATCATAACATATATAAGAACATGTGTTGGGCCAATTGACTCTACAGTTTTTTTATAGCATAAATGATACCTAAATAAATTCAGTCGACCCGGCATTGTTATTGAGGTAATTATATTTTCGTATCTGTGCAACACCGTCTTAATATTTTTTCATCTTCTGGTTATCCACCTAATAAACTGACTGGCGAGAAATGTGTTTGGCGCCTATCTTGAGAACATGTAAATTTATCACGTATGATTGATTTGTCAGCTTATAAATATTTTGTATATAGAACAGAAGTGTAAACATATTCTCTCTCTCTCTCTGATAAGTAATTCTTCAGATCCGATAAATACTATACAAGATTCATAACAAGTAAAAGTTTTAAGACTTAATAATTTACTTTTTAAGGAATTTATGTTTTTATTTACTTCCTAGTAAGGATGAGTTTATCTAAGTGTACCAATGTTTGTACATAACTTCAAACCAAGTTCGTTTGTTAAGATTTATTTTACAACTAAATATTTTGTCAAAATTTCTGATTAATTTTTTAGGTTTTGGAAAATTTTGAAAACATTAGTAAAGATCAATAGAATATGTCATTAAAAATTATTGTTGTTATTGTAATTAGTTATTGTTTATTATTGTTAAAGTATATAAAGATAAACTTCTTTTAATGAACCAATTTTTTTGATTGGAAAAATCAACTCAACTTCCTAAAATTGTAAATAAATAAGTGTGTCAGGCTGGAACTCCTGACAAAAAGGTCCTAAAATAATATCATGTTTATATTGCCATCGGCATTTATCTATCAAACAAAAACCATCGTTATTATATCTGTAAGCAGTGTGAAGCTTGTTATTTAATACAGTGCATTCATTTTTCCAAAAGTAGCAACATCGGTTGAGTAGTACTAATAAACATAAAACGTTACTAGACAACAATATCGGGCCTAGTGGCCTGACGGTATTCGGTTCAGCCTACTGGACAGCTAAAGTGTTAAATTTTCAATTATGAGTTGTTTCCACCAAAAAAGTTGGTTCATTAAAAGAAGATTATCTTCATATATTTTAATAATAAAATTAAAAATTTATTAAGACGTATAATATTTATTTTGCTATTGTTTTCAGAATTTTACAAAACCTAAAATATAACAGTAAATGAGTTTAGCTTCTAACTGCATGCAATTTTCTGATTGCAAAAATTCATCAGTCTGCATTAGTCTTAACCACATGAGAGAAACCGGTCATGGCTTTGATTTCGACAGAGTTAAAATTTTGTGTAAAGAAAGCTACAAACAAAAAAAAACTAAGTAAAAAAGTGTTAATAGAGTTTCAGATACTGATAATTAATAACTGAAAAGAGTATTTAATAACTTTTTTAATTGATTAAATGATATTTTGAATAGCACCGCTTCATGTGATTGATTGAACTAATGTCTGTTTATTGTAACTTGCTGTTGCTCGTCTCAGTATTAGTATGAACGTGAAAGTGTAAGCACTGATCAGTATTGACTAACTTTTATTCAGTGCTAGTATGTTTGAAATTGTGTTTTAAGTTGATGAACTTGCAATTTTATTGTGTATCTAATTTTTAAATTATAACGATTATTGTTTTATGTTTGTAGAATTAAAAGCTTGAAAAGGGCCACCTAAAACGTGACCGAAATGTTGCTTTTACAATATTAAAATAATAAGTTCGGCATTGATCATCGTTTAAGCTCAATTTATTGCTGAAAAAGAACAGTCAGAAATATTGATTAGAAATTAAATTTAGTTGCAAAATAATTCATTAAAAATGGACTTGGTTGAAGTAAGTACAAACATTGGTGCACTTAGATAAACTCATCTTATACAGTTATCATCCTTACTAGGAGGTAAATTAAAATGTAAATTCCTTTGAAAGTAAATGATTAAGTTTAAAAAATGTTTACTTGTTATGAAAAAAACCATTGCATAATATTTATCAGTTCTGAAGCACTACTTATCAGAGAGAGAATATGTTTACACTTTTGTTCTACATATAAAATATTTATAAACTCACGTATCAAGATAGGAAAACAAAATTTTCTCAAAAACAATGAACTGATTAATGTAGTAGTTTATGTTTAGTTTAGCATGTACAGCAAAAATAGCTCATTCCTGGGAATTTTTCTGTAATGATCAGGTCAACAGATGTTGATTAATTAAAGAATTTAATCAATAATTGTATAAGTTGTTTGCTGCAATTTTATTTGAGAGATTAGATGAATTAGTGCATTCAGAATTTACAAGCCATGATGACTTAGTAAAGCATAAGCTATGACTTTATAATTATGCAATAAATATTCTAAAATTGAGTGAATGTAGGTCAACAGCTTTCCTCAACCTAACTTTTATACGAAAACTAAATTAGCTTCCAACAGTTTGTGTTTGTTCCTTGCTTTGGTAATATATAGACGTGAAATCATTTTTATTTAATGTATGGAGATTATTGTTGCTGTCAAAACTAGAAGGTAACGAAAATGCAATGTTCACATTTTGCTCTCTTGCCTTTGAATAAAATCATAATATAAATAACTAGTAATTAGTTTGTCGTAACATAGAACTATGTCCTTGAGTGTTATATGTATTTATTATATAATTATAAATAATTAATTAGTTAATATTATTATTAAATTACACATCTGTATAGCAGAATTCAGACAATGTATTTCATTTGTATGTTACAGATCTCAGAGGTCATGCAACCAGCATTGAGGTAGTACAGAATGTAATCAAACATGTCCAGGAAGCTGCAAGGACAATGAAGTGGTAAGTGTTTTGCTGTTATTAATATATCAAGATTGATGACGTTAGGCTGTGTACTTAGGCTACCTGTACTTTTAATATTTAATTTTATTTAATCGTACCTCGTCAAATTGTCTTCAGAGATTACTTTTCTTGAAAATGACAATAAAATTTGATTTAATTAAAATTTTTATGTTATTCGTCTTTTCAGATTTGAGTTTCAGTAATTTGAGTTACAAGTGGTAAAAGGAAAGTGTTGATTTGACTTTGTATGTTTTTAAAACTTTTTAAAAAAGTAAACGCATCTTATGTGTGCATTATTTTTTTAAGGTAAATTAAATATTATTGTGTAAAATAAGCGATACATATACAATTTGTCATTGAAAATTCATTATGTAACATTATCTTTTTTCATAAAAGCATAATGTTTATATATATTGTTTTCTTATATTCACTTATCACTTACACTATAATGTACTTAAACAAGAATCTTACTTGGTATATATGCGAGTTAACTTTTGAAGATTAACTATGGTATCTTCATTGTTGAGCATCAACTGGTTGTTGTTGATGCTCGACAATGAAGATAATTAATCTTCAAAAGTTAACTCGCATATATACCAAATGAGATTCTTGTTTAAATACATTAGAGTGTATTTCGATTCTCGATACTCAAGTCAACCCTCAATTCTTAAGTATGTTCTCTTTTGTTTTAAGTTATGTATGCCTAAATGATATTCTCTAATAATGAATCTAGTTAACATCTCGGTCATATGGTGACGCCTGTTAAATGTTCCGTTTTAATGTAATAGGCACAAAACATTCAACCTTCATTTATAAGTAGGAATTTCTAAAAGCATGATAAACATATCGGATGAAAGTAATGATTTACCATTTGTTGATTCCATCTTTACGTGAGCTACTAGTAATCACTAACACTTGTAAATGTTTTAACTTGCCTATAGTAGCACTTACTTTGCTTGTTGAGGATGGCCGTTTCGGGAGATGTGTCCCTTTGTCAACTCAGACCATAACTGATCTCAAGGTTTACGTAGGTTAGGGTGGGGGTGGGATATTTTGGTGGTGTGGGTGTATTTTGTGTGTATTAGGAGTTATGATGTCAAAAAGTGCGTGTGAGTTGTAATGTAATTGTGTATTGAGTATGTGTGTAGGGTGTAGTTTGAAGTGCCTGTATATTTTGTATTGTTCGGTTGTCTAGCTTTGGTTATTTCTGTGTTGTTTATGAAGAATTTGTAGGTTAGATGTTATGTCTATGTAGTCATGTTTTGTGGAATTGAGATGATCGGCGAAGTTTGATTGGTAGTTACGGTCTGAGTTGACAAAGGGACACATCTCCCGAAACGGCCGTCCTCAACAAGCAAAGTAAGTGCTACTATAGGCAAGTTAAAACATTTAAAAGTGTTAGTAATGATTTATCTATTTTAAAATTACAAATGTGAACTTAGTTCAGAATTACAATATAACTTCAGGGGTAGCCTTTTCAGTTCGTATAACTGGAGAAATTGGAACTACCTTTTCCTTTGTGTTTTGTTTTGACATCAATGAAGTGGTGGTGGCCAAAGATGGAGAGGGAGATAGTAAAGCCTACTCGAACGAGAGTGAGACAGCAGAGCGAGAAGAACGGTGAATAACAAAGTGACCAGAAATTCTTCCAATCGTCTTAGTTATTGCCTCATAAATAATAATGATCAGCAGTGACTTTAATCGTTTAATTCATTCAAAGTAACTAATACATAAACAAGACATAGTTTATAATTAATTATTTTTCCAATAAGTCACACCCTACACATATTTTAACATTTAAAAAAACAAGAATCGGAATTGACACTTTAATCAATGGAGTATCGAATATCGACGATTACTCGATACCATTAGAATCAACAATTCCTGGAATCAAGAATTGGAGTCGACCCATCCCTAATATATACATATATATGAAGTTATTATTATTAATTGTTAACAATTTTTTTCCACCACTAAGTGCAATAATTTGACCTTACGTGATGAGGCACCTTTCGGTCACTTGACCATTGTCGAATCACTGAATTAATGTTCTCTATTTTTCTGGTGTGGTTGTTCGGTCTGTGATGTTGGTATTTCTTGACGTCATACATGTTTCTTTTTGAGTCACGTATATGATGTTTTTGAATAGTATGTCGTCTGCATATGTTGTTTGTAGGTTCATTAAATTGTAGTGTTTGTTTTTATAGATGTGGTATTTTTCTAGTTAGTTTAGTTCTATTGGGTTATTATTTATTTAGAAATACCATACAATATCAGATTTTGTCCAACAAAAAATATGTGATTGCACATTTTTCATCCAGATATACAGATTTCGGACAATTTTACCTTCTTTAAATGATTTACATGAAATGCGATAACTGTAGATGCTTATAAATATAAGAGATAATATGTTGTTGAACCTTTTGTATCATAAATTCAATAAATTTCTGATATCTATAAAATAAGTATACAAAATAAATTATTGAATAACCTGTGTTTGTATCATAATTTGTTATTCTATATGCCAAGGGGCTTTAACACCTTGTAAAATCGCTTTATTTGTCACATTCACTCAGACTCAATGAAAATATTCACGTTGTTGGTACTCAGAATGTTAAATATGAGTCAAAGTATAAAATTCAGCGCCGACTTCAAAATTTTGTGTGTAATAAGCTTGTGATAAATTATTGAAAAATTATTTGTATATCTGGGTTGTTTTTTTAACCCTTTGATTAGCATTACCAGTAATTTGAGAGCATTACCCCTGTGAGATACCAGTACGTGAGATCAGGCAAACGGCTAGCAGGAGCATATACGTACGTTCTACCATTTCTCACAGGTTAGCATTGCCTTATGTTTATAATTTGTTTTCCTGTGAATTGTACTGCATTCTAGGTTAAATATTTGCAACTATCTGGACAATAAATACTACACAGAGTACATAGTCACCATTCTTTTGTGTCCAAAATCTTTGGTTTTCCCACACATTTAACAGATCGTTTCAAATTTTGTGCGATATTTTACAATGAATAATGAAGAAGTTCTTTTGTGACTAAAGTCTAGGTTTATTCCCATGTGTTTACAGATCGTTTTGAAGTTTGTGTGGTATTTTACAAAAAAAAAAATTAACAAATTATTTTTGGCAAAGTAATTGTTAGTAAACCTAAGGTAAAGTTTGGTTTACATGAGAAAATAAGTAAATAAAAAAATAATAATAATAAATATTACTCTAATTTAAAAAATTAGAGAGAGAAAAATAAGGAAAAAAATTAGAAAAAAGAAAAAGTGTAAAAATCTTTCTATATGCAACAGGGGTCATACAGGGCAGTCATATGTTTCTAATCAAAGAGTTAAGTCGGTTCTGTTTTTGTTTAAAAATTTTTATCCATACTTATAATTTAAATTTGCAATCAATCTAACAATATTTTTAAACTGATTCTATTCTTCAATGAATTTAAATAGTTTAATGCTGTTTTGAAATAAAATACAAATATAATGTTCATACTTCTGGTACTTGTTCAACATATGCCAACACATTCAGGAGAACCTACAACTTTCTTTATAACCAAAATTTCTTTATATTTGAAAAAAAAATTATTTGAAACCTACACAAAAATGTGGTCTGAAGTTTTAAGAGTTAAAAATTGCCTACAAATTATAGTGAAACTGATTTATAAAATGTGAAATGTCGTCATCTTCACAAAATGTTAAAATTGTTTAGTCAAAATCCTTATTTTATTGAAAGAAAAATGAATATCATATGTATATGACAACTGTTGTCATTACCAAGAAATAAATAACAAACATTTGTTAATATTAATTGCTTTGGGGGGCCCATGCCCCCTGTGTTCCCTCTGGCTATGTCACTGGTTAGATTAATAATATATTATAATGTTTAGTAAGTCCAGAGCTCATAGTTATGAGTTTTAGTAAACCATTTGAAGTTTTCAGAGATTTGAATTTACAAAATTGGTTTGATTTGAAACTCGTAATTGTACTACTGTGAAATTTTTTTGACATATTACAACAAATATATAAAATCAAACTTTAATGTCCCTAAACACCTACTCCAAATTATATAGTAAAATAACGAATAAAAATGCCTTAAATTGACTGATACCTGTTCAAATTATTCAATCAATGATTTTTAATTTTATTAAACATTTATTAGATCCTGGTTAACATTAGCTGTGAAAATTTTCAAAATATTGTGCCATTGAACGTGTATGTTTGGTTTCCATTTATAATTAAGTTGATATCTTCTTAAAATAATATTTTGGATGTTATAGAAAATTTCTATTCTCAAAACCTCAATAGGTCTATGACAGGCAGTTGTGCCATGGTGAAATGACAAATGCCCTAAAATCCTGTCTAGTAACAAACAGCTTCAACATGTTCATTGCCAATCACGCGATATCGCGTGATGTCAGATCTTACCAGATGGCCGATCACGCGATATCGCGTGGCCGTTGCTATCCAAATTCTAAGTGAATTATTATACCGGCCACCACACAAAATTCCAATTTCCGGCTTGGCAATGAACGTGTTAAGGAGAAAAACAGACTACTAGCAAGTGGGGTAGGACTCAGTGAATGGTACTATCGAGAAAAGCCCCTTCAATTACTGAGTAATAAAAACTGTGACTAATTTCTGGTACTTTTATTTTATTGTCAGTAATAGGCCACTTGCAGACAGGTGAAAGTAATATAGACAGTGTTAATATTGCTATTCTCGCACATCATTTTCATAATTCTCATCTATTTTTGGGTGTGGCAATAGCAGGTGTGTAAAATACTAGACAAAACAAAATCTGGTAGTTATTGACCAATCTTTCTCATTAGTGCTTTATATAAATTATTAGTGATAATCAACCTGTCATATCTATTAATTAGATATCAACACCATTCTATGCAACAAACAATGTAGTTTCAGATAAGCACATTCAGGTGTTGATCAGTTTGTTTTGTTAGATTAAACTATGCAAAACTCATTTCTCTTACATCAAATACTCGTACTTTTCACATAGAGAAGATTAGTTTTAATTAACTTAAAATCCTGAGATATATAGCAATATATTTTTTCCATCAAAAAAAGTTTTTACATTTTTAATAAAACGAAGAGCTACAATTTTGAATTGTTTCAGTATAGTAAATGGTGTTATAATTGATAGGGTCCTGGACACAGTATTGTTTGTCTCATTAACAGAGTTACTGCTAACATCCAGGCTCAGGTCCACTGTTCTATATTTGAGGACAATTGTTTTGTTTGTATGACTGCTTAATACGTTGAGTGCGGCGGGGCATGCATGAACGCCCGTGAAACGCACATGCTCTAAACTGCTCTACTGGCACTTGCGGTGGTAGGAGCTCATGTAATGTGAGGTTATTTGTTGCCAGAAAAAGTTGAATCACTTGTCAGTTATTGTGCTAGTCTTTGTGAACATTTTGTTGGATTTTGATTTTTTTCCACCATTGCTATTGGATAGAGGACTGTGTTTTCATATTAATATTACTTGAAGTGTGTTATAATAGTGTTTATTAGTTTTTGTACAATGAATATGGATAACAAGGATGAATTATTAGAGAATGTCTACTATAGTAACATTTGTCTAAGTAGACATTCTCCAATAATTCATCTTCATTATCTATATTTATTATACAAAATCTAATAAACACTACTATAACACACTTCCAATAACACTAATACGATAACACAGTCCCTCAATAACCGACAAGTGACACAAAATTTTTTGTCAATGGGTAACCTCACACTGAACTAATAAATTAGTTAACAAACAGAAAATAAAAACAATTTTTTTTTAAATTTATTTTTACAGACCTGTGTAATCTTTGTTTTTGGGCTAATGTCCAGGGCTTAAAGATGTGTGTGTGTATATATATATAATATATAAAGAACTAAGTCAAAATATAAATAAATACAAGAATTATAATTGAATTTACAATTACAATTGTATTACAATTGTTTAATATTCCTGATGATGTTGGTACTGTTAGCCAACGAAAAGCTTTGAATTGTAAATTCAATTATAATTCTTGTATGTGTATTTTGACTTAGTTCTTTATTAATACACAAGAATACATATTGATATATATATATATATATATATATATATATATATATATATATAGTTTTGGTTGGTAAAGATTATTTAGATTTTTTGGACTAGGAGACTGACAGACTTACCTTGGTAAGAGTCCACACTGTAGTCTTGAAATAGAAACACATAAAAGCACTTAAACAATGATATATTTCAACCACACAGTGGTCTTTATCAATCGAAGAGAAAACACAAAAAGAAATATGAGAGAATGAAATAAAATAATTGTAATCACAGATTGTGTAGAGTAGAAATCAGATGTCACAGATGCACAGATTAAAGATATATATATATTGTTTCCATGAACATATGAGTGATTATAGTTTATATAAGTCTGTCAGGGGGAAAGAGATAAGGCTAGTTGGAAAAAAAACAGGCCTGACCACGGATGGTCTGAATATCAGAATGAATGGCCACAGACATGATGTTAAAATTATGAATATGGATAGACCAACAGCTCAACATGCTGCGAGTCACAACATCACAACTTTTGATGACTGCTATACCACAAAAATAATTAAATCACTCCCCCCTGATTGCAATCCCTCAGAACTGAGAAGGTGGGAACTATCATACCAGTGGTATACCAAGTCCAGAGAATCCCCTAACCTCAACATCAGATAAATCCATACATTTTTTTTTTTTTTTTTTTTTTTTTTTTTTTTTTTTTCCAACTAGCCTTATCTCTTTCCCCCTGACAGACTTATATAAACTATAATCACTCATATGTTCATGGAAACAATATATATATATCTTTAATCTGTGCATCTGTGACATCTGATTTCTACTCTACACAATCTGTGATTACAATTATTTTATTTCATTCTCTCATATTTCTTTTTGTGTTTTCTCTTCGATTGATAAAGACCACTGTGTGGTTGAAATATATCATTGTTTAAGTGCTTTTATGTGTTTCTATTTCAAGACTACAGTGTGGACTCTTACCAAGGTAAGTCTGTCAGTCTCCTAGTCCAAAAAATCTATATATATATATATATATATATATATATATATATATATATATATACAACTCCAGAGTTGTATTTTTTAAATACCTCTGAAGATGATTGCTGGGCAATCGAAATGTACATAAGGTTTAAATAAAATGTTATTTGTGGTTTAGAGGTTTTATTTATTTAAAAATAAACATTACGCCACAGTTGCTTCATATAGTTATTGATATTGATATTTTACGTTGTCCATTATTTTTCCGTTGCACTGAATTTATGAAGTTGATATATTACTATTGTAAATACTTTTATCCACCACTAAGTGCAATAATTTTACCTTGTTGTGATGAGGCACCTTTCGGTCACTTGACCATTGTCGAATTACTAATATTTTTCTAGTGCAGATGTTCGGTCCGTGATGTTGGTTTGTTGACGTTACATGCATTTTCTCTTGATCTGCGTGTATGATGTTTTTATATAGTATATCTTCTGTATATGTTGTATGTAGGTTCATTAAATTGTTGTGTGTGTTTTTATAAATGTGGTATTTTTCTAGTGAGTTTAATTCTATTGGGTTATTATTTATTTCAAGTATAGTTAGGTTATTTTCGTAGTTTGTTATTTCATGTTTATGTGATATTAGGTGTGCTGCAACAATTGATACTTTTGTATTTTTATTTTTGAATGCTCTGTAATGTTCTTCAAATCTTATTTTAAATGATCTGGTCGTTTTCCTTATGTGTACCTACATCACGGACCGAACTTCTACACCAGAAAAATATCAGTGATTTGACAATGGTCAAGTGACCGAAAGGTGCCTCATCACAACAAGGTAAAATTATTGCACTTAGTGGTGGATAAAAGTATTTACAATAGTAATATATCAACTTCATATATATATATATATATATATATATATATATATATATATATATATATTTAGGTTAGTTCTAGTAGAGCTTAAAGCTTATTTAGGAATTTTTGGACTAGATAGGAGACTGACAGACTTACCTATTGGCAATAGTCCAAAACGGTAATCTCTTGGAAATAAACACATATAAAAACTTAACACACTATTGAAATATTTCGATCAAAAATGATCTTCATCAATCAGAAAAGAGAAAAACAAAAGACTGTAGTGAACCACGCCTAGGTCTGTTAGTCTCCTATCTAGTCCAAAAATTCCTATATATATATATATATATATATATATATATATATATATATACCTTAAAATTTTACCCACAGATTTTATAAGTGAAGTTTATATTTAAATTTAATTTTTTTCAGTCAGTGTCATATCTCTTATTGCTATATGAAAATTTGTCCTATGTGTTTGTAGGATTAAAATCAGTTTAAGTATATTTAAAGAATTTTATTTGTGTAGCATTTAAGCTACCATCTGTGATAGATTAAAAAATGTGTTATTACAATATTATAGAAAGTGAGGTTGAACAACTAACAAGATTTGGTTTTCAGTAAATTGAATAAACTGAAAGATGTTTTATTTTTTACAGATTCAGTTGCTGATCATTCATAGAGCACTTTAATTTGAATTTCACCCTTACCATAACCAAATCCAATTAAGAAAAAGACTTTATGTTTTAAAGTTAACTAATAGGTGTTATTGTTGTAGTAAAGTTACTTGATTGACAATATTTTACTAAACTCGTAATGTGTTTAATGTATACGAGTATAAGAATCATTATTTTTTTAGTTTATATCAATAATTTTTTTATCTTAACAAATAATAATTTATTTTTGCAGGACTTTCCGATAGAGGAAAGACAGGTAGAGTGATTAAAGTTATTTTAATTTACAGTATATATATATATATATTTTAAAAATATTTTCTGTTGTTATATTGTTGACTTATTTATTTTGTTTGTTGTTATTGTGAATAGGTAAAATTACATTAATGTTATTAATATATGTTTACTATGTCTACATTATCAGAATTTTATAAATTAATTTAAATAATAAAAAAATTCTTCAATCTTATTTATCATGTAAGATAATGCAACCCATCCACAGATAAAGCAAATAATAATTATAAACTTTCTAGACAGCAATTATTTTTTGAGGGGAGAAAATTAGTAAATAAGGACAAAATAAGAAAACCCAGCACATACACAAAAACATCCATAAAAATAATAAAGAAAAGAAAAAAGTAACCTAAAAAACAAACATTCTATATAAGTTTTTATATATAAAGCATCCAGTAATTTTTTTCATATACTTAGTAAAATGTGTTCAAGGTCATATAACAAACACTGTAACTCGGGAATAACATACCTCACATAAAAACATGCAACAAAGTTAATCACTTCTTAGTACAGTAATACCTCGACTTACGCTACCCCCCGTCTTATGCGATTCCCAAGTTAAGAGGTTTTAAATCATGCTGTCCGAGTCACACAGAAACTGGCCTGTTTTGGAAGAAAATGCTTATGAGAACTTTTATAGCTCATGAAGAGAAAATATTTTCAGGTTTTAAGGCTGCCAAAGACCGATTGACAGTGGTATTTGGCGCAAATACAGCTGTTTACTGTAAGTTGTGACCTCTCATAGCTTATCGCTCACATAATCGAAGGGTATTAATAAATGTTTCTAAAGCTAGCTTGCCCGTGTTTTGGAAGTCGAATCGGAAGGCTTTGGTGACAACTTTTTTTGAGGACTGGTTTAGTCATCATTTCATATCTCAAAACGAACGTTATTGTCGGTCTAAACAAATTCCTTTTAAAGTAATTCCTATAAATTGACAATACACCTGGTCATCCTCCTACTACTTTAACTAATTTCGACATACGCGTGAAAGTGATATTTTTGCCAATAAACACAAATAATTTGCTTCAACCAATGAGTCAGGGAGTCATCAAAACATTTTACATATTACAAAACATATTACACAAGAAGATCATTTGCCCATATGCATGAAGCTATGAGACAGAACGAGTTCACTGTTGAAGGTTTTTGGAAACAATTCAATGCTTTAAGAATCATTGGAACAATCTTGGAATGAAATTTCCCAAAAAACTTTCCAAACTGGTGTTTGGAAAAAGGTGTGTCTATTTTCCTCGGCACTGAAACTCAAGCAGAATCAGTCCCAGAGTCTTATGAAATTGCTAATCTGATTGAAGAAGTTGTCGGTTTTGCCAGACAACTCAATTTAGAAGTGGATAATGATGACGTTCAAGAACTGCTGGATTTACACAACCAGGAGCTGACAATTAATTGATGAGTTCATAGAAATGCGTTCGTTAAGACCTTAAAAACGCAGATTCTTCAGGCCCAGTTGATGTAGAAGATGAAATGAAGATTAGAAACTTGACAAACAGTCTTATTTTAATTGAACAGGATTTACAAATTTTGGAAAACATAGACCCCCAACGATAAGCGTATTTCTGCCATAAAACAAAACAAAAATAGCGAATTACGAGGAAATTCTGCGTGAGAAGAAAAAATCTTTAATTCTTCAAACGAATTTACTAGATTTTATAAAGTCATCTGTCAAAATGACTTCTTTTTACTTACTTCTTTGCAATATTTATGTATATAACATAATTTTTTGTTTTATTATGTATTTAGAATTTTAATACATACACATTTTTCTTTTAAATTATTATTTTATTTAGTTTTTGGTACCAATTAAACATGATTCCTATGTGATTGTATATAAAATATACCCCGACTTACGCGAATTCAACTTACACGGTTATCGTTCGGTCCCACCTATCGTGTAAGTACGGGGTATTACTGTACAGTTTTGGTGGAAACAGACAAATGTAAATAGCACAAAACACAGCAGTCGAAACTACATAATTCAGTATTGCTTTATATTTTAATAAACAAATAAATAAATGGATATTTTCATGACAGTTTTAATAATAGAATTATCGATGTAACTAAAATAATACATAATTAATTACAAATAGAAAAAACCTTCAACTTTGCTTCCTAGGTTCACTAGAAAATTTCATCTACTTTTTCAAAATCTCAATGCTATTGTAGTTTTATTGTATGTAGCTGTTACCAAGATAATAATAAATATCCTACCTTTGCAAAATTGTTATAGGCTTTGATCAACAGTCAAAAATACTCAAAGACAGTGGTGTTGGTCTACTAAGCCAATGCCTGTTGTTTCTGAACAGTTTTGTTCTGTTGATACAACTATTGTTCCCTCTAAAACTGTATGTAGTAACATAATACCAAGTAAATGATGAAATTTTTGTGAACTATAATCTTTTGTTCATTGTTGTTGAAACAGATTTAGTTTGTGTTACGTGGCCCTCGAACACATATTGCAACATTTGAGAAAAATGAACAAAGAATCTATTAGAAAGTTCTATTGGGTGTTTCTTTTGTTATAGTTTTTCCATCGTTTTTATAATATTTATGCATTCCTTGGTGTTTAAGAAGGCTTGTATAACTTTCTTTAGTATCCTTGAAAATATTCTGTCATTTAGGAAATTTTTTCGGTCTAAAAAGTTGAAAATTACCAACATCAATCTTGTTTTACCATGACACAATCTTTTATTGCATTCGATGGACAAAATATGATTGTCATGGTACATTAGTGTTAGAGATCGTAATACGTCAGTTACTCGTCATTATTCTCATTGTTGTTTGTTGGCTTTAAGAGAGTCTATTTTTTGATGTCACGAGGCTAGACATCTGTGCTGTGTAAATGATATGTCTCTTGAAACTTGCAGCATAGAATAGGATAGATATTTATAGCCCAAAAGTTGTTATTTTATTAGGCGTTCTAGACATGATAGACCCTTCATAGTTTTCTTTGTTAAATGGACTTTCTAACTCAGTATAGTTATTAATCGATGCCGGGCAGTAGCTGAAGTTTCTTGCGTGTCGTACTGTTTTAACGTTGTAAATTAATGTATTTTTGTGTACATCCGAAATGAACAATAATAGTGGAATCCTAGAATCTTTTGAATTCTGGTATAACGTAGAAAACGTTTTATAATTCAGACCAAATATTTTTCAAAGCTATAATGGTAAAAACAATAAAAAAATAAACCCAAATATGTACAGGTGCTACATTAACAGCATCTACATTAACAGTTATTTAAGCTAAACTTCTTGCAGAATAGTCTTTGTTATACAAAAATGTGCAGTTTTTATTAAACTTTGTGTGCCCTAAGGCTCTGCCAATGTTAACACTTTCAAGCCTACACCCCAGTATAGGTCAGGCCATTTAGTTAGCGCTAGTTGCCTAGGCCCGTGTATAGCTCGGGTTCCCGTATTTATTTCCACACCAACGTAATTCCCACGTATTATAAGTTTTGTCGATATCGTTCTTTATATTGGTTATTCTACTTTACGGATCTTTACCTTTAGGCAAGTCAGAGTTTATTTTAAGAACAAAAACATATTTGGTCAAATCTGGTGATCGAGAGCTATCAGACATTTGTTTAACAGATGTTGCTTCAGTCAGATAATGAATGTTTTATTAGGTTGTGTTGTTTACGTTTCAAGTTTGTTGTTTATCTTAAATTTTATCTATCCCTCATTTCGTTTATTTAATTTTTAGTTTGTGTAACTTTTGTATTCAGAGTTATAATTCTCTTTCAATTTATCTTTCAGTTATTTAGTTTATTTAATTTTTATTGCTAGAGATATTACATTATAGATATATTGGTGAAAGACATTTTGGAAAGTGATTCATTACGATTTATGTTGATTTTAAACAGTGACAAAGAAACCTATCTAGACCGAGGTACAATTGACATATCTTTCATTGTTGAACTGAATGGAAAAATGTAAATGATCCAATTCTAGGTAGTTTTCTAAATTTTAAAAGAAATATTTCTAAATTACATTTTCTTTTAGCTTTAACATGATATGTAACATGTAATTTTTATTTTCATTTAAATGTAAAATATGTGTAGGGCAGTGCAGTGATGTACAGTGTTGCTATTTTATTTTGTTGACTTTTTTATACATTTTTCAATCGAGCATAACACCATCTATATCTAAGTAATCAATTCATATGTATATATTTCTTGAAAGCTTTTTTATTCCCTTTACAACAATGTATAATTTGTTGTAAATATGATATTTATTATATGTCAGGAATGTTTTATATTTTACCTAAAAACCTCTAGGCAGATAGAGACTGGCGCTTACTAAGGGGCTAGACTTCAAAGTGTTAAACATCTGTCAAAAATAGAAAATAATAATCTGTATTTAAATAAAAAAATATTTTAGTTTTAGATTTTGATCATTCTAAATTTTGACTTATGTTGACAGGTTGAGTCACACACACACACACACACACACAGATATAGTATATAAATAAATAAGATTAAGTTATAAATAGATCAAATTTGTCTTACACTGAACTTTTTTCCAATTGGATATTTAGATTAATGTTTATAAAAACCTTTTCCGTCAGGAATTTTTCTTTTTTTGCATCAGTAGATTATTAAAATATTCACCCAAAGTGATTGCTATAGAAATATTGTTTAATATAAAAAATTAAAACTTCAAATTTTTATAGGATGTTTTGCAATATTGTGTTTAATTTGCTCTTTTATCACTATATAATAAAACACTCAATAAATCTTTCTATTAGCATTGCTAAAATATTTTAAATTTTGTAAAATGGAATCACTTAATATAACCTCAACATTATATATTTTATGGGTATTCACATCTCAACTATTCTTCTACATATTTTAAAACAGATTTAAACATTTGTAATATCTTTGAAATGTTTTTAAATTCCCTTAACATATTACTCTGAAGCTTGAAATCATAGACAACTGACGACACTGCATTAGAATTAATTAGAATCTATGCGTTTGGAATCAAGCCACTTGAATCAAAGTTTGGGATTTATGGTAGGTGCTGGAAAACATCCCAGCAGGTTTTGTGTTTACAGAAATGAAACGAAATCAAACATTATCATGCAACAAGATACCTGCGTTCTATAGATTGTTAGCTTTTTTTAGATGGATTTTATGATGTTCAAACAACTGTAGCTCTCTAGCCAACAGAGTGAATAAGCTTTCATTGGTTTTTTTTTGTAAGGTGATACTTTTAAATGCTATGACTTCACCATTGATTGTGTTTTTTTTACTTATGACCTACGTATCAAATCTTTACAAGTTTTGGTTCTGTTCGGAATTCATTTATGTTGTAACTAAAAAAAGGCAAGACAGGTTTCATTCATTGCTTTTTCTGGTGCTTAGTGAGAAATTTTGGCACCAATCGAGAACAAAATTTGAGGTAGCGTAACTTTTCATTCATGACTTCATTCGAAAGACAAACCCTGATTTAACAAAATCATTACTTCATTCCAAAGACTTAGAAATATTTCTAAGACTTCAAATATCGTAAAATGTTAGTTTTCATGAACTTTTTTTGTCAATTATCTGCTGCTTTCTACTTGCAGTGAGTTATTATTTTTTATAAAACAAAATTCAATTTTAGTGAAGTTTAAGGGACTCTTTTTTTAACACTTTAGCTGCTGGCCACAATATCGGCGTTTTCCCTGAGAATTGTCAAAATATTTGAAGCCTATTTTTGAATAATGTGTACTTATTTTTTGTTCCCCTGTCATATCTAAGTACGAATATACGTTTGTTATTATAATATATATAAAAACATGTGTCAGGTCAATTGGCCCGACATTGTTTTTGAGGTATTTAAATTTTCTTACCTCTGCAACACTCTCTTAATATTTTTTTTGTTTTGTGTATAAACAATGAACAAAAAAAAACAATTTCTTTTTCCGTTTACCCACATAATACGATGACTGGTGAGTAAAATGTTTTTGCGCTTATTACAAATAGATGTAAACTGTCACATGTGATTGATTTGTGAGTTTATAAATATTTTGTATATAGAACGGAGTGTAAACATATTGTCTGTCTGATAAGTAATGTGTCAGGTCTGTTAAATACTACACAAGATTTCATAACAAGCAAAAGTTTTGAAACTTAGTAATTTACTTTTCAAGGAATAATACTTCATTTACTGTCATAATTTACTTCCTAGTAAGTATGGGTTTATCTAAGTGTAGCAATGTTTGCACTTAACTTCAACCAAGGCCATTTTAGTTAGAATTATTATACAACTAAATATTTAGTCAAAATATCTGACTTATTATTTAGCTTTTGTGAAATTTTGTAAAACAATAGTGAAAATCAATATAATATGTCATTAAAAAGTATTTTTTTTTATTATGAAAGTATATAAAGATAAACTTCTTTCAATGAACCAATTTGTTTGATTAGAATAATAAATTCAATTTCTCTAAAATTGTTAAGTAATATGTGTGTCAGGCACAAAAAGCTCCTAAAATAACATCATGTTTAAATTACCTTAGGCATTTATCTATCAAACAAAAACCATCGTTATTATATCTGTATGTAAAGTTTGTTTATTACTGTGTGTAAAATTTCCAAAAGTAGCAACACCAGTTGAATAGTACTAATAAACATAAAACGTTACTAGACAACAATGTCGAGCCTAGTGGCCTGACGGTATTCGGTTCAGCCTGCTGAGCCGTTCGGCCAATTAGGTCGAGGTGGCAGCTAAAATGTTAATCAAATGTTTCTTACAGCAGGAAATACTAGCAAGATGTTGGGGATTAATTACAAAGAGAGAAAGAGAAATAGAAGTTGGCTTAGAAGATATTCTAATCAAACAGAGATTAAACATTTATTACATTTGCTCTATAAACATGCTCTATCTTTCTCGCTCGTTATCTTTTTTCTCTCTCTCACACACATACACACAAATATCTTTATTACCATAGCCTTTCAATTACCCAATTACACACAAATAATAGATTACTTACAAAGTTTTTATTTCTATGTTTAGGGCCTAATTGTTATTTTTACCTTAAATGAAACAATATCTAAAAACAACTGGTTTTTGTATATTTAAGTTTGTATTATAATATAAATCACCCACAAATATTCATTAATTTTGATCTACAGAAGTCTGATTCTAATTTGCTGTTATTTCAAGTTTATAATATATTTTATTAATTCTTAAAACTGTGTAAAGGAAGTTCAGATGGGATATGTTTTTATTTTTGAAACTAAAAATGGAGCATAAAAGATTATTTTAAGACTAAGAAACACAGTGGACTGTATTAGCTGCTCGTAGATGACATTCAGCTTGCAATATAAAGTGCACCAAGTCCCAATATATCTACAAAGACATAAAATATGGTAGGTGGTGTTTTATTTCAATTATAAAGAATTGTGAATCTGAGAACTAACAGCCTTAGCATGATTCCATTGTGATATAAATAGAAAGTTCATAATTTACAATCTGGTAGTAAATAAGTAGCTATGAAAATTTGTCTACTCATGTTCTATATTAAGTAAACTAACTAATAGGTGATGGTTTCATAAGATTGGAACCTATCCTTAACTGGTCCATTATGTCCTTTTTAGAATAGTGTTTTGTGTATTGTTTTTATATCTCAGGTTTGGTTTAAAATGCTAAAATTTAAAATACTCTGCTACACTTCTTAATTTTTAAAACTATTTTTAGTTGATCTTTTCAGAAGAAGTATTGAGGTTAATATATAACTTTCTAACATTATTGCATAACTGAGTGAATACTCTAAGAATATTCACTCAGTTATGCATTAATTTGCTTATCTTTAATCAGTGAATTCAAGATGATTACAACAAGCAACTTTCTAACATTGTATTCAATAGAGACAATTTCAAATGATTTATTCTTTGCCAAAAGCACTTCTGCCAAATAAACGCATGAAAACATGCATTAAAGTTAATCTTTTATATAGAAAAAGTATTTCACGTCCAGAATATGCAGAGTGTAATATTTGCATGTTGTATTTAGTTTCGTACTGTGTGTTTTGCATGTTTGAATAAAATATTTACACAATTAAATGTCTCTTGTTTAATGTCTAATGAGTAAGGGTGTTAGATTTGTTTTACATGTATTTCAATAACTATTTAATATTTATTAAACGCTGCATAAAATGAATCATTTGTAATACCAGAAATTTTAAAATTTTCAGGCAAAAACGGAATTTCAAAAGAAAAGTATTTTTTATATGAAATACTGTATAACTGAGGCTCTTAACCGTTTTAGATCTGCGCCTACTTTGTAATTTATAACATTGACATGAGTTTGCGCCTCCCATATATATATATATATATATATATATATATATATATATATATATATATATATAGGAAATTTTGGAATAGATAGGAAACTGACGGACTTACCTAGTGGCAATAGGCCAAAACTGCAATCTCTTGGAAATAAATAAATAAACACATATAAAAACATATCACACTATTGAAATATTTCGATCATACAATGATCTTTATCAATCAAAAAAGAAAAGACTGAAGTGCAAGCTTTAAGCTCTACTAGCACTAACCTAAAATATGTGTGTGTGTGTGTGTATATATATATATATATATATATATATATATATATATATATATATATATATGTATATGTATATGTTTGTATGTATGTATGAGCCTTATGCATTACTAAACCACTAATCCAATCACCATGAAACTTTGAGAAATTGTCGAGTACATTCCTGGGAAGGTTTCTGGCAACATAACAATTTTTTCCAACTTGTAGTTTTTGAGTGTCAAAATAGCATAAAATATTACTTTCTATCTTATCGTAAGATATTTCATTGAATTCATTCCAAATTTTGGTTCCTAGGCAACCCTCAACAATCTAAAATTATTTTCCAACACATTTCAAACCCAATTCTGTACAATTATGCCTCCCAAAAAAACCAGCGATACGATACAATATATAACATTCAATCAAGAGATTTTATTGTCACACTTTTCTCGATCGACTACTATAAGTTCAGCTATTATTATGTTAATAAAATACTAAATTAAGTTTAGCTAATATTAACACACCATTCATTGACTTTTAGGCGGTTTAAGTTCGCCCAGTCACCTAGTGTGTGTGTTTATGTATATGTATATATATATATATATATATATATATATATATATATACACACTCACACATACACATACGGATAGTTGAATTTTTCTGAAAAAAGCCTTATTTACAAAGAATTGGAACCAAAATGTGATTTTCATATATTTAGTATTGATTTGACACAGAAATAGAAAAGCTTGTACTTCGTTTTCTTGGAGATATTTTTGTTCTTTCGAATAGGGTAGATTTAAACCTTTTGCTTTCCTCGCTTATCTTTAAACTTCTTTCACTGAGACTGTCATTAGGTTACAGTATGACAAATATACTAGAAGGATTCAACCATGTTTATGAACATTCAGGTTTTAGAAAAAAAATTCAAAGGAAATGTCAGCTCTTTTATATCTAATAATAAGTAAAAACAGAAACAAAATATAAAAAGTATGTAATTCCTAACATGATTGTGTGTGTTTGTACGTGTGTGTGTGTGTGTGTGTGTGTGTGTGTGTGTGTGTGTGTGTGTGTGTGTGTGTGTGTGTGTGTGTGTTTCATTTATTATTGATCTTTATATACATTGTTTATATACTTAACAGTTTCTTAATGGATCTTGAAACATTGCTAGATTGTGAGATTATGTTTGACTAATACACAAAGTCTTTGCTGTGCTAATTTGAATTTATTAATATTTACAATCTCATATTTGTGTGAAATTTATTTTATTTTACAATAAATCTATATTATAAAAAAAAATTCTTTAACAATTTCATTATTTTGACCATGGGTAAGAAAATACTAAAAATGCATTTCAAGAACTTGAAAGCTATTCAGATTATACATGATATATTTTTAACTAACAGCTCTAGTTTGGCTTTTTAGTTTATAGGATCTTTAAATTAAAGTAAATACTTTCAAAACGCATGTTTTTATATGATACATCCTTATTTGTTTTTTTCATATTTAGATAAAAATGACAGTTAAGTTTTTCACAGATATATCAGTTTTAAATTTTTTGTTAGTTACTTTTCGGACAAAAATATATTCTTTGAGTTAAATGTGTGTGTTTGTGTTGTGATGGTCTACAGTTTTCCAGTTACTTACCTGTAACCATTTGACATAGGTAAAATTTGAGCTAGAACCTGTATCGGTGCTTGCCAAATTCTGCCTGAGAACCAGTCACTGGGCTTTATTTCTAAAAACCCAACTTACTGATATTTAACCCTTTGAGTCACTCTGTTTTACTTACTTTTTTTGTTTACTTTAACCATTTCAGTGATATTGATTTATGTTTTCAGGTCTACTCGTTGGGGGCAGTTACAACAGAAGAAACAATAATGATATAACCTTATTATAAATCCACCATCGTTAACAATAGGAAAGAAATTATATTATTAATTTCAGAACATTTTTCACTATTACAAATCAGAAAAAGCTGCTATCATTACATACTTTTTGAAATTTTTCTTTTTTTTTAATTATAAAATGTAAATAAAAGAAAAAAATACTAGTAACAAAAGCCAAGATAATGAACATGATACGATTTTGTTATTATTATTTTTTTATGTTACACAAAGTTTGGACTTCTAAAGCTCTCAGAATCCTGGTAAATGACAAAATCTTAACATAGGCACAATGAGTGTCCGTAGATTTTTCGTGAATATGAGTGAGAAGTTTGCCTCTCGTTATTGCTCTCTCATTTCATGTCAATGACAAATGTGTAAACACAAACACAAAATTTTCATTTTATAAGTTCACATGGTATTAGTCAGTCATTGTAGATAAAGTTCTAGATTTTATTTTAATAAAGTGCAGGTGAGATATTAAATGTTACTGTAGGCAACAATCATGATGAGAGAGAAATGGAAGTTGCATTTTACCTCAACAATAGCTTTGCTTTAGAATGCAGACTCAGTTCTTGATAACATTTATCAAATCCTCATTTTTTATGCGACTTATTGATAATTTTTGTTTTATTCACACAAAAACTATAGAAGATTTCAAATTCGCTTATTATTATTATTTCTTTAAGTATTATTTTTTTATATAAAAAGTATTATCATATTGTGATATTTGTAATAAACAAAAAATAAATGTTAACAAGCTTGGATTAAAATACTTAATTAAAGAATCTTTACAACATAAATTTATGCATTAAGAAGCATTCTATGTATTTAGAAGCCTAATCTGGAAACATTTACTGTTTGAATTTAATATTTATAAATATTCTAAATAGGATTTAATACATAAGGCCAAAGAATCCCGCCCTTATTCTACTCCTATCGAGACCAAGACTGGCTATTTTGTTTACTTTCTGCTTAATAATACAGAACTACTGTAATAACTGTATGAAAACCATGCTAAACAATCTTCATTTAAAAACAAAATGGTAGTTGCAAAAAGGTTTTTTATTAAACTGATTATATAGTGTTTCAGCACAACTTTTTTCTATTCATTTGTTACTTTTAAAAATGTTTGCAAAAGCCTCTAAAACAGGATGGAATACGGGTACTTGTTTTAAAATAGTTGGAAGTACTATCTCGAGTATTGAACACCTGCTATACAGTTGATTAATTTTAAACTAGAATTTATAATCTATCAGGATTAAAGTAACAGTTGTCATTTCACCCCATTCCTTATCAACTTAACCTTTATTAAAGATTTATGAAAATCATAACGGCCTCCTAACTTCATAATGTTTACTTAAAAGCCATCCATCCATACCCTTCTTATAAGCGGACTATTACAACATTTGATCAACTGTCTTTACTTCTTTTCATATTACTTAAATTGCTTTAGCAGAATAGCTTTGTTTCTTACGTTGAAGCTTTGTAGTTTAGGTCTTCTTATTTCTAGTTTTACTCTGATCGCTCCAATTCAGCTTACAGCCTTGAGCCAATAGCCAAGATCCTCCTAGCAGTTCTGCAAATGGTTATTTTCTCACCTTACATTGCACAAGATTGATTTTAATTCTCTTTTGTGTCAGGTTGCTTGTAGATCGAAGGTCTTTCATAGTAAATCAATAAGCATCCTTAACACTTACAATCAATGTCAAGTTCCAGGTCTCTGATCTTTTCAAGATTACAAAAGATATCTGGAAGTACAGTAGAGTCTTGTTACTTCATGGTAGATGGGATGAAGACCCCCCTCAGATTAACGAAAACTCGGATTACAAGGAAACATGTTCTTGTACATTACAAAAAATTGGGTTTCTAATGAACCCTAATACAATAATAAGGAATGTTCAAAATATGTGTATAGTACTTTAATGATACAGTACTTACATAAACTAATCTTGCTTTGGAATACATTGTTCATCACAGTTGCTACATTTTTTGGAAATGGTTATAAAGTGTCTTCTGCGTCTGCTTATCAGATTGTTTTCGAGCTGCGGTGTCGTGTAGACATGTTAACAGAATCACATCTGCTGGTGTGGTGTCTGTTATTCAATATAGCGTATTGAAGTTTCCAAGTCAGCCGTTCCTTCAACGTGACTAATTTTCCCTTCTTGTACTGTCTCTGTCGAACATTCATCTTTATTCTCTTCTTGTCTGCCTTCAGAAGTTTCTTGTATCACTTCAATAATCGTAACATGTGTTATCGTTACTTATATTCGTCCTTACTCATCCATATTTATATACTTCTGTATCATCGGAATTTTCACAACCTGGAAATTTCTTGATAAGAAATGTTAAATCTGTTGCTTCTTGTGGATTAATGACACAGGCAACAGTTTTATTATGACTCAAGACTTTTTCCACGACTTACTTGATGTTTCTTCTTTTATTTCGTTCCATGATTTGGCCATACAGTACACAACTTCCTTAAGTATATATTTTTTTCGAAAGCCTACATTGCTTTCTTCCCTTTCAGTAGCTTGCACGAGAGATTGTAAAAGATGTTGTCTGTATTTTTCTCATACATTCCAGAACACGGTGATCCATCGGTGTAACATTTGCGAGTAGAAATAAAGCATGAATATCATCAGACCACAGTTGATCTTCATCGGTATACCACGGTACATTGTCTACAGTTATTAATTTTAATTTTTTTCAAATAGATAAAATAGTCTGAAACAGAAATAGGCTCTAATTTAACGGAACCTTGGAAAATCGGGACTTGAATTTTCGAGATTCTACTGTACTATGATCAAATCGAGGCTGTGGTCAGAGCATAACCAAGTTTTCCAGTGCTCTCAGATTTGACTATCTCAAACAAATTGCAATCAATTCAAACCTGGTGTAGTGCTTTATTCTCAGCTTATACTTGGATGTCTAGGTTGTCATTCACTTTGACATTTTTTAGCAATTGTGTACATGATGTAGGTCCATATTATGTAAACTAAGGTTTGCTCATATATAAACATCTTTGGGTTTGTAGGGAAAGAAGTTTGCCATAGTTAAAATGCTCTCGCATGCCTACTAGTTAGTGGAGATCTTTTCTCCTTTTATTGTTTTAGTTTTTTCTGGCATTTGTTTCTCGACAGAGCCTCGGATCACTCTTTGTATTTCTCATAGTATTTATTTCTTATAAAGTTCAATGTTCATTGACTTACCATAACTATTATCTTTCTCTCTTCTCTTTTTGACTAAGTACAACAGTACACAGATTAATTTCTGGAGGCTTTATTAGGACACTAGTACCTACATTTTGCTTTTGATAATTCCACTTTGCTATTGTAGTTTTTCTGAGTTTTGCAGTTTCTTTCAAATTCTTGTCCTAATAAGTTCAATAATTTATTGTTGATGTTTATTTATTTTAAAAATCAATAAAATTGTGTGATTTAAGAATTCATTCTTGTAACCTTTGAATAACAACTACCATTGGACTTGTTTTTATTTAGTATTCCTAGGCTACTAGTGTGCCAATTCCTGGACCAGTTGTAGCAAGGCTTTAAGAATAGCTATCCCTCACCCCATCACTTGATAATCGGTCTCTGCCGTAAATGGAGCTGATCGTAATTATAAGACAAATAATATAAAAATATACTAATACTGTATTGTTTGTACCTGTTGTAATGTGAATAGTTATATTATTATTTTATTTTCTGATTTGAACTCAGTTTTTAATTATAATTTCAGTAATATTTAAAAGATAGTATTATTGTGCATAGCTAGTGAAATATATTTTATTCTGAGAACAGTTATTATTTTATTTGTACCTATGTTGATGTCTGAAGCTATTCTTCCTACATTCTATTGAGCTAAGCTAATCAGTTTTAATTTTAAACCACAGCTCATTGTAATTAAGGCAATTATTGTCATGATCAGTTTTTCATTTGTTAATTTATTGCATTCTGAACTCATTAAATAAGAATTACTTTTCAATTTGCTAAACCAGATGAGATATGTAAAACAGCAAGACAATAAATAACTCTTAGCTCAAAACTATAAATCTGCAGGGGTATTACTAGCAACTCCTACTAATAGGAGTGTAGCATCCTTCACTGCACCTTAGCCTAACCTAAAACCACTGACAACACAAAGTTATACCATACACAACGGTAAAAATTAAAATAATCAACTCTAAATCTCACCACACATTAGTTTATTAAAAACAAACACTAGTTCATAAAACAGTCAGACTAGTTTCGGCCACGATGTTGCCTTCCTCAGTGCTGTGAGGGAGTACTACAGTAGCTAAGCACTGAGGAAGCTGACAACGTTACCAAAACTAGTCTGATGGTTTTATGAAGTAGTTTGTTTTAGTAATGTGTGGTGAGATTTAGAGTTGACTATTTTAATTTTTACTGTTGTGAATAGTTCTCACTAGCTAATCTCTAATTTACTTATTACACACACAATCGTACACAATAATAACAAATTAATACCATATGTGGGCACTCTCATAGGTTCATGTAGAGATTTTTACTGGTCAGAACCGTTTTACTTGTCAGATTGACAAGCTGTTCTGGGATCCGATTTTGATTGTGCTCTGACAAAGACGTAAGCGTAGTATCTGGATAGTAAGCCAGCACATAGTATTATGCGTACTCAACTAATGCCCAACAGGTAGCGTTAAGGGGAAAACTGTAGGCCTCCATGTTCTTGTGGTTGGAAATAATTGCAAGTAATTTATGGGTGTTTCAATAGTCATACATGTTTGCTTCTAAACTCCATTATGGAAAATATATCATTGTCAAACTTGATGGTTCAAAGGGACTATGTCAGGATTCATCTGACAAGCTTAGAGATAAAGATGGATATAAGAAGTTGCTGTTGTAAACAATTCCAGAATTGTCATCACCAAATTTAGTATTTATGAATGCCAAAAAATTGAATGATTTGTCGAAATTGTCAATCTTCTGAAGTAACAAAATGGGATACAGCTTGTTGGAACAAGCAATAAGAGGCAAACTAGGCCACTCATGAAAATGGTGTCTTTCTTTGATGGGTCATGGTATCTGTGGGACCCAGAGGTCTTAATTTCTTTGGAGTGGAGGGCATCACATGTAAACACTAAATGTATGTTTCATTACAAGAAATTAATTCTGGGCCGTTATCCCAAGCAGTTACTGGCATAATGCTATATATGAAAATGAACAAAGTAAAAAGATTCATAGCCTCGTTCATTCCCCAATTTACAGTTGCAGATATCAAAAATAGAACCATTTCACCAGTGTGGTATGGCTGCCTGTTATTGGCACATACAGAGCAGTCTCAGTACCCCTTGCCACCACTAAAAATCACTGGATCGACCATCCCTAATTTACCTCTTGCACCAGGCACCTCTACTATACAATTCCGCACAAGGAGTAAGTCTCGCACAGAGACCTCAACCAAGAAACTTAAATAAGACATAAAGAATTATTCAACCCAAGTTGGCAAATATTAAAAAAGTTAACACTTAAATTTGAGAAAGTTTAATGTACCAACATATGTAAAAGTTTTTTAGCTAAAAACTAGTAGCTCAGTGAAGGTGGAAACAATTAATATAAACATTAATTGTTATTGTTATGTATTTACTATGAAATATTTTGTTGCCATTATTTTAATTTTAATGTTTTAATTAACATTATTCTTGATTGTAGATGATGACTGAAATCAGTTTTTTGCCAGAGAAAGTCAGTTATTTTAATTTACTCTGTCAAAATTATACAACTGATTTTTTTTGTTTATTATTATTTTTCTTTATCTTTTCCACAATCTAATTCCCTCTGTTTGAAAGCTATGCATTTACAGTTGTGTGTATTTGGCGCTATTTTCTCTATCAATTATGCCAGTACATGTTCCATCCTTTGTGGAGAATCTCTGGATTTCCGATAGTGTTAAGAATGATTTGAAGGAAACCTGTTGCTCTTAATGTCAAGAATAATGTTTAAGCTGAAATTTGTAAAACTTTCTCTTAACTTTTAATCCAAAAATTTACTCTGTAACATAATTTTGTACTTTATTTTAATCTTTCCTTTTGCTCTTTTGTTAAAAAAAAATTTAATTTCGTTACATAAACTATATTTAAATGAATTTTAACAGTATTTCTGAAAAATACAATTTTAAAACCCTTTAAAACAGACACGATGGTTAGCTTAAAAACAAATTATGGAAAACCAACAAATGTCCAACCAGTTGAATGTAAAGAGGCGTCGTGAGGTTTCTCCGAAAATGCCTGGGGAAGTAATCACGATGAGAAAAGAAATTGATATAGCGTCACCTAAGTTCTTAATTGTGTCTTGTGCAGAAGCTGGCAAAGATCTTTCAAAAGTATCGCCCTTTGTAATACAAAAGGCTATAACTGGATGTGCAGCAGGACCCGTCTCTTCCATAAAGAAGTTACGGAACGGAACACTGCTGTTAGAAACAAGCAATGCGAAGCAGTCACACTTATTATTAAAAATGACCTCCTTCTTTGATCAGGTCAAGGTTTCGGTGGCTCCCCACCGAACCTTGAACCAATCAAAGGGAGTAATATCATGCAGGGATCTTTTGTATGTCCATGAGGACGAAATAAAATCCGAACTGAAATCTGAAGGTGTTACAGATGTCGTAAGAATTATGAGGATGGAAAACGGTCAGAGAGTTCCAACAACATCATTAATCCTGACATTCGGGAAACCATCTATCCCGGAATACCTATATGCGGGCTTTCTGTTAGGCCCTACGTTTCCAATCCACGCCGGTGCTTTAAATGCCAACGTTTTGGACACGTAAGTTCTTCTTGCTCCAAGCCAGAGGTATGCGGACAGTGTGCATCTGAAGGCCATACTGATAAGGTTTGCACAAGTGCTCCGAAATGCCCAAACTGTGCTGGTGATCACCCTGCTCGCTCCTTTAACTGCCCAAAGTTCAAGGAGGAGAAAGCGATCCTCAGCATAATAACAAAGGACAAAACATCTTTCCACGAAGCGAAAAAGAAGTTCAAGTCAACTCAACCTAGACTTGAAACGAAATCTTATGCCTCAGCTATCACCACTGAGAAGTCGTGTTCCAACTGCGTTGAGCTAAACAAGAAAATTGAAGTTCTCACGGAGCAAGTTAGCCAGCTATTAGCTTTGGTGACGAAAAATTCTGTTTCCAACTTAAATAATAATGTTGAATGTGCGAAGAAATCTCCATTGCCAGATACCTCTGGTAGAGTTAGAAGAAGCAAGACACTATTAGAGACAAGTGTGAAACCTATTCCAACTATGAGTAATAATAATAAAAATAACAATAACAACAAAACTGCACCTGTGAAAGTGGGTGCAAAATTAAAAGCGACTCAAAAGAGGATCATTTCTAACTCCCCTTCTGAGTCAAAAAATTCCTCAGATTCCACCACTACAATAGGGGTGATGGATTCTGATGACTCTTTGCCTGGAACGTCCAACATTCCAGGCCAACAAATTGTCAGTGACGGCAGTGAGAGCCAGGTGAATCCATTTCACTAAAATACAATGTCCACACCTAAACAAACCGTGATTCAGTGGAACATTAACGGTGTTAGAAGTCACATTGAGGATCTCAAATTAATTGTAAGGGATGTGTCCCCTATGTACATTTGTATTCAGGAGACACGTCTTCATGAATCGCACAATTTCCATCTAAGGGAGTATTCAGTTTACAGATCGGACTTCGTTACAGAAAATCGAGCTAGAGGTGGCGTAGCCATTCTAGCCCGTGACTGTGTCGACGCCGTTTCTCTGAACTTAATAACTCCCTTATAAGCAGTAGCAATTCAAACAGCTGTTCCATACAAACTCACTCTCTGTTGTGTCTACTTCCCACCAAGTGACAACTTGCAACAGAGAGATCTTGTAGACCTTATGAATCAGTTGCCGACTCCGTTTTTATTAGTGGGCGATTTCAATGCCCACCATGTTTCATGGGGTTCCCCAGAATGCAACCCGCGAGGTAATCTGATCGAAAGCATCAGATCGGAACTGGATTTATACCTGCTAAATGACGGTTCTCCGACACATTTAGCAGCGTCAACAGGTGGATGGACGGCTGTAGACTTGTCATTATGCAGTCCTGTCTTGGCTACAAGGCTAAAATGGTCAGCATTGCCTGATCTTTACAGTAGCGACCACATTCCTATTCTTTGTGTGACTCCTCACCCTGTTGTGTTCGACATCCCCGTTGGATCCTGAAAAAAGCCAACTGGGAACAATTTTCACAAGATCTAGAATCACTGGACGTGGCTCCCATTGATGACATTGTCAATTCATTTACAAAAACCGTTTTGAATGCCGCCGGAAAGGCAATTCCGAAAACCTCATCCAAACCACGACGACCACCTGTTCCGTGGTGGAATGATGAGTGCACTGTGATCCTTCGTCAACGGAGAAAAGCTTTGAACCAGTTCAAGAGACATCCAACGAGTGAAAACCTGGAAAAATATAAAATCTTCCGTGCGAAAGCACGGAGAATATTTAGGCAAAGTAAACGAGAATCATGGTCGCAGTACATTGGCACAATTACAAGAACTACAACTCCATCTACAGTATGGAAGAAATTACGATCAGTCTGTGGCATTTCCGTTCCGATGCCATTAATTTCATTAAGGCATTCGGATGGTGTTTTGACCACGGACTGTGAGGAAATTGCCAATGTGCTAGCGTTATCGTTTTCAAAACATTCTTCATCTTCTGCATACAAGGACGCTTTCCAGGTGTACAAACATAAACAGGAAGCCTTACCTTTCACCGTTGGAGTGTCTGGAGATTCTTGTTTAAATAACCATTTCTCTATCGACGAACTAGAGTCAGCTCTCTCGTCAACGAAGGATTCTGCTCCAGGCCCGGATGATATTGTATACTCCATGATTAAAAATCTACCACCGTCGGCAAAACTAGTTCTCCTTCGGATATACAACCGTATATTTGGGGAGCACGGTTTTCCCGATTCATGGTTAGAAGCGACAATAATTCCTCTTCTAAAACAAGGAAAGGACAAAACTAATCCCAGTAGTTACAGACCCATCTCGCTGACCAGCTGCCTATGCAAACTACTGGAGAAGATGGTCAACCGTCGTCTTGACTGGTATCTAGAAACAAACAAACTTCTTTCTAACGTTCAGTGTGGTTCCAGACAAGGACGTTCATCAGTTGACCAATTGGTTTTGTTGGAGTCAGCTATACAGAATGCCTTCATCTTACGACAAACACTGGTAGCTGTTTTCTTTGACCTTGAGAAGGCATATGACATAGCATGGAGAGGAGGAATTTTGAACGTATTGAAATCATGGGGTATACAAGGTAACATTCTTGCTTTTATAAAAAATTATTTGAATAACAGGACTTTCCGTGTACGTCTAGGAGGCATATATTCTGATCGTTGCGAACTAGAGAATGGTGTACCACAGGGTGGCGTTTTGAGTGTGACGCTGTTTGCTGTTGCCATTAACAGCGTCACTTCAAACGTACAGTCACCGGTTCACTGTTCCCTGTTTGTAGACGATTTTTGTATTTATATGGCTGCTAGAAGTATGGCAACAGCGGAAAGATCCTTACAATTAGTAATTAATAAATTGCAAGAGTGGACCAAATCTACGGGCTTCAAGTTTTCGGCTTCGAAGACCCAGTGTATAGCATTTAGTCGTCGCAGGCAACATCAGGAACCTATTCTTTATCTTGATGGTACGCGTCTTCAAACCGCGGATAATGTGAGATTTTTGGGTCTTTTATTGGATAAAAGACTTTCATGGAGTCCTCATGTTCGTGATTTGAAGGTGAGATGCAGCAAGATATTGGATATGTTGAGAGTTCTAAGTGGTACAAATTGGGGAGCAGACAGAACCTGTATGCTCCGTTTCTATCGCGCCGTTGTAAGATCGCGCATAGATTACGGCTGTATAGCCTATTCATCTGCTCGACCTACGGTTCTGAAACTCCTGGATTCAATACATCACGCTGGTCTTAGACTTTCTACTGGTGCTTTTAGATCAAGCCCAATCTCCAGCCTTCTAGTTGAAGCTGGAGAACCATCTCTCTCTATGCGACGTCAAATGCTACAAATTTCTTATTACACTGGTCTTCGAAGTAAACCTAAACATCCGGCATTCAAAGCAGTTTTTGATAACCACCTCGAGGATCGTTACAATGTGCGTCAACGTTCAACTGCTCCCTTCGGAATAAGAACGTTGCGCATTTTTAATAATCTAAATTTAGAACATCCACCTATATTCGAACGAACATCATGCTACATCCCTCCATGGACAATACAAAAGCCAAAATGTGACTTCTCATTGTCCATGTACCTAAAACACAATACTCCTGACGTTATTTATCGTCAGGAGTTTTTGCAGATTCAACAAACTCACCAACACACTGTGACTATATTCACAGACGGTTCAAAACTGGACAATGGGATAGGTTGTGCATTTTATATGGAAGGACAAACTTTCACTTACGGATTGCCCTCAGCCTGTAGTGTTTTTACTGCAGAACTTTATGCAATTTTCCAAGCTTTAAGATCAATTCCGTCTGCAAAATCTAAATATCTTGTGTGTTGTGATTCCAAAAGTGCTCTCCAGGCTATTCAGGAAATGTACACTAGGAACCCTTTGGTTGGAGACATCTTGTGCTCTATACACAGGCTCCAATTACGAGGTGTCGAGGTGTCATTTCTCTGGGTGCCTGGTCACAGTGGAATATTCGGAAACACTAAAGCAAATGAAGGTGCAAAATTAGCTACAGGTATGTTGCCATCGACACAACGTGTGATGGCATCAGATTTTGTATGCAAAGTTAAAGCTACACTATTCTCTGTTTGGAATGAAGAATGGCAAAATATAAATAGAAACAAGCTGAGGGACATCAAAAATACCGTCCGACCATGGAGGACATCTGTTCGTTCGAATCGTAGGGAGGAAGTGGTGGTTACTCGACTTCGCATCGGCCACTCTTTGTTAACGCATGGATGGTTGATGCGACATGAGGATCCACCACTATGTCCGTTTTGTAGAAATAATATTACAATCAAGCATATCCTGCTTGATTGTAATGAGTTGACAAATTTATATATACGTTACGATCTTCGAGGTAGTTTAAAGGTGGTTTTAAGAGACGATGTCACGGCTATCGACCGTGTCCTCGCTTTCTTACGCCACCTTAATATATTTAATAATATTTAAATTTTGTATAATTTTAGGTTCTTTAGTTTTAGATTATTACAATTAGTTATAAACATTTATTTTATTTTATTCTGTTTTATTTTGATTAGTTTTATTTATGAAGTACTATTTTAAAAACACAACTTTATTTAGGCGATGATAACCTCAATAGGTTTTTCGCCTGGGGAAAAAAAAAAAAAAAAAAAAATCATTTTCTTTTAAAAACATTACACTGTATAAGCGTGAATACTACATTGTATTCTGCATTATAAGAAATATTGAAACAAATTTATATTTACCAAAAGTGATGTATAACCTCAGTAAATTTTAAAACAAAAAAAAATATTTTTAACAAATAGTATTTTTATATAGCGTATATTATTAGATACAGGTTGTGTAGGTAAGCTAAGTTATATTAATTTGAGGTATAATTCATGTGTATGACTTATAATTTATTGAGCTTTCAGTTTTGTAAAAAAACATTATTGAGTATAATCAATTGTGTTAATAGGAAACCAAGAATAATACTTTAAAACTGTGAACACTACATAAACTATGTTACATTCTGTTATAAATTGTAAAAAAATATAATTTTTTGTGAATTAAGTTAGGAAAATTTGAAACAATAACACTATTTATTGTTTATAAGTTGATTGGGTTTTTTTTAAAATAGTCTCAGAAAAATTCTATAAATTATTTACACCGAAATATGGACCATGTTACTAAAACTGTTTGTCTACTCCTCTTGTCATGACATCTTTTTAAACTCACAGGTCTAATAAAACTTAACAATTTTCAAAATTGTTAATTATATGACACTTATATTAGCAAAAATATGTTTGGAAGATTTATATTACAGTCCGTCCACTAGAGGTAACATTGATTCGGGGAATTCAAGTTACAAGTAGGCTAAACAATATTTTTTACTGTCGTTCCTATTACCCTACATTTTTATTGCAGTTAAACCATTTAATCTCTTTTAATGATTGTTAAATTTATTTATAAATTTTAATTTTTTGGTCAGGCTAAGGAGGGGCCTGGGCCCTCCCTTCAGTGCGCCACTGGCTTAGATTATTAGATACAAGTTGTGTAGGTAAGTTATTAATTTGAGGCAAAATTCATGTGCAACTTATAATATATTGGGCTTTCAGTTTTGTAAAAAAAAGCATTATTGAGTACAATCAATTGTGTAAATTAATAGGACACTAAGAATAATACGGTACTTTAAATCTGTGGTCACCACATAAACTACTTTACATTCTGTCAATATAATTTTTTGCGAAAATATTTACCAAAAATTAAGTAACTATATTTTTGGACAACGAATTTTCTAATCGTGTTATATACATTATTATATGCAAAATGTGTAGTTATATGAAATATAATGAATTGCAGTACATATAAACGGGTTATAAGATATCAGGGTTTACCTTCTAGTTTCTTTGTAAACATTATTGCCTGTAAACGTGGAATAATAAAAGCAACGCAAAATACTAAAGAAATGTAACGTCACATGAAACTAAATTACATTCTGCATTATATGGCCTATATATATATTAAATTATTTTTTCTGAAAAGATTTACCATATTGATGACTTTGTTCCATATAATCTTTGTATATTTTAATATGAAAACGACTTTTGTAATTAGTATTTTTTATACATTATTAGATCTAGAATGTGAAGGTTCCAAATACAATAATTTGAGGTAGATATAATGAAGGGTTTGTAAGATACCAGCCCTATATTCCAATTTGTTACAGTGTATAACCGTGAATACTATGCTGTATTCTGCATTGTAACACATATTGAAATAAAATTATATTTTCCCAAAACAATTACCAAAAATGATGCCCTACCCTGGTAAATTTTAAAACAAAAAACTGTTTTTAACAAATCGTATATTTATATAGCTTATAATTAAGGATGGACCAACACTAAAAATATTCGATTTCGATTCTCAAAATTTTCTTTCGATTCTTCTAAGTTGTATAGGGCTACTTGATATTCTCTAACAATGAATTTAGTTAACATCTTGGTCATTTGGTGAAACCTTTTAAAAGTTGCGTTTTATGTAACAGGTTACACAAAACTTTGGAGATATGAACTTCAGTCACAATTACAATATAACTTCAGTAATAGGGATTTCAGTTGGTTTAACTGGAGAAATTGGAACTACATTTTCTTTGTGTTTGGTTTCGACATGTAAGTGGTGGCGGAGTAGTGGTGACAAAAAGCCAGCAGAGCTAACAAAATGATGAAAAGTGATAAATAATAATATTTTCGTGATCTCAAATAGACATTTGCTTTAATCGGTTAATTCATTCAAAGCAACTAATACTTGAATGAGACATAGTTGATAATTAATTAATTATATTTCCTATAAATTACACCGCACTCGTATTTTAACAGTTGAAAAAATAAGGATCGGAATCAGGACCTTAATCAATGGAGAATCGAGTATCGACGATTCCTCGATATAATTGAAATCGACGATTCCTGGAATCGAGAATCGGCACATCCCTACTAATATTATTAGATACAGGTTGTGTATGTAAGTTATATTCATTTCAGGTACAATTCATTTTCGACTTATAATATATTGGGCTTTCAGTTTCGTAAACAAGCATTATTGAGTATAATCAATTGTGTATTATGTTAATTAATAGGAAACCAAAAATAGCCTAATACTTTGAAACTGTAAACATCACATAAACAACGTAACATTCTGTCAGAGCCGTCCTTAGGGTGAAGCGGCTGCTCTAGGCCTCGCGCCTTGATACTTTACTCGCGCTGAAAAATAAGTAAAATGTTTTGTTTGAATGAAAATAACATAAGATACAGATTTACGTGCCTAAAGTATCTGTCTTATTACCATCGCAATATGTTAAATTATTGATTAATGACAAAAGCTATGAACGAGATATCGGCATCTCGACCAAAAGAATTGAAAAAAACAGTTTGTTAGCGGCAGCGTTTTAACCCTGGCAAATAAAAAAAAAAAAAAAATCAAGTACATAATTGTTGTGTTTTAAGACGAAAAGACTGCATCAAAATTGTTCTAAACACACCTTTTTGCGCAAAGATTTTCCGGGAAAACCAATTTTTTAAAGAAGGCCTCGCAAAAATGTTTTGCTCCAGGCCTTGCATTTACTAAGGATGGCTCTGCACTCTGTGTTCTATTTTGTAAAAATTATATTTTTTCGCGAAAATACTTACCAAAACTTGAAGTATTTATATTTTAGGATAACGAATTTTCTAAATCGCGGTTATATACGTTATATGCAAAATGTGTAGTTATATAAAATAAAATAATTTGCAGTACATATAATAAACTTGTTATAAGATATATATATATGAGGGTTTCTTTGTAAACATTATTGCCTGTAAATGTGGATTAATAGAAAGAAATGTAATGTCACATGAAATTTTGTTTTATTATGTATTAAAATAAAATTATTTTTTCTGAAAAAAAATTATGTCTCGTAATAACCTTGAAATATTTTAGAACAAAAATTTTTTTTCTCAAATCGTGTTTTTATATACATTATTCGATTTAGGCTGTGTAGGTGAATTGAATTTAATAATTAAAGGTACATATCTTGAACGGTTTATAAGATTGATTATCAGGGGTTAACTATCAGTTTTAAAAAATATTGGCTATAATAGTGAATTATTAGAAAATGCTAAAACTATGTATATAAAATTCCATTACTTAGTGTAATAAAATCGAATTATATTTTCCGAAAACATTTACCAAAAGACATGAATAATCTTGATGTATTTTTGGACAAAAAACAATATTTTATTTACAGTAATAGATTCAGAATGTGTACGTATATAAAATATAATAATTTTAATTACTTATATTGATTAAAATGTGAAAAATTATATAAACAAAAATGAGACTTACATGACTAAAATATATAAAAATATTACATTATTAACACATATATAACATATTATTTACATGAATTATTATAATGTGAGGTAAAAATGGAACCTTTCATTAGGACAAGTATTCAAGAGGAAAAGCGTAAATACAATTTTACACAATGTTTCCACTTTAAACATAAACGAATTGTAAATTAACCAAGAAAATCAAGGTTATCTTGCGCTGCTTTGTCTCGAACGTCCTGTTGAACTTTCCAAAACAGGCCGAGTTGAAAGTGTGACACTTTCCGAAGTGGCCTAGTAAGTGGTACTAATTAGGAAAGCTGATTAAATTATTTAAATTAGTTTAAAAATCCAAGCGGTTCAAACTCTTTGATCTTGTCATCCGCATTGCTTTAGAACTATAGCAAATAAAAATCTATTTACAATATTTTTACAGGATGTTTTCTGATACAAGCTTAGGTAACGGGGAAATGAGAAGGCTGATAGACTTGCAGGAGTGTGCTGCATCGAGAGGCTACCAGACAGTTTCTATTTTATCTGAAGTGGGATAAAAACATCCGTCAAACAGGTCATACAGACCTTCTGGAGGGTCGCAAGAGATAAAAGACGCATACTACAAGCGCCATCCCCAGGACTCTGCCGAGGAGTGTAGCCGTCGCTAAATCCGTAGGACATGATTATCTACAGAGCCACCGGAATGGGTGACCACCCGGCTGTCTGTGGGGATCTGGAGGAGGAGGAGGGACAGACAAGGACGGAGTGTTATCTAATAGCGCAACAGCCAAGGACGGGGGTTGGATGAGGAGTAGGTTATTGTAATATTTGGGCATGCTCTGAAATTTTCACTTAACCAGTTTTCTACGCTAAAGTTTGAATTTTTGCCAGTCTTGCTTTATTAGATCGGCACCTTTTTCGCCAATCATTATTGTAGGCGCGTTGGGGTTACCGCTCACTATAGTAGGCATGATGCTAGCGTCGATAACTCGCAGCCCCGACACCCCGTGTACTCGAAGTCTAGGGTCTACCACTGCCTCAGTGTCGACTCCCATCTTACAAGTCCCTGTGGGATGGTATATGGTAAAGGTAAAATGTCTCAGGGCGCATTCCCAGTAGTCATCCGTATCGAACGGGTACTTCCTACATCCAGGCATTTGGGTTAATAGAGGCCTCGACCCAACTTTCTGAAATGCCTTCGTGTTGGAAACATTCAACGCTATCCGTATGCCTTCGATCAGAGTGTTTATGTCTTCTTTATGTGCGAAGTAGTTCGGTTCTATAAGAGGGTATTTTAATGGGTTGTTACTCTTCAGTCTCACCCAACCACTGCTCTTTGGTCTCAGTAGTAGAGGTAGAATCGTCCAAGTTTCTGCCTCTACAAGAGGTTTGTACATCGTGTTGTAGACTCTATCTCTCAAGTTTAGAATCTTTCGTATCTGCTCTCCTCCGTCCGAGTTGACGGAACTCGGTGCGAAGTGAAACTGTACGTCTGGCCAGCTTCCTGAGGCGTTTGCGTACTTCGTATTTACGAACGCTAACCCTTCAACGCCTCCTAACGAAGTCATCGGCCCTTGTTCGTTTATTATATAATCCAAAGCAACCGGAAGGGTTTGAAATCTTGATTTTTTAAACGTTACAGGTTCGTCTATAATAAAGGTAAGACCTCCCAAACCTACGTGATCTTGAAGGTTATGGCCTACTTTAAGGTCGCGAAAGACAGGGATATCGAATTCTTGCAAGTGCTCTGCCGGGCCTATTCCTGAAAGCATTAAGATTTGAGGGGAGCCTATAGCACCGGCGGATAAAATTACTTCCTTCCTTGCGAGGACAGTCTTCATCTTTCCATCGCGGAGGAATTGCACGCCAATAGCCTTAGGACGTTCGCCTTCCATTTCGAACAGTATTTTAGTAACATGACTGTGCATCGATATGTGCATATTGCGGCGTAGTCGGACGGGTCTCAGGAACGCTTTGGCTGTACTACACCTCGAGCCTCTTCGGATGGTCCCTTGAGCTATCATAAAGCCTCTTTGTTCTTCACCATTTATATCTCGGTTCGGGTATCCTAACTCTTCCCCTGCCTTTACAAACGCTACGGCTAACGGTGTCCTCCACGGAGCTTCCTGTACTGTGAGGTATCCGCCTCTATTGTGGTACGCTGTTTTTACTAAGTATGGGTTGCGGTTGTCTTCCGACTTTTTGAAATAAGGGAGCACATCGTTGTAGCTCCAGCCGACGTTTCCGAGCGATTGCCAATGGTCGTAATCTAGACGGTTACCTCGGACATACAGCATGGCGTTCAGAACGCTCGAACCTCCCAACACTTTACCTCTGGGCCAAAAACACCGATCGCCGTTCATCGCAAGACAGTAAGGAGATTCCGGAGGAGATGGCGCGGTCTTGTACTGCCAGTCTAAATCAGTGAGTTGAAGGAAACCTGCCAAGGAAGGAACATCTGATATCTCCGTTTCGTCTCCTCCTGCTTCTAACAAAAGGACGGTCCAATTCTGAATTTCTGACAGCCTATTGGTTACAACAGCACCTGCTGACCCTCCTCCTATGACTATGAAGTCATAAGCTGGTAGTACCTTAAACAGTCAACGTCTTCAATAAATATATTTCTCAGTAAAGTTATTTAAATTAATACAGAAATAGCTAAGTTTATAGTTAATGCAGCGACTTCTACATTTTCGAAACCTTTATAATGCGATCTCTTAAACTACGTATATTAGGCCTATAACAGATTTATTTATTTAAATCATTGTTTGTTCACTTAATAACACTAGAGAACAAAATTTTAAAAAGTTTTTTGTCACACAACGTAAAATATTTGGTTCTAAACGTATTTTTTTACTTTGATTTCAAATATTGCCTCGGGTTTTTTCTATCACACAAGGTTTTCATGTGACATCATTTTTATGATATATATATATATATATATATATATATATATATATATATATATATATATATGTAGTGAAACCTCCCTGAACGGACACCTCCAAAGTACGGACACTTCTCTTGAACGGACAATTATCTGGGAACCGAAAAATTTAATAATATGTACATTGGATCTTTCTCTCCTTTGAACGGACACTCCATTAGACGGACAACGGACCGCCAATGGTGTCTTTTTTGTTCCTTGCACCTCTGATATGCTGACAAATGTACTGCAAAACATAGCTGAAATAACTGCGTATACAATCAGAATTTTATACATGGCTCCTCGCAAATGTATGAGCCTAAGTGAAAAAGTAGTCGTAATTCATTATTCTGACAGTGGAAAATGTGGTGTTCGGAAAATAGCAGAGCGTTTTAAGATAGGTAAAACGAGTGCAGCAGAAATAATAAGAAACCAAGTGTGCGAAGAAACTTTACAGGGCATGGATCGGGTACGACAGTAGATAAGGTAGTTTTTTATTGATTTCAAAAGGTTAGAGCTCAAAATATTTTAACTTCCTGTCTCATGATCCAAACAAAGGCCTTAGAAGTTTCGAGTGAACTCGGGATGGACGATTTCAAGCCATCTAATGGATGGCTCGAAAAATTCCGTACACGACATATGATTTCCTTTAAATCTATTTCGGCTGAAAGTGCTTCGGTATATAGTAATACAGTGAGTGAATAGGAAAACAAATTGCCAGGGATTATAAAATCATATGCACGTGAAGATGTCTTCAATGCCGATGAAACTATTTTTCTTTGCTTTACCCGGAAAAACGACGTGTTTTAAAAACGAAACGTGTGTTGGGGGGGGGGGGGGGGGTTCAAAAGAGCGGCTAACTGTTGTATAGTCCCACCCCTCATCAAAACAAACGACGATTAGGCCTAATCTTTATCTTAAAATATTATAGGCTAGGCATTACAGTAATTCACAAATTAAGAAAATGTACATTACTGTATTGTTTTAGTGTTTTTTATAATTGCTTTAGAATTTATGTTTATTAACAGTACAGAATTTGTTGTACTGTTTACTTTATTTATAAAAAGATAGCCTATATTATTAATTAAATACTGTATGTTATTATTAGTGTTAAATACAATAATATATTGTTATTAGTTGAATACTGTGACCTATTATGTATTGGATTAGAAATTAGTTTGTAGTGAATAGATATTGTAATCATTTTTTAAATTCAGCTTCTCCTTACCATCCCTCCACTAAACTGACACCTCTCATGGGCAGACAAAATATCGAGAACCATACGTGTCCGTTTAACAGAGGTTTCACTGTATATATATATATATATATATATATATATATATATATATATATATATCCCAGGGCTTTCCTCGGCTACTGGGCGGGTCCACAGGTGACGGATAGTGGAGTGGCCTACAGATATGTAGGTTAACTGTGAATAAGGATTCTAATTAAGCAGTCCCGGACCAGAGGTGGCAACACAAACAGGGGTGGACGTTTAATCATTGGCACGATCGTACGTATTAAATACCACACAACCCGTTGACGACGTTGTGGCATGGCGAGTAAGTGCCGCCATCAAATAAGCACTGACCTGTGCTGTCATGTACGGTTTGGGAGTGAACTCCAAAATGAAAACAAGGGTGTTTGGGCTCTTGGCTGCAGAGAAAGCAACCAAGCTAGGGGACGGAAACCAAACTTATACCGAAGGAAAGTTACGCTATACGAAGCGTAGCCAGTAATCACACTTAAAGCAGGCCGATTAACATGAGATAAACACGCAATTGTTTGTTTAATAATAATTAAGAAAACCGTATTAACGTGTTTCCCATATAATGGGTATTTATTAGATTAACGTTTTTAAGTAGAGTAATCGGTGATGTGTCACTAATGGGATGTTCCCGCCGGGCTGTCCCAGCCTATTCATAAGCCTAGGCTGGTCCAATTCCCCCAGCCACCGGGCTTACCTCAACCTGAGACGCCGTATAGTGCACCTTTATATATTTTTGGACCTTTAGTCCAGACAAAGAAGACCATAATATGATGTTTTCTAAAATAAATAGTCTAGTTCTGATAGTTGGTACAGTGGTGTAGAGAGCTGTCCTAAACAACGTACCAAAAGTCTCCGGCGGCCGGAGGGGATCGTTGCAGAGGAAGGCTTTTTGTGCGTATTTCAGTTTTTGTCAAATATCTTGGAAAATAATAGTTGTATCAAAAAATATGTTATGTACTAAATTAAAGTACTTACAATATGCTACAAGATTGGTTTCATAAGTTTTTCTGTAGGATCAATAATTCGCAAGATAAAAGTTATACCAACTTATATATGTTTTGCCAGGTTTGTTATATTGCGGGTTTAATATTTGATAAAAAAATTTGAACAGATGGTCCCAGACACCTTCAAAGTGTTTGTGAATTCTTTGTAGCCTGCAAAATGAAACCTCGAGGACGAATACCTTTTATGATAGCGTGAGAGATTGATACGATTTTTCCCCTTGGTTCGTATCTCTTCTATTTGCTGGCAACAAAGAATACATAAATGCTTTAAGGGACCATCTGTTCAGATTTGTTTCATAAATATTAAATACGAAATATAACAAACCTGGCAAAACATATTTAAGTTGGTACCACTTTTATCTGGCGAATCATTGATCCTACAGAAAAAGTTATAAAACCAATCTTGTAGCACATTTTAAGTACTTTGATTTAGTACATAACATATTTTTTGATACAACTAATATTTTCCAAGATAGTTGTGATAAAAACTGAAAAAATATGGACAAAAACCGCCCCCTCCGCAACGCTCACCGCTATCCGCCGGGGACTTTTCGTATCTTGTTTAGGAGATACACACTACACATTCCTTCCTACACAACTGTACTAATTTTAGAACGAGACCATTTTCTTTAGCAAATTTCCTTCGTAGCCTGGGCTACATCGAGGTCTCTCACTAAAAACATTGGAATATTTAGCTACTATATTTTTTAATTTAGTTTATTTTTGTCAATTAGAATCCAGTTGTTGTTATGAACTTCGTTAATTACAATTTTATTTATATTAACAATTGTTTATTTTTCCTATTTATTTTTCTGGCGTTAGCACTTTCTGCATTGTGCGACACATTTATATTTAATAATTTTCCATGGTTTTATATGTTTTGGTTTTCTGTTATCTTGCAGATATTTTGTTAATTTGTTGTTAAATTTTGATTTTGCGAATTTTAATGACTGTGTTATAGTCTTAGGATTATTTAAATTATTTTCATTTGTTGATTCCATCTTCGCGTGAGCTACTAGAAATCACTTACACTTTTAAAATGTTTTAAACTTGCCTATAGTAGCACTTACTTTGCTTGTTGAGGCGGCCGTTTCGGGAGATGTGTCCCTTTGTCAACTTGGACCGTAACTGATCTCACGGTTTGAGATCAGTTACGGTCTGAGTTGACAAAGGGACACATCTCCCGAAACGACCGTCCTCAACAAGCAATGTAAGTGCTACTATAGGCAAGTTTAAAACATTTTAAAAGTGTAAGTTAAATGATTTTGTTTTGGGGATTTTACTTCAGCCAATTCATTATAACTTTCAACATTAGGCCCTTCACTAATGTTTTGAAATTTCGTTTGTTTCTGCTTGTAAGCCATTTTATGGTTTAATACTTATGATAGCATAAGTGTTAATATAAATAAATATAGATGTTCAAAGTTAAATAATTTAAAAAGAAATAGTTTAATATACAAAGATTATTGGCAATTTTAATAAAAGAAATAAACTAATTTAATTGACGAAATATATATCTTACAATGTGAAAATGTTATGAATAAAATCAAGAGACAAAAATTATAGTATATAACAAAAAAATGTTTAAAGGAAATTAAAGCAACAAGAAAATTAAATTAAATTAAAAATTAAATATGTTTTAAAATGTTTTATGTTTGTTTAGACATAATAATTATGTCTAAAGATATAATTGTAATTACTCCATTATAATTAAAAGCAAAAGAGATTCTCTTATATAATATTAGTGGTTGTTCTTGAATAAATTCCACGTTATTGACTACTATTTCATAAAAATGCTCATTTAGATATAGTATACTGTATCCGTTGAAGTTTTACAAATTTTTGTCATTGAAGATGGCTTTTGGTCGAAATCATTTCACTGATCTGCATTAATTTTTTTTACATATTCTCTTTGTAAATAAACATATTTTTAAATAGAATTTACTTAATTTATATTGAAAACCCAGCCTTATTTTAGGTTTTTAAAACTTAGCTCGTATGCCCTAGACTTGAGCAACATCGATGTAACCTGAAAATTGTGTAGGGTAAGAACTCCTGGTAGATAAGGTGATATCATCAGAGGTCGCGTGGAAAGCATACTTTATCACGAAAGTAATAAATGTTCCAAGGGTAAAAGAAGAAAGAGGAAACAAAGGGTCAAGGGAAATGGAGACAGAAGGAATCAAAAGACGTTAGCGTTGAAGAGTGTCCCTGAACCCTAAACCTGTTTTATAAAGAAGAGGTTAGTAGATAAAACAAACAAAATGAAGGAAGAGCTGACCAAATATTGCCCCCACCGCGAAGTAGATCCAAGCTGCACATGGGAAGCTACTGTTATGGTACACACATACACACACTTGCACACGCACGTGCTCACACAATACACATACAGTTTGTTAGATTATTCAAATAAACTGTATAGGCCTACAAGTTTAGATAGGCTGAATAATTAAGTTACCTGTTTCACATCAATCGGCCTGGACTCTGGGTCAACTGCATTGTATCTGAAGAACGTCAACCCCATGACAAAGAGAGGGATTAAACCCAGGCCAAACCATCCTGAACTGCCTATGGCCCCTGTTACTGCAGGCAGCATAGGAGGCATACTCCAACTGCATTAAAACGGAGCCCCAACCTGCAAACATTTATTTTCCTTCAACAAATCAATTTAAACAAACAAAGAATTTATTTAATTAGTTAGTTACGTTATGCAATTAGCTAAGTCGGGATTAGCAACCGGGTCATATCAATGGAGTCAGCTCCCAAAATGAGATTACAGGACAATTTGGGAGCCACTCAAATTTTGAATTTCTAGGTAAATGTCTTAACGCTATATGAGACTTCCTTGTGATTTGCAAGGGTTGTTTCGAGGCCGTATAACAATTTAGCAGGATACAATCCGCAATATTAATTCTGCGGATGAGTCGGAAATACGAATTCCGCAATAATACAAAAACAAGTAATATAAAACAATATCATTTTTTCCTTATTTCCAGTTTGTTTGTTTTATTCTTTTCATTCATTTTTAACCTTACAGCACTATTTATGATATTGTGTGGTAACCATGTCAACAGCTTAAGGTTGTACAATGGAGGTTTCAGCTACAACCTGATGGGGGGAAAATTAATATACATTTATATATACATTTAATATATATTTGAGATGTTCATTTCTTGGTATTGGAAAATTGGCGCAGTGCCAAAGGGAGCTAGATTTTGAACATAAACCTCTGTTGACGCGTTTGGGAGTAACTCCATTATCAAAACTTGAATCGTACTCTTAAAGAGTGATATTGAAACTTTAGGAATGACAGAAAACTGCACTCAAACATATAGAAATATTCCTAAGAAAATGAAGAAAAGTATATTAATAATTTGAACATGAAGGTTCATAGTTCGGATCCTGATAGCCCTCCAAATTTTTATAATTTTGTTATTGAATAAATATTTGAAAAAATTTATAAACATCAATTGTCATCCCCTATAGGTTTAAATAAATGTATATGAACTTGATTGGATGAATAAAAACGTATTTTATTAACGATTGAAAATTTGTACAAGATATATACCAGGAGAGTGTGAGCTAATAGATGGAATTTAATAACATAACTTTTTACACATATACAACATTAAAAACACAAGCACTATAATATACTACATTAATATATAATATATTATTATATTATATAATATAGCTACAAAGAGCCTGCATAAAATAGACTTGGTTACAAAAACACAAGATAAAGTTTCGTAACGTAAGCTAACCTGTTGATAGAGAACAGGTTAGCATAGGCCTGCATATTCCATTGCCACAGACAAGATGAGATAACGAAGAAGAAGAAATCGTAAAAAAGTACCACCAAAGTTGACATTAAAATATACCAGTGAAATATATGTTTAAGGAGACAGTTAGCTGCAGCCGTTACTGAAATTTATCCCTCTTTAGATTGGTCATTAAAATATAATCGAGAGCTGGGAGAAGCACTATCGCTATATTAAGAAGACTGTAAACAGCTAGAATAAAATCACGCACAGAGTAAAATAGCTACTTTTTTAAAAATCCACTTAATAGAATTTACCTAATCAAATTAATAGTGTTTAAAAGATTATTTCTCTAAAATGAGGTGTTTAAAAATTTAGTGATAATGTTTAACAATAAAGAATACGTATGCGTGTGTGTATGAGCGCGCATATTGATTAGAATATTTATATACCCCACTGTATTATAGATGTACAGGGTATAGCTGTATATATATATATATATATATATATATATATATATATATATATATATATATATACATATGTAATACAAATTTTCAATCGTTAATAAAATACGTTTTATTTATCTATCAAGTTCAAATAATTTTGTTTAACCTAAAGTGCATGACAATTAATGCTAACAAAATTTTTTCAAATATTTATTCAATAACTAAATTATAAAACTTGTGTTGTCCAGCTTGATTCGAACTGAGAATCCTCATGTTTGAAGTCTAGAACGCCAACTTTCCGATACCTAGAAATATATTTCTCAAAGATGTGTGTGAAAATTTCCCCCCATCTGATTATCGTCGAAACCTCCATTGTACAACCTTAAATTGTTGACATGGCTACTACACAATATAATAAATAGTGAACCTATATATGTGAACATATCTATCTATGTGAACCTAAGTAATAGTATTTACATAAATAGTAATATCAAATAAAATAATTTTTTTCTTTGTTAACCTCAGTAAGAATTAACTTATAATTTTTTTTGTATTACTTGTTTACAAAAAAACTTGATTTGATAAAGCCTTGTGTAATTTTATTTAGAATTATATTTAATAATTATACTTGTAGTATTGAAGAATAATACTCCATAGGGATTTCTTCTATGAAGTCTATTTAGAATTGTACTTGAAGTATTGAGTAATTATAATTCATACAAATTTAATCTATGAAGTTAATTTAGAATTATAATTAAAGTATTGAAGAGCTATACTTCATAGAAAATCCTTCTGTAAAATTAGTTTAGAATTAAACTTGAAGTATTGAAGAATTATAATTCATACAAAATCTTTCTCTAAAGTTTGTATAGAAATATGCTTGAAGTATTGAAGAAATATACTTCATAGAATCTCTATGTAAAGTTGGTTTAGAATTATACTTGAAGTATTGAAGAATTATACTCCATAGAAAATAACTCTGTAAAGTCTGTTAAAAATTATACTTGAAGTATTGAAGAATTGTACTTCATAGAAAATCCTTCTGTAAAGTTTGTTTGGAATTATACTTGAATTATTGAAGAATTATATGTCATGGAAAATCCTTCTGTAAAGGTGGTTTAGAATTATACTTGAAGTATGGAAGAAATATATTTAATAGAAAATCCTTCTGTAACGTTGGTTTAAAATTATACTTGAAGTATTGAAAAATTATATTTCATAAAAATTCCCAACTATTAAGTTCAAAGAATTATACTTTACCTAAATATCTGAAGAAATTTGAAATCTAGCCCATACCACTTCTTAATCACTGGTAATAAATCAAATATCTTTACCCAAGGACGTATGCATTCCCAGGCTACCGAAGCTCCACCACGGCAGTACTGAAACGTTTTAGACTTATTGCCAAACATTGTTGTTACCTGATTTTGCATCAAGACCTTGGCCGGAGTTTCTATGTTGCAAAATGTCTAAGTTGGTTTTTACAATCGTTATATAATTCAATGAGGTCCTTGAAAAGGCTTACGATGCCAGACTTATTTTTGTCTTCTACGAATTATTTATAACACTTTTTAATTAAACCCTGTAAGCAACGTTAAAACCATTCCTTGGCCATTACAGCTAAATATAGTAGCAAGATTCCTAAACTTATTCTCCTTAGAGTAATTGTATTCGAAATTCATTCACACTCTGTGAGTATTAATTAAACAAAATAATAATTTAAATTAGCTTCTTACACACACACACACACACACACACACACACATATATATATATATATATATATATATATATATATATATACAGTATATACAGTATATATATATATATATATATATATATATATATATATATATATATACATATACATATGTGTTTGTATTTGTGTGTGTGTGTATTTGGGTGTGTGTGTGTAAAGAATCCTTTGTCGTAATTCTTAAATTTGTATTTACCGTGTATGTAATCATGTAACCTGTGGAAGTCGGCATCCGTGTGAAACACGGGTGACAATAGGAAAAGATTTATTTATTGACCACATTAAACAATTACAATTATAAAAGATTAATTATAGCTAAAAATACTGGAAATAACGTTGAATGTTGCTTAACTCATTTCAGATACGTAACACAAACCTTTATTATTAAAAAAAAATGAAAATATAACCTTAAAAAGCAACATTATTATGATATTTCTTGTATTTGAGAAGACAGAAAAATTTAAACATTAAAACTAAAATTTGAAGTGAATGTTTAGGATATGATAAAGAACAAACGCAATATTCAATTACAAATACAAATAAAGAGATTTATGAAATACCAGTAGAGAATGAACATATTTCATTTCATGAGGTGTTGAAGAAAACCACAGTACTTCTACACCTAAACAGTACATTAACAAAAAGGGCCATGATTAGAAATGTTTGAATCTCCTTGCACAAGGAATTATTGAAAGTGTACGAAGATGAAGATGAAAATCTGTTTTAATCGTGTATACCTAAATCAAATTACACTAGAAAACAAAACTGAAAAAGTTGATAGGTTATAAGTACGTTGCAAATAATGTGCGCCCAAATATGAGCAGGTGCAAGCAGTCTAGTCGCAACTTATACTGTCACAGGAATATATTTATTAATTTTTAGACATTTGATAAAACATATTTTGCTATTATTATTATTATTATTATTATTATTATTATTATTATTATTATTATTACACTTTTGAAATAGAGGAACTGCAATCAAAACACGTAAAGGTGAAAGGGTACGGCTCTATATGTATTTGGGACAACATATCTTACATATTCATATTATGTATAAATATACAAACATGTTGGCAAAAATAGATACCTTGTACAGGAGTAAAGCTTTTTGGTATCACCCTGTACAAGGACTCACTAGGGGGGATGTTTGGATAGGACTACGGGGGGGGGGCGGAAAAATACGTTGGAGTACGTTAGTGCTAAACGAAATATCAAAAAGTTATTACAAATTAGAGAAGGAAAACATTGATACAAAATTATTATAATTGATAAAGAGTTCTGAACAAAAAAGAAAGAATAATGTTTTGATGTAAAACCCCTAAAGGAATATAACCAAACTTATTTTTGAGGAGGAGAATTTTCATAACTGTATAAATCAACTAAGGCGTAATGTTTAATTTAAATAAATGAAACCTCTATACTACAAATAAATTTTTCCTTTGTTTAAAACCTTATGTACATTTCAACAGCATAGCTATCACCCTCAGAGATAATTTACAATGAAAATACATTAAGCAACATTTTTCATAAAAAATTGGCATTTTTATTGTAAATTACCTCTGAGGATGGTTGTTATGCAACTGAAATGTACATAAATTTTTAACAAAGGAAAAAGTTATTTCTGTAAAGGTTTCATTTAAATAAATTAAACATTAAGCCACAGTTGATTTATACACATGTATAACTTTCATGTCATACATGTATAATTTTATTGTGTTGCGTATTGTTGTGTGTGTGTGTGTGTGTGTGTGTGTGTGTGTGTGTGTGTGTGTGTGTGTGTTGCAATGGGCTAAAATGTCACATTTAACAGTTGCAGGTTCAATTGTAAATTCCATATATTTTAAGAGATTTTGCAGTCAAAATAGCGAAGCCAAGACAAAATAAAATTGTGTGTGTGTATGTGTGTTGTAACGGTCTGACATACCGTGACAAATAGGAAATAAATAATTTCCTGTTTTTAAGTAATAAAGTTGATTTTTAAATTAATCAAGTTTGGAGTTATAAAAATAATAAAGAGTGAAGAATTAAATAAAATCATAAATAGAATAATTAAGCTAAATTAAGAAGTATTAGAAAATAAATTTGTAATAACTAACTAAATTTGACCATCGGGAGTGAGGCGAAAATTTTCTAAGTGCTTAAAAAAGCTATCTTAAGAACCAAACCACGTAGAACTTTCATCGACATTTTAGAAGAACCAGAATAAGCCAGAATAAACATTAGTGAAAACAAAAATTGAAAAACTTGAAAAACAAAAAAAGTTACAGCAGTTTTAATAAAATATACATTTTTCAATGTTCCAAAAATGATAATCAAACTCTGCAAGCTAAAACGGATTCGTTGCCCGACTTGCCTGTACAAGGAATAAATCCAGAGATAGCAAGTATTGCAGGCGGGGTGAGGTAGGTTAAATACACCGCTATATATACTAGGTCTCTAGAACCTTAGAGACACTCTGAAATCAATTTTTAATACGAGGTGCCGCGGAACGCTATGCTGGACCGCGAGTAAGACCGCCATCAGGCCAGATAGACCAAACCTCAACGCTTCCGACGTCTAGGACTACCAAGGGATGAAGGCTCCAGACTCAGCCTCCAGGACGCGGGAATGGAGGAAAAGCACCACCGACGAACCAGGGATGGCGACTTCCGATGTCCAAGGACCAGGGAATCCAGACGAGGGACTCTAGGACCGGCAGGAACATCTTTGGCAAGTCATTTTCTCTATTCGATACCAATTACGTCAAATTTAGTCAGTTAATTTTATTAAATTCAAACAAATATTCAAGCTTAAACAATGACTTCACTCTTTATAAAAATTAAATAAATTTTATGCTTAATAAAAAGAATTTATGTGATCAGAATATTTCAAATGATAAATATTAAACTTACAAAGGGTTTTTGGCCATGAGCCATTTATTTTCAAGGAAATAAGAATTTTTTGAATATTATAAATTTAATAAATATGTGTCATAAATATGAATTTACCAATTTAATATAGAAGATAAATTTTTATTATGTGTAATTTGGGAAATAATTTTATTTTTATGTGAATGTAATTGATATATATGGAAATTATAAGATTTTAAAGTATGAAAAACAACAAGTTATTTAGTGAATTGTTTTTTGTCATGATAATTGTGTTTTATTTGAAAGGATAAATTTTCTTTTTTATTTAAATAAATAAAATTAAATATGTTATAAAAATCAACAGTATTTGCATTTCATCCTGTGTCGAATAATCAATAAAAACTGTTTAGCTTTTTCCAACTAATATGAAAATGATTATTAAATCAGTAAACAAGTTTAATTAAATTTCATTAATTGATAATAGTTAAAGCCTAATGTTTTTAAAGAGTTTCTCTCAACTAACTTCATTGAGCTAGCCTAAAGATTAGTTGGTTTTTTTTATAAAAGTCCAGAGATTTATCTACTGGCAGATTGTGTTTAAAAGGACACAGGAGCCTTTTAAAATAGGTAATTTAAACACGATCATATTTTGCACGCTCCCTTGCTGTCTCTGCAGATCATCATCAGGTGGTAAGACTCTGTGAATATTTTGTGTATTATTTTAAATGTGTTGCTTTCCAGCTGACTATTGAAGTGACATGTGTGACTATATCTAGACCCTACATAATTGATAAACCAATTTTGGGGAGTTTATACTGATTTTAAATAGTAGTCAGCGGGAATAGGCTTGTTTTGGGCATGGCCCTATGAGCGGGAAATATACACGTAACTCAGGGATTTTAGCACGGTTGAACAAGCGGGGTGATTGGCAGATGTTTGTTTTGTTTATAAATAAGTTTTTTTTTAAACAACAAAATGTTGGTTTTCCGCGAAAAGGGATATATCAAATTAGGGGAGGGGACGTTGCAGTGTGTGTGTGTGTGTGTGTGTCTGTGTGTGTGTGTTGCAATAGGCTAAAATATCACATTTAACAGTTGCAAGTGCAATTGTAAATTTCATATATTTTAAGAGATTTTGCAGTCAAAATAGCGAAGCCAAGACAAAATAAAATTGTGTGTGTGTGTGTGTGCGTGTGTGTGCGTGCGTGCGTGCGTGCGCGCGCGCGTGTGTGTGTGTGTGTGTGTGTATTGCAATGGACTAAAATGTCACATTTAACAGTTGCAAGTGCAATTGAAAATTCCATATATTTTAAGAGATTTTGCAGTCAAAATAGCGAAGCCAAGATAAATTAAAATTGTGTGTGTGTGTGTGTGTGTGTGTGTGTGTGTGTGTGTGTGTGCGTGTGTGTGTGTGTGTGTGTGTGTGTGTGTGTTGCAATGGACTAAAATGTCACATTTAACAGTTTCAAGTGCAATTGTAAATTCCATATATTTTAAGAGATTTTGCAGTCAAAATAGCGAAGCCAAGACAAAATAAAATTGCCTTAGGCATAATTTAAGCTTAATTTAACGAGTTTAAGGGATAGAAATAAAGCCATTTTCGGGATAAGGGGATTTTAAATTTTGCAAAGGTTATAAATGCTTTTAAAAGAAGTAGCTTGGTTTCAGAAAGAAAGTGGAGGGGATAGCGTTAGTTGGTGGTAACTGCCTCAAACTAAAATGACGAACCCTCCCTTTGTAGATTGAAAAGGTACAAATCAAAATGTTTGGAAAGAAATTTTTGAAAATTCAAATAAGACAGTAAAATTTTGGCAAAGGAATATGTGGATCCTATGAAGTAAATTTAAGTCATAAAAAGTGTAAATAAATTTCTAGTAACAGAAATAAGCTATGTTAGAGATGAAGACTGAGAAATTTAAATTGTTCTCATGTGGGTTTAAAATTAAATGTTGTCGAATTTTAATGAAGATATAATATTTTTCAAAATGTTTGTTAGAAAGAATTTGGGTTTTTAAATGTCTGTTGTTTTTTATATTTGATTTAAGATACTAAAGTCAAATATCAAGAGATTTCATGTGACAATGAAAGGGTTGTGAAAATAAGTTAAATTGTAATGAAGTCTTGGAAAATAAAGTAAAATCTTGTACAGAAAAGTAAAGTAGAATTTTTGACAGTTAAATTAGAAGTTTTAAATTGAAGAAACCATTTAATAAAAAGGAAATTGTTTTAAATATTAATAAAGAAAGGATTAATTTTGATTTTAAATTAAATTTAAATTTTTAGAAAAGAATGAAGGTAAGACAAGATGATATAAAACTTGTTTGCTTACAAAAGAAGTTACAAAGTTTATAATGAAGGAAAAGAATTTTGTTTTTTAAATGTTTGTTGTTTTTTATAGTCGGTTTAAGATACCAAAATCAAATGAAAGGATTGACTAAATAAATTAATTGTAATGAAGTTTGGAAAATAAATTAAAATCTAATAGAGAAATTTGATGTATTTTTGCGATTAAACAGAAGTTTTAAATTGAAAAAAATATTTTTCAAATCAATTTTGAGAATTTAAATAATTAACCTAGAAAGGATAAGCATGGATCTTAAAATAAATATAAACTGTCTTAAGTTTTTGAAAAAGAAGTAAGATAAGAAGCAGTTGATATAGACACAACAGGTTTATATAGATACAAAAGGTTAAAGAAATGTTAGATGATTAAGTAGAGTGTTAAAGATATAAAAATGTTTACAAACTGTGTTGTACCGTAACTTAATTTTAAACTGAATAAAACCCGAAGTCTTTTACTAACTTGCAACAAAACAGTGGTTATATTTATTTAAACAAGTTTCTCACAATCCTAAACTAAAATATTTAGTTAGCCATAATATGCCTTCAAATGTACTCATTCCCTGGGAACGGATACCCAAAGGGTTAAATCTCAACGAGTTAGGTTTTTAAATAAAGTTCAGTGAATGGTTCTCTGGCAGATTTTGGGGAGCATTACACAGGGTTTTGGCTGTAGGCCGGACCGGCTCGTTTCAAATTTTTTACCTAGCAACGGAAACAAGGGTTGGCAGTGGCGTTTCGCAAAAGGGTTGCGGGCGTTCATTGCAGTGTGAGTGTGTGTGTGTGTGTGTGTGTGTGTGTGTGTGTGTGTGTGTGTGTGTGTGTGTGTGTGTGTGTAAAATATGGCTACGTAGGCCTAATTACTAAATCTTGAACTGTTCCCGGTATTTTCCAAGTACAGAAATGGACTGTAAGCCCATCGTTGTACCAGACATAAATAATTCATCGCTATTAGCACTTGGTCAATCCAGGAAGTTGGCTATGATCTGAATTCCAATCACTCGCGCTTTGTTTTACAACCAAATGAATGTTTTAGGCCATGGAAGCTCTATACAAAGTCTGTAATAAAACCGTATCTAATTGTTGCACAGCCCGAGGTTAGGACTATACAATTACTTTAATCAAAACGTTTCCTTAAACTAAAACCAATGTTTCTGCCTTCATCAACCTGGCAAAATAACATTTCACTTTCAAGCCACTGTGTTGTTTATTGATTACACCGATTACAGGCAAACATAACTTTTAATTTGAATTTAACACGAGGCACAAATTTTTATCTCGTGTTTTTATAAAAACAGAAAGAAAGTGCCTGAATAAATTTAAATTTATTTAAAGCATCACATTTTGTAGTGTGTAACGGGTGTCATATCTTTGTAGCCCTGCTTCTGGTAAACAGTAATGCACACTTAATGCCATATCCTGTACCAAGGTTTAATGTCTTTCCTTTGAACCTATAATATCCTCAATCCTTCCTGCCCTTCGTAGACCATAAGAGTCGAACTGACTGGTCGCCTAAGGACTAGAACAAAAATTGAACTGTATAAACAAAGGAGAATTTATAAAAGTTGGGACTGACTGAGGTGGATTTATAATAAATAACGAAAAAACCCACCTTGTAACCTTATCTAAATTTCTTTTACAAAGTATGACATCTTAATGGTAACACAAAACAAACTCTCTTACTAGTTGCCTCTGATAATTGCTTTGCCACCGAAATGTACATAGGGTCAATACAAAATTACTGTGGCTAGAGGGTGGTTTGGATTATTGTTTAAAGATTATTTCATTAATGAAGCTTTAAACAAATATGTTAACAGGTGTATAGTACAAATATCTACCTTTGGTGGCCATGAATGTAAGGCGCATCCCATGCTAACTGGTTGCCTATTTTTAAAAAAATATTTTCCCTGAGTTTTAAGACAAGACGTGAAGTCATTAACCTTCTCAGAAATAAATCTGCCCTCTTTTGTTTTATCACTATGGTAACATCTATAACCTCCATCCTGGTCCCTATATAATCACTGAGATATTTAGCAATTCATCTATCACTAAATGAAATGGCAGTGTCCCTACTTCTTAGTTGCATGTCCCTCCCACAGCTACATACATGATATATCCTTTATCCTGGTTCCCATCTAATCACCGAGATATTTAGCGATTCATCTCTCTCTCAATATAAATACCAGTGTCTCTACTTCTTAATAACATGTCCCTCCCATAGCTACATTCGTGATATATCCTTCATCCTGGTCCCCTTCTAATCACTGAGATATTTAGCGATTTATCTCTCTCTAAATCTAAATGGCAGTGTCCCTACTTCTAAGTACCTTGTCCCTCCCACAGCCATATATGTGATATATCTTTTATCTTTGTTCTCTTCTAATCACTGAGATATTTAGCGATTCATCTCTCTCTAAATTTAAATGCCAGTGTCTCTACTTCTTAGTAACATGTCCCTCCCACAGCCCCATACGTTATATATCCTTTATCATGGTCCTAATCTAATCACCGAGATATTTAGCGATTCATCTCTCTCTAAATCTAAATGCCAGTGCCCCTACTTCTTAGTAACATGTCCCTGCCACAGCCCCATACGTTATATATCCTTTATCCTGGTCCCCTTCTAATCATTGAGATATTTAGCGATTCATCTCTCTCTAAATCTAAATGCCAGTGCCCCTACTTCTTAGTAACATGTCCCTGCCACAGCCCCATACGTTATATATCCTTTATCCTGGTCCCCTTCTAATCATTGAGATATTTAGCGATTCATCTCTCTCTAAATTTTAATGCCAGTGCCTCTACTTCTTAGTAACATGTCCCTCCCACAGCCCCATACGTTATATATCCTTTATCCTGGTCCCCTTCTAATCATTGAGATATTTAGCGATTCATCTCTCTCTAAATCTAAATGCCAGTGCCCCTACTTCTTAGTAACATGTCCCTCCCACAGCCCCATACGTTATATATCCTTTATCCTGGTCCCCTTCTAATCATTGAGATATTTAGCGATTCATCTCTCTCTAAATTTTAATGCCAGTGTCCCTACTTCTTAGTAACGTGTCCCTCCCACGGGCACCTAAACGGATAGATTCGATAAATTGTTCATATTATTATCTTTTAATTTTTTTACATGGCTGATCTGGGCCACAGCTAATATTGAACAAGTATCCATCTGTAAATAAAAATTACCAACTTCGGTTTTTGTTGCCTAAACATGTGCTTTGCAGGCTGTAATGATATTAACTTTAAAGTGCTGATACATCAGGTGGTTAAAGCACAGAACAAAGTATTTTTACAGAAACCAAAAATAAACTATATTAGATACGGAGAATGATTGTTAGTTAAATAATGTTTGTATTAATAATAGAAACCGCAACTTTACATATAAAAAATGATAATTTCAGTCACTAATGTATTATTGATAGCACCCTTACCGAATCTGTATGAAGACGACATTCCATTGTTAGCGCACGTCGCTCCACTATGACACCAATAGACAGACTGCGGAGTCTGGAAAGACTTTCACTCTCACAGTCCCCCTACTATCGGTCAATGTTAAGGTGATCAACTTTCATTTCACAATCTTCTTTCCTTGCGTAATGTGTGAGAATGCGTATCCAGCTGGTCGATTCCGTACAGCCTGAATAAAGCACTAACCTCTCGCTTTAACTTTCAGTCGGGACCAAGATTTTGGACGTCCTTTGCCTAACTTTCGAAACAGACGAATGCTCGTTCATATACTGACAGTTGCTCGTTTCCTTGTATGTATTGTTGGGAAAAAACGTGTATGTTTTGCTTTATTATTATGTAAGCAAACATTTAAATACTGTGTGGGAAGGTAGATGTATCAGATGGGCCACTAAATATCAACTTAATAAAATGTCCTAATACTAAGACAAATTGAAACAGGAATTGAAAAGTATAAACACACAAAAATATATGGAATTGTTTTAAAAAGAAACTAAAGAGAAAATAATAGTATTGGTAATAAAATTCGAAATACAAGGAACACATAAAAGACATAAAAAAACACTCAACCCAAATCAAATTTCGTTATACATATGCAGAACACGCTACACACATACACCAACATTGACAAAAATGTAAATATTCTACATTTCTTTTTTTTTATACAGAGCACAGTAGCGTAATTAGTATAAATAAATAACAACAACCCTTGCTACAAATATTTAAACACCCTTAATATTTAAACACCTCCTTTAGATAGTATGTTTGTAACCTTCTGATGATGCTAACTGTGTTGGCGAAATGTACATCAAGGGTGTTTAAATATTTGTAGCAAGGGTTATTGTTATTTATTTATCATTCTACATTTCATCAATATATTCTAAACAATAAACTAAACACAACGGAAAACATCGTTTTGTGCAATCACCACAAAAACCATCCATAACACATTCTAAACGATAAATCATCCCCTCCCCCCAAATCAAACACTATATTCGAACACATAATTAACAACCACTCTATGAACAATGACACATCACAGAACACCAAAACGCCACAGACTTACAATTATAACACATATGAGCGATAGTTTTGTCCGTGACTCACATCACTAAACAATGCACTGATCTAGTGCGAAACGCTTCTGCTGAAAATTTCAGTAATCTTAAGTAATGCTTTTTGCTAAGTGTGATTATTAAGTATATGTTACTGAAAAAGCCTCAGGATGTACAGCCCGTTCCCGATCAATTTTTCTAACGCAATATTTCTAATTATAAATTACTGATATTGCATTTTTCTAAATATTAATTTTTTCTAATGCATTTTCAAAAGTTTTTCTAATATTTTTTTCGAATGCATTTTCAATAGGTGATTTCTATTGAAACTACATTTTTGAAGTTGATACCCCTACGTGGACGTCGTAGGCCTGTACCTCCTCGATACCCGATTACATTATGGAATCAATATTATGCTACATCCAGCGGTTTGCAGCGTATAAACAATTATATTGGTACCGTCAAGTGGACGTCGTAGGCATGTACCTCCTCGATACCCGATTTCATTATGGAATCAATATAATTCTACTCCCAGCTGTTTGCAGCGTATAAACAGTTGTAGTGAAGGGCGGCTCAATCGTTTTAATTTGGTGGAAAAAACCATCCGGACATATATACATTCCTCGACGAACTTCAAAAAAGACAGGCTAGCTATGGAACTTTAATAAGGGAGCTTTGGGGCGTACAGTTAAAGCTAAACAAAAGAAGTGGAAAACTATTAATGCAAGACGTATGTCTATTGTATCCGAATATGGAATTTATAAGGAGGGAAATGAAACTGTGGAATATTTAACCCTACTTGCTATTGCCATTGCTTTGGATTAATTGTATATTATAAATAAAGATATTTATTAGAAATCCTTTTTTAGCAAAACTTTTATTAAAAAATAACATTATTAGTAAAAATGCTAGTAATTATGAAAGGCAACCGTACAGCCTCAAAGCCGCAAGTTTTTATGTCATTTGATCCCCTAAATCCTCTACCATGATTTTTCCTTACCTCAATATTATCTCTGTTCACAACTCTGACAAAGTGGCAAAAAAAACTAAAGAAACGAAGGCAAATTTTAGTTCCAAAAAAGTAACAGGATCTCAGAGAGGTGTCTCCCGGCTGGCCAGAATTACTACAGTTAACTTGGGTGGAACATTTCTGAGTTCGTGAATAAGCCACATTTTTGTTTATCGTGTCTTTCCCACAGTCCTAATTTCTGGTTAAAGATTTTTCATGATTCCAAATTGATCTCGAATAAACTGTGGTTAAATAATACTAAAAAACCTCAAATCACAAATATTTTTAATTTAAACTGATGTACATTTCGATTACCAAGTAACTATCCTTAGGTTGTTGACATGTCTTGGTTGTTATGGCTCTGTGGTTTTTGAGCATTATTTATTTGACTTAACTGTCTGATTCTGGTGGCTCTCCAAAGGAAGGCATAACAAACGAAGTTTTACTCACAGAACCTTTGGAATTCTTCTAGAATTTTTGTAATAAAAACGTATTTAGAGGCGTTTGAGAGTTTTTGGAATAGACAAAATAAATTTCAATATTTATAGACATACACAATAAATTAAGAAATAATATATCATTTCTACAACAGCTGTTTCCGTTACTCTTAGATTATTGAGAAGTGATAATATACAGTGCCAGTAATGTGTTGGTAAAAATATAAATTTATATTCCATTGATTCTTAACAGAATGAATTTAATATAATGATAAACTAATGATTCGTAATTCAAGATACCAATGATATAATGGTAATTAATGTAATGATATATTTTATTTATATTTCGAAATTTTAGGTAAAACATCTTAGACAATCTTTTTAGTAGTCCAGTTCAAATTGCTTTCATCATTAAATTTGTGAACATTATATATATATATATATATATATATATATATATATATATATATATATATATATATTACGTTTTCTTGTTTAATAATTTAAAACAACATAGGTTATTCAAATACAAGAATATTTATTAATTTATATCCAAAGCTTTTCGTTGGTAAACAGTACCAACATCATCAGGAATGAAAATTACAATAATGTAAGCTATAGGCCTAAAACATATGTTAAATTAGAAATAGAATTGTTGCTAAATTTATACAAATTGCCAAATTTATTTTGTATTTTGGAAGCTGTCCCAGTATGTAGTTTTGTACATCACAATATGCTCAAACCTGTTTCTCAATCTTTCTCTCCATCACCGTCAATATCAATACTGAGTGTTTTGAATTGAAATCCAAGTTTTCCTCAATGTCTATAAGATTTGCTGCTATTTTTGTAGTAAAAACAATCATTAAAAAATTCGGCCTTTTATTCACAACAGATTGTCAGTATTTGGGGTTTCCTTTCGAGTTTACACCCTAATTCTTTAATTGTTATTCTCAACTCACTAGCAAGGTAGTCAATAAATAACCGTAAGTGGATAAATAAATAAATTATAATCTAAACACCGTTTATTTGCTTTCCCATACGCGAGTTGGCTTGTAAGGTAACCTCAAACTTGGACGTAAGCTATGCGACATTAATCGTCATTTCAATTCAACTCGTTTGTTTCAGAAACCGTGTTAAAAAGCCCCGTCGCGTCTACGTGGTGTTCATCACGTTCTTGGGCGTGCCGCGTAATGCAACGGCCGATTTGTCAAGAAATTAAACAACTTCTAATCTCTTGAAACTCATTAAATAACTGTCGATTTTTTAAATATTTTATGAATAATTAACGGGTAGAGTGAAGTGAACGGGTACTTGATTTCAAACGAGCAAAAATGTAATTAATTAATAAACTTCATACATCGAGTGACAAAATCTGTAATGGAATAGAGAAAATAAATGGAACTGAAAGTAATGGAAGGAAATAATGTAATGGAAATGAAAGTTACTAACATGTGAACTAGGCCACATAGAATACGTATTAAAGTTTCTATAGACTAAGAAAACCATACTGCTCTTTAAGACAGTAATAAAATACAACGAATTACAAATTTATAGAATTATTATTAAGAAGTACGATAAGGCCCGAAGAGCAAGACAGTTCCTGTAAACAAAAAACTCAACACAAGCCTTTGTAACAAATGAATGCCGAAACGCTAGATGCTGAAGTGAGGGGAGAGGGGCGGTTGTTGGTATATAGGTATATATATGTAATAACAAACGTAATTCGATAAATAACAAAAAATTTTAACAGATGCCGAACTTCATAATGGCGGTTTGTGTCTAAACCGTTCGGTCCGGTGGTGAAAATGGTGACCTACAAAATTTATTCTATCCTCTACTTATAACTTGGTGTATAAGTCGTGAATCTGTGATAGGTGTTTCAAATGTAAATATGTAATTAACGAATTAAAATCGTTTCCACTATCCGAGGACCCAAAGGGGCTAGAAGAAGATGTCCAATACATAAACAATTCTGGGATCCAAGAAAGGGGGAAAAACCAGTACCAATTATTGGCAAGTCATCTTTTGTAAAATTTGTTAATTACATTTTATTAAATTCGTTCAACAAAATATGTTTCAAAATTTGAATTTTATAAACACAAACCACGACCTTATTCAAAATTCAATTTTGACAAATAGATATAAAACTTAAATATGTGAAATGTATACTTACAATGGTCAAGAAAAGTTCAATTTCATGAAATAAGTAAATTAAAAAGGCTAAAATGAAGCCAGTTTTAAAGTATAAATTACGAAATTTTGTTTAAATAAATGAAATTTGTTTAATATTGATATTGATGTTGGTGATGATGTTATTTGTGTTGATTTTCATAATGATGATGACGTTGCTGACGTTGAAGATGTTAATTAATGCTACTCTTCTCATTGCTCCTCTTGCAGCTCCTCTAACTGCATTTCTCGTTGCTCCTCTCCTCGTTGCTCCTCTCATTGCTCTTCTCGCTGATCCTCTCGCTGCTCTTCTCGCTGATTCTCTCGCTGCTCTTCTCGCTGATCCTCTCATTGCTCTTCTCGCTGATTCTCTCGCTGCTCTTCTCGTTCCTGCTCCTTTTGCAGCTCCTCTCACTGATCATCAAGTTAGTTCTGTCGTTGCTCCTCTCACTGCTCTTCTTGTTGATCTTCTCACTGCTCTTCTCGCTGATTCTCTGGCTGCTCTTCTCGTTCCTGCACTTTTTGCAGCTCCTCTCGTTGATCTTTAAGTTCCTCCTCTCGTTGCTCCTTTCTTTGCTTATCTCGCTGGTCTTCTTGTTGCTCCTCCCGCTTTGCGTCTCGCTGCTCTTCTCGCTACTCTTCTCGTTGCTCTTCTCGTTGCTCCTTTCGCAACTCCTTTTGTTATTCCTCTTGCAGTTCCTCTCATTGCTATTCTCTCTGCTCTTCTCTGAGTATAATTATAGACATATGAGTAAATTTAAGTATGTACGAGTATATTTAAGTATATCTGAATATATGTTTGACTATATTTTTGTACATTCAGGTATATCTGTGTATGCCTGATTTGATGAACGCCAAATTTTAAAAAAGTATCTAAAATTTAATGAAGTATGTACTGAAAGCTTGCTACTTACGTAAAACAGGACTGAGATGTGTAATATATTAGAATTGACACTGTCAAAACATGATATAATACTAAGGCCTATACTGTATCACTTCATTAACATAGAATGTATTGTCAGTAAAATAAAAATAAAAAGACAAACGCTAAACTATATGTTTCACTTAAAATGAAAAAGACACAAACACTTGACTATATTTTTCACTTAAAATCAGTAACCTTCATCTGGCGAAGAGAAGTAAACCTTCCCGAAGATGCGATGCTGAGTCACCGTTGCATTAGCATAACATCATTGGGTGTTAAGGTGCACGTTGTTTTACGTAACGCAACGCAATGTCGAGAGTGGCGACAGCGTCGGCACGAGTAACAGCATTCGTAGAGGCATCTTTTTCCTCGCTATCGCTATCTGCTACACTGTCATCGTGTTGATCCGGGATCATAAACACCATGTCATGCTCGATATATTCTTCGATTTATCTAGTGCTGTCCACTCTCCCAGACAACTTTCTTCAGCCTCTTTACATCCTGGTACTCTTTGAATGAACTGAAGGGGCTCAGTTTCATCATCCCGTGTTCTAAGTGGTGTTTCCACAAACTCGAGGCTAGGCCAGAGCTTCTTCCAAGATTTCTGCAGTAAAGTGTTGTGCTACTGATATTATTCCAGGATTCAGTTACCCAGTAAATTACATACTTTATTGTAATCGTCTGAAGTTTTTCTGGAATAGAAAGAGAACAATTTTCTTCAATTAATGTTTGCAGAAGCTTTTTTCTGCAGCTCAGTTTCAAGTTCTGCATCACACCTTGATACATAGACTAAAGCAACGATGTCACGTTAGGTGGGAAAAAATTGCTTTCATGTCTTTACATACCAACTGCATGTCTGAAGGATGTGAAGGAGCATTGTCTATGAAAAGTAGAGCTTTTGGTGGCAGCTTTATTCATGAAATTATGTTACTAGGTTTTTGAACAATCCAAAGCCTGTGAGGCGTAGCTCTGTGAATCAATTTACACCAAACCTCACACGAACCATCCTGGGAGTACGTTAAACAATCCCTCCAAACTTAAATAACGTCTATTCAGCGACTTAGGCGTTCTTAAGACATTACATACACACATACATATTTACATTGGTTTTTTAACAATCCCAAGCCTGTGAGGCATAGCCATGTAAATGTGATATATACATCTGTTTTTGAACCATCCTAAGCCTCTGGGGCGGAGCCAGGTAGATGCATCTACACTAAACTTCACAAAAACCATTCTGAAAATATGTTAAACAATCTCTCCAAATGTCATGGTTTAGGCGTTCATAAGGTACATACATACTTACATCGGTTTTTGAACCATCCCAAGCATTTGGGGCGGAGCCCTGTGGATGGATCCCTCCAAATTTCATTAACTTCTCGTTAGCTGTTTAAACGTCCTTAAGATACACACACACACACACACACACACACACACACACACATATATATATATATATATATATATATATATATATATATATATATATATATATATATATATATATATATATATACATCGGTTATTAAACCATCTTAAGCCTCTGTGGCGGAGCCCTGTTAATGGATCTACACTAAACTGTACAAAGACTGTCTTTGTATGTTAATCCTCTAAGGATGGTTACTTGGTAACTGAAATGTACATAGTGGTAAAATAAAGAAAGTTTGTAGGTAAGAGGTTTTTGTGCATTTATTATTAAATTAAAAATTTAATATTTTAAATATTTTATTATTTTTAAGTGCTTCTGCCGCCTAAACTGTCTTAACTAACCATTTTTGCAAAAAAAATCTTCAATTTCCTGTCGCTTTTTCTCCAATCGGAAACAGTTTAGTTTCCCACGCCTAACTCTTTTGCAATTTTAGTACGCGATTCACCTCCATCAATACGAAATAAAGCTTGGAGTTTTTATTTCTATTGTCACTGTCACTGACTTACGTTTAGTCGCCATTTTCACTGAACACTGAACGAGACGTAAATAAAAAACACAGATCAATATCGCTTAGAATTAAATGACAACCGAGCAGAAATCTTGCGAGAAGCAGTAAAGGTGCGTCCGACAACACAACTGACCTGACGCCAGACGGATAGACTGTCTTCTATCCGTTTAGTCAGCGGTCCTTTATCTATCCTTTATCGCAAGATGTCTCTGATGTCACGTGCGTTGTAGTGTTGGGAGATCTAATGTGAATATATTTTTTCAAAGACGTTTTTCCTACTTTAATAGGCAAAAGAAACAAATAATATGGTAAATTCATATTTTAATGAATAAATTATATAATTTGTCTATTAGAGTAGGAAAACCCCTTAGAAAAATAACAAATATAGGCGTATAAAAATAAATATTTTTGTGGACGGCAGAATGATTGTGCACTGTAAAATACTATAACTAAACAAAAATTTTGGGCCGTTCGGATTAGCCGGACGTCCGGATCATCGGAGACCGGATTAGCGAGACTGTACTGTATATATAATATATGTAGTTATATATGTATATATTTGAGTATATCTACGTTATTTGACTATATCTGTGTTAAGTATATATGTGTATATTTGAGTATATATGTGTATATTTAGATATATATGTGTATATTGAGTTAATCAGTTTATATTTGTGATATATCTGTGTATATTTGAGTATATATGTGTATATTTAGTAATATCTGTGTATATTTGAGTATATCTGTGTTATTTGACTATATCTGACTATATTTGAGTATATCAATGTATATTTAGTTATACCTGTGTATATTTAATTATATCTGTATATATTTAATTACCTCTGAGTATAAGTATTACATGTGTGTATATTTAGGTATATCTGGGTATATTTGAGTATATCAGTGTATATTGGGTATACCAATGTATATTTAGTTATTTCTGTGTATATTTGAGTATATCAGTGTATATTTCAGCATATCTCTTTATATTTGACTATATCTCTGCAAATTTGCGTATATATGTATATATTTAGTTATACCTGTATATATTTAGTTATATCTGTATATATTTAGGTACATCTGTGTATATGTAGTATATATGTGTATATTTAAGTATATCTGTGTATATTTGAGTATATCAGTGTATATTTAGTTATACCTGTGTATATTTGAGTATATCAGTGTATAATTTAGTATATCAATGAATATTTAGTTATACCTATGTTTATTTGAGAATATCAGTGTATATTTGAGTATATCAATGTATATTTTGTTATACCTATGTATATTTGAGTATATCTGTGTATATTTAAGTGTATCAATGTATATTTAGTTATGTCTGTGTATATTTGAGTATATCTGTGTATATTTGAGCGTATCAATGTATATTTAGTTATATCTGTGTATATTTGACTACATCAGTGTATATTTGACTATATCAATGTATATTTAGTTATACCTGTGTATATTTGAGTATATCTGTGTATATTTGAGTATATCAATGTATATTTTGTTATACCTATGTATATTTGAATATATCTGTTTTTTTTTTAGTATATCAATGTATATTTAGTTATACCTGTGTAAATCTGAGTATATCTGTCTATATTGAAGTATATAAACGTATATTGTTTATACCTGTGTATATTTTACTATAATTGTGTATATTTGAGTATATCAATGTTATTTAGTTATACCTGTGTATATTAGAGTATATCAGTGTATATTTGAGTATATAAATGTATATTCGGTTATATACCTTTGTATATTTAGTTATATCTGTATATATTTAGGTACATCTCAGGAAGAAGGTACTATGTCAGGCTCAGAATTGTTTTAAACTGTGAGCGATTAATAGACGATGTGCGGTTAATGACAAGTGGGAACGCCGATATGTAGAATTCGTGTTTTCCCGGAGTTAGTTTAGAGCTATAACCACTAAAACTGAACGTTTAACGTCGGTGTTCCAAGTGCTTTCTGTTTTCCAAATTAAAAAAAAAAAACTGTTGCGCATTGTTACATGGATACATAATTATAAAAATAAGTTTGAACACAAAATGAACTGTAAGTAAGTAGGTGTAAAGTGGTTTTGTAACGCTGAAATAAGTATCAAGAACAGTTAAATCAAGATTAAAAGTTTAATAAAGTTTTAGCAAAACAAAATTTATAAATTTATTAGAGACAAATTAGGCGAGGATAACGATCTTTAAACAACAGACTTTTTCAAATTTACATACAAATACGATTTAATTATAGCGTAACTATCAAGACAAAGAAGAAATCCTGTTCTGTCTAACCAAAAAGGACCTACGCAGAGCAAGGTGAGGAGCCGAGGAGGAGAGAGAGCAAGAGTGAGATTCTACCCCGGACGAAGGATAGACCGGACTAGGACCAAAACACAGGATCGAGAGCTGTTCCAAGGAAAGGATTCCTGTGGAAGTGGACTGGCAAACAAGTTAGCACTGTCTTCGGTTGTTTTTAATTTTTTAATTATTAAATTTATTTGAGATTTTAAAATTTTTAACTCAATTTTAAGAAGAAAAATTTTAAATTTGTATTTTTTATTTTCAAAGTAAATTTAAAAAAAATAAGAATTAGTCTGAAAAGGCTCTAGTAGATTTAAATTAATTTTAAAACTTTTTTAATGACTTCAATAGGTGAGGTTTTCAAAGTAAATATATATTTTCAAAATTGCTTCAACTGAAATTGCTAAAGAAAATAATTTGAAATTTATAACCAAAAGAAAATAATTTTTTATTTGATATATGAACTTGTTTAGATTTATAAGTCTGTTAGTTTTTAAAATGCCATTTTTTCATGTGTCTTTTATATAAAATAAATGTGACTTTTATAAATGATTTTTGTTTATGTGTGAGATTTGATGACAAGATATAAATCATAGAAATTAATTCAGTAAATTAAATTTGAAAGTGGATAAATTTATAAAAATGAAACGGATTAAAAATTATACAAATTTAATTTTGAAGGAAGTAAATAAATTCAAAGAAGATAAAAGTAGATTAAATTATGATTGGTAGGAGCCTAATATTAAATAATTTGGGAGTGTTTGAAAATATTTTTCAATTAAATGTTAAATATTAAAATGTAAATTAAAGATAATTTTTCGAAAATAAATTTAAATTAAAATTGTACGAAAGTAAATGGGAGATTCGGTTATAAATTTGAAATGAAATATATGAATAATTATTGAAAATTAATGAAAGATAAATAGCACCGCATAAGTAAACAGAAGGAGATTAAAACAAACTTTTGTTCAATATTGCATATTTTCGGAGTTTATATATTTTGTTCATGATAAATCGTTACAGTTTGGATTATTGAGTGGTTAAAAGCATTACAGGCTAGAGAACAATCCAATTAAAAATTATTAGTAAATATTTTCAATAATTTGAGAGTTTTACAATTAAATTATAAAATCATTTATATATATATATATATATATATATATATATATAATTAAATAAGAAGTGAAATTCCTGTACTAGTTCATATTTTATATAAATAAAAATCAACGGTTTTTGCTGACTTACGACTAAGAGTTAAATTTATTTTTCACTAAACAATTTTTTTAAATATTCTAGTCTAAAACTATATTTATTAAACTATATTGTATTAAAAACCTAAAGCCTCCCCAAGAGTCCATCTTTTTAGTAATTGTAGTATTAGTTAAGCAATAAATCTTTGTCACTGAATCGTATAAATGTAATTAGGTATAATTTGTAATAATTGGATGTCAGATGAATAAATGTAAGTGATTATAAATTTATATGATTGTTTATTATTTAGAAACCTGAAGGTATGATCGTAGAAAGGTAAGGTAATTATATCATAATCTAAATAGCATTTAAATAAAGTTAGGTAGTGTGTCTGTGTCTATGTGTATGTGTTTGTGTGCGTGTGTGTATGTGTGTATGTGTGTGTGTGTGTGTGTGTGTGTGTGTGTGTGTGTGTGTGTGTGTATGTGTGTGTGTGTGTGTGTGTGTGTGTGTGTGTGTGTGTGTGTGTGTGTGTGTGTGTGTGTGTCTGTGTGTGTGTGTGTGTGTGTGTGTGTGTGTGCGCGCGCGCGCGCGTGTGGGTGTGTGAGTGGGTGTGTTTGTGTGTGTGTGTGTCTGTGTGTGTGTGTGTGTGTGTGTGTGTGTGTGTGTGTGTGTGTGTGTGTGTGTGTGTGTGTGTATGTGTGTATTGTGTGCTAACTGTTTTAATTTAAGTATATCTGAGTATTTTCAAGTATATCTGTGTATATTTAAGTTTAAATGTGTATAATTAGGTATATATCTGTACATTTAACTCTATATGTATTTGTTTTTATATATGTGAATATTTAAGTATGTGTGTATGTATAATGGAGTTTATATTTTAGTATATCTGAGTATATTAAAGTATGTTTGTGTATATTCAAGTACCTGTCTATTTAAAAATGTCTGTGTAGACATGTTTGTGTTTTCAAGTATATCTGTGTGTATTTAGGTAGGCTATATCTGTATATATTTTAGTGTTTCTATGTATATTCAATCGTATCTGTTTATATTTAAGTGTGTCTGTGTATATTCAGGCATACTAGTGTATATTTAGGTATATCTTTGTAAATTTAGGAAAATCCGAGTATTTTTTATATCTGTACATATTTAAGTATATTTGTGTCTATTTAAATACACTATAATATATCTGTTTATTTAAGTTTTAAGTATATCTGTGTATATTTAGGTATAGCTGATTTTATTTGAGTATTTCTGTGTTTGATTAAGTATATCTGAGTTTATTTAACTGTATTTTTGTATATTTAATTATATCTTAGTATGTTTAAATATACCTGTGTATTTTAATTATATGTGAGCTTTTTTAGTTCTATATGTGTATATTCAAGTATATCTGATTATATTTAGTTATATCTCGGTTTATTTGGGAATATCTGAGTATATTAAGTATATCTGAAACTAATTATGTATATATTTGTATATTTTATTATATCTGTGTATATTTATGGATATCTGTGTATATTCAAGTATATCTGTTAATATTTATGTATTAGCCTATCTGTTTATGTTCAAGTTGAGCTACAGTGTCCTGGTGGTGCCTTTCCGTCAATTTGTTTAAGTTTCAACTTTGCAATTATATTTCCCGCCGGTACCTAAAAGCTTTGGTTTCCCGGAAGCCTCCCACCGAGTCATCGAAGGAATTTCGGTGGATCACTGGCAGGCATTGTTTATGTTAAGAACTAGGGTGGTTTGGCATGATCATCCAGAGGGCAGCCGACTCGTCATCTATAAACGGAGATTGCTGAGTAGGTCCCGCATAACGGGACCGTTTGTTTCTCCGTCTACAATGCTGGCGCCAGCCGCCGTGACTGATAGGCTCTCGGATGGATTCTGCGGCGGCAGAAAAGGTTCCGTTCGGAAGGCCCAGCGCTTGATCGGAACCTTGTGCTGGCGCACTGCGAGCGAGCGCGTATATAGGTATGACAGCTTCCTCGGGCACCAGAATCTTGTTGCCGCGCTTTCTCTCGGTTTTTTTCACTCACCGAATCTTTCGCACACCTGGCCATTCTCCGCTAGGGAGGTGGCTGACGAGTTCGCAGGCGATTGCTACTCATTGAGATACGGTGCTGACACCCGAGAACACAAGCGTTCTCCGTTTGCACGGCCTACCGTAGGTGCCTAGAGAAACGTAGCAACGGCGGCCGTTTTTCGTTTTACTTAGGAGCGGCTCACGGCTACGCTGTGGGTCGGACGCTATAGGGCCGAGACGTGCGTGCCAACGGCGACCGACCGATCATGCTACAAACGACCCTGAGACAACCGGTTGAATGCGGCGGTGCTTGTGACTGCTGCAGGCTGACTCGCCTTATTCAAAAGATGAGTGCACTACGCATCGGCAGCAACCGGCGTTATGCACGACGCAGTCCGGCACGTTTACTAAAAACGGACAACCTGCCGCCGGCCAATACAAGCTCTGGGAGTTCACATTTGTTGTGTAAACGCTCCGGTAAGAAGAGACCCACATAAAGAGCCACGTGTTCGGCGTTTGTTTGGATTTTGCGGTAAAAGCAGACGCATGTACGGTCGGTCAGGATCCAGTTAGCGTGGGCCATTTGGACTACCCGCCTCAAAAGACGGGCAAGCGATAAAGGGGCCGCTCGGCATATGCTGTCGCTATCGTTACGGTAAACGAAGGAAGGCGACTTCCCGTATTTTCCCGTCTCCCGATTTTACGGGGGATATCTCATATGGCGTACCATATGTGCAACCTGCATTTCTCACGCGGTGCATCACAACAGAGAAGTGAACGACCTTAACTCCACTTAAGCCGGAATGGCCGGCTTGGAGGCTATGTTCGGCTGCGATAGATTGAGCCGGCGCGCTATTTTACAAGTATTGATCTAGATTTTGTAGCGGCCAAGTGTAGGTGACTTGGCAAGTTTGACCTTCGCAGTGTGTAACAAAAATCTCTAAAAAAAGTTGTTGAGACTTGCCATTCATGTCAACAAATGTCAACAGCAAACTGCTATCCTAAAACTTCAGGTAATTCATTTTAGAGTAGTAATCGTTTAATCAATTAATGTATTTTTCTCATTAGTGATATGTTCTCAGAACTTGAAATAGTTGCGTCTGATGGCCTTGAAACTCTCTTATTCATGACATGGAAGTGAAAGTAGCGAGACTGTTTCATAAATAACTTCGGTTTACTCAAATGAGTGAATCAAACTGAGTGAATTGGTTTCACTCAAATGGTGGGAAATATCCAGAAAATAGGGATAATTATCCTAAAAGGCCGTGTTGATGATACCTGGACCAGACAGCGTTGGCAGTGGCCTGGACAGACAGACTGTCTCAATAATGGCACAGTTTGGTGTGTATAATCAAACCCACTAAAGTAATATTAGGTGATACCAAATTTCTGTATTAGCACTTGATCAGTTTATAAAATAAAGCTTGGCTTATTATTATGTTGATCTTTATGTTGGTTTCTTCAAATAAATAACTTTTCTAAACTTAAAGTTTTTATATTATTAAACTAATAATCATAATAAATATTGTTTTTAATAACATTAAAAAGATATATTAATGACTATCACATAATATTCAGCAACTAAGATGTAAAGAATATGTTTAAAGAATATTTTTTCTGATGGAAATGAAAAATTGTCACTAAAACATGAGAATTTTACTTCATTTATTGGTAAGTGATATGCTGAACTGAAATTGGAAAATATATTACGTAAAATGGCATAAGATTCACCTCAACTACTAATTTCATAGTCAGATAAAGATTCTGTTTTTCTAAACAAGCACAAAATGATAACAAAAGAATTGTCTTAGGTAATTTACATTTTCATTCACAGTACAAGGGAAAGTACACAGAAATAAGCTATTCTATATTATTTTTAAAATTTTTATTTTGAAGTTAATGTAACTGGTTAACTGGTGTCATCGTCGATAACTGCAGGAATGGTCGTCGGCTATGGGCCTTGATTTCTTTCATTATTTACTTCTACTTCATAAGTTTGTGGGAAGTTCTGCCAGTCACAGGGCCAATAGAGCTGAAATAAATATGTATTGTTTATAAAACTATAGATTGGCAGGTTTACAATTATGAAACTATGTCATGATCTTAGGTTGGATATCATCGTTACAAATAACTATTTAGGCCTAATATTAGGAGGTTAGCTGCTAATATGTTGAACAACCAGTTAGTAATTGGCTGAAGACAATTCACAACCTTGGTACCCTTGGAATAGGATCACTAGATTTTGTAAATGAAAAGCTATCAAAGGCTTTGAAACTGGAAACAATCCCACTTAAGACAGGTCTAGGATGATTTCTTGTCCTCTAGGCGCTGCATCTTCAGGTTCCACAAGCGATAGAGGACAAGCACGATTTCTTGTCCCCTTGGCACTGCATCTTCAGATTAAACAAGCCATTGAGTACAAGGATGATTTTATTGTCACCTAGCACTGCATATTTAGGTTCCACAAACCATTGAGGACAAGGATGACGTCATGTCCTCTTGGCACTGCATCTTCAGGTTCCATCAGCCATAGAGGACGAGGTCGATTTCATGTCCCCTTCGGCGCTGCATCTTCAGGTTCCACAAGCCATAGAGGACAAGTATGATTTCTTTTCCTAATGACATTGCATCTTCTGATTCCACAAACCATAGAGGACCAGGTCGATATCTTATCCCCTTGGCACTGCTTCTTCATGTTTCACAAGTCATAGAGGACAAGAATGATTTCCTTTCCCCTTGGCATTGCATCTTCAGATTCCACAAGCCACAGAAAACAAGGATGATTTCTTGTCCCCTTGGCACTGCATCTTCAGGTTCCACAAGCCATAGAGGACAAGCACGATTTTTTGTCCCCTTGGCACTGCATCTTCAGGTTCCACATGCCATGGAGTACAAGGATGATTTCTTGTCATCTAGCATTGCATGTTCAGGTTCCACAAGCTATTGAGGACAAGGATGACTTCATGCCCCCTTGGCACTTCATATTTAGGTGCTACAAGCCATAAACGACAAGGATGGTTTCTTGTCACATTGGCACTGCATCTTCAAGTTCCACAAGCCATGGAGGTCAATGATGATATATTGTCCCCTTGGCACTGCATCTTCAGGTTTCACCAGCCATGGAGTACAAAGGTGATTTTTTGGCACCTTCGCACTGCATGTTCAGGTTCCATAAACCATAGAGTACAAGGATGATAAACTGTCTCCTTGGGACTTCATCTTCAGGTGCTACAAGCCATAAAGGACAAGGATGATTTCTTGTCACCTTGGCACTGCATCTTAAGGTTCCACAAGGCATGGAGGTCAATGATGATTTCTTGTCCCCTTTGCACATTATCTTCAGGTGCTACAACCCATAGAGGACAAGGATGATTTTTTGTACCCGTGGCTCTTCATCTCCATGTGCTACAAGCCATTAAGTACAAGAATGATTTCTTGTCACCTTGGCACATCATCTTCAAGTGCTACAAGTCATAGAGGACAAGGATGATTTCTTGTTCCCTTGGCAATTCATTTCCAAGTGCTACAAGCCATGAAGGACTAGGAGGATTCCTTGTCCCCTTGGCAATGCATCTTCAGGTTCCACAAGCCATAGCGGACGAAGAAGATGTCTTTTCCTCTTGGCACTGCACCTTCAGATTCAACAAGCCATAGAGGACAAGGATGATTTCTTGTCACCTTGGCACTGCATCTTAAGGTTCCACAAGCCATGGAGTACAATGAGGATTTATTGTCACCTTCTTACTGCATGTTTACGTTCCACAAATCATAGAAGACAAGGATGATTTATTGTCCCCTTGGCACTTCATCTGAAGGTGCTACAAGCCATAAAGGACAAGGAGGATTTCTTGTTCTTTTGACACTGCATCAGCATGTCCCACAAACCATGCAAGACAAAACATTTTCTTGTCCCCTAGGCACTTCATCTTCAGGTGCTACAAGCCATAGAGAACATTAATGATTACTTGTCCCCTTGCCACTGCACCTTCGGATTCCACAAGCCATAGTGGACAAGAATGATTTCTTGTCCTCTTGGCACTGCATCTTCCGATTAAAAGATGACAAGGATGAGTTTTGTCCCCTTCGCAATGCATTTTCTTATTCCACAAGCCATAGAGGACAAGAATGATTTCTTGTCCCTTTGACAGTGCATATTCAGATTCCACAAGCCGTGCAGGACAAGGATTTTTTTATTGTCCCATAAGGACTGCATTTCGAGGTTCCACAAGCCATTGAGGACAAGGATGACTTCATGCCCTCTTGTACCCCTGGTACTTCATCTTCAGATTTCACAATCAAAGAGGACAAGGATGAATTCATGTCCCCTAGGCATTGCATCTTCACGTTTCACAAGTCATAGAGGACGAGGTTGTTTTTTTGTCCTTTTGGCAATGCATATTCAGATTTCACAAGCCATAGAGGACAAGGATGATTTCTTGTCTTCTTGGCACTGCATATTCAGGTTCCACAAGCCATAGAGGACAAGGATGATTTCTTGTCACCTAGGCACTTAATCTTCAGGTACTACAAGCCAAAGAGGACAAGGATGATTTCTTGTCCCATTGACACAGCTTCTTCAGGTTCCACAAGCCATAAAGAACAAGAGTGATTTCTTGTCCCCGTGGTACTTCATCCCCAGGTTCTACAAGCAATGGAGATCAGTGATGATTTCTTGTACCCTTGGTACTTCATCTTCAAGTTGCACAAGCAATAGAGGACAAGGATGATTTCTTGTCCCCTTGGCACTGCATCTTCAGGTTCTACAAGCCATAGAGGACGAGAATGACTTCATTTTCTCTTGTTACTCCATTATCAGTTTCCACAATCAAAGAGGACAAGCATGATATCTTGTCCCCTTGGCAATGCATCTTCAGGCTCCACAAGCCATAGGGGACAAAGAGGATTTCTTGTTCCCTTGGCTCTGCATCTTCAGATGCAAAAAGCCATAGACGACAAGGATAATTCTTTCCCCCTTGGCACTGCATCTTCAGGTTTCTCAAGCCATAGGGGTCAAGGATGGTTTCTTGTCCCTTTGACACTGCATCTTCAGGTTCCGTATTCGATATAGGACAAGGATGATATCTTGTTCCCTAGGCATTGCATCTTCAGGTTCCACCAGTCATAAAGGTCGAGGATCATTTCTTGTCCTCTTGGCACTGCATCTTCAGGTCCCCCAAGACATAGAGGACAAGTATAATTTCTTGTCTCCTTGGCACTGCGTCTTCATGTTGCACAAGCCACAGAGGACAAGGATGATCTTTTGTCTCCTTGGCACTGCATTTTCAGATCCCATAAGCCATGGAGGACGAGGATGAATTTTTGTCCTTTTGACACTGCTTTTTCAGGTTCCCCAAACAATGGAGACAAATCCTTTTTTAAATAAAGCATTATTTTTAAATGCTCTTTCTTTAGTATCCTCTTAGAAGCTGTATGAATAAAACATATTGTGTTAATAAAGGGTATAAGTCCCAGGTTTCCTTGTTTATGGAATCTTGAGTGTCGTAATGAAAGTAAGGAGCATAAACATAATGTAATACCAAAAGTATAGGAATGTAAAATGGATGTGGTAAATTATTGATACGATTAAAATGTTGACTGTGTGTGACGTTGTCAGTGTGAATCTCTCTCGTGCAACAAAAGGCACACCAATACTGCTTTGTCCATCTTTTTTTTCTCAATACCCACAAAAGCTAAACAGTGGTAGTTGCTTCTGAATCATGCAAAGACAAGATATTGTTCAACAGTTTTTCACTAATTTTATTATTTTTTTCTTTGTCTTAAAAGCATGTTGCAATTGAGTTATTATGACTTATTGATCTATTATAGCTTATTTTTATTATTAGAATTCTTTATAATCATTATATAGTGTTTTAAAATTTCAAAATCTATCATTTTAAAAATAATAGTTAACTTTTCTTTTATTTTGTTTTGAATCTGCATTGCTGTAGAAACTGATGGGTAATATTTTTAAACATATTCAAGATAGCTTTGAATTTAGAGAGGTATGGCTTTTTTGAAACTTGAGTATCAATTAGGTTATTATTAAAACGAAATAAACTTTTATAGTTAAAAGTACTTTTTGTTAGGGTTTTTGAGCTTTATGCTACAGTTGGGTTGAACGTAACTAATAATTAATTATTTATTTATCCCAGTCGTTTATTAATTAATTAATGACTTCAACACAGATAGGCTAGTCAATGTGTCCTGCATTCTATAAATATTTATTTTCACGCCTCTGTAAAATATCCTTTACGTTAACACTTGGTGACTTTTCACAGGATCTTAGTATAACTTTTGATTGAAGAAGGATTGTCCAATTATATATAATCACATAAATTCCAACCAATCATGTTAGAGTTAGAGTCCAGATGGACTGCCAAAACTCACATCTGGGGATGGCAGAAACAAGGCTTTCAGGATGCCAGATAGATAGAATAGATGTCCATATAGTTAGATAAGGAAATAGCGAGTCAGAGTTAGAGAGAGATTCAAACTTATGTATGTAATTAGTATCATTATTAGAAAGTGTTATATGTGTAGTGCTAAATGATGTCCAATTGTAAGTCATATATATTATATTCAGTTATCTCTGCAATTACTGTCTCATTAAGTACCAGAAACCACTCCAGCACACGAATGCAATGAAGATTCGGTGCTTTAAGGTGAAGCAATATTAGAAAGTGTTATATGTGTAGTGCAAAATGATGTCCAATTGTAAGTCAAATATATTATATTCAGTTATCTCTGCAATTACTGTTTAGTCATTAAGTACCAGAAACCACTCCAGCACACGAATGCAATGAAGATTCGGTGCTTTAAGGTGAAGCAATATTAGAAAGTGTTATATGTGTAGTGCAAAATGATGTCCAATTGTAAGTCAAATATATTATATTCAGTTATCTCTGCAATTACTGTCTAGTCATTAAGTACCAGAAACCACTCCAGCACACGAATGCAATGAAGATTCGGTGCTTTAAGGTGAAGCAATATTAGAAAGTGTTATATGTGTAGTGCAAAATGATGTCCAATTGTAAGTCAAATATATTATATTCAGTTATCTCTGCAATTACTGTCTAGTCATTAAGTACCAGAAACCACTCCAGCACACGAATGCAATGAAGATTCGGTGCTTTAAGGTGAAGCAATATTAGAAAGTGTTATATGTGTAGTGCAAAATGATGTCCAATTGTAAGTCAAATATATTATATTCAGTTATCTCTGCAATTACTGTCTAGTCATTAAGTACCAGAAACCACTCCAGCACACGAATGCAATGAAGATTCAGTGCTTTAGGGTGAATCAATAGCTCGACACATTAAACCTCATTCAAACTGTTGTTTTAATTGTGATTTGTAATTAATTTAGTACAAATGCCAATATTTCCGAATAATTGCCCCCATTGAACCAAACGTAAGTTCTACTACAGATAAATTCACACACTTATATATTCCGTACATGTAAGCGTGTAAATTTTGTCTAACATATATTTATTCAAATTTTCAGGATATCACATGTTCCCACTTTGGCATATTTCAGAGGTACAGCACTACAAACCTGGTTTATATTGTCCCCCTCTATAACGTTCTTCAGCCTCTGCAACTGACAAATAGCCTCTCTCGTTGACATTCCAGACGCCTTCTTCGCCTTTGTCCATGAGTCTCTCGGAGTGTATTGAATCGCCTGGCCTAGGAGAGGTCCTACTACGCAGGTTAGAATCAGAAATAAAGAGAGATACAGTTGCCAGGAAACCATATCTGTAGAATTTTCAGTTAGTCAATTAATATTTGTTAATGATTAACAGTCCACATTAATTATAAAATTTGTCAAATCAACAAAAGGTTTTAACCAAAGATCTGTAATAATGAAAAGATTCTGGAGGATAGGAAAACTATATAGAGCCTTCAGTAGAGTCCCGATATTTCAAGCTTCCGTTAAATTCCAGCCTATTTCTATTCCAGCCTATTATATCATTTCGAAAGAATATTATGAATCGTGCTTCCAAGAAATGTTTATATCAATACAGTATGTAAAGGAAATGAATCGGGCTTCCAAGAAATGTTCATTTCAATACGGTATGCAAAGGAAATGAATCTAGCTTAGAAGAAATGTTTATATGAAAAAGGTATGCAAAGAAAATGAATCGGGCTTCCAACAAATGTTCATATAAAGTTCTATAAATTTATTTAATGCATTTTTAATTACCTATATTATAGGGGTTCATTAAAACTCCTATTTTTTCAAATACACAAGAAAGTATTTCCATATAATCTGAGTATTTGGTATTCCTAGGAGGTTTCGGACCCACCTACCTCGAATTATTGAGATTCTATTGTATTCAAGGATTCTTATTTACATGTATGGCTAAACAAAGAAAAAACGTATGTCCATGAATAAAATGGTTTTATTGTTTTCCAAAATATTCTCCACAATCATACGGCCACAAAGACCTTTGCATGCTGTAAACCAATGCTCGAAGCATTTCTTCATCTCTAACTTAGGTAGCTCTAAAACATGTGTTTTGAATGCAGTTACTGCTTCTTCAGGTACCGATAGTAGTTGAACAAATAGCATGTGTTTGATGTCTGGGAACAAAAACGTTATTAGGGGCAAAGTAACAAACAAATAAATTATTAGGTGCCTTAAACCGTTATTAGGATCAAGCATCGATTCAATATTTTGACCTGTCGAAACAAGATGCCAGTTCGCATTGTCATGATGCCAAAATAGGCTCCTCATCTTCTACTTATCTTGACGTTTTCTGAAGGCTTCTGGCAAACAAATACTTGTGTACGGTTCAGAGTTGACAATCCTACTTCAATGTCTTCACGTGACCAGTAATGCTAAAATAACGGTGAACCATTTGCTTCGTTCTTCTTCTCCCACGAACAAATTTCATTGGATCGCGTCTTGAAAATTTCATAAAGCATCATGCTTTTTTTGGCCTCAAATACATAAATTCATGATCCGTCACCTGTGTAGATGTTTTACACCACTTTTACTGCACCTTGCGAGATTCGACACGAATAAATCTTTTTTATTATTATCGTGTAATATATTATTAGTGCGTCAATCTCGCCATTTGTGACTTGACTATCTTGTTGAACCAGTTCCTGCTCGTCATCTAAGTTTTCTGATATAACAATCTGTTTGGGACTACCTCCACTCCATTCAACCTGCGTTGTTATTTTGTCTTGCAGATTGTGAGCAGCCTGACCACACTCGTCATCGCCCTGATTCAAACGGTCCCGGATCTAAAAAGTTTTGGCTTTTACGTATTGAAAATCAAGTGACGTGCGAATAGAGACAGCTGGAATTTTTTAAAACTGTAAATAAATACTTCTTATGTGCAATGTTTACGATTTATAAAACAAAGAATAACCTCCACTGGACCAAATGTCGGCCACGATTGAATTTTTTTTATATCAGCTCTTTACAGAACGGTACGGTATTGCATCATTACCGCATAAAGTTTTAAATTTTTCGGAGGATTCTCGTGTTAATCCACGTTAAACGTATGAAAAATAATAGCACAAAACTATTCCACGAATTATTTCCATTTTTTTAAACTCTAAATAGTTTTTCCCATTCCTGAGTAAAACACTAATAGCACTCAAGTGATAAATATGTTTGAATGAATCTTTATTTGAGCACTTGAAAAGGTATCACATAATGATAAACCGATCGAATATCGAGTAAAAGAAGTTTATTTAATTATTGTAACGTTTCGGCAACTAGTTCGTTGCCCTTATCAAGCCTGTTGTGCTATAAAAAACAAACTCCTTACATTTAACGTCCAAATGAGTAGGGGAAAATGTTTTTCCTCATCACTAAACATCATTATTTAATTTTTGAATGACGTTTCATTGAATGATGTGAAGTTTCCAATAGAAATCGGTGGCAGCTGGTATATATCGACAATCGGTGTTGCCAATGCCAGAAACAAAAGTACTGTAACAACCCTCATATTACAGGATTAATGGAAGAATGATATCCTGTATGACAGCACACGAGAAAACATAAATAATAAAAAGAAAAATATGAAGAAATATATAGACATAAACTTACGTAACGCCTACATACTTGTTTAATGCATACTTAGAGATTTAAACTAATTAATAATATACTGGTTGTTAGTATTCTTGCTATATATTGTTTTATTGAATACAAATGTTTTAAACAAATATTCTTTGAGCTTAGCTTGTGAGGTTATGTTAAAAATAAATAAAAACATACACAAAACTCACATATTAATCATTTATCAACTCATACGCGTTTCAATGGTCAAGTCATCATCATCAGTGAGTGTTACTACTACAAACTTTAACTTACAACTTGTTGTAATAGTTGTAATTGAGTTAATAAATGATAACAAATGTTTTCATTAACAAGCATTTAAATTTGAAGTAACATATTTACGAACCCTTTATCCAATTAATTTAGTGTTACATCTTCTGGTTAATATATGATTTCTTTAATAAAAATATTAGTGTTCAATCACAAAAATAACATATATTGTAAAATTATTTAAGATAATTTTTAATTAATTAGGTACAAGAGTGTAGTTTATAAACGAACTAATTTAGGTGTTTTTTTCCAATTTAATTAAGAGTTGCTGTTTGAGTTGATGTAAAAATTATACAGCGCCCTTTTGCTACAGTTGCATGCACTGAGCACATTGTTGTTACTGCTTTGCAGAAAGGATTTTCACTTTCATATCTAATTTACTCAATATTAATGGCAACAGTTACGAGTTCGATTTTGGGTTTCAAGTGAATCATACAGGAGATGAAAATTACAACACACACACACACACACACACACAATTATCAGAAATAATCAATATAGTAATCTTTATTCCTGATGATGTTGGTACTGTTTGCCAACGAAAAGGTTTGAATTGTATAATTCAATAAATTATTCTTGTATTTGCATTTCTCTTATTTTTTCCAATAATACACAAGAATACATTTATTATAAAACATATTTTATATTTTATATATATATATATATATATATATATATATATATATATTCCAGTACATAAAATCGTAGTTCCGACGTTTCGCTGGAATCTCATCTAGCATCGAAAAGATATAGGAGTAGAGTTATCTGCGCTCTTCCACTGTTGTTGGGTTCACCTAGTCAATGCTAGATGAGATTCTAGCGAAACGTTTTATGCACTTCAGAATGAACGGATGTACTCCAGATAGTAACTATTTATCATATTTTTCCATCCGTGAAAGAATACGTATTAGCATATATATATATATATATATATATATATATATATATATATATATATATATATATATATATATATATATATTACTCTATAAAGAGTACTAAAAACCTTCCTAAACCGTAGTTTATTTACACAGACTAGTTTCGGTGACAATGTCACTTTCATCAGTGACGAACTAAACACTAGTCTGTGTGAATGAACTCTGGTTTAGTGAGATTTTTAGCATACTCTTTTGAGATATACTTTGGTGAATTGTTTTCGCTACCTAAGCTCGAATTAACAATAAGTACTATCAGAATGAAAGAACTGAACTACAAAAGTGCCAAAGAGATTTATATTTGGAGTCTAAAATGCAAGAAAAATTCGCTCAATTTATAAAATTATTGTTTACAAATCATTGTCAATTTTTAAAACTGTCTTTGGTTAGCATAAGTTTTTCTTTGTAGAATATATACTTTCTTTCTATTCTTTCTTTTTACTTTTTATACTCTTCATAGAGTTCTGTAATTCTATTTACAAAGGTTCAGTTTAATCTCTATCTTGTTCATGATCTATATTTACAGATTTATGTATGTTGTTATTAATGTGTACTCTTTAGGGCTATATCAGAACTATTGAACTTATACATTAATAATGGAATCAGTATTCTATAACAAAACTATCAGTTAGAGATAAAATTATAACTAAATTATAAGCCAACAAAAAAACTGAATACTTGCCAGAGACGGTGATCCGATGTAAGGCTAGAGTGACTGTGGGAAAGCTGGTTTAGATCATACTTTTATATAGTTATGGGGGGGGGATTCGTACTGTTAAGAATGGACCAATTTACTTAGCCCATTGTGATTAGTCGAAGAGAAACAAAGAATGTTAATGAATGCCACGCAAATTGCTTACACCCCTCCCATTGCTTTGTATTTTCTCTCCACTCCTACCCTTACTATAAGAACATCGGGGTCTATTTGCGAATAATTCGTACTTACACTTTTACATAATAATAATTAATAGTAATTTTTTTACATTTATCTTGGCACTTTTCAAACAAAAATACCCCTAAAAAGAAGATATCTGTTTAATTAATAGCAATAAAACTTTATTAAATTATTGTTTATATCATATTTGTACCTATGCTAGTGGTCATAAGATAGCGTAGCCTATATCTCTATGAGAAGCTTCAGTCGGCAAGTATCCTAGACGCAAGCATTCGTTACTACTATCTTGAATCTGATAATACTGTCAGTTTCGGAGAATCTATTTATTATTCTATCTTTCTATTATTAAAATAAATTTCTTATAATAATACAGTGCCATAAGATAGACATATTATTTATACTATACTATAAAATCGCATTTTCCGTCTAGTTACGAATCTATGGAGATCTTGAACAGGTTCTATCATTGCCTTTTTTAAGCCACAACCAGATGTAATACTCACGTCAATTATGATGGTATATTCTGTGTGCCCACGTTGGTGACAACAAAGGAATCATGTTTTTATGGCACGTGGGTATGAGTGGCTTCACTAACTCTTGAAACTCTCAGAAGTCCCGAATTTATGAGAAACCGAAGAACATCCATCTGGTCTGATTACTGCATTAGCCGGAGCAAGAATAAATTTATGGCGTGTCCTTGCTTCTGCTTCACGATTATCGGAAAGTATACTAAGATAAAGGAAAGTATACTAAGATAAAGGAAAGTATACTAAGATGAAGGAAAGTATACTAAGATAAAGGAAAGTATACTAAGATAAAGGAAAGTATACCAAGATAAAGGAAAGTATACTAAGATAAAGGAAAGTATACTAAGATAAAGGAAAGTATACTAAGATGAAGGAAAGTATACTAAGATGAAGGAAAGTATACTAAGAAAAAGGAAAGTATACTAACATAAAGGAAAGTATACTAACATAAAGGAAAGTATACTAAGATTAAGGAAAGTATACTAAGATGAAGGAAAGTATACTAAGATAAAGGAAAGTATACTAAGATAAAGGAAAGTATACCAAGATAAAGGAAAGTATACTAAGATAAAGGAAAGTATACTAAGATAAAGGAAAGTATACTAAGATGAAGGAAAGTATACTAAGATGAAGGAAAGTATACTAAGAAAAAGGAAAGTATACTAACATAAAGGAAAGTATACTAACATAAAGGAAAGTATACTAAGATAAAGGAAAGTATACTAAGATAAAGGAAAGTATACTAAGATGAAGGAAAGTATACTAAGAAAAAGGAAAGTATACTAACATAAAGGAAAGTATACTAACATAAAGGAAAGTATACTAAGATAAAGGAAAGTATACTAAGATAAGGAAAGTATACTAAGATTAAGGAAAGTATACTAAGATAAAGGAAAGTATACTAAGATGAAGGAAAGTATACTAAGAAAAAGGAAAGTATACTAACATAAAGGAAAGTATACTAACATAAAGGAAAGTATACTAAGATAAAGGAAAGTATACTAAGATGAAGGAAAGTATACTAAGATGAAGGAAAGTATACTAAGAAAAAGGAAAGTATACTAACATAAAGGAAAGTATACTAACATAAAGGAAAGTATACTAAGATAAAGGAAAGTATACTAAGATAAAGGAAAGTATACTAAGATTAAGGAAAGTATACTAAGATAAAGGAAAGTATACTAAGATGAAATAAAGTATACTAAGATAAAGGAAAGTATACTAAGATAAAGGAAAGTATACTAAGATAAAGGAAAGTATACTAAGATAAAGGAAAGTATACTAAGATAAAGGAAAGTATACTAAGATGAAGGAAAGTATACTAAGATGAAGGAAAGTATACTAAGATAAAGGAAAGTATACTAAGATTAAGGAAAGTATACTAAGATAAAGGAAAGTATACTAAGATGAAGGAAAGTATACTAAGGTAAAGGAAAGTATACTAAGATAAAGGAAAGTTACTAAGATAAAGGAAAGTATACTAAGATAAAGGAAAGTATACTAAGATAAAGAAAAGTATACTAAGATAAAGGAAAGTATACTAAGATAAAGAATAATTGTTTTGTCTCTGGTCATCCATTTTTGTCATGTGAGGGATATTTCCCAAATAGAGAAACCTACGAGGGTTGAAGAGTGTAAAGTTCCTGATGCCCTACTTAAGCTCTTGGTGAACTCTACTCAAAACAACCCATTTGAAGCTCCTGCGCTGAAGCATAGTTGGGAGGTTAGAGACTAACAACTCCTATGACTAAACAAGCAGTGATTGACTCATGAAGCATAGTTGGGAGGTTGAAACCTAACGACTCCAATGACTAAACAAGCAGCCAATTCATTCATGAAGCATAATTGGGAGGTTGGAACCTACCGACTCCTATGACTAAACAAGCAGCCAATTCATTCATGATGCATAATTGCGAGGTTGGAGCCTAACGACTCCTGTGATTAAATAAGCAGCCAATTTATTCATGAAGCATAATTGGCAGGTTGGAGCCTAACGACTCCTGTGACTAAACAAGCAGCCAATTCATTCATGAAGCATAATTTTGAGGTTGGAGCCTTACGACTTCTGTGACTAAACAAGTAGCCAATTCATTCATGAAGCATAATTGGGAGGTTGGAGCCTAACGACTCCTTTGACTAAACAAGAACCAGATTCATTCATGACACATAGTTGGGAGGTTGGAACCTAACGACTCCTATGACTAAACAAGCAGCCAATTCATTCATGAAGCATAATTGGGAGGTTGGAGCCTAACGACTTCTGTGACTAAACAAGAACCCGATTCATTCATGACACATAGTTAGAAGGTTGGAACCTAACGACTCCTATGACTAAACAAGCAGCCAATTCATTCATGAAGCATAATTGGGAGGTTGGAGCCTAACGACTCCTTTGACTAAACAAGAACCAGATTCATTCATGACACATAGTTGGGAGGTTGGAACCTAACGACTCCTATGACTAAACAAGCAGCCAATTCATTCATGAAGCATAATTGGGAGGTTGGAGCCTAACGACTCCTATGACTAAACAAGAACCCGATTCATTCATGACACATAGTTGGGAGGTTGGAGCCTAAAGACTCCTATGACTAAACAAGAACCCGATTCATTCATGACACATAGTTGGGAGGTTGGAACCTAACGACTCCTATGACTAAACAAGCAGCCAATTCATTCATGAAGCATATATGGTAGGTTAGAGCCTAACGACTTTTGTGACTAAACAAGCAGCTAATTCATTCATGAAGCATAATTGGGAGGTTGGAGCCTAGCGACTCCTGTGACTAAACAAACAGCCAATTCCTTCATGAAGCATAATTGGGAGGTTGGAGCCTAACGACTCCTGTGGCTAAACAAGCAGCCAATTCACTCATGAAGCATAATTGGGAGATTGGAGCCTAACGACTCCTGTGAATAAACAAGCAGCCAATTCATTCATGAAGCATAATTGGGAGGTTGGAGCCTAACATCTCCTGTGACTAAACAAGCAGTCAATTCATTCATGAAGCATAATTGGGAGGTTGGAGCCTAATGACTCCTATGACTAAACAAGCAGCCAATTCATTCATGAAGCATAATTGGGAGGTTGGAGCCTAGCAACTCCTGTGACTAAACAAGCAGCCAATTCATTCATGATGCATAATTGGGAGGTTGGAGCCTAACGACTCCTATGACTAATCAAGCAGCCAATTCATTCAGGAAGCATAATTGGGAGGTTGGAGCCTAACAACTCCTGTGACTAAACTAACATCCGATTCATTCATAAACACCACGAAGCCTAACATTTCCAAATGATTTTCCATAACGATGGAAATACTTCTCCCACAGATGTCAATTCCTGAACTATATTAAACGATCTTGAACCATTGATCGCCTGCAAGATTGTCAAGCAAGAAGTCACCACTAGAACAATCAAGGATTTGGCTATAACAACTATACCGTGCTAAATAATTTGTCAGTTGTGAATAAAAGGGATTCATAACAGCTGCTGCCCTATTTCATAACTGAAAATTGAACGTTCTTAGGACATTAAAAAAAATATGATTTATTCTTACTTAAATTTGAAAAAGACTAGTATAAAAAAACAGTAATAAACATTTGAAGTACCAAATGTCCTTGAAATTGTTATCATTGTTACTATCGAGAAAATGTAGCCTTCAATTTGGCCTTGAGAGATTTTAATATGCGAGACGGGAGTTAGAGGGCGGTGTTCTGCCACTTTTTGAACACCAAAGCTTTGTTTCCAAATCCCTCCGCAGTTACGTGACAGATACTGCACTGTATATCCTAATGAGGCACCAGATCAGGCCGTGCGATGCTATAGAGAGGCGGTTGTATCAGGGAGGGAGAGATCTTAAAGCCGCATAATTGATAAAGAACACAGTGAAAGCGTTGGAATATGTACACTTGTGTGTAAACAGTGCGTGCATTCTTCATTAAAGTTCTAACAAGCGCCACTTCTGGAAAAAAAATGTTAACGGTTTTAGTAATATAGACCGACCTGATGTATTTATAATTTTGGGTAAATGTTTACTTTAGCTACGAGGGCGATTCCGGTAAATGCAGAAACTCATCACGCACACACAAACAAAAAACAAAACAAAAACACTTTCACTGACGTCGAAAAATTTTTGAAACCCAGCCCAATCCATGGACCATTTAAACAGTACAAAACCTTGAAATGTTTTACCTTGAAACTAGCAAAGTGAATCGAAAAACTATTTACATTTTTTTTTATAAATCGGAAAGTTCATTTTGTATGATATATAAGTTGGGACTACGTCTTTGGGAGTGTAGTAGTACCAGCGCACTCTACGACGTATAGACATGAATGTACCTATAAAGTATCCAGTCAGGATAGATTTTGCTGTAATTTTATTCATCATTACTATATACCTATATTAAAATATATCTATAAAGTATTCAGTCAGGATAGATTTTGCTGTAATTTTATACAACATTACTATATACCTATACAAAATATACCTATAAAGTATCAAGTGAGGATAGATTTTGCTGTAATTTTATACATCATTACTATATATCTATATTAAAATATACCTAAAAAGTATCCAGTCAAAATAGATTTTGCTGTAATTTTATGACGACTCCCAAGCCGCCATAATTGCAATAGCCGACAACTCTTCAACAGACTGTTCGAACATATTCCACTGCCGAGAAGCAATCTCACATCTTTTGCAAAATGAATGGTCAATTAGCCTTCAGTGGATCCCAAGTCACGTTGGCATCACAGGTAACGAAAGAGCAGACGACCTTGCAAAAAATAGAACGCAGATGCAACAACCATATGCAGAAACCAGCCTCACCTCTGCCAAACACCTTATTGATGCAATCCTTAAACGCTCAATTAAAAAAGATCATGAGGAAGCCAGCAGGGGGAAACAGTAGGCATCACTTAGCAGTCGCGGTCCTTTGGTGCCCACAAGCGATAGAGCAACTGATGTGGCTGACTTTCGACTTCTGACAGGACACGACTATCTCCAGGCAGACCTCTACCGTTTTGGCCTAGCGGAATCCGATACGTGTACGCTCTGTCTCATTGGTGTCATGAATGGGGACCACATTTCAACCTGTCCTGAACTGGACGACCAGCTGTCCAGAACCAGTCGTTACTGGGAGGCTCGACTCCGAATTGTTCAACAGCCAAGGGCGGGCATTGGATAAAGTAAAGTAAGTAAGTAATTTTATACAACATTACTATATACCTATAAAGTATCAAGTGAGGATAGATTTTGCTGTAATTTTATACATCATTACTATATATCTATATTAAAATATACCTATAAAGTATCCAGTCAGAATAGATTTTGCTGTAATTTTATACACCATTACTAAATACCATTATTAAAATATACCTACAAAGTATCCAGTCAGGATAGATTATGCTGTAATTTTATACAACATTACTATATACCTATATAAAATATACCTATAAAGTATCAAGTGAGGATAGATTTTGCTGTAATTTTATACATCATTACTATATATCTATATGAAAACATACCTATAAAATATCCAGTCAGAATAGATTATGCTGTAATTTTATACACAATTAATATTACAGATATTAAAATAATGCCTATATAGCATCCAGTCTGGATAGATTTTACTGTAATTTTATACACCAATTCTATATACCTATAAAGTATCCATTAAGGATAGATTTGGTTGTAATTTTATACAACATTGCTATATACCTATATTAAAATATACCTATGAAGTATCCAGTCAGGATAGATTTGGTTGTAATTTTACACAACATTGCTATATACCAATATTAAAATATACCTATGAAAAATCCAGACAAGATAAAATTCGTTGTATTTGTATACAACAATACTATATACGTATATTAAAATATACCTATAAAGTATCCAGTCAGGATAGATTTGGTTATAATTTTATACACCATTACTATTTACCTATATTAAAATATACCTACAAAGTATCCAGTCAGGATAGATTTGGTTGTAATTTTATACACCATTACTATCTACCTATATTAAAATATACCTATAAAGTATCCAGTCAGGATAGATTTTGTTGTAATTTTATACACCATTACTATCTACCTATATTAAAATATACCTATAAAAGATCCAGTCAGGATAGATTTGGTTGTAATTTTATACACCATTACTATCTACCTATATTAAAATATACCTATAAAGTATCCAGTCAGGATAGATTTGGTTGTAATTTTATACAACATTGTTGTATACCAATATTAAAATATACCTATGAAAAATCCAGTCAAGATAAAATTCGTTGTATTTGTATACAACATTACTATATACGTATATTAAAATATACCTATAAAGTATCCAGTCAGGATAAAATTGGTTGTAATTTTATACACCATTACTATATACCTATATTAAAATATACCTATTAAGTATCCAGTCAGGATATATTTGGTTGTAATTTTATACACCATTACTATATACCTATATTAAAATATACCTATAAAGTATCCAGTCAGGATCGATTTGGTTGTAATTTTTTACACTATTACTATATACCTATATTAAAATATACCTATAAAGTATCCAGTCAGGATAGATTTGGTTGTAATTTTATACACCATTACTATATACCTATATTAAAATATACCTATAAAGTATCCAGTCAGGATAGATTTGGTTGTAATTTTATACACCATTACTATATGCCTATATTAAAATATACCTATAAAGTATCCAGTCAGGATAGATTTGGTTGTAATTTTATACAACATTGCTATATACCAATATTAAAATATACCTATGAAAAATCCAGTCAAGATAAAATTCGTTGTATTTGTATACAACATTACTATATACGTATATTAAAATATACCTATAAAGTATTCAGTCAGGATAAATTTGGTTGTAATTTTATACAACATTGCTATATACCAATATTAAAATATACCTATGAAAAATCCAGTCAAGATAAAATTCGTCGTATTTGTATACAACATTCCTATATACGTATATTAAAATATGCCTATAAAGTATCCAGTCAGGATAGATTTGGTTGTAATTTTATACACCATTACTATATACCTATATTAAAATATACCTATAAAGTATCCAGTTAGGATAGATTTGGTTGTAATTTTATACACCATTACTATATACCTATATTAAAATATACCTATAAAGTATCCAGTCAGGATAGATTTGGTTGTAATTTTTTACACTATTACTATATACCTATATTAAAATATACCTATAAAGTATCCAGTCAGGATAGATTTAGTTGTAATTTTATACAACATTGCTATATACCAATATTAAAATATACCTATAAAGTATCCAGTCAGGATAGATTTGGTTGTAATTTTATACAACATTGCTATATACCAATATTAAAATATACCTATGAAAAATCCAGTCAAGATAAAATTCGTTGTATTTGTATACAACATTCCTATATACGTATATTAAAATATGCCTATAAAGTATCCAGTCAGGATAGATTTGGTTGTAATTTTATACACCATTACTATATACCTATATTAAAATATACCTATAAAGTATCCAGTTAGGATAGATTTGGTTGTAATTTTATACACCATTACTATATATCTATATTAAAATATACCTATAAAGTATCCAGTCAGAATAGATTATGCTGTAATTTTATAAATAATTAATATATACAGATATTAAATTAATGATTATATAGTATTCAGTCTGGATAGATTTTACTGTAATTTTATACACCAATTCTATATACCTATAAAGTATCCATTAGGGATAGATTTGGTTGTAATTTTATACAACATTGCTATATACCTATATTAAAATATACCTATGAAGTATCCAGTCAGGATAGATTTGGTTGTAATTTTATACAACATTGCTATATACCAATATTAAAATATACCTATGAAAAATCCAGTCAAGATAAAATTCGTTGTATTTGCATACAACATTACTATATACGTATATTAAAATATACCTATAAAATATCCAGTCAGGATAGATTTGGTTATAATTTTATACACCATTACTATCTACCTATATTAAAATATACCTATAAAGTATCCAGTCAGGATAGATTTGGTTGTAATTTTATACACCATTACTATCTACCTATATTAAAATATACCTATAAAGTATCCAGTCAGGATAGATTTTACTGTAATTTTATACACCAATTCTATATACCTATAAAGTATCCATTAAGGATAGATTTGGTTGTAATTTTATACAACATTGCTATATACCAATATTAAAATATACCTATGAAAAATCCAGTCAAGATAAAATTCGTTGTATTTGTATACAACATTACTATATACGTATATTAAAATATGCCTATAAAGTATCCAGTCAGGATAGATTTGGTTCTAATTTTATACACCATTACTATATACGTATATTAAAATATAACTATAAAATATCCAGTCAGGATAGATTTGGTTGTAATTTTTTACACTATTACTATATACCTATATTAAAATATACCTATAAAGTATCCAGTCAGGATAGATTTGGTTGTAATTTTATACACCATTACTATATACCTATATTAAAATATACCTATAAAGTATCCAGTCAGGATAGATTTGGTTGTAATTTTATACACCATTACTATATGCCTATATTAAAATATACCTATAAAGTATCCAGTCAGGATAGATTTGGTTGTAATTTTATACAACATTGCTATATACCAATATTAAAATATACCTATGAAAAATCCAGTCAAGATAAAATTCGTTGTATTTATATACAACATTACTATATACGTATATTAAAATATACCTATAAAGTATTCAGTCAGGATAGATTTGGTTGTAATTTTATACAACATTGCTATATACCAATATTAAAATATACCTATGAAAAATCCAGTCAAGATAAAATTCGTTGTTTTTGTATACAACATTCCTATATACGTATATTAAAATATGCCTATAAAGTATCCAGTCAGGAGAGATTTGGTTGTAATTTTGTACACCATTACTATATACCTATATTAAAATATACCTATAAAGTATCCAGTTAGGATAGATTTGGTTGTAATTTTATACACCATTACTATATATCTATATTAAAATATACCTATAAAGAATCCAAACAGGATAGATTTGGTTGTAATTTTATACAACATTGTTATATACCAATATTAAAATATACCTATGAAAAATCCAGTCAAGATAAAATTCGTTGTATTTGTATACAACATTACTATATACGTATATTAAAATATACCTATAAAGTATCCAGTCAGGATAAAATTGGTTGTAATTTTATACACCATTACTATATACCTATATTAAAATATACCTATAAAGTATCCAGTCAGGATATATTTGGTTGTAATTTTATACACCATTACTATATACCTATATTAAAATATACCTATAAAGTATCCAGTCAGGATAGATTTGGTTGTAATTTTTTACACTATTACTATATACCTATATTAAAATATACCTATAAAGTATCCAGTCAGGATAGATTTGGTTGTAATTTTATACACCATTACTATATACGTATATTGAAAAATAACTATAAAATATCCAGTCAGGATAGATTTGGTTGTAATTTTATACACCATTACTATATACCTATATTAAAATATACCTATAAAGTATCCAGTCAGGATAGATTTGGTTGTAATTTGATACACCATTACTATATACCTATATTAAAATATACCTATAAAGTATCCAGTCAGGATAGATTTAGTTGTAATTTTATACAACATTGCTATATACCAATATTAAAATATACCTATAAAGTATCCAGTCAGGATAGATTTGGTTGTAATTTTATACAACATTGCTATATACCAATATTAAAATATACCTATGAAAAATCCAGTCAAGATAAAATTCGTTGTATTTGTATACAACATTCCTATATACGTATATTAAAATATGCCTATAAAGTATCCATTCAGGATAGATTTGGTTGTAATTTTATACACCATTACTATATACCTATATTAAAATATACCTATCTAAGTATCCAGTTAGGATAGATTTGGTTGTAATTTTATACACCATTACTATATATCTATATTAAAATATACCTATAAAGTATCCAGTCAGAATAGATTATGCTGTAATTTTATAAATAATTAATATATACAGATATTAAATTAATGATTATATAGTATTCAGTCTGGATAGATTTTACTGTAATTTTATACACCAATTCTATATACCTATAAAGTATCCATTAAGGATAGATTTGGTTGTAATTTTATACAACATTGCTATATACCTATATTAAAATATACCTATGAAGTATCCAGTCAGGATAGATTTGGTTGTAATTTTATACAACATTGCTATATATCAATATTAAAATATACCTATGAAAAATCCAGTCAAGATAAAATTCGTTGTATTTGCATACAACATTACTATATACGTATATTAAAATATACCTATAAAATATCCAGTCAGGATAGATTTGGTTATAATTTTATACACCATTACTATCTACCTATATTAAAATATACCTATAAAGTATCCAGTCAGGATAGATTTGGTTGTAATTTTATACACCATTACTATCTACCTATATTAAAATATACCTATAAAGTATCCAGTCAGGATAGATTTTACTGTAATTTATATACACCAATTCTATATACCTATAAAGTATCCATTAAGGATAGATTTGGTTGTAATTTTATACAACATTGCTATATACCAATATTAAAATATACCTATGAAAAATCCAGTCAAGATAAAATTCGTTGTATTTGTATACAACATTACTATATACGTATATTAAAATATGCCTATAAAGTATCCAGTCAGGATAGATTTGGTTCTAATTTTATACACCATTACTATATACGTATATTAAAATATAACTATAAAATATCCAGTCAGGATAGATTTGGTTGTAATTTTTTACACTATTACTATATACCTATATTAAAATATACCTATAAAGTATCCAGTCAGGATAGATTTGGTTGTAATTTTATACACCATTACTATATACCTATATTAAAATATACCTATAAAGTATCCAGTCAGGATAGATTTGGTTGTAATTTTATACACCATTACTATATGCCTATATTAAAATATACCTATAAAGTATCCAGTCAGGATAGATTTGGTTGTAATTTTATACAACATTGCTATATACCAATATTAAAATATACCTATGAAAAATCCAGTCAAGATAAAATTCGTTGTATTTATATACAACATTACTATATACGTATATTAAAATATACCTATAAAGTATTCAGTCAGGATAGATTTGGTTGTAATTTTATACAACATTGCTATATACCAATATTAAAATATACCTATGAAAAATCCAGTCAAGATAAAATTCGTTGTTTTTGTATACAACATTCCTATTATCGTATATTAAAATATGCCTATAAAGTATCCAGTCAGGATAGATTTGGTTGTAATTTTGTACACCATTACTATATACCTATATTAAAATATACCTATAAAGTATCCAGTTAGGATAGATTTGGTTGTAATTTTATACACCATTACTATATATCTATATTAAAATATACCTATAAAGTATCCAGTCAGGATAGATTTGGTTGTAATTTTTTACACTATTACTATATACCTATATTAAAATATACCTATAAAGTATCCAGTCAGGATAGATTTGGTTGTAATTTTATACACCATTACTATATACGTATATTAAAATATAACTATAAAATATCCAGTCAGGATAGATTTGGTTGTAATTTTATACACCATTACTATATACCTATATTAAAATATACCTATAAAGTATCCAGTCAGGATAGATTTGGTTGTAATTTTATACAACATTGCTATATTCCAATATTAAAATATACCTATAAAGTATCCAGTCAGGATAGATTTGGTTGTAATTTTATACAACATTGCTATATACCAATATTAAAATATACCTATGAAAAATCCAGTCAAGATAAAAATCGTTGTATTTGTATACAACATTCCTATATACGTATATTAAAATATCCCTATAAAGTATCCAGTCAGGATAGATTTGGTTGTAATTTTATACACCATTACTATATACCTATATTAAAATATACCTATAAAGTATCCAGTTAGGATAGATTTGGTTGTAATTTTATACACCATTACTATATATCTATATTAAAATATACCTATAAAGTATCCAGTCAAAATAGATTATGCTGTAATTTTATACATAATTAATATATACAGATATTAAATTAATGATTATATAGTATTCAGTCTGGATAGATTTTACTGTAATTTTATACACCAATTCTATATACCTATAAAGTATCCATTAAGGATAGATTTGGTGGTAATTTTATACAACATTGCTATATACCTATATTAAAATATACCTATGAAGTATCCAGTCAGGATAGATTTGGTTGTAATTTTATACAACATTGCTATATACCAATATTAAAATATACCTATGAAAAATCCAGTCAAGATAAAATTCGTTGTATTTGCATACAACATTACTATATACGTATATTAAAATATACCTATAAAGTATCCAGTCAGGATAGATTTGGTTATAATTTTATACACCATTACTATCTACCTATATTAAAATATACCTATAAAGTATCCAGTCAGGATAGATTTGGTTGTAATTTTATACACCATTACTATCTACCTATATTAAAATATACCTATAAAGTATCCATTCAGGATAGATTTTACTGTAATTTTATACACCAATTCTATATACCTATAAAGTATCCATTAAGGATAGATTTGGTTGTAATTTTATACAACATTGCTATATACCAATATTAAAATATACCTATGAAAAATCCAGTCAAGATAAAATTCGATGTATTTGTATACAACATTACTATATACGTATATTAAAATATGCCTATAAAGTATCCAGTAAGGATAGATTTGGTTCTAATTTTAAACACCATTACTATATACGTATATTAAAATATAACTATAAAATATCCAGTCAGGATAGATTTGGTTGTAATTTTATACACCATTACTATATACCTATATTAAAATATACCTATAAAGTATCCAGTCAGGATAGATTTGGTTGTTATTTTATACACCATTACTATATACCTATATTAAAATATACCTATAAAGTATCCAGTCACGATAGATTTAGTTGCAATTTTATACAACATTGCTATATACCAATATTAAAATATACCTATAATGTATCCAGTCAGGATAGATTTGGTTGTAATTTTATACAACATTGCTATATACCAATATTAAAATATACCTATGAAAAATCCAGTCAAGATAAAATTCGTTGTATTTGTATACAACATTCCTATATACGTATATTAAAATATGCCTATAAAGTATCCAGTCAGGATAGATTTGGTTGTAATTTTATACACCATTACTATATACCTATATTAAAATATACCTATAAAGTATCCAGTTAGGATAGATTTGGTTGTAATTTTATACACCAATACTATCTACCTATATTAAAATAAACCTATAAAGTATCCAGTCAGGATAGATTTGTTTGTAATTTTATACAACATTGCTATATACCAATATTAAAATATACCTATAAAGTATCCAGTCAGGATAGATTTGGTTGTAATTTTATACAACATTGCTATATACCAATATTAAAATATACCTATAAAGTATCCAGTCAGGATAGATTTGGTTGTAATTTTATACAACATTGCTATATACCAATATTAAAATATACCTATAAAGTATCCAGTCAGGATAGATTTGGTTGTAATTTTATACAACATTGCTATATACCAATATTAAAATATACCTATAAAGTATCCAGTCAGGATAGATTTGGTTGTAATTTTATACAACATTGCTATATACCAATATTAAAATATACCTATAAAGTATCCAGTCAGGATAGATTTGGTTGTAATTTTATACAACATTGCTATATACCAATATTAAAATATACCTATAAAGTATCCAGTCAGGATAGATTTGGTTGTAATTTTATACAACATTGCTATATACCAATATTAAAATATACCTATGAAAAATCCAGTCAAGATAAAATTCGTTGTATTTGTATACAACATTCCTATATACGTATATTAAAATATGCCTATAAAGTATCCAGTCAGGATAGATTTGGTTGTAATTTTATACACCATTACTATACACCTATATTAAAATATACCTATAAATTATCCAGTCAGGATATATTTGGTTGTAATTTTATACACCATTACTATATACCTATATTAAAATATACCTATAAAGTATCCAGTCAGGATAGATTTGGTTGTAATTTTTTACACTATTACTATATACCTATATTAAAATATACCTATAAAGTATCCAGTCAGGATATATTTGGTTGTAATTTTATACACCATTACTATATACCTATATTAAAATATACCTATAAAGTATCCAGTCAGATAGATTTGGTTGTAATTTTATACACCATTACTATATGCCTATATTAAAATATACCTATAACGTATCCAGTCAGGATAGATTTGGTTGTAATTTTATACAATATTGCTATATACCAATATTAAAATATACCTATGAAAAATCCAGTCAAGATAAAATTCGTTGTATTTGTATACAACATTACTATATACGTATATTAAAATATACCTATAAAGTATTCAGTCAGGATAGATTTGGTTGTAATTTTATACAACATTGCTATATACCAATATTAAAATATACCTATGAAAAATCCAGTCAAGATAAAATTCGTTGTATTTGCATACAACATTACTATATACGTATATTAAAATATACCTATAAAATATCCAGTCAGGATAGATTTGGTTATAATTTTATACACCATTACTATCTACCTATATTAAAATATACCTATAAAGTATCCAGTCAGGATAGATTTGGTTGTAATTTTATACACCATTACTATCTACCTATATTAAAATATACCTATAAAGTATCCAGTCAGGATAGATTTTACTGTAATTTTATACACCAATTCTATATACCTATAAAGTATCCATTAAGGATAGATTTGGTTGTAATTTTATACAACATTGCTATATACCAATATTAAAATATACCTATGAAAAATCCAGTCAAGATAAAATTCGTTGTATTTGTATACAACATTACTATATACGTATATTAAAATATGCCTATAAAGTATCCAGTCAGGATAGATTTGGTTCTAATTTTATACACCATTACTATATACGTATATTAAAATATAACTATAAAATATCCAGTCAGGATAGATTTGGTTGTAATTTTTTACACTATTACTATATACCTATATTAAAATATACCTATAAAGTATCCAGTCAGGATAGATTTGGTTGTAATTTTATACACCATTACTATATACCTATATTAAAATATACCTATAAAGTATCCAGTCAGGATAGATTTGGTTGTAATTTTATACACCATTACTATATGCCTATATTAAAATATACCTATAAAGTATCCAGTCAGGATAGATTTGGTTGTAATTTTATACAACATTGCTATATACCAATATTAAAATATACCTATGAAAAATCCAGTCAAGATAAAATTCGTTGTATTTATATACAACATTACTATATACGTATATTAAAATATACCTATAAAGTATTCAGTCAGGATAGATTTGGTTGTAATTTTATACAACATTGCTATATACCAATATTAAAATATACCTATGAAAAATCCAGTCAAGATAAAATTCGTTGTTTTTGTATACAACATTCCTATATACGTATATTAAAATATGCCTATAAAGTATCCAGTCAGGAGAGATTTGGTTGTAATTTTGTACACCATTACTATATACCTATATTAAAATATACCTATAAAGTATCCAGTTAAGATAGATTTGGTTGTAATTTTATACACCATTACTATATATCTATATTAAAATATACCTATAAAGAATCCAAACAGGATAGATTTGGTTGTAATTTTATACAACATTGTTATATACCAATATTAAAATATACCTATAAAGTATCCAGTCAGGATAGATTTGGTTGTAATTTTATACACCATTACTATATACGTATATTAAAATATACCTATAAAGTATCCAGTCAGGATAAAATTGGTTGTAATTTTATACACATTACTATATACCTATATTAAAATATACCTATAAAGTATCCAGTCAGGATATATTTGGTTGTAATTTTATACACCATTACTATATACCTATATTAAAATATACCTATAAAGTATCCAGTCAGGATAGATTTGGTTGTAATTTTTTACACTATTACTATATACCTATATTAAAATATACCTATAAAGTATCCAGTCAGGATAGATTTGGTTGTAATTTTATACACCATTACTATATACCTATATTAAAATATACCTATAAAGTATCCAGTCAGGATAGATTTGGTTGTAATTTTATACACCATTACTATATGCCTATATTAAAATATACCTATAAAGTATCCAGTCAGGATAGATTTGGTTGTAATTTTATACAACATTGCTATATACCAATATTAAAATATACCTATGAAAAATCCAGTCAAGATAAAATTCGTTGTATTTGTATACAACATTACTATATACGTATATTAAAATATACCTATAAAGTATTCAGTCAGGATAGATTTGGTTGTAATTTTATACAACATTGCTATATACCAATATTAAAATATACCTATGAAAAATCCAGTCAAGATAAAATTCGTCGTATTTGTATACAACATTCCTATATACGTATATTAAAATATGCCTATAAAGTATCCAGTCAGGATAGATTTGGTTGTAATTTTATACACTATTACTATATACCTATATTAAAATATACCTATAAAGTATCCAGTTAGGATAGATTTGGTTGTAATTTTATACACCATTACTATATATCTATATTAAAATATACCTATAAAGAATCCAGACAGGATAGATTTGGTTGTAATTTTATACAACATTGTTATATACCAATATTAAAATATACCTATGAAAAATCCAGTCAAGATAAAATTCGTTGTATTTGTATACAACATTACTATATACGTATATTAAAATATACCTATAAAGTATCCAGTCAGGATAAAATTGGTTGTAATTTTATACACCATTACTATATACCTATATTAAAATATACCTATAAAGTATCCAGTCAGGATATATTTGGTTGTAATTTTATACACCATTACTATATACCTATATTAAAATATACCTATAAAGTATCCAGTCAGGATAGATTTGGTTGTAATTTTTTACACTATTACTATATACCTATATTAAAATATACCTATAAAGTATCCAGTCAGGATAGATTTGGTTGTAATTTTATACACCATTACTATATACGTATATTGAAAAATAACTATAAAATATCCAGTCAGGATAGATTTGGTTGTAATTTTATACACCATTACTATATACCTATATTAAAATATACCTATAAAGTATCCAGTCAGGATAGATTTGGTTGTAATTTGATACACCATTACTATATACCTATATTAAAATATACCTATAAAGTATCCAGTCAGGATAGATTTAGTTGTAATTTTATACAACATTGCTATATACCAATATTAAAATATACCTATAAAGTATCCAGTCAGGATAGATTTGGTTGTAATTTTATACAACATTGCTATATACCAATATTAAAATATACCTATGAAAAATCCAGTCAAGATAAAATTCGTTGTATTTGTATACAACATTCCTATATACGTATATTAAAATATGCCTATAAAGTATCCATTCAGGATAGATTTGGTTGTAATTTTATACACCATTACTATATACCTATATTAAAATATACCTATCTAAGTATCCAGTTAGGATAGATTTGGTTGTAATTTTATACACCATTACTATATATCTATATTAAAATATACCTATAAAGTATCCAGTCAGAATAGATTATGCTGTAATTTTATAAATAATTAATATATACAGATATTAAATTAATGATTATATAGTATTCAGTCTGGATAGATTTTACTGTAATTTTATACACCAATTCTATATACCTATAAAGTATCCATTAAGGATAGATTTGGTTGTAATTTTATACAACATTGCTATATACCTATATTAAAATATACCTATGAAGTATCCAGTCAGGATAGATTTGGTTGTAATTTTATACAACATTGCTATATATCAATATTAAAATATACCTATGAAAAATCCAGTCAAGATAAAATTCGTTGTATTTGCATACAACATTACTATATACGTATATTAAAATATACCTATAAAATATCCAGTCAGGATAGATTTGGTTATAATTTTATACACCATTACTATCTACCTATATTAAAATATACCTATAAAGTATCCAGTCAGGATAGATTTGGTTGTAATTTTATACACCATTACTATCTACCTATATTAAAATATACCTATAAAGTATCCAGTCAGGATAGATTTTACTGTAATTTATATACACCAATTCTATATACCTATAAAGTATCCATTAAGGATAGATTTGGTTGTAATTTTATACAACATTGCTATATACCAATATTAAAATATACCTATGAAAAATCCAGTCAAGATAAAATTCGTTGTATTTGTATACAACATTACTATATACGTATATTAAAATATGCCTATAAAGTATCCAGTCAGGATAGATTTGGTTCTAATTTTATACACCATTACTATATACGTATATTAAAATATAACTATAAAATATCCAGTCAGGATAGATTTGGTTGTAATTTTTTACACTATTACTATATACCTATATTAAAATATACCTATAAAGTATCCAGTCAGGATAGATTTGGTTGTAATTTTATACACCATTACTATATACCTATATTAAAATATACCTATAAAGTATCCAGTCAGGATAGATTTGGTTGTAATTTTATACACCATTACTATATGCCTATATTAAAATATACCTATAAAGTATCCAGTCAGGATAGATTTGGTTGTAATTTTATACAACATTGCTATATACCAATATTAAAATATACCTATGAAAAATCCAGTCAAGATAAAATTCGTTGTATTTATATACAACATTACTATATACGTATATTAAAATATACCTATAAAGTATTCAGTCAGGATAGATTTGGTTGTAATTTTATACAACATTGCTATATACCAATATTAAAATATACCTATGAAAAATCCAGTCAAGATAAAATTCGTTGTTTTTGTATACAACATTCCTATTATCGTATATTAAAATATGCCTATAAAGTATCCAGTCAGGATAGATTTGGTTGTAATTTTGTACACCATTACTATATACCTATATTAAAATATACCTATAAAGTATCCAGTTAGGATAGATTTGGTTGTAATTTTATACACCATTACTATATATCTATATTAAAATATACCTATAAAGTATCCAGTCAGGATAGATTTGGTTGTAATTTTTTACACTATTACTATATACCTATATTAAAATATACCTATAAAGTATCCAGTCAGGATAGATTTGGTTGTAATTTTATACACCATTACTATATACGTATATTAAAATATAACTATAAAATATCCAGTCAGGATAGATTTGGTTGTAATTTTATACACCATTACTATATACCTATATTAAAATATACCTATAAAGTATCCAGTCAGGATAGATTTGGTTGTAATTTTATACAACATTGCTATATTCCAATATTAAAATATACCTATAAAGTATCCAGTCAGGATAGATTTGGTTGTAATTTTATACAACATTGCTATATACCAATATTAAAATATACCTATGAAAAATCCAGTCAAGATAAAAATCGTTGTATTTGTATACAACATTCCTATATACGTATATTAAAATATCCCTATAAAGTATCCAGTCAGGATAGATTTGGTTGTAATTTTATACACCATTACTATATACCTATATTAAAATATACCTATAAAGTATCCAGTTAGGATAGATTTGGTTGTAATTTTATACACCATTACTATATATCTATATTAAAATATACCTATAAAGTATCCAGTCAAAATAGATTATGCTGTAATTTTATACATAATTAATATATACAGATATTAAATTAATGATTATATAGTATTCAGTCTGGATAGATTTTACTGTAATTTTATACACCAATTCTATATACCTATAAAGTATCCATTAAGGATAGATTTGGTGGTAATTTTATACAACATTGCTATATACCTATATTAAAATATACCTATGAAGTATCCAGTCAGGATAGATTTGGTTGTAATTTTATACAACATTGCTATATACCAATATTAAAATATACCTATGAAAAATCCAGTCAAGATAAAATTCGTTGTATTTGCATACAACATTACTATATACGTATATTAAAATATACCTATAAAGTATCCAGTCAGGATAGATTTGGTTATAATTTTATACACCATTACTATCTACCTATATTAAAATATACCTATAAAGTATCCAGTCAGGATAGATTTGGTTGTAATTTTATACACCATTACTATCTACCTATATTAAAATATACCTATAAAGTATCCAGTCAGGATAGATTTTACTGTAATTTTATACACCAATTCTATATACCTATAAAGTATCCATTAAGGATAGATTTGGTTGTAATTTTATACAACATTGCTATATACCAATATTAAAATATACCTATGAAAAATCCAGTCAAGATAAAATTCGTTGTATTTGTATACAACATTACTATATACGTATATTAAAATATGCCTATAAAGTATCCAGTCAGGATAGATTTGGTTCTAATTTTATACACCATTACTATATACGTATATTAAAATATAACTATAAAATATCCAGTCAGGATAGATTTGGTTGTAATTTTTTACACTATTACTATATACCTATATTAAAATATACCTATAAAGTATCCAGTCAGGATAGATTTGGTTGTAATTTTATACACCATTACTATATACCTATATTAAAATATACCTATAAAGTATCCAGTCAGGATAGATTTGGTTGTAATTTTATACACCATTACTATATGCCTATATTAAAATATACCTATAAAGTATCCAGTCAGGATAGATTTGGTTGTAATTTTATACAACATTGCTATATACCAATATTAAAATATACCTATGAAAAATCCAGTCAAGATAAAATTCGTTGTATTTATATACAACATTACTATATACGTATATTAAAATATACCTATAAAGTATTCAGTCAGGATAGATTTGGTTGTAATTTTATACAACATTGCTATATACCAATATTAAAATATACCTATGAAAAATCCAGTCAAGATAAAATTCGTTGTTTTTGTATACAACATTCCTATATACGTATATTAAAATATGCCTATAAAGTATCCAGTCAGGAGAGATTTGGTTGTAATTTTGTACACCATTACTATATACCTATATTAAAATATACCTATAAAGTATCCAGTTAGGATAGATTTGGTTGTAATTTTATACACCATTACTATATATCTATATTAAAATATACCTATAAAGAATCCAAACAGGATAGATTTGGTTGTAATTTTATACAACATTGTTATATACCAATATTAAAATATACCTATGAAAAATCCAGTCAAGATAAAATTCGTTGTATTTGTATACAACATTACTATATACGTATATTAAAATATACCTATAAAGTATCCAGTCAGGATAAAATTGGTTGTAATTTTATACACCATTACTATATACCTATATTAAAATATACCTATAAAGTATCCAGTCAGGATATATTTGGTTGTAATTTTATACACCATTACTATATACCTATATTAAAATATACCTATAAAGTATCCAGTCAGGATAGATTTGGTTGTAATTTTTTACACTATTACTATATACCTATATTAAAATATACCTATAAAGTATCCAGTCAGGATAGATTTGGTTGTAATTTTATACACCATTACTATATACCTATATTAAAATATACCTATAAAGTATCCAGTCAGGATAGATTTGGTTGTAATTTTATACACCATTACTATATGCCTATATTAAAATATACCTATAAAGTATCCAGTCAGGATAGATTTGGTTGTAATTTTATACAACATTGCTATATACCAATATTAAAATATACCTATGAAAAATCCAGTCAAGATAAAATTCGTTGTATTTGTATACAACATTACTATATACGTATATTAAAATATACCTATAAAGTATTCAGTCAGGATAGATTTGGTTGTAATTTTATACAACATTGCTATATACCAATATTAAAATATACCTATGAAAAATCCAGTCAAGATAAAATTCGTCGTATTTGTATACAACATTCCTATATACGTATATTAAAATATGCCTATAAAGTATCCAGTCAGGATAGATTTGGTTGTAATTTTATACACCATTACTATATACCTATATTAAAATATACCTATAAAGTATCCAGTTAGGATAGATTTGGTTGTAATTTTATACACCATTACTATATATCTATATTAAAATATACCTATAAAGAATCCAGACAGGATAGATTTGGTTGTAATTTTATACAACATTGTTATATACCAATATTAAAATATACCTATGAAAAATCCAGTCAAGATAAAATTCGTTGTATTTGTATACAACATTACTATATACGTATATTAAAATATACCTATAAAGTATCCAGTCAGGATAAAATTGGTTGTAATTTTATACACCATTACTATATACCTATATTAAAATATACCTATAAAGTATCCAGTCAGGATATATTTGGTTGTAATTTTATACACCATTACTATATACCTATATTAAAATATACCTATAAAGTATCCAGTCAGGATAGATTTGGTTGTAATTTTTTACACTATTACTATATACCTATATTAAAATATACCTATAAAGTATCCAGTCAGGATAGATTTGGTTGTAATTTTATACACCATTACTATATACGTATATTGAAAAATAACTATAAAATATCCAGTCAGGATAGATTTGGTTGTAATTTTATACACCATTACTATATACCTATATTAAAATATACCTATGAAGTATCCAGTCAGGATAGATTTGGTTGTAATTTGATACACCATTACTATATACCTATATTAAAATATACCTATAAAGTATCCAGTCAGGATAGATTTAGTTGTAATTTTATACAACATTGCTATATACCAATATTAAAATATACCTATAAAGTATCCAGTCAGGATAGATTTGGTTGTAATTTTATACAACATTGCTATATACCAATATTAAAATATACCTATGAAAAATCCAGTCAAGATAAAATTCGTTGTATTTGTATACAACATTCCTATATACGTATATTAAAATATGCCTATAAAGTATCCATTCAGGATAGATTTGGTTGTAATTTTATACACCATTACTATATACCTATATTAAAATATACCTATCTAAGTATCCAGTTAGGATAGATTTGGTTGTAATTTTATACACCATTACTATATATCTATATTAAAATATACCTATAAAGTATCCAGTCAGAATAGATTATGCTGTAATTTTATAAATAATTAATATATACAGATATTAAATTAATGATTATATAGTATTCAGTCTGGATAGATTTTACTGTAATTTTATACACCAATTCTATATACCTATAAAGTATCCATTAAGGATAGATTTGGTTGTAATTTTATACAACATTGCTATATACCTATATTAAAATATACCTATGAAGTATCCAGTCAGGATAGATTTGGTTGTAATTTTATACAACATTGCTATATATCAATATTAAAATATACCTATGAAAAATCCAGTCAAGATAAAATTCGTTGTATTTGCATACAACATTACTATATACGTATATTAAAATATACCTATAAAATATCCAGTCAGGATAGATTTGGTTATAATTTTATACACCATTACTATCTACCTATATTAAAATATACCTATAAAGTATCCAGTCAGGATAGATTTGGTTGTAATTTTATACACCATTACTATCTACCTATATTAAAATATACCTATAAAGTATCCAGTCAGGATAGATTTTACTGTAATTTATATACACCAATTCTATATACCTATAAAGTATCCATTAAGGATAGATTTGGTTGTAATTTTATACAACATTGCTATATACCAATATTAAAATATACCTATGAAAAATCCAGTCAAGATAAAATTCGTTGTATTTGTATACAACATTACTATATACGTATATTAAAATATGCCTATAAAGTATCCAGTCAGGATAGATTTGGTTCTAATTTTATACACCATTACTATATACGTATATTAAAATATAACTATAAAATATCCAGTCAGGATAGATTTGGTTGTAATTTTTTACACTATTACTATATACCTATATTAAAATATACCTATAAAGTATCCAGTCAGGATAGATTTGGTTGTAATTTTATACACCATTACTATATACCTATATTAAAATATACCTATAAAGTATCCAGTCAGGATAGATTTGGTTGTAATTTTATACACCATTACTATATGCCTATATTAAAATATACCTATAAAGTATCCAGTCAGGATAGATTTGGTTGTAATTTTATACAACATTGCTATATACCAATATTAAAATATACCTATGAAAAATCCAGTCAAGATAAAATTCGTTGTATTTATATACAACATTACTATATACGTATATTAAAATATACCTATAAAGTATTCAGTCAGGATAGATTTGGTTGTAATTTTATACAACATTGCTATATACCAATATTAAAATATACCTATGAAAAATCCAGCCAAGATAAAATTCGTTGTTTTTGTATACAACATTCCTATTATCGTATATTAAAATATGCCTATAAAGTATCCAGTCAGGATAGATTTGGTTGTAATTTTGTACACCATTACTATATACCTATATTAAAATATACCTATAAAGTATCCAGTTAGGATAGATTTGGTTGTAATTTTATACACCATTACTATATATCTATATTAAAATATACCTATAAAGTATCCAGTCAGGATAGATTTGGTTGTAATTTTTTACACTATTACTATATACCTATATTAAAATATACCTATAAAGTATCCAGTCAGGATAGATTTGGTTGTAATTTTATACACCATTACTATATACGTATATTAAAATATAACTATAAAATATCCAGTCAGGATAGATTTGGTTGTAATTTTATACACCATTACTATATACCTATATTAAAATATACCTATAAAGTATCCAGTCAGGATAGATTTGGTTGTAATTTTATACAACATTGCTATATTCCAATATTAAAATATACCTATAAAGTATCCAGTCAGGATAGATTTGGTTGTAATTTTATACAACATTGCTATATACCAATATTAAAATATACCTATGAAAAATCCAGTCAAGATAAAAATCGTTGTATTTGTATACAACATTCCTATATACGTATATTAAAATATCCCTATAAAGTATCCAGTCAGGATAGATTTGGTTGTAATTTTATACACCATTACTATATACCTATATTAAAATATACCTATAAAGTATCCAGTTAGGATAGATTTGGTTGTAATTTTATACACCATTACTATATATCTATATTAAAATATACCTATAAAGTATCCAGTCAAAATAGATTATGCTGTAATTTTATACATAATTAATATATACAGATATTAAATTAATGATTATATAGTATTCAGTCTGGATAGATTTTACTGTAATTTTATACACCAATTCTATATACCTATAAAGTATCCATTAAGGATAGATTTGGTGGTAATTTTATACAACATTGCTATATACCTATATTAAAATATACCTATGAAGTATCCAGTCAGGATAGATTTGGTTGTAATTTTATACAACATTGCTATATACCAATATTAAAATATACCTATGAAAAATCCAGTCAAGATAAAATTCGTTGTATTTGCATACAACATTACTATATACGTATATTAAAATATACCTATAAAGTATCCAGTCAGGATAGATTTGGTTATAATTTTATACACCATTACTATCTACCTATATTAAAATATACCTATAAAGTATCCAGTCAGGATAGATTTGGTTGTAATTTTATACACCATTACTATCTACCTATATTAAAATATACCTATAAAATATCCATTCAGGATAGATTTTACTGTAATTTTATACACCAATTCTATATACCTATAAAGTATCCATTAAGGATAGATTTGGTTGTAATTTTATACAACATTGCTATATACCAATATTAAAATATACCTATGAAAAATCCAGTCAAGATAAAATTCGATGTATTTGTATACAACATTACTATATACGTATATTAAAATATGCCTATAAAGTATCCAGTCAGGATAGATTTGGTTCTAATTTTAAACACCATTACTATATACGTATATTAAAATATAACTATAAAATATCCAGTCAGGATAGATTTGGTTGTAATTTTATACACCATTACTATATACCTATATTAAAATATACCTATAAAGTATCCAGTCAGGATAGATTTGGTTGTTATTTTATACACCATTACTATATACCTATATTAAAATATACCTATAAAGTATCCAGTCACGATAGATTTAGTTGCAATTTTATACAACATTGCTATATACCAATATTAAAATATACCTATAAAGTATCCAGTCAGGATAGATTTGGTTGTAATTTTATACAACATTGCTATATACCAATATTAAAATATACCTATGAAAAATCCAGTCAAGATAAAATTCGTTGTATTTGTATACAACATTCCTATATACGTATATTAAAATATGCCTATAAAGTATCCAGTCAGGATAGATTTGGTTGTAATTTTATACACCATTACTATATACCTATATTAAAATATACCTATAAAGTATCCAGTTAGGATAGATTTGGTTGTAATTTTATACACCAATACTATCTACCTATATTAAAATAAACCTATAAAGTATCCAGTCAGGATAGATTTGTTTGTAATTTTATACAACATTGCTATATACCAATATTAAAATATACCTATAAAGTATCCAGTCAGGATAGATTTGGTTGTAATTTTATACAACATTGCTATATACCAATATTAAAATATACCTATAAAGTATCCAGTCAGGATAGATTTGGTTGTAATTTTATACAACATTGCTATATACCAATATTAAAATATACCTATAAAGTATCCAGTCAGGATAGATTTGGTTGTAATTTTATACAACATTGCTATATACCAATATTAAAATATACCTATAAAGTATCCAGTCATGATAGATTTGGTTGTAATTTTATACAACATTGCTATATACCAATATTAAAATATACCTATAAAGTATCCAGTCAGGATAGATTTGGTTGTAATTTTATACAACATTGCTATATACCAATTTTAAAATATACCTATAAAGTATCCAGTCAGGATAGATTTGGTTGTAATTTTATACAACATTGCTATATACCAATATTAAAATATACCTATGAAAAATCCAGTCAAGATAAAATTCGTTGTATTTGTATACAACATTCCTATATACGTATATTAAAATATGCCTATAAAGTATCCAGTCAGGATAGATTTGGTTGTAATTTTATACACCATTACTATATACCTATATTAAAATATACCTATAAATTATCCAGTCAGGATATATTTGGTTGTAATTTTATACACCATTACTATATACCTATATTAAAATATACCTATAAAGTATCCAGTCAGGATAGATTTGGTTGTAATTTTTTACACTATTACTATATACCTATATTAAAATATACCTATAAAGTATCCAGTCAGGATATATTTGGTTGTAATTTTATACACCATTACTATATACCTATATTAAAATATACCTATAAAGTATCCAGTCAGATAGATTTGGTTGTAATTTTATACACCATTACTATATGCCTATATTAAAATATACCTATAACGTATCCAGTCAGGATAGATTTGGTTGTAATTTTATACAATATTGCTATATACCAATATTAAAATATACCTATGAAAAATCCAGTCAAGATAAAATTCGTTGTATTTGTATACAACATTACTATATACGTATATTAAAATATACCTATAAAGTATTCAGTCAGGATAGATTTGGTTGTAATTTTATACAACATTGCTATATACCAATATTAAAATATACCTATGAAAAATCCAGTCAAGATAAAATTCGTTGTATTTGTATACAACATTCCTATATACGTATATTAAAATATGCCTAAAAAGTATCCAGTCAGGATAGATTTGGTTGTAATTTTATACACCATTACTATATACCTATATTAAAATATACCTATAACATATCCAGTTAGGATAGATTTGGTTGTAATTTTATACACCATTACTATATATCTATATTAAAATATACCTATAAAGTATCCAGTCAGGATAGATTTGGTTGTAATTTTATACAACATTGTTATATACCAATATTAAAATATACCTATGAAAAATCCAGTCAAGATAAAATTCGTTGTATTTGTATACAACATTACTATATACGTATATTAAAATATACCTATAAAGTATCCAGTCAGGATAAAATTGGTTGTAATTTTATACACCATTACTATATACCTATATTAAAATATACCTATAAAGTATCCAGTCAGGATATATTTGGTTGTAATTTTATACACCATTACTATATACCTATATTAAAATATACCTATAAAGTATCCAGTCAGGATAGATTTGGTTGTAATTTTATACACCATTACTATATACCTATATTAAAATATACCTATAAAGTATCCACTCAGGATAGATTTGGTTGTAATTTTATACACCATTACTATATGCCTTTATTAAAATATACCTATAAAGTATCCAGTCAGGATAGATTTGGTTGTAATTTTATACAACATTGCTATATACCAATATTAAAATATACCTATGAAAAATCCAGTCAAGATAAAATTCGTTGTATTTGTATACAACATTACTATATACGTATATTAAAATATACCTATAAAGTATCCAGTCAGGATAAAATTGGTTGTAATTTTATACACCATTACTATATACCTATATTAAAATATACCTATAAAGTATCCAGTCAGGATATATTTGGTTGTAATTTTATACACCATTACTATATACCTATATTAAAATATACCTATAAAGTATCCAGTCAGGATAGATTTGGTTGTAATTTTTTACACTATTACTATATACCTATATTAAAATATACCTATAAAGTATCCAGTCAGGATAGATTTGGTTGTAATTTTATACACCATTACTATATACCTATATTAAAATATACCTATAAAGTATCCAGTCAGGATAGATTTGGTTGTAATTTTATACACCATTACTATATGCCTATATTAAAATATACCTATAAAGTATCCAGTCAGGATAGATTTGGTTGTAATTTTATACAACATTGCTATATACCAATATTAAAATATACCTATGAAAAATCCAGTCAAGATAAAATTCGTTGTATTTGTATACAACATTACTATATACGTATATTAAAATATACCTATAAAGTATTCAGTCAGGATAGATTTGGTTGTAATTTTATACAACATTGCTATATACCAATATTAAAATATACCTATGAAAAATCCAGTCAAGATAAAATTCGTCGTATTTGTATACAACATTCCTATATACGTATATTAAAATATGCCTATAAAGTATCCAGTCAGGATAGATTTGGTTGTAATTTTATACACCATTACTATATTCCAATATTAAAATATACCTATAAAGTATCCAGTCAGGATAGATTTGGTTGTAATTTTATACAACATTGCTATATACCAATATTAAAATATACCTATGAAAAATCCAGTCAAGATAAAAATCGTTGTATTTGTATACAACATTCCTATATACGTATATTAAAATATCCCTATAAAGTATCCAGTCAGGATAGATTTGGTTGTAATTTTATACACCATTACTATATACCTATATTAAAATATACCTATAAAGTATCCAGTTAGGATAGATTTGGTTGTAATTTTATACACCATTACTATATATCTATATTAAAATATACCTATAAAGTATCCAGTCAAAATAGATTATGCTGTAATTTTATACATAATTAATATATACAGATATTAAATTAATGATTATATAGTATTCAGTCTGGATAGATTTTACTGTAATTTTATACACCAATTCTATATACCTATAAAGTATCCATTAAGGATAGATTTGGTGGTAATTTTATACAACATTGCTATATACCTATATTAAAATATACCTATGAAGTATCCAGTCAGGATAGATTTGGTTGTAATTTTATACAACATTGCTATATACCAATATTAAAATATACCTATGAAAAATCCAGTCAAGATAAAATTCGTTGTATTTGCATACAACATTACTATATACGTATATTAAAATATACCTATAAAGTATCCAGTCAGGATAGATTTGGTTATAATTTTATACACCATTACTATCTACCTATATTAAAATATACCTATAAAGTATCCAGTCAGGATAGATTTGGTTGTAATTTTATACACCATTACTATCTACCTATATTAAAATATACCTATAAAATATCCATTCAGGATAGATTTTACTGTAATTTTATACACCAATTCTATATACCTATAAAGTATCCATTAAGGATAGATTTGGTTGTAATTTTATACAACATTGCTATATACCAATATTAAAATATACCTATGAAAAATCCAGTCAAGATAAAATTCGATGTATTTGTATACAACATTACTATATACGTATATTAAAATATGCCTATAAAGTATCCAGTCAGGATAGATTTGGTTCTAATTTTAAACACCATTACTATATACGTATATTAAAATATAACTATAAAATATCCAGTCAGGATAGATTTGGTTGTAATTTTATACACCATTACTATATACCTATATTAAAATATACCTATAAAGTATCCAGTCAGGATAGATTTGGTTGTTATTTTATACACCATTACTATATACCTATATTAAAATATACCTATAAAATATCCAGTCACGATAGATTTAGTTGCAATTTTATACAACATTGCTATATACCAATATTAAAATATACCTATAAAGTATCCAGTCAGGATAGATTTGGTTGTAATTTTATACAACATTGCTATATACCAATATTAAAATATACCTATGAAAAATCCAGTCAAGATAAAATTCGTTGTATTTGTATACAACATTCCTATATACGTATATTAAAATATGCCTATAAAGTATCCAGTCAGGATAGATTTGGTTGTAATTTTATACACCATTACTATATACCTATATTAAAATATACCTATAAAGTATCCAGTTAGGATAGATTTGGTTGTAATTTTATACACCAATACTATCTACCTATATTAAAATAAACCTATAAAGTATCCAGTCAGGATAGATTTGTTTGTAATTTTATACAACATTGCTATATACCAATATTAAAATATACCTATAAAGTATCCAGTCAGGATAGATTTGGTTGTAATTTTATACAACATTGCTATATACCAATATTAAAATATACCTATAAAGTATCCAGTCAGGATAGATTTGGTTGTAATTTTATACAACATTGCTATATACCAATATTAAAATATACCTATAAAGTATCCAGTCAGGATAGATTTGGTTGTAATTTTATACAACATTGCTATATACCAATATTAAAATATACCTATAAAGTATCCAGTCATGATAGATTTGGTTGTAATTTTATACAACATTGCTATATACCAATATTAAAATATACCTATAAAGTATCCAGTCAGGATAGATTTGGTTGTAATTTTATACAACATTGCTATATACCAATTTTAAAATATACCTATAAAGTATCCAGTCAGGATAGATTTGGTTGTAATTTTATACAACATTGCTATATACCAATATTAAAATATACCTATGAAAAATCCAGTCAAGATAAAATTCGTTGTATTTGTATACAACATTCCTATATACGTATATTAAAATATGCCTATAAAGTATCCAGTCAGGATAGATTTGGTTGTAATTTTATACACCATTACTATATACCTATATTAAAATATACCTATAAATTATCCAGTCAGGATATATTTGGTTGTAATTTTATACACCATTACTATATACCTATATTAAAATATACCTATAAAGTATCCAGTCAGGATAGATTTGGTTGTAATTTTTTACACTATTACTATATACCTATATTAAAATATACCTATAAAGTATCCAGTCAGGATATATTTGGTTGTAATTTTATACACCATTACTATATACCTATATTAAAATATACCTATAAAGTATCCAGTCAGATAGATTTGGTTGTAATTTTATACACCATTACTATATGCCTATATTAAAATATACCTATAACGTATCCAGTCAGGATAGATTTGGTTGTAATTTTATACAATATTGCTATATACCAATATTAAAATATACCTATGAAAAATCCAGTCAAGATAAAATTCGTTGTATTTGTATACAACATTACTATATACGTATATTAAAATATACCTATAAAGTATTCAGTCAGGATAGATTTGGTTGTAATTTTATACAACATTGCTATATACCAATATTAAAATATACCTATGAAAAATCCAGTCAAGATAAAATTCGTTGTATTTGTATACAACATTCCTATATACGTATATTAAAATATGCCTAAAAAGTATCCAGTCAGGATAGATTTGGTTGTAATTTTATACACCATTACTATATACCTATATTAAAATATACCTATAACATATCCAGTTAGGATAGATTTGGTTGTAATTTTATACACCATTACTATATATCTATATTAAAATATACCTATAAAGTATCCAGTCAGGATAGATTTGGTTGTAATTTTATACAACATTGTTATATACCAATATTAAAATATACCTATGAAAAATCCAGTCAAGATAAAATTCGTTGTATTTGTATACAACATTACTATATACGTATATTAAAATATACCTATAAAGTATCCAGTCAGGATAAAATTGGTTGTAATTTTATACACCATTACTATATACCTATATTAAAATATACCTATAAAGTATCCAGTCAGGATATATTTGGTTGTAATTTTATACACCATTACTATATACCTATATTAAAATATACCTATAAAGTATCCAGTCAGGATAGATTTGGTTGTAATTTTATACACCATTACTATATACCTATATTAAAATATACCTATAAAGTATCCACTCAGGATAGATTTGGTTGTAATTTTATACACCATTACTATATGCCTTTATTAAAATATACCTATAAAGTATCCAGTCAGGATAGATTTGGTTGTAATTTTATACAACATTGCTATATACCAATATTAAAATATACATATGAAAAATCCAGTCAAGATAAAATTCGTTGTATTTGTATACAACATTACTATATACGTATATTAAAATATACCTATAAAGTATCCAGTCAGGATAAAATTGGTTGTAATTTTATACACCATTACTATATACCTATATTAAAATATACCTATAAAGTATCCAGTCAGGATATATTTGGTTGTAATTTTATACACCATTACTATATACCTATATTAAAATATACCTATAAAGTATCCAGTCAGGATAGATTTGGTTGTAATTTTTTACACTATTATTATATACCTATATTAAAATATACCTATAAAGTATCCAGTCAGGATAGATTTGGTTGTAATTTTATACACCATTACTATATACCTATATTAAAATATACCTATAAAGTATCCAGTCAGGATAGATTTGGTTGTAATTTTATACACCATTACTATATGCCTATATTAAAATATACCTATAAAGTATCCAGTCAGGATAGATTTGGTTGTAATTTTATACAACATTGCTATATACCAATATTAAAATATACCTATGAAAAATCCAGTCAAGATAAAATTCGTTGTATTTGTATACAACATTACTATATACGTATATTAAAATATACCTATAAAGTATTCAGTCAGGATAGATTTGGTTGTAATTTTATACAACATTGCTATATACCAATATTAAAATATACCTATGAAAAATCCAGTCAAGATAAAATTCGTCGTATTTGTATACAACATTCCTATATACGTATATTAAAATATGCCTATAAAGTATCCAGTCAGGATAGATTTGGTTGTAATTTTATACACCATTACTATATACCTATATTAAAATATACCTATAAAGTATCCAGTTAGGATAGATTTGGTTGTAATTTTATACACCATTACTATATATCTATATTAAAATATACCTATAATGAATCCAGACAGGATAGATTTGGTTGTAATTTTATACAACATTGTTATATACCAATATTAAAATATACCTATGAAAAATCCAGTCAAGATAAAATTCGTTGTATTTGTATACAACATTACTATATACGTATATTAAAATATACCTATAAAGTATCCAGTCAGGATAAAATTGGTTGTAATTTTATACACCATTACTATATACCTATATTAAAATATACCTATAAAGTATCCAGTCAGGATATATTTGGTTGTAATTTTATACACCATTACTATATACCTATATTAAAATATACCTATAAAGTATCCAGTCAGGATAGATTTGGTTGTAATTTTTTACACTATTACTATATACCTATATTAAAATATACCTATAAAGTATCCAGTCAGGATAGATTTGGTTGTAATTTTATACACCATTACTATATACGTATATTGAAAAATAACTATAAAATATCCAGTCAGGATAGATTTGGTTGTAATTTTATACACCATTACTATATACCTATATTAAAATATACCTATAAAGTATCCAGTCAGGATAGATTTGGTTGTAATTTGATACACCATTACTATATACCTATATTAAAATATACCTATAAAGTATCCAGTCAGGATAGATTTAGTTGTAATTTTATACAACATTGCTATATACCAATATTAAAATATACCTATAAAGTATCCAGTCAGGATAGATTTGGTTGTAATTTTATACAACATTGCTATATACCAATATTAAAATATACCTATGAAAAATCCAGTCAAGATAAAATTCGTTGTATTTGTATACAACATTCCTATATACGTATATTAAAATATGCCTATAAAGTATCCATTCAGGATAGATTTGGTTGTAATTTTATACACCATTACTATATACCTATATTAAAATATACCTATCTAAGTATCCAGTTAGGATAGATTTGGTTGTAATTTTATACACCATTACTATATATCTATATTAAAATATACCTATAAAGTATCCAGTCAGAATAGATTATGCTGTAATTTTATAAATAATTAATATATACAGATATTAAATTAATGATTATATAGTATTCAGTCTGGATAGATTTTACTGTAATTTTATACACCAATTCTATATACCTATAAAGTATCCATTAAGGATAGATTTGGTTGTAATTTTATACAACATTGCTATATACCTATATTAAAATATACCTATGAAGTATCCAGTCAGGATAGATTTGGTTGTAATTTTATACAACATTGCTATATATCAATATTAAAATATACCTATGAAAAATCCAGTCAAGATAAAATTCGTTGTATTTGCATACAACATTACTATATACGTATATTAAAATATACCTATAAAATATCCAGTCAGGATAGATTTGGTTATAATTTTATACACCATTACTATCTACCTATATTAAAATATACCTATAAAGTATCCAGTCAGGATAGATTTGGTTGTAATTTTATACACCATTACTATCTACCTATATTAAAATATACCTATAAAGTATCCAGTCAGGATAGATTTTACTGTAATTTATATACACCAATTCTATATACCTATAAAGTATCCATTAAGGATAGATTTGGTTGTAATTTTATACAACATTGCTATATACCAATATTAAAATATACCTATGAAAAATCCAGTCAAGATAAAATTCGTTGTATTTGTATACAACATTACTATATACGTATATTAAAATATGCCTATAAAGTATCCAGTCAGGATAGATTTGGTTCTAATTTTATACACCATTACTATATACGTATATTAAAATATAACTATAAAATATCCAGTCAGGATAGATTTGGTTGTAATTTTTTACACTATTACTATATACCTATATTAAAATATACCTATAAAGTATCCAGTCAGGATAGATTTGGTTGTAATTTTATACACCATTACTATATACCTATATTAAAATATACCTATAAAGTATCCAGTCAGGATAGATTTGGTTGTAATTTTATACACCATTACTATATGCCTATATTAAAATATACCTATAAAGTATCCAGTCAGGATAGATTTGGTTGTAATTTTATACAACATTGCTATATACCAATATTAAAATATACCTATGAAAAATCCAGTCAAGATAAAATTCGTTGTATTTATATACAACATTACTATATACGTATATTAAAATATACCTATAAAGTATTCAGTCAGGATAGATTTGGTTGTAATTTTATACAACATTGCTATATACCAATATTAAAATATACCTATGAAAAATCCAGTCAAGATAAAATTCGTTGTTTTTGTATACAACATTCCTATTATCGTATATTAAAATATGCCTATAAAGTATCCAGTCAGGATAGATTTGGTTGTAATTTTGTACACCATTACTATATACCTATATTAAAATATACCTATAAAGTATCCAGTTAGGATAGATTTGGTTGTAATTTTATACACCATTACTATATATCTATATTAAAATATACCTATAAAGTATCCAGTCAGGATAGATTTGGTTGTAATTTTTTACACTATTACTATATACCTATATTAAAATATACCTATAAAGTATCCAGTCAGGATAGATTTGGTTGTAATTTTATACACCATTACTATATACGTATATTAAAATATAACTATAAAATATCCAGTCAGGATAGATTTGGTTGTAATTTTATACACCATTACTATATACCTATATTAAAATATACCTATAAAGTATCCAGTCAGGATAGATTTGGTTGTAATTTTATACAACATTGCTATATTCCAATATTAAAATATACCTATAAAGTATCCAGTCAGGATAGATTTGGTTGTAATTTTATACAACATTGCTATATACCAATATTAAAATATACCTATGAAAAATCCAGTCAAGATAAAAATCGTTGTATTTGTATACAACATTCCTATATACGTATATTAAAATATCCCTATAAAGTATCCAGTCAGGATAGATTTGGTTGTAATTTTATACACCATTACTATATACCTATATTAAAATATACCTATAAAGTATCCAGTTAGGATAGATTTGGTTGTAATTTTATACACCATTACTATATATCTATATTAAAATATACCTATAAAGTATCCAGTCAAAATAGATTATGCTGTAATTTTATACATAATTAATATATACAGATATTAAATTAATGATTATATAGTATTCAGTCTGGATAGATTTTACTGTAATTTTATACACCAATTCTATATACCTATAAAGTATCCATTAAGGATAGATTTGGTGGTAATTTTATACAACATTGCTATATACCTATATTAAAATATACCTATGAAGTATCCAGTCAGGATAGATTTGGTTGTAATTTTATACAACATTGCTATATACCAATATTAAAATATACCTATGAAAAATCCAGTCAAGATAAAATTCGTTGTATTTGCATACAACATTACTATATACATATATTAAAATATACCTATAAAGTATCCAGTCAGGATAGATTTGGTTATAATTTTATACACCATTACTATCTACCTATATTAAAATATACCTATAAAGTATCCAGTCAGGATAGATTTGGTTGTAATTTTATACACCATTACTATCTACCTATATTAAAATATACCTATAAAGTATCCATTCAGGATAGATTTTACTGTAATTTTATACACCAATTCTATATACCTATAAAGTATCCATTAAGGATAGATTTGGTTGTAATTTTATACAACATTGCTATATACCAATATTAAAATATACCTATGAAAAATCCAGTCAAGATAAAATTCGATGTATTAGTATACAACATTACTATATACGTATATTAAAATATGCCTATAAAGTATCCAGTCAGGATAGATTTGGTTCTAATTTTAAACACCATTACTATATACGTATATTAAAATATAACTATAAAATATCCAGTCAGGATAGATTTGGTTGTAATTTTATACACCATTACTATATACCTATATTAAAATATACCTATAAAGTATCCAGTCAGGATAGATTTGGTTGTTATTTTATACACCATTACTATATACCTATATTAAAATATACCTATAAAGTATCCAGTCACGATAGATTTAGTTGCAATTTTATACAACATTGCTATATACCAATATTAAAATATACCTATAAAGTATCCAGTCAGGATAGATTTGGTTGTAATTTTATACAACATTGCTATATACCAATATTAAAATATACCTATGAAAAATCCAGTCAAGATAAAATTCGTTGTATTTGTATACAACATTCCTATATACGTATATTAAAATATGCCTATAAAGTATCCAGTCAGGATAGATTTGGTTGTAATTTTATACACCATTACTATATACCTATATTAAAATATACCTATAAAGTATCCAGTTAGGATAGATTTGGTTGTAATTTTATACACCAATACTATCTACCTATATTAAAATAAACCTATAAAGTATCCAGTCAGGATAGATTTGTTTGTAATTTTATACAACATTGCTATATACCAATATTAAAATATACCTATAAAGTATCCAGTCAGGATAGATTTGGTTGTAATTTTATACAACATTGCTATATACCAATATTAAAATATACCTATAAAGTATCCAGTCAGGATAGATTTGGTTGTAATTTTATACAACATTGCTATATACCAATATTAAAATATACCTATAAAGTATCCAGTCAGGATAGATTTGGTTGTAATTTTATACAACATTGCTATATACCAATATTAAAATATACCTATAAAGTATCCAGTCAGGATAGATTTGGTTGTAATTTTATACAACATTGCTATATACCAATATTAAAATATACCTATAAAGTATCCAGTCAGGATAGATTTGGTTGTAATTTTATACAACATTGCTATATACCAATTTTAAAATATACCTATAAAGTATCCAGTCAGGATAGATTTGGTTGTAATTTTATACAACATTGCTATATACCAATATTAAAATATACCTATGAAAAATCCAGTCAAGATAAAATTCGTTGTATTTGTATACAACATTCCTATATACGTATATTAAAATATGCCTATAAAGTATCCAGTCAGGATAGATTTGGTTGTAATTTTATACACCATTACTATATACCTATATTAAAATATACCTATAAATTATCCAGTCAGGATATATTTGGTTGTAATTTTATACACCATTACTATATACCTATATTAAAATATACCTATAAAGTATCCAGTCAGGATAGATTTGGTTGTAATTTTTTACACTATTACTATATACCTATATTAAAATATACCTATAAAGTATCCAGTCAGGATATATTTGGTTGTAATTTTATACACCATTACTATATACCTATATTAAAATATACCTATAAAGTATCCAGTCAGATAGATTTGGTTGTAATTTTATACACCATTACTATATGCCTATATTAAAATATACCTATAACGTATCCAGTCAGGATAGATTTGGTTGTAATTTTATACAATATTGCTATATACCAATATTAAAATATACCTATGAAAAATCCAGTCAAGATAAAATTCGTTGTATTTGTATACAACATTACTATATACGTATATTAAAATATACCTATAAAGTATTCAGTCAGGATAGATTTGGTTGTAATTTTATACAACATTGCTATATACCAATATTAAAATATACCTATGAAAAATCCAGTCAAGATAAAATTCGTTGTATTTGTATACAACATTCCTATATACGTATATTAAAATATGCCTAAAAAGTATCCAGTCAGGATAGATTTGGTTGTAATTTTATACACCATTACTATATACCTATATTAAAATATACCTATAAAGTATCCAGTTAGGATAGATTTGGTTGTAATTTTATACACCATTACTATATATCTATATTAAAATATACCTATAAAGTATCCAGTCAGGATAGATTTGGTTGTAATTTTATACAACATTGTTATATACCAATATTAAAATATACCTATGAAAAATCCAGTCAAGATAAAATTCGTTGTATTTGTATACAACATTACTATATACGTATATTAAAATATACCTATAAAGTATCCAGTCAGGATAAAATTGGTTGTAATTTTATACACCATTACTATATACCTATATTAAAATATACCTATAAAGTATCCAGTCAGGATATATTTGGTTGTAATTTTATACACCATTACTATATACCTATATTAAAATATACCTATAAAGTATCCAGTCAGGATAGATTTGGTTGTAATTTTATACACCATTACTATATACCTATATTAAAATATACCTATAAAGTATCCACTCAGGATAGATTTGGTTGTAATTTTATACACCATTACTATATGCCTTTATTAAAATATACCTATAAAGTATCCAGTCAGGATAGATTTGGTTGTAATTTTATACAACATTGCTATATACCAATATTAAAATATACCTATGAAAAATCCAGTCAAGATAAATTTCGTTGTATTTGTATACAACATTACTATATACGTATAATAAAATATACCTATAAAGTATCAAGTGAGGATAGATTTTGCTGTAATTTTATACAACATTACTATATACCTATATAAAATATACCTATAAAGTATCAAGTGAGGATAGATTTTGCTGTCATTTTATACATCATTACTATATATCTATATGAAAACATACCTATAAAATATCCAGTCAGAATAGATTATGCTGTAATTTTATACATAATTAATATATACAGATATTAAAATAATGCCTATATAGCATCCAGTCTGGATAGATTTTACTGTAATTTTATACACCAATTCTATATACCTATAAAGTATCCATTAAGGATAGATTTGGTTGTAATTTTATACAACATTGCTATATACCTATATTAAAATATACCTATGAAGTATCCAGTCAGGATAGATTTGGTTGTAATTTTATACAACATTGCTATATACCAATATTAAAATATACCTATGAAAAATCCAGTCAAGATAAAATTCGTTGTATTTGTATACAACATTACTATATACGTATATTAAAATATACCTATAAAGTATCCAGTCAGGATAGATTTGGTTATAATTTTATACACCATTACTATTTACCTATATTAAAATATACCTACAAAGTATCCAGTCAGGATAGATTTGGTTGTAATTTTATACACCATTACTATCTACCTATATTAAAATATACCTATAAAGTATCCATTCAGGATAGATTTTGCTGTAATTTTATACACCATTACTATCTACCTATATTAAAATATACCTATAAAAGATCCATTCAGGATAGATTTGGTTGTAATTTTATACAACATTGTTATATACCAATATTAAAATATACCTATGAAAAATCCAGTCAAGATAAAATTCGTTGTATTTGTATACAACATTACTATATACGTATATTAAAATATACCTATAAAGTATCCAGTCAGGATAAAATTGGTTGTAATTTTATACACCATTACTATATACCTATATTAAAATATACCTATAAAGTATCCAGTCAGGATATATTTGGTTGTAATTTTATACACTATTACTATATACCTATATTAAAATATACCTATAAAGTATCCAGTCAAGATAGATTTGGTTGTAATTTTATACACCATTACTATATACCTATATTAAAATATACCTATAAAGTATCCAGTCAGGATAGATTTGGTTGTAATTTTATACAACATTGCTATATACCAATATTAAAATATACCTATGAAAAATCCAGTCAAGATAAAATTCGTTGTATTTGTATACAACATTACTATATACGTATATTAAAATATACCTATAAAGTATTCAGTCAGGATAGATTTGGTTGTAATTTTATACAACATTGCTATATACCAATATTAAAATATACCTATGAAAAATCCAGTCAAGATAAAATTCGTCGTATTTGTATACAACATTCCTATATACGTATATTAAAATATGCCTATAAAGTATCCAGTCAGGATAGATTTGGTTGTAATTTTATACACCATTACTATATACCTATATTAAAATATACCTATAAAGTATCCAGTTAGGATAGATTTGGTTGTAATTTTATACACCATTACTATATATCTATATTAAAATATACCTATAAATTATCCAGTCAGGATAGATTTGGTTGTAATTTTATACAACATTGTTATATACCAATATTAAAATATACCTATGAAAAATCCAGTCAAGATAAAATTCGTTGTATTTGTATACAACATTACTATATACGTATATTAAAATATACCTATAAAGTATCCAGTCAGGATAAAATTGGTTGTAATTTTATACACCATTACTATATACCTATATTAAAATATACCTATAAAGTATCCAGTCAGGATATATTTGGTTGTAATTTTATACACCATTACTATATACCTATATTAAAATATACCTATAAAGTATCCAGTCAGGATAGATTTGGTTGTAATTTTTTACACTATTACTATATACCTATATTAAAATATACCTATAAAGTATCCAGTCAGGATAGATTTGGTTGTAATTTTATACACCATTACTATATACGTATATTAAAAAATAACTATAAAATATCCAGTCAGGATTGATTTGGTTGTAATTTTATACACCATTACTATATACCTATATTAAAATATACCTATAAAGTATCCAGTCAGGATAGATTTGGTTGTAATTTTATACACCATTACTATATACCTATATTAAAATATACCTATAAAGTATCCAGTCAGGATAGATTTAGTTGTAATTTTATACAACATTGCTATATACCAATATTAAAATATACCTATAAAGTATCCAGTCAGGATAGATTTGGTTGTAATTTTATACAACATTGCTATATACCAATATTAAAATATACCTATGAAAAATCCAGTCAAGATAAAATTCGTTGTATTTGTATACAACATTCCTATATACGTATATTAAAATATGCCTATAAAGTATCCAGTGAGGATAGATTTGGTTGTAATTTTATACACCATTACTATATACCTATATTAAAATATAACTATAAAGTATCCAGTTAGAATAGATTTGGTTGTAATTTTATACACCATTACTATATATCTATATTAAAATATACCTATAAAGTATCCAGTCAGAATAGATTATGCTGTAATTTTATAAATAATTAATATATACAGATATTAAATTATTGATTATATAGTATTCAGTCTGGATAGATTTTACTGTAATTTTATACACCAATTCTATATACCTATAAAGTATCCATTAAGGATAGATTTGGTTGTAATTTTATACAACATTGCTATATACCTATATTAAAATATACCTATGAAGTATCCAGTCAGGATAGATTTGGTTGTAATTTTATACAACATTGCTATATACCAATATTAAAATATACCTATGAAAAATCCAGTCAAGATAAAATTCGTTGTATTTGCATACAACATTACTATATACGTATATTAAAATATACCTATAAAGTATCCAGTCAGGATAGATTTGGTTGTAATTTTATACACCATTACTATCTACCTATATTAAAATATACCTATAAAGTATCCAGTCAGGATAGATTTTACTGTAATTTTATACACCAATTCTATATACCTATAAAGTATCCATTAAGGATAGATTTGGTTGTAATTTTATACAACATTGCTATATACCAATATTAAAATATACCTATGAAAAATCCAGTCAAGATAAAATTCGTTGTATTTGTATACAACATTACTATATACGTATATTAAAATATGCCTATAAAGTATCCAGTCAGGATAGATTTGGTTCTAATTTTATACACCATTACTATATACGTATATTAAAATATAACTATAAAATATCCAGTCAGGATAGATTTGGTTGTAATTTTTTACACTATTACTATATACCTATATTAAAATATACGTATAAAGTATCCAGTCAGGATAGATTTGGTTGTAATTTTATACACCATTACTATATACCTATATTAAAATATACCTATAAAGTATCCAGTCAGGATAGATTTGGTTGTAATTTTATACACCATTACTATATGCCTATATTAAAATATACCTATAAAGTATCCAGTCAGGATAGATTTGGTTGTAATTTTATACAACATTGCTATATACCAATATTAAAATATACCTATGAAAAATCCAGTCAAGATAAAATTCGTTGTATTTACATACAACATTACTATATACGTATATTAAAATATACCTATAAAGTATTCAGTCAGGATAGATTTGGTTGTAATTTTATACAACATTGCTATATACCGATATTAAAATATACCTATGAAAAATCCAGTCAAGATAAAATTCGTTGTTTTTGTATACAACATTCCTATATACGTATATTAAAATATGCCTATAAAGTATCCAGTCAGGATAGATTTGGTTGTAATTTTGTACACCATTACTATATACCTATATTAAAATATACCTATAAAGTATCCAGTTAGGATAGATTTGGTTGTAATTTTATACACCATTACTATATATCTATATTAAAATATACCTATAAAGTATCCAGTCAGGATAGATTAGGTTGTAATTTTATACAACATTGTTATATACCAATATTAAAATATACCTATGAAAAATCCAGTCAAGATAAAATTCGTTGTATATGTATACAACATTACTATATACGTATATTAAAATATACCTATAAAGTATCCAGTCAGGATAAAATTGGTTGTAATTTTATACACCATTACTATATACCTATATTAAAATATACCTATAAAGTATCCAGTCAGGATATATTTGGTTTTAATTTTATACACCATTACTATATACCTATATTAAAATATACCTATAAAGTATCCAGTCAGGATAGATTTAGTTGTAATTTTTTACACTATTACTATATACCTATATTAAAATATACCTATAAAGTATCCAGTCAGGATAGATTTGGTTGTAATTTTATACACCATTACTATATACGTATATTAAAATATAACTATAAAATATCCAGTCAGGATAGATTTGGTTGTAATTTTATACACCATTACTATATACCTATTTTAAAATATACCTATAAAGTATCCAGTCAGGATAGATTTGGTTGTAATTTTATACAACATTGCTATATACCAATATTAAAATATACCTATAAAGTATCCAGTCAGGATAGATTTGGTTGTAATTTTATACAACATTGCTATATACCAATATTAAAATATACCTATGAAAAATCCAGTCAAGATAAAATTCGTTGTATTTGTATACAACATTCCTATATACGTATATTAAAATATCCCTATAAAGTATCCAGTCAGGATAGATTTGGTTGTAATTTTATACACCATTACTATATACCTATATTAAAATATACCTATAAAGTATCCAGTTAGGATAGATTTGGTTGTAATTTTATACACCATTACTATATATCTATATTGAAATATACCTATAAAGTATCCAGTCAGAATAGATTATGCTGTAATTTTATACATAATTAATATATACAGATATTAAATTAATGATTATATAGTATTCAGTCTGGATAGATTTTACTGTAATTTTATACACCAATTCTATATACCTATAAAGTATCCATTAAGGATAGATTTGGTGGTAATTTTATACAACATTGCTATATACCTATATTAAAATATACCTATGAAGTATCCAGTCAGGATAGATTTGGTTGTAATTTTATACAACATTGCTATATACCAATATTAAAATATACCTATGAAAAATCCAGTCAAGATAAAATTCGTTGTATTTGCATACAACATTACTATATACGTATATTAAAATATACCTATAAAGTATCCAGTCAGGATAGATTTGGTTATAATTTTATACACCATTACTATCTACCTATATTACAATATACCTATAAAGTATCCAGTCAGGATAGATTTGGTTGTAATTTTATACACCATTACTATCTACCTATATTAAAATATACCTATAAAGTATCCATTCAGGATAGATTTTACTGTAATTTTATACACCAATTCTATATACCTATAAAGTATCCATTAAGGATAGATTTGGTTGTAATTTTATACAACATTGCTATATACCAATATTAAAATATACCTATGAAAAATCCAGTCAAGATAAAATTCGATGTGTTTGTATACAACATTACTATATACGTATATTAAAATATGCCTATAAACTATCCAGTCAGGATAGATTTGGTTCAAATTTTATACACCATTACTATATACGTATATTAAAATATAACTATAAAATATCCAGTCAGGATAGATTTGGTTGTAATTTTATACACCATTACTATATACCTATATTAAAATATACCTATAAAGTATCCAGTCAGGATAGATTTGGTTGTTATTTTATACACCATTACTATATACCTATATTAAAATATACCTATAAAGTATCCAGTCAGGATAGATTTAGTTGCAATTTTATACAACATTGCTATATACCAATATTAAAATATACCTATAAAGTATCCAGTCAGGATAGATTTGGTTGTAATTTTATACAACACTGCTATATACCAATATTAAAATATACCTATGAAAAATCCAGTCAAGATAAAATTCGTTGTATTTGTATACAACATTCCTATATACGTATATTAAAATATGCCTATAAAGTATCCAGTCAGGATAGATTTGGTTGTAATTTTATACACCATTACTATATACCTATATTAAAATATACCTATAAAGTATCCAGTTAGGATAGATTTGGTTGTAATTGTATACACCAATACTATCTACCTATATTAAAATAAAAATATAAAGTATCCAGTCAGGATAGATTTGTTTGTAATTTTATACAACATTGCTATATACCAATATTAAAATATACCTATAAAGTATCCAGTCAGGATAGATTTGGTTGTAATTTTATACAACATTGCTATATACCAATATTAAAATATACCTATAAAGTATCCAGTCAGGATAGATTTGGTTGTAATTTTATACAACATTGCTATATACCAATATTAAAATATACCTATGAAAAATCCAGTCAAGATAAAATTCGTTGTATTTGTATACAACATTCCTATATACGTATATTAAAATATGCCTATAAAGTATCCAGTCAGGATAGATTTGGTTGTAATTTTATACACCATTACTATATACCTATATTAAAATATACCTATAAATTATCCAGTCAGGATATATTTGGTTGTAATTTTATACACCATTACTATATACCTATAATAAAATATACCTATAAAGTATCCAGTCAGGATAGATTTGGTTGTAATTTTTTACACTATTACTATATACCTATATTAAAATATACCTATAAAGTATCCAGTCAGGATATATTTGGTTGTAATTTTATACACCATTACTATATACCTATATTAAAATATACCTATAAAGTATCCAGTCAGGATAGATTTGGTTGTAATTTTATACACCATTACTATATGCCTATATTAAAATATACCTATAACGTATCCAGTCAGGATAGATTTGGTTGTAATTTTTTACAACATCGCTATATACCAATATTAAAATATACCTATAAAGTATCCAGTCAGGATAGATTTGGTTGTAATTTTATACAACATTGCTATATACCAATATTAAAATATACCTATAAAAAATCCAGTCAAGATAAAATTCGTTGTATTTGTATACAACATTCCTATATACGTATATTAAAATATCCCTATAAAGTATCCAGTCAGGATAGATTTGGTTGTAATTTTATACACCATTACTATATACCTATATTAAAATATACCTATAAAGTATCCAGTTAGGATAGATTTGGTTGTAATTTTATACACCATTACTATATATCTATATTAAAATATACCTATAAAGTATCCAGTCAGAATAGATTATGCTGTAATTTTATACATAATTAATATATACAGATATTAAATTAATGATTATATAGTATTCAGTCTGGATAGATTTTACTGTAATTTTATACACCAATTCTATATACCTATAAAGTATCCATTAAGGATAGATTTGGTGGTAATTTTATACAACATTGCTATATACCTATATTAAAATATACCTATGAAGTATCCAGTCAGGATAGATTTGGTTGTAATTTTATACAACATTGCTATATACCAATATTAAAATATACCTATGAAAAATCCAGTCAAGATAAAATTCGTTGTATTTGCATACAACATTACTATATACGTATATTAAAATATACCTATAAAGTATCCAGTCAGGATAGATTTGGTTATAATTTTATACACCATTACTATCTACCTATATTAAAATATACCTATAAAGTATCCAGTCAGGATAGATTTGGTTGTAATTTTATACACCATTACTATCTACCTATATTAAAATATACCTATGAAAAATCCAGTCAAGATAAAATTCGATGTATTTGTATACAACATTACTATATACGTATATTAAAATATAACTATAAAATATCCAGTCAGGATAGATTTGGTTGTAATTTTATACACCATTACTATATACCTATATTAAAATATACCTATAAAGTATCCAGTCAGGATAGATTTGGTTGTTATTTTATACACCATTACTATATACCTATATTAAAATATACCTATAAAGTATCCAGTCAGGATAGATTTAGTTGCAATTTTATACAACATTGCTATATACCAATATTAAAATATACCTATAAAGTATCCAGTCAGGATAGATTTGGTTGTAATTTTATACAACACTGCTATATACCAATATTAAAATATACCTATGAAAAATCCAGTCAAGATAAAATTCGTTGTATTTGTATACAACATTCCTATATACGTATATTAAAATATGCCTATAAAGTATCCAGTCAGGATAGATTTGGTTGTAATTTTATACACCATTACTATATACCTATATTAAAATATACCTATAAAGTATCCAGTTAGGATAGATTTGGTTGTAATTTTATACAACATTGCTATATACCAATATTAAAATATACCTATGAAAAATCCAGTCAAGATAAAATTCGTTGTATTTGTATACAACATTACTATATACGTATATTAAAATATACCTATAAAGTATCCAGTCAGGATAGATTTAGTTGTAATTTTTTACACTATTACTATATACCTATATTAAAATATACCTATAAAGTATCCAGTCAGGATAGATTTGGTTGTAATTTTATACACCATTACTATATACGTATATTAAAATATAACTATAAAATATCCAGTCAGGATAGATTTGGTTGTAATTTTATACACCATTACTATATACCTATTTTAAAATATACCTATAAAGTATCCAGTCAGGATAGATTTGGTTGTAATTTTATACAACATTGCTATATACCAATATTAAAATATACCTATAAAGTATCCAGTCAGGATAGATTTGGTTGTAATTTTATACAACATTGCTATATACCAATATTAAAATATACCTATGAAAAATCCAGTCAAGATAAAATTCGTTGTATTTGTATACAACATTCCTATATACGTATATTAAAATATCCCTATAAAGTATCCAGTCAGGATAGATTTGGTTGTAATTTTATACACCATTACTATATACCTATATTAAAATATACCTATAAAGTATCCAGTTAGGATAGATTTGGTTGTAATTTTATACACCATTACTATATATCTATATTGAAATATACCTATAAAGTATCCAGTCAGAATAGATTATGCTGTAATTTTATACATAATTAATATATACAGATATTAAATTAATGATTATATAGTATTCAGTCTGGATAGATTTTACTGTAATTTTATACACCAATTCTATATACCTATAAAGTATCCATTAAGGATAGATTTGGTGGTAATTTTATACAACATTGCTATATACCTATATTAAAATATACCTATGAAGTATCCAGTCAGGATAGATTTGGTTGTAATTTTATACAACATTGCTATATACCAATATTAAAATATACCTATGAAAAATCCAGTCAAGATAAAATTCGTTGTATTTGCATACAACATTACTATATACGTATATTAAAATATACCTATAAAGTATCCAGTCAGGATAGATTTGGTTATAATTTTATACACCATTACTATCTACCTATATTACAATATACCTATAAAGTATCCAGTCAGGATAGATTTGGTTGTAATTTTATACACCATTACTATCTACCTATATTAAAATATACCTATAAAGTATCCATTCAGGATAGATTTTACTGTAATTTTATACACCAATTCTATATACCTATAAAGTATCCATTAAGGATAGATTTGGTTGTAATTTTATACAACATTGCTATATACCAATATTAAAATATACCTATGAAAAATCCAGTCAAGATAAAATTCGATGTGTTTGTATACAACATTACTATATACGTATATTAAAATATGCCTATAAACTATCCAGTCAGGATAGATTTGGTTCAAATTTTATACACCATTACTATATACGTATATTAAAATATAACTATAAAATATCCAGTCAGGATAGATTTGGTTGTAATTTTATACACCATTACTATATACCTATATTAAAATATACCTATAAAGTATCCAGTCAGGATAGATTTGGTTGTTATTTTATACACCATTACTATATACCTATATTAAAATATACCTATAAAGTATCCAGTCAGGATAGATTTAGTTGCAATTTTATACAACATTGCTATATACCAATATTAAAATATACCTATAAAGTATCCAGTCAGGATAGATTTGGTTGTAATTTTATACAACACTGCTATATACCAATATTAAAATATACCTATGAAAAATCCAGTCAAGATAAAATTCGTTGTATTTGTATACAACATTCCTATATACGTATATTAAAATATGCCTATAAAGTATCCAGTCAGGATAGATTTGGTTGTAATTTTATACACCATTACTATATACCTATATTAAAATATACCTATAAAGTATCCAGTTAGGATAGATTTGGTTGTAATTGTATACACCAATACTATCTACCTATATTAAAATAAAAATATAAAGTATCCAGTCAGGATAGATTTGTTTGTAATTTTATACAACATTGCTATATACCAATATTAAAATATACCTATAAAGTATCCAGTCAGGATAGATTTGGTTGTAATTTTATACAACATTGCTATATACCAATATTAAAATATACCTATAAAGTATCCAGTCAGGATAGATTTGGTTGTAATTTTATACAACATTGCTATATACCAATATTAAAATATACCTATGAAAAATCCAGTCAAGATAAAATTCGTTGTATTTGTATACAACATTCCTATATACGTATATTAAAATATGCCTATAAAGTATCCAGTCAGGATAGATTTGGTTGTAATTTTATACACCATTACTATATACCTATATTAAAATATACCTATAAATTATCCAGTCAGGATATATTTGGTTGTAATTTTATACACCATTACTATATACCTATAATAAAATATACCTATAAAGTATCCAGTCAGGATAGATTTGGTTGTAATTTTTTACACTATTACTATATACCTATATTAAAATATACCTATAAAGTATCCAGTCAGGATATATTTGGTTGTAATTTTATACACCATTACTATATACCTATATTAAAATATACCTATAAAGTATCCAGTCAGGATAGATTTGGTTGTAATTTTATACACCATTACTATATGCCTATATTAAAATATACCTATAACGTATCCAGTCAGGATAGATTTGGTTGTAATTTTTTACAACATCGCTATATACCAATATTAAAATATACCTATAAAGTATCCAGTCAGGATAGATTTGGTTGTAATTTTATACAACATTGCTATATACCAATATTAAAATATACCTATAAAAAATCCAGTCAAGATAAAATTCGTTGTATTTGTATACAACATTCCTATATACGTATATTAAAATATCCCTATAAAGTATCCAGTCAGGATAGATTTGGTTGTAATTTTATACACCATTACTATATACCTATATTAAAATATACCTATAAAGTATCCAGTTAGGATAGATTTGGTTGTAATTTTATACACCATTACTATATATCTATATTAAAATATACCTATAAAGTATCCAGTCAGAATAGATTATGCTGTAATTTTATACATAATTAATATATACAGATATTAAATTAATGATTATATAGTATTCAGTCTGGATAGATTTTACTGTAATTTTATACACCAATTCTATATACCTATAAAGTATCCATTAAGGATAGATTTGGTGGTAATTTTATACAACATTGCTATATACCTATATTAAAATATACCTATGAAGTATCCAGTCAGGATAGATTTGGTTGTAATTTTATACAACATTGCTATATACCAATATTAAAATATACCTATGAAAAATCCAGTCAAGATAAAATTCGTTGTATTTGCATACAACATTACTATATACGTATATTAAAATATACCTATAAAGTATCCAGTCAGGATAGATTTGGTTATAATTTTATACACCATTACTATCTACCTATATTAAAATATACCTATAAAGTATCCAGTCAGGATAGATTTGGTTGTAATTTTATACACCATTACTATCTACCTATATTAAAATATACCTATGAAAAATCCATTCAAGATAAAATTCGATGTATTTGTATACAACATTACTATATACGTATATTAAAATATGCCTATAAAGTATCCAGTCAGGATAGATTTGGTTCTAATTTTATACACCATTACTATATACGTATATTAAAATATAACTATAAAATATCCAGTCAGGATAGATTTGGTTGTAATTTTATACACCATTACTATATACCTATATTAAAATATACCTATAAAGTATCCAGTCAGGATAGATTTGGTTGTTATTTTATACACCATTACTATATACCTATATTAAAATATACCTATAAAGTATCCAGTCAGGATAGATTTAGTTGCAATTTTATACAACATTGCTATATACCAATATTAAAATATACCTATAAAGTATCCAGTCAGGATAGATTTGGTTGTAATTTTATACAACATTGCTATATACCAATATTAAAATATACCTATGAAAATCCAGTCAAGATAAAATTCGTTGTATTTGTATACAACATTCCTATATACGTATATTAAAATATGCCTATAAAGTATCCAGTCAGGATAGATTTGGTTGTAATTTTATACACCATTACTATATACCTATATTAAAATATACCTATAAAGTATCCAGTTAGGATAGATTTGGTTGTAATTTTATACACCAATACTATCTACCTATATTAAAATAAACCTATAAAGTATCCAGTCAGGATAGATTTGTTTGTAATTTTATACAACATTGCTATATACCAATATTAAAATATACCTATAAAGTATCCAGTCAGGATAGATTTGGTTGTAATTTTATACAACATTGCTATATACCAATATTAAAATATACCTATAAAGTATCCAGTCAGGATAGATTTGGTTGTAATTTTATACAACATTGCTATATACCAATATTAAAATATACCTATAAAGTATCCAGTCAGGATAGATTTGGTTGTAATTTTATACAACATTGCTATATACCAATATTAAAATATACCTATAAAGTATCCAGTCAGGATAGATTTGGTTGTAATTTTATACAACATTGCTATATACCAATATTAAAATATACCTATGAAAAATCCAGTCAAGATAAAATTCGTTGTATTTGTATACAACATTCCTATATACGTATATTAAAATATGCCTATAAAGTATCCAGTCAGGATAGATTTGGTTGTAATTTTATACACCATTACTATATACCTATATTAAAATATACCTATAAATTATCCAGTCAGGATATATTTGGTTGTAATTTTATACACCATTACTATATACCTATATTAAAATATACCTATAAAGTATCTAGTCAGGATAGTTTTGGTTGTAATTTTATACAATATTGCTATATACCAATATTAAAATATACCTATGAAAAATCCAGTCAAGATAAAATTCGTTGTATTTGTATACAACATTACTATATACGTATATTAAAATATACCTATAAAGTATTCAGTCAGGATAGATTTGGTTGTAATTTTATACAACATTGCTATATACCAATATTAAAATATACCTATGAAAAATCCAGTCAAGATAAAATTCGTTGTATTTGTATACAACATTCCTATATACGTATATTAAAATATGCCTATAAAGTATCCAGTCAGGATAGATTTGGTTGTAATTTTATACACCATTACTATATACCTATATTAAAATATACCTATAAAGTATCCAGTTAGGATAGATTTGGTTGTAATTTTATACACCATTACTATATATCTATATTAAAATATACCTATAAAGTATCCAGTCAGGATAGATTTGGTTGTAATTTTATACAACATTGTTATATACCAATATTAAAATATACCTATGAAAAATCCAGTCAAGATAAAATTCGTTGTATTTGTATACAACATTACTATATACGTATATTAAAATATACCTATAAAGTATCCAGTCAGGATAAAATTGGTTGTAATTTTATACACCATTACTATATACCTATATTAAAATATACCTATAAAGTATCCAGTCAGGATATATTTGGTTGTAATTTTATACACCATTACTATATACCTATATTAAAATATACCTATAAAGTATCCAGTCAGGATAGATTTGGTTGTAATTTTATACACCATTACTATATACCTATATTAAAATATACCTATAAAGTATCCAGTCAGGATAGATTTGGTTGTAATTTTATACACCATTACTATATGCCTATATTAAAATATACCTATAAAGTATCCAGTCAGGATAGATTTGGTTGTAATTTTATACAACATTGCTATATACCAATATTAAAATATACCTATGAAAAATCCAGTCAAGATAAAATTCGTTGTATTTGTATACAACATTACTATATACGTATATTAAAATATACCTATAAAGTATCAAGTGAGGATAGATTTTGCTGTAATTTTATACAACATTACTATATACCTATATAAAATATACCTATAAAGTATCAAGTGAGGATAGATTTTGCTGTCATTTTATACATCATTACTATATATCTATATGAAAACATACCTATAAAATATCCAGTCAGAATAGATTATGCTGTAATTTTATACATAATTAATATATACAGATATTAAAATAATGCCTATATAGCATCCAGTCTGGATAGATTTTACTGTAATTTTATACACCAATTCTATATACCTATAAAGTATCCATTAAGGATAGATTTGGTTGTAATTTTATACAACATTGCTATATACCTATATTAAAATATACCTATTAAGTATCCAGTCAGGATATATTTGGTTGTAATTTTATACACCATTACTATATACCTATATTAAAATATACCTATAAAGTATCCAGTCAGGATATATTTGGTTGTAATTTTATACACCATTACTATATACCTATACTAAAATATACCTATAAAGTATCCAGTCAGGATAGATTTAGTTGTAATTTTATACAACATTGCTATATACCAATATTAGAATATACGTATAAAGTATCCAGTCAGGATAGATTTGGTTGTAATTTTATACAACATTGCTATATACCAATATTAAAATATACCTATGAAAAATCCAGTCAAGATAAAATTCGTTGTATTTGTATACAACATTCCTATATACGTATATTAAAATATCCCTATAAAGTATCCAGTCAGGATAGATTTGGTTGTAATTTTATACACCATTACTATATACCTATATTAAAATATACCTATAAAGTATCCAGTTAGGATAGATTTGGTTGTAATTTTATACACCATTACTATATATCTATATTAAAATATACCTATAAAGTATCCAGTCAGAATAGATTTTGCTGTAATTTTATACATAATTAATATATACAGATATTAAATTAATGATTATATAGTATTCAGTCTGGATAGATTTTACTGTAATTTTATACACCAATTCTATATACCTATAAAGTATCCATTAAGGATAGATTTGGTTGTAATTTTATACAACATTGCTATATACCTATATTAAAATATAACTATAAAATATCCAGTCAGGATAGATTTGGTTGTAATTTTATACACCATTACTATATACCAATATTAAAATATACCTATAAAGTATCCAGTCAGGATAGATTTGGTTGTAATTTTATACAACATTGCTATATACCAATATTAAAATATACCTATAAAGTATCCAGTCAGGATAGATTTGGTTGTAATTTTATACAACAGTGCTATATACCAATATTAAAATATACCTATGAAAAATCCAGTCAAGATAAAATTCGTTGTATTTGTATACAACATTCCTATATACGTATATTAAAATATGCCTATAAAGTATCCAGTCAGGATAGATTTGGTTGTAATTTTATACACCATTACTATATACCTATATTAAAATATACCTATAAATTATCCAGTCAGGATATATTTGGTTGTAATTTTATACACCATTACTATATACCTATATTAAAATATACCTATAAAGTATCCAGTCAGGATAGATTTGGTTGTAATTTTATACAATATTGCTATATACCAATATTAAAATATACCTATGAAAAATCCAGTCAAGATAAAATTCGTTGTATTTGTATACAACATTACTATATACGTATATTAAAATATACCTATAAAGTATTCAGTCAGGATAGATTTGGTTGTAATTTTATACAACATTGCTATATACCAATATTAAAATATACCTATGAAAAATCCAGTCAAGATAAAATTCATTGTATTTGTATACAACATTCCTATATACGTATATTAAAATATGCCTATAAAGTATCCAGTCAGGATAGATTTGGTTGTAATTTTATACACCATTACTATATACCTATATTAAAATATACCTATAAAGTATCCAGTTAGGATAGATTTGGTTGTAATTTTGAACACCATTACTATATATCTATATTAAAATATACCTATAAAGTATCCAGTCAGGATAGATTTGGTTGTAATTTTATACAACATTGTTATATACCAATATTAAAATATACCTATGAAAAATCCAGTCAAGATAAAATTCGTTGTATTTGTATACAACATTACTATATACGTATATTAAAATATACCTATAAAGTATCCAGTCAGGATAAAATTGGTTGTAATTTTATACACCATTACTATATACCTATATTAAAATATACCTATAAAGTATCCAGTCAGGATATATTTGGTTGTAATTTTATACACCATTACTATATACCTATATTAAAATATACCTATAAAGTATCCAGTCAGGATAGATTTGGTTGTAATTTTATACACCATTACTATATACCTATATTAAAATATACCTATAAAGTATCCAGTCAGGATAGATTTGGTTGTAATTTTATACACCATTACTATATGCCTATATTAAAATATACCTACAAAGTATCCAGTCAGGATAGATTTGGTTGTAATTTTATACAACATTGCTATATACCAATATTAAAATATACCTATGAAAAATCCAGTCAAGATAAAATTCGTTGTATTTGTATACAACATTACTATATACGTATATTAAAATATACCTATAAAGTATCAAGTGAGGATAGAATTTGCTGTAATTTTATACAACATTACTATATACCTATATAAAATATACCTATAAAGTATCAAGTGAGGATAGATTTTACTGTCATTTTATACATCATTACTATATATCTATATGAAAACATACCTATAAAATATCCAGTCAGAATAGATTATGCTGTAATTTTATACATAATTAATATATACAGATATTAAAATAATGCCTATATAGCATCCAGTCTGGATAGATTTTACTGTAATTTTATACACCAATTCTATATACCTATAAAGTATCCATTAAGGATAGATTTGGTTGTAATTTTATACAACATTGCTATATACCTATATTAAAATATACCTATTAAGTATCCAGTCAGGATATATTTGGTTGTAATTTTATACACCATTACTATATACCTATATTAAAATATACCTATAAAGTATCCAGTCAGGATATATTTGGTTGTAATTTTATACACCATTACTATATACCTATATTAAAATATACCTATAAAGTATCCAGTCAGGATAGATTTAGTTGTAATTTTATACAACATTGCTATATACCAATATTAAAATATACCTATAAAGTATCCAGTCAGGATAGATTTGGTTGTAATTTTATACAACATTGCTATATACCAATATTAAAATATACCTATGAAAAATCCAGTCAAGATAAAATTCGTTGTATTTGTATACAACATTCCTATATACGTATATTAAAATATGCCTATAAAGTATCCAGTCAGGATAGATTTGGTTGTAATTTTATACACCATTACTATATACCTATATTAAAATATACCTATAAAGTATCCAGTTAGGATAGATTTGGTTGTAATTTTATACACCATTACTATATATCTATATTAAAATATACCTATAAAGTATCCAGTCAGAATAGATTATGCTGTAATTTTATAAATAATTAATATATACAGATATTAAATTAATGATTATATAGTATTCAGTCTGGATAGATTTTACTGTAATTTTATACACCAATTCTATATACCTATAAAGTATCCATTAAGGATAGATTTGGTTGTAATTTTATACAACATTGCTATATACCTATATTAAAATATACCTATGAAGTATCAGGTCAGGATAGATTTGGTTGTAATTTTATACAACATTGCTATATACCAATATTAAAATATACCTATGAAAAATCCAGTCAAGATAAAATTCGTTGTATTTGCATACAACATTACTATATACGTATATTAAAATATACCTATAAAATATCCAGTCAGGATAGATTTGGTTATAATTTTATACACCATTACTATCTACCTATATTAAAATATACCTATAAAGTATCCAGTCAGGATAGATTTGGTTGTAATTTTATACACCATTACTATCTACCTATATTAAAATATACCTATAAAGTATCCAGTCAGGATAGATTTTACTGTAATTTTATACACCAATTCTATATACCTATAAAGTATCCATTAAGGATAGATTTGGTTGTAATTTTATACAACATTGCTATATACCAATATTAAATATACCTATGAAAAATCCAGTCAAGATAAAATTCGTTGTATATGTATACAACATTACTATATACGTATATTAAAATATGCCTATAAAGTATCCAGTCAGGATAGATTTGGTTCTAATTTTATACACCATTACTATATACGTATATTAAAATATAACTATAAAATATCCAGTCAGGATAGATTTGGTTGTAATTTTTTACACTATTACTATATACCTATATTAAAATATACCTATAAAGTATCCAGTCAGGATAGATTTGGTTGTAATTTTATACACCATTACTATATACCTATATTAAAATATACCTATAAAGTATCCAGTCAGGATAGATTTGGTTGTAATTTTATACACCATTACTATATGCCTATATTAAAATATACCTATAAAGTATCCAGTCAGGATAGATTTGATTGTAATTTTATACAACATTGCTATATAGCAATATTAAAATATACCTATGAAAAATCCAGTCAAGATAAAATTCGTTGTATTTATATACAACATTACTATATACGTATATTAAAATATACCTATAAAGTATTCAGTCAGGATAGATTTGGTTGTAATTTTATACAACATTGCTATATACCGATATTAAAATATACCTATGAAAAATCCAGTCAAGATAAAATTCGTTGTTTTTGTATACAACATTCCTATATACGTATATTAAAATATGCCTATAAAGTATCCAGTCAGGATAGATTTGGTTGTAATTTTGTACACCATTACTATATACCTATATTAAAATATACCTATAAAGTATCCAGTTAGGATAGATTTGGTTGTAATTTTATACACCATTACTATATATCTATATTAAAATATACCTATAAAGTATCCAGTCAGGATAGATTTGGTTGTAATTTTATACAACATTGTTATATACCAATATTAAAATATACCTATGAAAAATCCAGTCAAGATAAAATTCGTTGTATATGTATACAACATTACTATATACGTATATTAAAATATACCTATAAAGTATCCAGTCAGGATAAAATTGGTTGTAATTTTATACACCATTACTATATACCTATATTAAAATATACCTATAAAGTATCCAGTCAGGATATATTTGGTTGTAATTTTATACACCATTACTATATACCTATATTAAAATATACCTATAAAGTATCCAGTCAGGATAGATTTGGTTGTAATTTTTTACACTATTACTATATACCTATATTAAAATATACCTATAAAGTATCCAGTCAGGATAGATTTGGTTGTAATTTTATACACCATTACTATATACGTATATTAAAATATAACTATAAAATATCCAGTCAGGATAGATTTGGTTGTAATTTTATACACCATTACTATATACCTATATTAAAATATACCTATAAAGTATCCAGTCAGGATAGATTTGGTTGTAATTTTATACAACATTGCTATATACCAATATTAAAATATACCTATAAAGTATCCAGTCAGGATAGATTTGGTTGTAATTTTATACAACATTGCTATATACCAATATTAAAATATACCTATGAAAAATCCAGTCAAGATAAAATTCGTTGTATTTGTATACAACATTCCTATATACGTATATTAAAATATCCCTATAAAGTATCCAGTCAGGATAGATTTGGTTGTAATTTTATACACCATTACTATATACCTATATTAAAATATACCTATAAAGTATCCAGTTAGGATAGATTTGGTTGTAATTTTATACACCATTACTATATATCTATATTAAAATATACCTATAAAGTATCCAGTCAGAATAGATTATGCTGTAATTTTATACATAATTAATATATACAGATATTAAATTAATGATTATATAGTATTCAGTCTGGATAGATTTTACTGTAATTTTATACACCAATTCTATATACCTATAAAGTATCCATTAAGGATAGATTTGGTGGTAATTTTATACAACATTGCTATATACCTATATTAAAATATACCTATGAAGTATCCAGTCAGGATAGATTTGGTTGTAATTTTATACAACATTGCTATATACCAATATTAAAATATACCTATGAAAAATCCAGTCAAGATAAAATTCGATGTATTTGTATACAACATTACTATATACGTATATTAAAATATGCCTATAAACTATCCAGTCAGGATAGATTTGGTTCTAATTTTATACACCATTACTATATACGTACATTAAAATATAACTATAAAATATCCAGTCAGGATAGATTTGGTTGTAATTTTATACACCATTACTATATACCTATATTAAAATATACCTATAAAGTATCCAGTCAGGATAGATTTGGTTGTTATTTTATACACCATTACTATATACCTATATTAAAATATACCTATAAAGTATCCAGTCAGGATAGATTTAGTTGCAATTTTATACAACATTGCTATCTACCAATATTAAAATATACCTATAAAGTATCCAGTCAGGATAGATTTGGTTGTAATTTTATACAACATTGCTATATACCAATATTAAAATATACCTATGAAAAATCCAGTAAAGATAAAATTCGTTGTATTTGTATACAACATTCCTATATACGTATATTAAAATATGCCTATAAAGTATCCAGTCAGGATAGATTTGGTTGTAATTTTATACACCATTACTATATACCTATATTAAAATATACCTATAAAGTATCCAGTTAGGATAGATTTGGTTGTAATTTTATACACCAATACTATCTACCTATATTAAAATAAAAATATAAAGTATCCAGTCAGGATAGATTTGTTTGTAATTTTATACAACATTGCTATATACCAATATTAAAATATACCTATAAAGTATCCAGTCAGGATAGATTTGGTTGTAATTTTATACAACATTGCTATATACCAATATTAAAATATACCTGTAAAGTATCCAGTCAGGATAGATTTGGTTGTTATTTTATACAACATTGCTTTATACCAATATTAAAATATACCTATAAAGTATCCAGTCAGGATAGATTTGGTTGTAATTTTATACAACATTGCTATATACCAATATTAAAATATACCTATAAAGTATCCAGTCAGGATAGATTTGGTTGTAATTTTATACAACATTGCTATATACCAATATTAAAATATACCTATGAAAAATCCAGTCAAGATAAAATTCGTTGTATTTGTATACAACATTCCTATATACGTATATTAAAATATGCCTATAAAGTATCCAGTCAGGATAGATTTGGTTGTAATTTTATACACCATTACTATATACCTATATTAAAATATACCTATAAATTATCCAGTCAGGATATATTTGGTTGTAATTTTATACACCATTACTATATACCTATAATAAAATATACCTATAAAGTATCCAGTCAGGATAGATTTGGTTGTAATTTTTTACACTATTACTATATACCTATATTAAAATATATCTATAAAGTATCCAGTCAGGATATATTTGGTTGTAATTTTATACACCATTACTATATACCTATATTAAAATATACCTATAAAGTATCCAGTCAGGATAGATTTGGTTGTAATTTTATACACCATTACTATATGCCTATATTAAAATATACCTATAACGTATCCAGTCAGGATAGATTTGGTTGTAATTTTATACAATATTGCTATATACCAATATTAAAATATACCTATGAAAAATCCAGTCAAGATAAAATTCGTTGTATTTGTATACAACATTACTATATACGTATATTAAAATATACCTATAAAGTATTCAGTCAGGATAGATTTGGTTGTAATTTTATACAACATTGCTATATACCAATATTAAAATATACCTATGAAAAATCCAGTCAAGATAAAATTCGTTGTATTTGTATACAACATTCCTATATACGTATATTAAAATATGCCTATAAAGTATCCAGTCAGGATAGATTTGGTTGTAATTTTGTACACCATTACTATATACCTATATTAAAATATACCTATAAAGTATCCAGTTAGGATAGATTTGGTTGTAATTTTATACACCATTACTATATATCTATATTAAAATATACCTATAAAGTATCCAGTCAGGATAGATTTGGTTGTAATTTTATACAACATTGTTATATACCAATATTAAAATATACCTATGAAAAATCCAGTCAAGATAAAATTCGTTGTATATGTATACAACATTACTATATACGTATATTAAAATATACCTATAAAGTATCCAGTCAGGATAAAATTGGTTGTAATTTTATACACCATTACTATATACCTATATTAAAATATACCTATAAAGTATCCAGTCAGGATATATTTGGTTGTAATTTTATACACCATTACTATATACCTATATTAAAATATACCTATAAAGTATCCAGTCAGGATAGATTTGGTTGTAATTTTTTACACTATTACTATATACCTATATTAAAATATACCTATAAAGTATCCAGTCAGGATAGATTTGGTTGTAATTTTATACACCATTACTATATACGTATATTAAAATATAACTATAAAATATCCAGTCAGGATAGATTTGGTTGTAATTTTATACACCATTACTATATACCTATATTAAAATATACCTATAAAGTATCCAGTCAGGATAGATTTGGTTGTAATTTTATACAACATTGCTATATACCAATATTAAAATATACCTATAAAGTATCCAGTCAGGATAGATTTGGTTGTAATTTTATACAACATTGCTATATACCAATATTAAAATATACCTATAAAAAATCCAGTCAAGATAAAATTCGTTGTATTTGTATACAACATTCCTATATACGTATATTAAAATATCCCTATAAAGTATCCAGTCAGGATAGATTTGGTTGTAATTTTAGACACCATTACTATATACCTATATTAAAATATACCTATAAAGTATCCAGTTAGGATAGATTTGGTTGTAATTTTATACACCATTACTATATATCTATATTAAAATATACCTATAAAGTATCCAGTCAGAATAGATTATGCTGTAATTTTATACATAATTAATATATACAGATATTAAATTAATGATTATATAGTATTCAGTCTGGATAGATTTTACTGTAATTTTATACACCAATTCTATATACCTATAAAGTATCCATTAAGGATAGATTTGGTGGTAATTTTATACAACATTGCTATATACCTATATTAAAATATACCTATGAAGTATCCAGTCAGGATAGATTTGGTTGTAATTTTATACAACATTGCTATATACCAATATTAAAATATACCTATGAAAAATCCAGTCAAGATAAAATTCGTTGTATTTGCATACAACATTACTATATACGTATATTAAAATATACCTATAAAGTATCCAGTCAGGATAGATTTGGTTATAATTTTATACACCATTACTATCTACCTATATTAAAATATACCTATAAAGTATCCAGTCAGGATAGATTTGGTTGTAATTTTATACACCATTACTATCTACCTATATTAAAATATACCTATAAAGTATCCATTCAGGATAGATTTTACTGTAATTTTATACACCAATTCTATATACCTATAAAGTATCCATTAAGGCTAGATTTGGTGGTAATTTTATACAACATTGCTATATACCAATATTAAAATATACCTATGAAAAATCCAGTCAAGATAAAATTCGATGTATTTGTATACAACATTACTATATACGTATATTAAAATATGCCTATAAAGTATCCAGTCAGGATAGATTTGGTTCTAATTTTATACACCAATACTATATACGTATATTAAAATATAACTATAAAATATCCAGTCAGGATAGATTTGGTTGTAATTTTATACACCATTACTATATACCTATATTAAAATATACCTATAAAGTATCCAGTCAGGATTGATTTGGTTGTTATTTTATACACCATTACTATATACCTATATTAAAATATACCTACAAAGTATCCAGTCAGGATAGATTTAGTTGCAATTTTATACAACATTGCTATATACCAATATTAAAATATACCTATAAAGTATCCAGTCAGGATAGATTTGGTTGTAATTTTATACAACATTGCTATATACCAATATTAAAATATACCTATGAAAAATCCAGTCAAGATAAAATTCGTTGTATTTGTATACAACATTCCTATATACGTATATTAAAATATGCCTATAAAGTATCCAGTCAGGATAGATTTGGTTGTAATTTTATACACCATTACTATATACCTATATTAAAATATACCTATAAAGTATCCAGTTAGGATAGATTTGGTTGTAATTTTATACATCAATACTATCTACCTATATTAAAATAAACCTATAAAGTATCCAGTCAGGATAGATTTGTTTGTAATTTTATACAACATTGCTATATACCAATATTAAAATATACCTATAAAGTATCCAGTCAGGATAGATTTGGTTGTAATTTTATACAACATTGCTATATACCAATATTAAAATATACCTATAAAGTATCCAGTCAGGATAGATTTGGTTGTAATTTTATACAACATTGCTATATACCAATATTAAAATATACCTATAAAGTATCCAGTCAGGATAGATTTGGTTGTAATTTTATACAACATTGCTATATACCAATATTAAAATATACCTATAAAGTATCCAGTCAGGATAGATTTGGTTGTAATTTTATACAACATTGCTATATACCAATATTAAAATATACCTATGAAAAATCCAGTCAAGATAAAATTCGTTGTATTTGTATACAACATTCCTATATACGTATATTAAAATATGCCTATAAAGTATCCAGTCAGGATAGATTTGGTTGTAATTTTATACACCATTACTATATACCTATATTAAAATATACCTATAAATTATCCAGTCAGGATATATTTGGTTGTAATTTTATACACCATTACTATATACCTATATTAAAATATACCTATAAAGTATCCAGTCAGGATAGATTTGGTTGTAATTTTTTACACTATTACTATATACCTATATTAAAATATACCTATAAAGTATCCAGTCAGGATATATTTGGTTGTAATTTTATACACCATTACTATATACCTATATTAAAATATACCTATAAAGTATCCAGTCAGGATAGATTTGGTTGTAATTTTATACACCATTACTATATGCCTATATTAAAATATACCTATAACGTATCCAGTCAGGATAGATTTGGTTGTAATTTTATACAATATTGCTATATACCAATATTAAAATATACCTATGAAAAATCCAGTCAAGATAAAATTCGTTGTATTTGTATACAACATTACTATATACGTATATTAAAATATACCTATAAAGTATTCAGTCAGGATAGATTTAGTTGTAATTTTATACAACATTGCTATATACCAATATTAAAATATACCTATGAAAAATCCAGTCAAGATAAAATTCGTTGTATTTGTATACAACATTACTATATACGTATATTAAAATATACCTATAAAGTATCCAGTCAGGATAAAATTGGTTGTAATTTTATACACCATTACTATATACCTATATTAAAATATACCTATAAAGTATCCAGTCAGGATATATTTGGTTGTAATTTTATACACCATTACTATATACCTATATTAAAATATACCTATAAAGTATCCAGTCAGGATATATTTGGTTGTAATTTTATACACTATTACTATATACCTATATTAAAATATACCTATAAAGTATCCAGTCAGGATAGATTTGGTTGTAATTTTATACACCATTACTATATACCTATATTAAAATATACCTATAAAGTATCCAGTCAGGATAGATTTGGTTGTAATTTTATACAACATTGCTATATACCAATATTAAAATATACCTATGAAAAATCCAGTCAAGATAAAATTAGTTGTATTTGTATACAACATTACTATATACGTATATTAAAATATACCTATAAAGTATTCAGTCAGGATAGATTTGGTTGTAATTTTATACAACATTGCTATATACCAATATTAAAATATACCTATGAAAAATCCAGTCAAGATAAAATTCGTCGTATTTGTATACAACATTCCTATATACGTATATTAAAATATGCCTATAAAGTATCCAGTCAGGATAGATTTGGTTGTAATTTTATACACCATTACTATATACCTATATTAAAATATACCTATAAAGTATCCAGTTAGGATAGATTTGGTTGTAATTTTATACACCATTACTATATATCTATATTAAAATATACCTATAAATTATCCAGTCAGGATAGATTTGGTTGTAATTTTATACAACATTGTTATATACCAATATTAAAATATACCTATGAAAAATCCAGTCAAGATAAAATTCGTTGTATTTGTATACAACATTACTATATACGTATATTAAAATATACCTATAAAGTATCCAGTCAGGATAAAATTGGTTGTAATTTTATACACCATTACTATATACCTATATTAAAATATACCTATAAAGTATCCAGTCAGGATATATTTGGTTGTAATTTTATACACCATTACTATATACCTATATTAAAATATACCTATAAAGTATCCAGTCAGGATAGATTTGGTTGTAATTTTATACACCATTACTATATACCTATATTAAAATATACCTATAAAGTATCCAGTCAGGATAGATTTGGTTGTAATTTTATACACCATTACTATATGCCTATATTAAAATATACCTATAAAGTATCCAGTCAGGATAGATTTGGTTGTAATTTTATACACCATTACTATATGCCTATATTAAAATATACCTATAAAGTATCCAGTCAGGATAGATTTGGTTGTAATTTTATACAACATTGCTATATACCAATATTAAAATATACCTATGAAAAATCCAGTCAAGATAAAATTCGTCGTATTTGTATACAACATTCCTATATACGTATATTAAAATATGCCTATAAAGTATCCAGTCAGGATAGATTTGGTTGTAATTTTATACACCATTACTATCTACCTATATTAAAATATACCTATAAAGTATCCAGTCAGGATAGATTTTGCTGTAATTTTATACACCATTACTATCTACCTATATTAAAATATACCTATAAAAGATCCAGTCAGGATAGATTTGGTTGTAATTTTATACAACATTGTTATATACCAATACTAAAATATACCTATGAAAAATCCAGTCAAGATAAAATTCGTTGTATTTGTATACAACATTACTATATACGTATATTAAAATATACCTATAAAGTATCCAGTCAGGATAAAATTGGTTGTAATTTTATACACCATTACTATATACCTATATTAAAATATACCTATAAAGTATTCAGTCAGGATATATTTGGTTGTAATTTTATACACCATTACTATATACCTATATTAAAATATACCTATAAAGTATCCAGTCAGGATAGATTTGGTTGTAATTTTTTACACTATTACTATATACCTATATTAAAATATACCTATAAAGTATCCAGTCAGGATAGATTTGGTTGTAATTTTATACACCATTACTATATACCTATATTAAAATATACCTATAAAGTATCCAGTCAGGATAAATTTGGTTGTAATTTTATACACCATTACTATATGCCTATATTAAAATATACCTATAAAGTATCCAGTCAGGATAGATTTGGTTGTAATTTTATACAACATTGCTATATACCAATATTAAAATATACCTATGAAAAATCCAGTCAAGATAAAATTCGTTGTATTTGTATACAACATTACTATATACGTATATTAAAATATACCTATAAAGTATTCAGTCAGGATAGATTTGGTTGTAATGTTATACAACATTGCTATATACCAATATTAAAATATACCTATGAAAAATCCAGTCAAGATAAAATTCGTCGTATTTGTATACATAATTCCTATATACGTATATTAAAATATGCCTATAAAGTATCCAGTCAGGATAAAATTGGTTGTAATTTTATACACCATTACTATATACCTTTATTAAAATATACCTATAAAGTATCCAGTCAGGATATATTTGGTTGTAATTTTATACACCATTACTATATACCTATATTAAAATATACCTATAAAGTATCCAGTCAGGATAGATTTGGTTGTAATTTTTTACACTATTACTATATACCTATATTAAAATATACCTATAAAGTATCCAGTCAGGATAGATTTAGTTGTAATTTTATACAACATTGCTATATACCAATATTAAAATATACCTATAAAATACCAGTCAGGATAGATTTGGTTGTAATTTTATACAACATTGCTATATACCAATATTAAAATATACCTATGAAAAATCCAGTCAAGATAAAATTCGTTGTATTTGTATACAACATTCCTATATACGTATATTAAAATATGCCTATAAAGTATCCAGTCAGGATAGATTTGGTTGTAATTTTATACACCATTACTATATACCTATATTAAAATATACCTATAAAGTATCCAGTTAGGATAGATTTGGTTGTAGATTTATACACCATTACTATATATCTATATTAAAATATACCTATAAAGTATCCAGTCAGAATAGATTATGCTGTAATTTTATAAATAATTAATATATACAGATATTAAATTAATGATTATATAGTATTCAGTCTGGATAGATTTTACTGTAATTTTATACACCAATTCTATATACCTATAAAGTATCCATTAAGGATAGATTTGGTTGTAATTTTATACAACATTGCTATATACCTATATTAAAATATACCTATGAAGTATCCAGTCAGGATAGATTTGGTTGTAATTTTATACAACATTGCTATATACCAATATTAAAATATACCTATGAAAAATCCAGTCAAGATAAAATTCGTTGTATTTGCATACAACATTACTATATACGTATATTAAAATATACCTATAAAGTATCCAGTCAGGATAGATTTGGTTATAATTTTATACACCATTACTATCTACCTATATTAAAATATACCTATAAAGTATCCAGTCAGGATAGATTTGGTTGTAATTTTATACACCATTACTATCTACCTATATTAAAATATACCTATAAAGTATCCAGTCAGGATAGATTTTACTGTAATTTTATACACCAATTCTATATACCTATAAAGTATCCATTAAGGATAGATTTGGTTGTAATTTTATACAACATTGCTATATACCAATATTAAAATATACCTATGAAAAATCCAGTCAAGATAAAATTCGTTGTATTTGTATACAACATTACTATATACGTATATTAAAATATGCCTATAAAGTATCCAGTCAGGATAGATTTGGTTCTAATTTTATACACCATTACTATATACGTATATTAAAATATAACTATAAAATATCCAGTCAGGATAGATTTGGTTGTAATTTTTACACTATTACTATATACCTATATTAAAATATACCTATAAAGTATCCAGTCAGGATAGATTTGGTTGTAATTTTATACACCATTACTATATACCTATATTAAAATATACCTATAAAGTATCCAGTCAGGATAGATTTGGTTGTAATTTTATACACCATTACTATATGCCTATATTAAAATATACCTATAAAGTATCCAGTCAGGATAGATTTGGTTGTAATTTTATACAACATTGCTATATACCAATATTAAAATATACCTATGAAAAATCCAGTCAAGATAAAATTCGTTGTATTTATATACAACATTACTATATACGTATATTAAAATATACCTATAAAGTATTCAGTCAGGATAGATTTGGTTGTAATTTTATACAACATTGCTATATACCAATATTAAAATATACCTATGAAAAATCCAGTCAAGATAAAATTCGTTGTTTTTGTATACAACATTCCTATATACGTATATTAAAATATGCCTATAAAGTATCCAGTCAGGATAGAATTGGTTGTAATTTTGTACACCATTACTATATACCTATATTAAAATATACCTATAAAGTATCCAGTTAGGATAGATTTGGTTGTAATTTTATACACCATTACTATATATCTATATTAAAATATACCTATAAAGTATCCAGTCAGGATAGATTTGGTTGTAATTTTATACAACATTGTTATATACCAATATTAAAATATACCTATGAAAAATCCAGTCAAGATAAAATTCGTTGTATATGTATACAACATTACTATATACGTATATTAAAATATACCTATAAAGTATCCAGTCAGGATAAAATTGGTTGTAATTTTATACACCATTACTATATACCTATATTAAAAAATACCTATAAAGTATCCAGTCAGGATATATTTGGTTGTAATTTTATACACCATTACTATATACCTATATTAAAATATACCTATAAAGTATCCAGTCAGGGTAGATTTGGTTGTAATTTTTTACACTATTACTATATACCTATATTAAAATATACCTATAAAGTATCCAGTCAGGATAGATTTGGTTGTAATTTTAAACACCATTACTATATACGTATATTAAAATATAACTATAAAATATCCAGTCAGGATAGATTTGGTTGTAATTTTATACACCATTACTATATACCTATATTAAAATATACCTATAAAGTATCCAGTCAGGATAGATTTGGTTGTAATTTTATACACCATTAATATATACCTATATTAAAATATACCTATAAAGTATCCAGTCAGGATAGATTTAGTTGTAATTTTATACAACATTGCTATATACCAATATTAAAATATATCTATAAAGTATCCAGTCAGGATAGATTTGGTTGTAATTTTATACAACATTGCTATATACCAATATTAAAATATACCTATGAAAAATCCAGTCAAGATAAAATTCGTTGTATTTGTATACAACATTCCTATATACGTATATTAAAATATGCCTATAAAGTATCCAGTCAGGATAGATTTGGTTGTAATTTTATACACCATTACTATATACCTATATTAAAATATACCTATAAAGTATCCAGTTAGGATAGATTTGGTTGTAATTTTATACACCATTACTATATATCTATATTAAAATATACCTATAAAGTATCCAGTCAGAATAGATTATGCTGTAATTTTATAAATAATTAATATATACAGATATTAAATTAATAATTATATAGTATTCAGTCTGGACAGATTTTACTGTAATTTTATACACCAATTCTATATACCTATAAAGTATCCATTAAGGATAGATTTGGTTGTAATTTTATACAACATTGCTATATACCTATATTAAAATATACCTATGAAGTATCCAGTCAGGATAGATTTGGTTGTAATTTTATACAACATTGCTATATACCAATATTAAAATATACCTATGAAAAATCCAGTCAAGATAAAATTCGTTGTATTTGCATACAACATTACTATATACGTATATTAAAATATACCTATAAAGTATCCAGTCAGGATAGATTTGGTTATAATTTTATACACCATTACTATCTACCTATATTAAAATATACCTATAAAGTATCCAGTCAGGATAGATTTGGTTGTAATTTTATACACCATTACTATCTACCTATATTAAAATATACCTATAAAGTATCCAGTCAGGATAGATTTTACTGTAATTTTATACACCAATTCTATATACCTATAAAGTATCCATTAAGGATAGATTTGGTTGTAATTTTATACAACATTGCTATATACCAATATTAAAATATACCTATGAAAAATCCAGTCAAGATAAAATTCGTTGTATTTATATACAACATTACTATATACGTATATTAAAATATACCTATAAAGTATTCAGTCAGGATAGATTTGGTTGTAATTTTATACAACATTGCTATATACCAATATTAAAATATACCTATGAAAAATCCAGTCAAGATAAAATTCGTTGTTTTTGTATACAACATTCCTATATACGTATATTAAAATATGCCTATAAAGTATCCAGTCAGGATAGATTTGGTTGTAATTTTGTACACCATTACTATATACCTATATTAAAATATACCTACAAAGTATCCAGTTAGGATAGATTTGGTTGTAATTTTATACACTATTACTATATATCTATATTAAAATATACCTATAAAGTATCCAGTCAGGATAGATTTGGTTGTAATTTTATACACCATTACTATATACCTATATTAAAATATACCTATAAAGTATCCAGTCAGGATAGATTTGGTTGTAATTTTTTACACTATTACTATATACCTATATTAAAATATACCTATAAAGTATCCTGTCAGGATAGATTTGGTTGTAATTTTAAACACCATTACTATATACGTATATTAAAATATAACTATAGAATATCCAGTCAGGATAGATTTGGTTGTAATTTTATACACCATTACTATATACCTATATTAAAATATACCTATAAAGTATCCAGTCAGGATAGATTTGGTTGTAATTTTATACACCATTAATATATACCTATATTAAAATATACCTATAAAGTATCCAGTCAGGATAGATTTAGTTGTAATTTTATACAACATTGCTATATACCAATATTAAAATATACCTATAAAGTATCCAGTCAGGATAGATTTGGTTGTAATTTTATACAACATTGCTATATACCAATATTAAAATATACCTATGAAAAATCCAGTCAAGATAAAATTCGTTGTATTTGTATACAACATTCCTATATACGTATATTAAAATATGCCTATAAAGTATCCAGTCAGGATAGATTTGGTTGTAATTTTATACACCATTACTATATACCTATATTAAAATATACCTATAAAGTATCCAGTTAGGATAGATTTGGTTGTAATTTTATACACCATTACTATATATCTATATTAAAATATACCTATAAAGTATCCAGTCAGAATAGATTATGCTGTAATTTTATAAATAATTAATATATACAGATATTAAATTAATGATTATATAGTATTCAGTCTGGATAGATTTTACTGTAATTTTATACACCAATTCTATATACCTATAAAGTATCCATTAAGGATAGATTTGGTTGTAATTTTATACAACATTGCTATATACCTATATTAAAATATACCTATGAAGTATCCAGTCAGGATAGATTTGGTTGTAATTTTATACAACATTGCTATATACCAATATTAAAATATACCTATGAAAAATCCAGTCAAGATAAAATTCGTTGTATTTGCATACAACATTACTATATACGTATATTAAAATATACCTATAAAGTATCCAGTCAGGATAGATTTGGTTATAATTTTATACACCATTACTATCTACCTATATTAAAATATACCTATTGTAACAGGTGATTCCTTGTTCCTGCTGGGGGTAAATATATATCAGGGCTTTATTAAAAATTTATGTTAATTACTAATTAATAAATTAATTACCTTACTTACCCAGGGCTCTATCTAGTTCTCCGTTTCCAGCCAGGCATAATAATGTCTTTCTGTAAACGATCTTCCGATATCATTGGAAGGTAGAACTAGGTTACTTGGGAAATTAAAATATAAAGTTTTAAATTACATAGTTATACAATTTATTAATCAATGACAAACTACAGTAGAACAAAAGACAGCAATGTGTCGAGTAATTATCTTTTAATTACTGCTAGTTATTCCATACATTTGAATTACTTATTGAACTTTAAAATTTATATATATATCGACAAGATAGTAACTTAATATTTTCAATTGAATTTTTAGAAATGAATATTCAAAGGACAATTTCTACCGTTCATGTGTTAACCGTTTATCATTTAAAATTCAACTTAGTTAACATTAAAATACATTTTCTTTGTTATTATCTAAAACGTACCTGGTTGTGCACAATAAAACACTTTAAAACATATTAAAGATTGCCCATGGCTTTTGGAATCACTAAACACTTAACACATCGCTCTTGCAAATCCGCGCACTTAAACAAAAATTATATAAACATTTACTCGTTTGAAACACATAAATTATCGCTTCTGACTTCTTCTTTTGTTGCGTTAATAAAATTCGGTACCGGCCTTGACATCTTAAATTTTGAATACTGGAAGCTTATAAATTTCTAAGTTATGTCCGAAAGTGCCATTACGTCCATCTCGATTGACGACTTTTGGAGAAGTGGGCTTCTGAAGGGACAAGCAAACTGAACTTTCCCACCCTCGATTATTATTTCGAATTTTTCGATTGGTCCGTCAGATCATGCGATATCAGACCATGTTACGTCACATGAGGTGATGTGAGTTTTTTTAAGTTAAGCTACCAACTCGTACGATATTTTACATTTTTACCCGCTAGGGGTGCTACCATCTATGCTAGCTTTACAAAGTGCACCAAGAAACAAAAATTTTCTTTTATATTGGAACGATATAATTATTAAATAAAAATCAAATATATAAATGAATTTATATGTAACACCTTATTTTTAAGAGTGTTACACTATAAAGTATCCAGTCAGGATAGATTTGGTTGTAATTTTATACACCATTACTATCTACCTATATTATAATATACCTATAAAGTATCCAGTCAGGATAGATTTTACTGTAATGTTATACACCAATTCTATATACCTATAAAGTATCCATTAAGGATAGATTTGGTTGTAATTTTTACAACATTGCTATATACCAATATTAAAATATACCTATGAAAAATCCAGTCAAGATAAAATTCGTTGTATTTGTATACAACATTACTATATACGTATATTAAAATATGCCTATAAAGTATCCAGTCAGGATAGATTTGGTTCTAATTTTATACACCATTACTATATACGTATATTAAAATATAACTATAAAATATCCAGTCAGGATAGATTTGGTTGTAATTTTTTACACTATTACTATATACCTATATTAAAATATACCTATAAAGTATCCAGTCAGGATAGATTTGGTTGTAATTTTATACACCATTACTATATACCTATATTAAAATATACCTATAAAGTATCCAGTCAGGATAGATTTGGTTGTAATTTTATACACCATTACTATATGCCTATATTAAAATATACCTATAAAGTATCCAGTCAGGATAGATTTGGTTGTAATTTTATACAACATTGCTATATACCAATATTAAAATATACCTATGAAAAATCCAGTCAAGATAAAATTCGTTGTATTTATATACAACATTACTATATACGTATATTAAAATATACCTATAAAGTATTCAGTCAGGATAGATTTGGTTGTAATTTTATACAACATTGCTATATACCAATATTAAAATATACCTATGAAAAATCCAGTCAAGATAAAATTCGTTGTTTTTGTATACAACATTCCTATATACGTATATTAAAATATGCCTATAAAGTATCCAGTCAGGATAGATTTGGTTGTAATTTTGTACACCATTACTATATACCTATATTAAAATATACCTATAAAGTATCCAGTTAGGACAGATTTGGTTGTAATTTTATACACCATTATTATATATCTATATTAAAATATACCTATAAAGTATCCAGTCAGGATAGATTTGGTTGTAATTTTATACAACATTGTTATATACCAATATTAAAATATACCTATGAAAAATCCAGTCAAGATAGAATTCGTTGTATTTGCATACAACATTACTATATACGTATATTAAAATATACCTATAAAGTATTCAGTCAGGATAGATTTGGTTATAATTTTATACACCATTACTATCTATCTATATTAAAATATACCTATAAAGTATCCAGTCAGGATAGATTTGGTTGTAATTTTATACACCATTACTATCTACCTAAATTAAAATATACCTATAAAGTATCCATTCAGGATAGATTTTACTGTAATTTTATACACCAATTCTATATACCTATAAAGTATCCATTATGGATAGATTTGGTTGTAATTTTATACAACATTGCTATATACCAATATTAAAATATACCTATGAAAAATCCAGTCAAGATAAAATTCGATGTATTTGTATACAACATTACTATATACGTATATTAAAATATGCCTATAAAGTATCCAGTCAGGATAGATTTGGTTGTTATTTTATACACCATTACTATATACCTATATTAAAATATACCTATAAAGTATCCAGTCAGGATAGATTTAGTTGCAATTTTATACAACATTGCTATATACCAATATTAAAATATACCTATAAAGTATCCAGTCAGGATAGATTTGGTTGTAATTTTATACAACATTGCTATATACCAATATTAAAATATACCTATGAAAAATCCAGTCCAGATAAAATTCGTTGTATTTGTATACAACATTCCTATATACGTATATTAAAATATGCATATAAAGTATCCAGTCAGGATAGATTTGGTTGTAATTTTACACACCATTACTATATACCTATATTAAAATATACCTATAAAGTATCCAGTTAGGATAGATTTGGTTGTAATTTTATACACCAATACTATCTACCTATATTAAAATAAACCTATAAAGTATCCAGTCAGGATAGATTTGGTTGTCATTTTATACAACATTGCTATATACCAATATTAAAATATACCTATAAAGTATCCAGTCAGGATAGATTTGGTTGTAATTTTATACAACATTGCTATATACCAATATTACAATATACCTATGAAAAATCCAGTCAAGATAAAATTCGTTGTATTTGTATACAACATTCCTATATACGTATATTAAAATATGCCTATAAAGTAACCAGTCAGGATAGATTTTGTTGTAATTTTATACACCATTACTATATACCTATATTAAAATATACCTATAAAGTATCCAGTCAGGATAGATTTGGTTGTAATTTTATACACCATTACTATATACCTATATTAAAATATACCTATAAAGTATCCAGTCAGGATAGATTTGGTTGTAATTTTATACAACATTGCTATATACCAATATTAAAATATACCTATAAAGTATCCAGTCAGGATAGATTTGGTTGTAATTTTTTACACTATTACTATATACCTATATTAAAATATACCTATAAAGTATCCAGTCAGGATATATTTGGTTGTAATTTTATACACCATTACTATATACCTATATTAAAATATACCTATAAAGTATCCAGTCAGGATAGATTTGGTTGTAATTTTATACACCATTACTATATGCCTATATTAAAATATACCTATAAAGTATCCAGTCAGGATAGATTTGGTTGTAATTTTATACAATATTGCTATACACCAATATTAAAATATACCTATGAAAAATCCAGTCAAGATAAAATTCGTTGTATTTGTATACAACATTCCTATATACGTATATTAAAATATACCTATAAAGTATCCAGTCAGGATAAAATTGGTTGTAATTTTATACACCATTACTATATACCTATATTAAAATATACCTATAAAGTATCCAGTCAGGATATATTTGGTTGTAATTTTATACACCATTACTATATACCTATATTAAAATATACCTATAAAGTATCCAGTCAGGATAGATTTGGTTGTAATTTTATACACCATTACTATATACCTATATTAAAATATACCTATAAAGTATCCAGTCAGGATTGATTTGGTTGTAATTTTATACACCATTACTATATGCCTATATTAAAATATACCTATAAAGTATCCAGTCAGGATAGATTTGGTTGTAATTTTATACAACATTGCTATATACCAATATTAAAATATACCTATGAAAAATCCAGTCTAGATAAAATTCATTGTATTTGTATACAACATTACTATATACGTATATTAAAATATACCTATAAAGTATTCAGTCAGGATAGATTTGGTTGTAATTTTATACAACATTGCTATATACCAATATTAAAATATACCTATGAAAAATCCAGTCAAGATAAAATTCGTTGTATTTGTATACAACATTCCTATATACGTATATTAAAATATGCCTATAAAGTATCCAGTCAGGATAGATTTGGTTGTAATTTTATACACCATTACTTTATACCTATATTAAAATATACCTATAAAGTATCCAGTTAGGATAGATTTGGTTGTAATTTTATACACCATTACTATATATCTATATTAAAATATACCTATAAAGTATCCAGTCAGGATAGATTTGGTTGTAATTTTATACAACATTGTTATATACCCATATTAAAATATACCTATGAAAAATCCAGTCAAGATAAAATTCGTTGTATTTGTATACAACATTACTATATACGTATATTAAAATATACCTATAAAGTATCCAGTCAGGATATATTTCTTTGTAATTTTATACACCATTACTATATACCTATATTAAAATATACCTATAAAGTATCCAGTCAGGATATATTTGGTTGTAATTTTATACAACATTACTATATACCTATATTAAAATATACCTATAAAGTATCCAGTCAGGATAGATTTGGTTTTAATTTTTTACACTATTACTATATACCTATATTAAAATATACCTATAAAGTATCCAGTCAGGATAGATTTGGTTGTAATTTTATACACCATTGCTATATACGTATATTAAAATATAACTATAAAATATCCAGTCAGGATAGATTTGGTTGTAATTTTATACACCATTACTATATACCTATATTAAAATATACCTATAAAGTATCCAGTCAGGATAGATTTGGTTGTAATTTTATACACCATTACTATATACCTATATTAAAATATACCTATAAAGTATCCAGTCAGGATAGATTTGGTTGTAATTTTATACAACATTGCTATATACCAATATTAAAATATACCTATAAAGTATCCAGTCAGGATAGATTTGGTTGTAATTTTATACAAAATTGCTATATACCAATATTAAAATATACCTATGAAAAATCCAGTCAAGATAAAATTCGTTGTATTTGTATACAACATTCCTATATACGTATATTAAAATATGCCTATAAAGTATCCAGTCAGGATAGATTTTGTTGTAATTTTATACACCATTACTATATACCTATATTAAAATATACCTATAAAGTATCCAGTTAGGATAGATTTGGTTGTAATTTTATACACCATTACTATATATCTATATTAAAATATACCTATAAAGTATCCAGTCAGAATAGATTATGCTGTAATTTTATACCTAATTAATATATACAGATATTAAATTAATGAATATATAGTATTCAGTCTGGATAGATTTTACTGTAATTTTATACAAAAATTCTATATACCTATAAAGTATCCATTAAGGATAGATTTGGTTGTAATTTTATACAACATTGCTATATACCTATATTAAAATATACCTATGAAGTATCCAGTCAGGATAGATTTGGTTGTAATTTTATACAACATTGCCATATACCAATATTAAAATATACCTATGAAAAATCCAGTGAAGATAAAATTCGTTGTATTTGCGTACAACATTACTATATACGTATATTAAAATATACCTATAAAGTATCCAGTCAGGATAGATTTGGTTATAATTTTATACACCATTACTATCTACCTATATTAAAATATACCTATAAAGTATCCAGTCAGGATAGATTTGGTTGTAATTTTATACACCATTACTATCTACCTATATTAAAATATACCTATAAAGTATCCAGTCAGGATAGATTTTACTGTAATTTTATACACTAATTCTATATACCTATAAAGTATCCATTAAGGATAGATTTGGTTGTAATTTTATGCAACATTGCTATATACCAATATTAAAATATACCTATGAAAAATCCAGTCAAGATAAAATTCGTTGTATTTGTATACAACATTACTATATACGTATATTAAAATATACCTATAACGTATTCAGTCAGGATAGATTTGGTTCTAATTTTATACACCATTACTATATACGTATATTAAAATATAACTATAAAATATCCAGTCAGGATAGATTTGGTTGTAATTTTATACACCATTACTATATACCTATATTAAAATATACCTATAAAGTATCCAGTCAGGATAGATTTGGTTGTAATTTTATACACCATTACTATCTACCTATATTAAAATATACCTATAAAGTATCCATTCAGGATAGATTTTACTGTAATTTTATACACCAATTCTATATACCTATAAAGTATCCATTAAGGATAGATTTGGTTGTAATTTTATACAACATTGCTATATACCAATATTAAAATATACCTATGAAAAATCCAGTCAAGATAAAATTCGATGTATTTGTATACAACATTACTATATACGTATGTTAAAATATGCCTATAAAGTATCCAGTCAGGATAGATTTGGTTGTTATTTTATACACCATTACTATATACCTATATTAAAATATACCTATAAAGTATCCAGTCAGGATAGATTTAGTTGCAATTTTATACAACATTGCTATATACCAATATTAAAATATACCTATAAAGTAACCAGTCAGGATAGATTTGGTTGTAATTTTATACAACATTGCTATATACCAATATTAAAATATACCTATGAAAAATCCAGTCAAGATAAAATTCGTTGTATTTGTATACAACATTCCTATATACGTATATTAAAATATGCCTATAAAGTATCCAGTCAGGATAGATTTGGTTGTAATTTTACACACCATTACTATATACCTATATTAAAATATACCTATAAAGTATCCAGTTAGGATAGATTTGGTTGTAATTTTATACACCAATACTATCTACCTATATTAAAATAAACCTATAAAGTATCCAGTCAGGATAGATTTGGTTGTCATTTTATACAACATTGCTATATACCAATATTAAAATATACCTATAAAGTATCCAGTCAGGATAGATTTGGTTGTAATTTTATACAACATTGCTATATACCAATATTACAATATACCTATGAAAAATCCAGTCAAGATAAAATTCGTTGTATTTGTATACAACATTCCTATATACGTATATTAAAATATGCCTATAAAGTAACCAGTCAGGATAGATTTTGTTGTAATTTTATATACCATTACTATATACCTATATTAAAATATACCTATAAAGTATCCAGTCAGGATAGATTTGGTTGTAATTTTATACACCATTACTATATACCTATATTAAAATATACCTATAAAGTATCCAGTCAGGATAGATTTGGTTGTAATTTTATACAACATTGCTATATACCAATATTAAAATATAAATATAAAGTATCCAGTCAGGATAGATTTGGTTGTAATTTTTTACACTATTACTATATACCTATATTAAAATATACCTATAAAGTATCCAGTCAGGATATATTTGGTTGTAATTTTATACACCATTACTATATACCTACATTAAAATATACCTATAAAGTATCCAGTCAGGATAGATTTGGTTGTAATTTTATACACCATTACTATATGCCTATATTAAAATATACCTATAAAGTATCCAGTCAGGATAGATTTGGTTGTAATTTTATACAATATTGCTATACACCAATATTAAAATATACCTATGAAAAATCCAGTCAAGATAAAATTCGTTGTATTTGTATACAACATTCCTATATACGTATATTAAAATATACCTATAAAGTATCCAGTCAGGATAAAATTGGTTGTAATTTTATACACCATTACTATATACCTATATTAAAATATACCTATAAAGTATCCAGTCAGGATATATTTGGTTGTAATTTTATACACCATTACTATATACCTATATTAAAATATACCTATAAAGTATCCAGTCAGGATAGATTTGGTTGTAATTTTATACACCATTACTATATACCTATATTAAAATATACCTATAAAGTATCCAGTCAGGATAGATTTGGTTGTAATTTTATACAACATTGCTATATACCAATATTAAAATATACCTATGAAAAATCCAGTCAAGATAAAATTCGTTGTATTTGTATACAACATTCCTATATACGTATATTAAAATATGCCTATAAAGTATCCAGTCAGGATAGATTTGGTTGTAATTTTACACACCATTACTATATACCTATATTAAAATATACCTATAAAGTATCCAGTTAGGATAGATTTGGTTGTAATTTTATACACCAATACTATCTACCTATATTAAAATAAACCTATAAAGTATCCAGTCAGGATAGATTTGGTTGTCATTTTATACAACATTGCTATATACCAATATTAAAATATACCTATAAAGTATCCAGTCAGGATAGATTTGGTTGTAATTTTATACAACATTGCTATATACCAATATTACAATATACCTATGAAAAATCCAGTCAAGATAAAATTCGTTGTATTTGTATACAACATTCCTATATACGTATATTAAAATATGCCTATAAAGTAACCAGTCAGGATAGATTTTGTTGTAATTTTATACACCATTACTATATACCTATATTAAAATATACCTATAAAGTATCCAGTCAGGATAGATTTGGTTGTAATTTTATACACCATTACTATATACCTATATTAAAATATACCTATAAAGTATCCAGTCAGGATAGATTTGGTTGTAATTTTATACAACATTGCTATATACCAATATTAAAATATACCTATAATGTATCCAGTCAGGATAGATTTGGTTGTAATTTTTTACACTATTACTATATACCTATATTAAAATATACCTATATTAAAATATACCTATAAAGTATCCAGTCAGGATATATTTGGTTGTAATTTTATACACCATTACTATATACCTATATTAAAATATACCTATAAAGTATCCAGTCAGGATAGATTTGGTTGTAATTTTATACACCATTACTATATGCCTATATTAAAATATACCTATAAAGTATCCAGTCAGGATAGATTTGGTTGTAATTTTATACAATATTGCTATACACCAATATTAAAATATACCTATGAAAAATCCAGTCAAGATAAAATTCGTTGTATTTGTATACAACATTCCTATATACGTATATTAAAATATACCTATAAAGTATCCAGTCAGGATAAAATTGGTTGTAATTTTATACACCATTACTATATACCTATATTAAAATATACCTATAAAGTATCCAGTCAGGATATATTTGGTTGTAATTTTATACACCATTACTATATACCTATATTAAAATATACCTATAAAGTATCCAGTCAGGATAGATTTGGTTGTAATTTTATACACCATTACTATATACCTATATTAAAATATACCTATAAAGTATCCAGTCAGGATAGATTTGGTTGTAATTTTATACACCATTACTATATGCCTATATTAAAATATACCTATAAAGTATCCAGTCAGGATAGATTTGGTTGTAATTTTATACAACATTGCTATATACCAATATTAAAATATACCTATGAAAAATCCAGTCAAGATAAAATTCATTGTATTTGTATACAACATTACTATATACGTATATTAAAATATACCTATAAAGTATTCAGTCAGGATAGATTTGGTTGTAATTTTATACAACATTGCTATATACCAATATTAAAATATACCTATGAAAAATCCAGTCAAGATAAAATTCGTTGTATTTGTATACAACATTCCTATATACGTATATTAAAATATGCCTATAAAGTATCCAGTCAGGATAGATTTGGTTGTAATTTTATACACCATTACTATATACCTATATTAAAATATACCTATAAAGTATCCAGTTAGGATAGATTTGGTTGTAATTTTATACACCATTACTATATATCTATATTAAAATATACCTATAAAGTATCCAGTCAGGATAGATTTGGTTGTAATTTTATACAACATTGTTATATACCAATATTAAAATATACCTATGAAAAATCCAGTCAAGATAAAATTCGTTGTATTTGTATACAACATTACTATATACCTATATTAAAATATACCTATAAAGTATCCAGTCAGGATATATTTGGTTGTAATTTTATACACCATTACTATATACCTATATTAAAATATACCTATAAAGTATCCAGTCAGGATATATTTGGTTGTAATTTTATACACCATTACTATATACCTATATTAAAATATACCTATAAAGTATCCAGTCAGGATAGATTTGGTTTTAATTTTTTACACTATTACTATATACCTATATTAAAATATACCTATAAAGTATCCAGTCAGAATAGATTTGGTTGTAATTTTATACACCACTACTATATACGTATATTAAAATATAACTATAAAATATCCAGTCAGGATAGATTTGGTTGTAATTTTATACACCATTACTATATACCTATATTAAAATATACCTATAAAGTATCCAGTCAGGATAGATTTGGTTGTAATTTTATACACCACTAATATATACCTATATTAAAATATACCTATAAAGTATCCAGTCAGGATAGATTTAGTTGTAATTTTATACAACATTGCTATATACCAATATTAAAATATACCTATAAAGTATCCAGTCAGGATAGATTTGGTTGTAATTTTATACAAAATTGCTATATACCAATATTAAAATATACCTATGAAAAATCCAGTCAAGATAAAATTCGTTGTATTTGTATACAACATTCCTATATACGTATATTAAAATATGCCTATAAAGTATCCAGTCAGGATAGATTTTGTTGTAATTTTATACACCATTACTATATACCTATATTAAAATATACCTATAAAGTATCCAGTTAGGATAGATTTGGTTGTAATTTTATACACCATTACTATATATCTATATTAAAATATACCTATAAAGTATCCAGTCAGAATAGATTATGCTGTAATTTTATACCTAATTAATATATACAGATATTAAATTAATGAATATATAGTATTCAGTCTGGATAGATTTTACTGTAATTTTATACAAAAATTCTATATACCTATAAAGTATCCATTAAGGATAGATTTGGTTGTAATTTTATACAACATTGCTATATACCTATATTAAAATATACCTATGAAGTATCCAGTCAGGATAGATTTGGTTGTAATTTTATACAACATTGCCATATACCAATATTAAAATATACCTATGAAAAATCCAGTGAAGATAAAATTCGTTGTATTTGCGTACAACATTACTATATACGTATATTAAAATATACCTATAAAGTATCCAGTCAGGATAGATTTGGTTATAATTTTATACACCATTACTATCTACCTATATTAAAATATACCTATAAAGTATCCAGTCAGGATAGATTTGGTTGTAATTTTATACACCATTACTATCTACCTATATTAAAATATACCTATAAAGTATCCAGTCAGGATAGATTTTACTGTAATTTTATACACTAATTCTATATACCTATAAAGTATCCATTAAGGATAGATTTGGTTGTAATTTTATGCAACATTGCTATATACCAATATTAAAATATACCTATGAAAAATCCAGTCAAGATAAAATTCGTTGTATTTGTATACAACATTACTATATACGTATATTAAAATATACCTATAACGTATTCAGTCAGGATAGATTTGGTTCTAATTTTATACACCATTACTATATACGTATATTAAAATATAACTATAAAATATCCAGTCAGGATAGATTTGGTTGTAATTTTATACACCATTACTATATACCTATATTAAAATATACCTATAAAGTATCCAGTCAGGATAGATTTGGTTGTAATTTTATACACCATTACTATCTACCTATATTAAAATATACCTATAAAGTATCCATTCAGGATAGATTTTACTGTAATTTTATACACCAATTCTATATACCTATAAAGTATCCATTAAGGATAGATTTGGTTGTAATTTTATACAACATTGCTATATACCAATATTAAAATATACCTATGAAAAATCCAGTCAAGATAAAATTCGATGTATTTGTATACAACATTACTATATACGTATGTTAAAATATGCCTATAAAGTATCCAGTCAGGATAGATTTGGTTGTTATTTTATACACCATTACTATATACCTATATTAAAATATACCTATAAAGTATCCAGTCAGGATAGATTTAGTTGCAATTTTATACAACATTGCTATATACCAATATTAAAATATACCTATAAAGTAACCAGTCAGGATAGATTTGGTTGTAATTTTATACAACATTGCTATATACCAATATTAAAATATACCTATGAAAAATCCAGTCAAGATAAAATTCGTTGTATTTGTATACAACATTCCTATATACGTATATTAAAATATGCCTATAAAGTATCCAGTCAGGATAGATTTGGTTGTAATTTTACACACCATTACTATATACCTACATTAAAATATACCTATAAAGTATCCAGTTAGGATAGATTTGGTTGTAATTTTATACACCAATACTATCTACCTATATTAAAATAAACCTATAAAGTATCCAGTCAGGATAGATTTGGTTGTCATTTTATACAACATTGCTATATACCAATATTAAAATATACCTATAAAGTATCCAGTCAGGATAGATTTGGTTGTAATTTTATACAACATTGCTATATACCAATATTACAATATACCTATGAAAAATCCAGTCAAGATAAAATTCGTTGTATTTGTATACAACATTCCTATATACGTATATTAAAATATGCCTATAAAGTAACCAGTCAGGATAGATTTTGTTGTAATTTTATACACCATTACTATATACCTATATTAAAATATACCTATAAAGTATCCAGTCAGGATAGATTTGGTTGTAATTTTATACACCATTACTATATACCTATATTAAAATATACCTATAAAGTATCCAGTCAGGATAGATTTGGTTGTAATTTTATACAACATTGCTATATACCAATATTAAAATATAAATATAAAGTATCCAGTCAGGATAGATTTGGTTGTAATTTTTTACACTATTACTATATACCTATATTAAAATATACCTATAAAGTATCCAGTCAGGATATATTTGGTTGTAATTTTATACACCATTACTATATACCTACATTAAAATATACCTATAAAGTATCCAGTCAGGATAGATTTGGTTGTAATTTTATACACCATTACTATATGCCTATATTAAAATATACCTATAAAGTATCCAGTCAGGATAGATTTGGTTGTAATTTTATACAATATTGCTATACACCAATATTAAAATATACCTATGAAAAATCCAGTCAAGATAAAATTCGTTGTATTTGTATACAACATTCCTATATACGTATATTAAAATATACCTATAAAGTATCCAGTCAGGATAAAATTGGTTGTAATTTTATACACCATTACTATATACCTATATTAAAATATACCTATAAAGTATCCAGTCAGGATATATTTGGTTGTAATTTTATACACCATTACTATATACCTATATTAAAATATACCTATAAAGTATCCAGTCAGGATAGATTTGGTTGTAATTTTATACACCATTACTATATACCTATATTAAAATATACCTATAAAGTATCCAGTCAGGATAGATTTGGTTGTAATTTTATACAACATTGCTATATACCAATATTAAAATATACCTATGAAAAATCCAGTCAAGATAAAATTCGTTGTATTTGTATACAACATTCCTATATACGTATATTAAAATATGCCTATAAAGTATCCAGTCAGGATAGATTTGGTTGTAATTTTACACACCATTACTATATACCTATATTAAAATATACCTATAAAGTATCCAGTTAGGATAGATTTGGTTGTAATTTTATACACCAATACTATCTACCTATATTAAAATAAACCTATAAAGTATCCAGTCAGGATAGATTTGGTTGTCATTTTATACAACATTGCTATATACCAATATTAAAATATACCTATAAAGTATCCAGTCAGGATAGATTTGGTTGTAATTTTATACAACATTGCTATATACCAATATTACAATATACCTATGAAAAATCCAGTCAAGATAAAATTCGTTGTATTTGTATACAACATTCCTATATACGTATATTAAAATATGCCTATAAAGTAACCAGTCAGGATAGATTTTGTTGTAATTTTATACACCATTACTATATACCTATATTAAAATATACCTATAAAGTATCCAGTCAGGATAGATTTGGTTGTAATTTTATACACCATTACTATATACCTATATTAAAATATACCTATAAAGTATCCAGTCAGGATAGATTTGGTTGTAATTTTATACAACATTGCTATATACCAATATTAAAATATACCTATAAAGTATCCAGTCAGGATAGATTTGGTTGTAATTTTTTACACTATTACTATATACCTATATTAAAATATACCTATATTAAAATATACCTATAAAGTATCCAGTCAGGATATATTTGGTTGTAATTTTATACACCATTACTATATACCTATATTAAAATATACCTATAAAGTATCCAGTCAGGATAGATTTGGTTGTAATTTTATACACCATTACTATATGCCTATATTAAAATATACCTATAAAGTATCCAGTCAGGATAGATTTGGTTGTAATTTTATACAATATTGCTATACACCAATATTAAAATATACCTATGAAAAATCCAGTCAAGATAAAATTCGTTGTATTTGTATACAACATTCCTATATACGTATATTAAAATATACCTATAAAGTATCCAGTCAGGATAAAATTGGTTGTAATTTTATACACCATTACTATATACCTATATTAAAATATACCTATAAAGTATCCAGTCAGGATATATTTGGTTGTAATTTTATACACCATTACTATATACCTATATTAAAATATACCTATAAAGTATCCAGTCAGGATAGATTTGGTTGTAATTTTATACACCATTACTATATACCTATATTAAAATATACCTATAAAGTATCCAGTCAGGATAGATTTGGTTGTAATTTTATACACCATTACTATATGCCTATATTAAAATATACCTATAAAGTATCCAGTCAGGATAGATTTGGTTGTAATTTTATACAACATTGCTATATACCAATATTAAAATATACCTATGAAAAATCCAGTCAAGATAAAATTCATTGTATTTGTATACAACATTACTATATACGTATATTAAAATATACCTATAAAGTATTCAGTCAGGATAGATTTGGTTGTAATTTTATACAACATTGCTATATACCAATATTAAAATATACCTATGAAAAATCCAGTCAAGATAAAATTCGTTGTATTTGTATACAACATTCCTATATACGTATATTAAAATATGCCTATAAAGTATCCAGTCAGGATAGATTTGGTTGTAATTTTATACACCATTACTATATACCTATATTAAAATATACCTATAAAGTATCCAGTTAGGATAGATTTGGTTGTAATTTTATACACCATTACTATATATCTATATTAAAATATACCTATAAAGTATCCAGTCAGGATAGATTTGGTTGTAATTTTATACAACATTGTTATATACCAATATTAAAATATACCTATGAAAAATCCAGTCAAGATAAAATTCGTTGTATTTGTATACAACATTACTATATACGTATATTAAAATATACCTATAAAGTATCCAGTCAGGATATATTTGGTTGTAATTTTATACACCATTACTATATACCTATATTAAAATATACCTATAAAGTATCCAGTCAGGATATATTTGGTTGTAATTTTATACACCATTACTATATACCTATATTAAAATATACCTATAAAGTATCCAGTCAGGATAGATTTGGTTTTAATTTTTTACACTATTACTATATACCTATATTAAAATATACCTATAAAGTATCCAGTCAGAATAGATTTGGTTGTAATTTTATACACCACTACTATATACGTATATTAAAATATAACTATAAAATATCCAGTCAGGATAGATTTGGTTGTAATTTTATACACCATTACTATATACCTATATTAAAATATACCTATAAAGTATCCAGTCAGGATAGATTTGGTTGTAATTTTATACACCACTACTATATACCTATATTAAAATATACCTATAAAGTATCCAGTCAGGATAGATTTAGTTGTAATTTTATACAACATTGCTATATACCAATATTAAAATATACCTATAAAGTATCCAGTCAGGATAGATTTGGTTGTAATTTTATACAACATTGCTATATACCAATATTAAAATATACCTATGAAAAATCCAGTCAAGATAAAATTCGTTGTATTTGTATACAACATTCCTATATACGTATATTAAAATATGCCTATAAAGTATCCAGTCAGGATAGATTTTGTTGTAATTTTATACACCATTACTATATACCTATATTAAAATATACCTATAAAGTATCCAGTTAGGATAGATTTGGTTGTAATTTTATACACCATTACTATATATCTATATTAAAATATACCTATAAAGTATCCAGTCAGAATAGATTATGCTGTAATTTTATACATAATTAATATATACAGATATTAAATTAATGAATATATAGTATTCAGTCTGGATAGATTTTACTGTAATTTTATACAAAAATTCTATATACCTATAAAGTATCCATTAAGGATAGATTTGGTTGTAATTTTATGCAACATTGCTATATACCAATATTAAAATATACCTATGATAAATCCAGTCAAGATAAAATTCGTTGTATTTGTATACAACATTCCTATATACGTATATTAAAATATACCTATAAAGTATCCAGTTAGGATAGATTTGGTTGTAATTTTATACACCATTACTATCTACCTATATTAAAATATACCTATAAAGTATCCAGTCAGGATAGATTTGGTTGTAATTTTATACAACATTGCTATATACCAATATTAAAATATACCTATAAAGTATCCAGTCAGGATAGATTTGGTTGTAATTTTATACAACATTGCTATATACCAATATTAAAATAAACCTATGAAAAATCCAGTCAAGATAAAATTCGATGTATTTGTATACAACATTCCTATATACGTATATTAAAATATACCTATAAAGTATCCAGTCAGGATAGATTTGGTTGTAATTTTATACACCATTACTATATACCTATATTAAAATATACCTATAAAGTATCCAGTCAGGATAGATTTGTTTGTAATTTTATACAACATTGCTATATACCAATATTAAAATATACCTATAAAGTATCCAGTCAGGATAGATTTGGTTGTAATTTTATACAACATTGCTATATACCAATATTAAAATATACCTATAAAGTATCCAGTCAGGATAGATTTGGTTGTAATTTTATACAACATTGCTATATACCAATATTAAAATATACCTATAAAGTATCCAGTCAGGATAGATTTGGTTGTAATTTTATACAACATTGCTATATACCAATATTAAAATATACCTATAAAGTATCCAGTCAGGATAGATTTGGTTGTAATTTTATACAACATTGCTATATACCAATATTAAAATACACCTATGAAAAATCCAGTCAAGATAAAATTCGTTGTATATGTATACAACATTCCTATATACGTATATTAAAATATGCCTATAAAGTATCCAGTCAGGATAGATTTGGTTGTAATTTTATACACCATTACTATATACCTATATTAAAATATACCTATAAAGTATCCAGTCAGAATAGATTATGCTGTAATTTTATACAATATTAATATATACAGATATTAAAATAATGAATATATAGTATCCAGTCTGGATAGATTTTACTGTAATTTTATACACCAATTCTATATACCTATAAAGTATCCATTAAGGATAGATTTGGTTGAAATTTTATACAACATTGCTATATACCTATATTAAAATATACCTATGAAGTATCCAGTCAGGATAGATTTGGTTGTAATTTTATACAACATTGCTATATACCAATATTAAAATATACCTATAAAGTATCCAGTCAGGATAGATTTGGTTGTAATTTTATACAAAATTGCTATATACCAATATTAAAATATACCTATGAAAAATCCAGTCAAGATAAAATTCGTTGTATTTGTATACAACATTCCTATATACGTATATTAAAATATGCCTATAAAGTATCCAGTCAGGATAGATTTGGTTGTAATTTTATACACCATTACTATATACCTATATTAAAATATACCTATAAAGTATCCAGTTAGGATAGATTTGGTTGTAATTTTATACACCATTACTATATATCTATATTAAAATATACCTATAAAGTATCCAGTCAGAATAGATTATGCTGCAATTTTATACATAATTAATATATACAGATATTAAAATAATGAATATATAGTATCCAGTCTGGATAGATTTTACTGTAATTTTATACACCAATTCTATATACCTATAAGTATCCATTAAGGATAGATTTGGTTGTAATTTTATACAACATTGCTATATACCTATATTAAAATATACCTATGAAGTATCCAGTCAGGATAGATTTGGTTGTAATTTTATACAACATTGCTATATACCAATATTAAAATATACCTATGAAAAATCCAGTCAAGATAAAATTCGTTGTATTTGTATACAACATTACTATATACGTATATTAAAATATACCTATAAAGTATCCAGTCAGGATAGATTTGGTTATAATTTTATACACCATTACTATCTACCTATATTAAAATATACCTATAAAGTATCCAGTCAGGATAGATTTTACTGTATTTTTATACACAAATTCAATATACCTATAAAGTATCCATTAAGGATAGATTTGGTTGTAATTTTATACAACATTGCTATATACCAATATTAAAATATACCTATGAAAAATCCAGTCAAGATAAAATTCGTTGTATTTGTATACAACATTACTATATACGTATAATAAAATATACCTATAAAATATTCAGTCAGGATAGATTTGGTTGTAATTTTATACACCATTACTATATACGTATATTAAAATATAACTATAAAATATCCAGTCAGGATAGATTTGGTTGTAATTTTATACACCATTACTATATACCTATATTAAAATATACCTATAAAGTATCCAGTCAGGATAAAATTGGTTGTAATTTTATACACCATTACTATATACCTATATTAAAATATACCTATAAAGTATCCAGTCAGGATAGATTTGGTTGTAATTTTATACACCATTACTATATACCTATATTAAAATATACCTATAAAGTATCCAGTCAGGATAGATTTGGTTGTAATTTTATACACCATTACTATATGCCTATATTAAAATATACCTATAAAGTATCCAGTTAGAATAGATTTGGTTGTAATTTTATACACCATTATTATATATCTATATTAAAATATACCTATAAAGAATCCAGACAGGATAGATTTGGTTGTAATTTTATACAACATTGTTATATACCAATATTAAAATATACCTATGAAAAATCCAGTCAAGATAAAATTCGTTGTATTTGTATACAACATTACTATATACGTATATTAAAATATGCCTATAAAGTATCCAGTCAGGATAAAATTGGTTGTAATTTTATACACCATTACTATATACCTATATTAAAATATACCTATAAAGTATCCAGTCAGGATATATTTGGTTGTAATTTTATACACCATTACTATATACCTATATTAAAATATACCTATAAAGTATCCAGTCAGGATAGATTTGGTTTTAATTTTTCACACTATTACTATATACCTATATTAAAATATACCTATAAAGTATCCAGTCAGGATAGATTTGGTTGTAATTTTATACACCATTACTATATACGTATATTAAAATATAACTATAAAATATCCAGTCAGGATAGATTTGGTTGTAATTTTATACACCATTACTATATACCTATATTAAAATATACCTATAAAGTATCCAGTCAGGATAGATTTGGTTGTAATTTTATACACCATTACTATATACCTATATTAAAATATACCTATAAAGTATCCAGTCAGGATAGATTTAGTTGTAATTTTATACAACATTGCTATATACCAATATTAAAATATACCTATAAAGTATCCAGTCAGGATAGATTTGGTTGTAATTTTATACAACATTGCTATATACCAATATTAAAATATACCTATGAAAAATCCAGTCAAGGTAAAATTCGTTGTATTTGTATACAACATTCCTATATACGTATATTAAAATATGCCTATAAAGTATCCAGTCATAATAGATTTTGTTGTAATTTTATACACCATTACTATATACCTATATTAAAATATACCTATAAAGTATCCAGTTAGGATAGATTTGGTTGTAATTTTATACACCATTACTATATATCTATAATAAAATATACCTATAAAGTATCCAGTCAGAATAGATTATGCTGTAATTTTATACATAATTAATATATACAGATATTAAATTAATGAATATATAGTATTCAGTCTGGATAGATTTTACTGTAATTTTATACAAAAATTCTATATACCTATAAAGTATCCATTAAGGATAGATTTGGTTGTAATTTTATACAACATTGCTATATACCTATATTAAAATATACCTATGAAGTATCCAGTCAGGATAGATTTGGTTATAATTTTATACACCATTACTATCTACCTATATTAAAATATACCTATAAAGTATCCAGTCAGGATAGATTTGGTTGTAATTTTATACACCATTACTATCTACCTATATTAAAATAAACCTATAAATTATCCAGTCAGGATAGATTTTACTGTAATTTTATACACTAATTCTATATACCTATAAAGTATCCATTAAGGATAGATTTGGTTGTAATTTTATGCAACATTGCTATATACCAATATTAAAATATACCTATGAAAAATCCAGTCAAGATAAAATTCGTTGTATTTGTATACAACATTACTATATACGTATATTAAAATATACCTATAACGTATTCAGTCAGGATAGATTTGGTTCTAATTTTATACACCATTACTATATACGTATATTAAAATATAACTATAAAATATCCAGTCAGGATAGATTTGGTTGTAATTTTATACACCATTACTATATACCTATATTAAAATATACCTATAAAGTATCCAGTCAGGATAGATTTGGTTGTTATTTTATACACCATTACTATATACCTATATTAAAATATACCTATAAAGTATCCAGTCAGGATAGATTTGGTTGTAATTTTATACAACATTGCTATATACCAATATTAAAATATACCTATGAAAAATCCAGTCAAGATAAAATTCGTTGTATTTGTATACAACATTACTATATACGTATATTAAAATATACCTATAAAGTATTCAGTCAGGATAGATTTGGTTGTAATTTTATACAACATTGCTATATACCAATATTAAAATATACCTATGAAAAATCCAGTCAAGATAAAATTCGTTGTATTTGTATACAACATTCCTATATACGTATATTGAAATATACTTATAAAGTATCCAGTTAGGATAGATTTGGTTGTAATTTTATACACCATTACTATCTACCTATATTAAAATATACCTATAAAGTATCCAGTCAGGATAGATTTGGTTGTAATTTTATACAACATTGCTATATACCAATATTAAAATATACCTATAAAGTATCCAGTCAGGATAGATTTGGTTGTAATTTTATACAACATTGCTATATACCAATATTAAAATATACCTATGAAAAATCCAGTCAAGATAATATTCGCTGTATTTGTATACAACATTCCTATATACGTATATTAAAATATACCTATAAAGTATCCAGTCAGGATAGATTTGGTTGTAATTTTATACACCATTACTATATACCTATATTAAAATATACCTATAAAGTATCCAGTCAGGATAGATTTGGTTGTAATTTTATACAACATTGCTATATACCAATATTAAAATATACCTATAAAGTATCCAGTCAGGATAGATTTGGTTGTAATTTTATACAACATTGCTATATACCAATATTAAAATATACCTATAAAGTATCCAGTCAGGATAGATTTGGTTGTAATTTTATACAACATTGCTATATGCCAATATTAAAATATACCTATAAAGTATCTAGTCAGGATAGATTTGGTTGTAATTTTATACAACATTGCTATATACCAATATTAAAATATACCTATAAAGTATCCAGTCAGGATAGATTTGGTTGTAATTTTATACAACATTGCTATATACCAATATTAAAATATACCTATGAAAAATCCAGTCAAGATAAAATTCGTTGTATTTGTATACAACATTCCTATATACGTATATTAAAATATGCCTATAAAGTATAAAGTCAGGATAGATTTGGTTGTAATTTTATACACCATTACTATATACCTATATTAAAATATACCTATAAAGTATCCAGTTAGGGTAGATTTAGTTGTAATTTTATACACCATTACTATCTACCTATATTAAAATATACCTATAAAGTATCCAGTCAGGATAGATTTGGTTGTAATTTTATACAACATTGCTATATACCAATATTAAAATATACCTATGAAAAATCCAGTCAAGATAAAATTCGTTGTATTTGTATACAACATTACTATATACGTATAATAAAATATACCTATAAAGTATCCAATCAGGATAAAATTGGCTGTAATTTTATACACCATTACTATATACCTATATTAAAATATACCTATAAAGTATCCAGTCAGGATAGATTTGGTTGTAATTTTATACACCATTACTATATATCTATATTAAAATATACCTATAAAGTATCCAGTCAGGATAGATTTGGTTGTAATTTTATACACCATTACTATATACCTATATTAAAATATACCTATTAAGTATCCAGTCAGGATAGATTTGGTTGTAATTTTTATACACCATTACTATATACCTATATTAAAATATACCTATAAAGTATCCAGTCAGGATAGATTTGGTTGTAATTTTACACAATATTACTATATACCTATATTAAAATATACCTATAAAGTATCCAGTCAGGATAGATTTGGTTGTAATTTTATACACCATCACTATATACCTATATTAAAATATATCTATAAAGTATCCAGTCAGGATAGATTTGGTTGTAATTTTATACAACATTGCTATATACCAATATTAAAATATACCTATGAAAAATACAGTCAAGATAATATTCGTTGTATTTGCATACAACATTACTATATACGTATATTAAAATATACCTATAAAGTATCCAGTCAGGATAGATTTGGTTATAATTTTATACACCATTACTATCTACCTATATTAAAATATACCTATAAAGTATCCAGTCAGGATAGATTTGGTTGTAATTTTATACACCATTACTATCTACCTATATTAAAATATACCTATAAAGTATCCAGTCAGGATAGATTTTACTGTAATTTTATACACTAATTCTATATACCTATAAAGTATCCATTAAGGATAGATTTGGTTGTAATTTTATGCAACATTGCTATATACCAATATTAAAATATACCTATGAAAAATCCAGTCAAGATAAAATTCGTTGTATTTGTATACAACATTACTATATACGTATATTAAAATATACCTATAACGTATTCAGTCAGGATAGATTTGGTTCTAATTTTATACACCATTACTATATACGTATATTAAAATATAACTATAAAATATCCAGTCAGGATAGATTTGGTTGTAATTTTATACACCATTACTATATACCTATATTAAAATATACCTATAAAGTATCCAGTCAGGATAGATTTGGTTGTAATTTTATACAACATTGCTATATACCAATATTAAAATATACCTTTGAAAAATCCAGTCAAGATAAAATTCGTTGTATTTGTATACAACATTACTATATACGTATATTAAAATATACCTATAAAGTATTCAGTCAGGATAGATTTGGTTGTAATTTTATACAACATTGCTATATACCAATATTAAAATATACCTATAAAGTATCCAGTCAGGATAGATTTGGTTGTAATTTTATACAACATTGCTATATACCAATATTAAAATATACCTATGAAAAATCCAGTCAAGATAAAATTCGTTGTATTTGTATACAACATTCCTATATACGTATATTAAAATATGCCTATAAAGTATCCAGTCAGGATAGATTTGGTTGTAATTTTATACACCATTACTATATACCTATATTAAAATATACCTATAAAGTATCCAGTTAGGATAGATTTGGTTGTAATTTTATACACCATTACTATATATCTATATTAAAATATACCTATAAAGTATCCAGTCAGAATAGATTATGCTGCAATTTTATACATAATTAATATATACAGATATTAAAATAATGAATATATAGTATCCAGTCTGGATAGATTTTACTGTAATTTTATACACCAATTCTATATACCTATAAGTATCCATTAAGGATAGATTTGGTTGTAATTTTATACAACATTGCTATATACCTATATTAAAATATACCTATGAAGTATCCAGTCAGGATAGATTTGGTTGTAATTTTATACAACATTGCTATATACCAATATTAAAATATACCTATGAAAAATCCAGTCAAGATAAAATTCGTTGTATTTGTATACAACATTACTATATACGTATATTAAAATATACCTATAAAGTATCCAGTCAGGATAGATTTGGTTATAATTTTATACACCATTACTATCTACCTATATTAAAATATACCTATAAAGTATCCAGTCAGGATAGATTTGGTTGTAATTTTATACACCATTACTATCTACCTATATTAAAATATACCTATAAAGTATCCAGTCAGGATAGATTTTACTGTATTTTTATACACAAAATCTATATACCTATAAAGTATCCATTAAGGATAGATTTGGTTGTAATTTTATACAACATTGCTATATACCAATATTAAAATATACCTATGAAAAATCCAGTCAAGATAAAATTCGTTGTATTTGTATACAACATTACTATATACGTATAATAAAATATACCTATAAAATATTCAGTCAGGATAGATTTGGTTGTAATTTTATACACCATTACTATATACGTATATTAAAATATAACTATAAAATATCCAGTCAGGATAGATTTGGTTGTAATTTTATACACCATTACTATATACCTATATTAAAATATACCTATAAAGTATCCAGTCAGGATAGATTTATTTGCAATTTTATACAACATTGCTATATACCAATATTAAAATATACCTATAAAGTATCCAGTCAGGATAAAATTGGTTGTAATTTTATACACCATTACTATATACCTATATTAAAATATACCTATAAAGTATCCAGTCAGGATAAATTTGGTTGTAATTTTTTACACTATTACTATATACCTATATTAAAATATACCTATAAAGTATCCAGTCAGGATAGATTTGGTTGTAATTTTATACACCATTACTATATACCTATATTAAAATATACCTATAAAGTATCCAGTCAGGATAGATTTGGTTGTAATTTTATACACCATTACTATATGCCTATATTAAAATATACCTATAAAGTATCCAGTCAGGATAGATTTGGTTGTAATTTTATACAACATTGCTATATACCAATATTAAAATATACCTATGAAAAATCCAGTCAAGATAAAATTCGTTGTATTTGTATACAACATTACTAAATACGTATATTAAAATATACCTATAAAGTATTCAGTCAGGATAGATTTGGTTGTAATTTTATACAACATTGCTATATACCAATATTAAAATATACCTATGAAAAATCCAGTCAAGATAAAATTCGTCGTATTTGTATACAACATTCCTATATACGTATATTAAAATATGCCTATAAAGTATCCAGTCAGGATAGATTTGGTTGTAATTTTATACACCATTACTATATACCTATATTAAAATATACCTATAAAGTATCCAGTTAGGATAGATTTGGTTGTAATTTTATACACCATTATTATATATCTATATTAAAATATACCTATAAAGAATCCAGACAGGATAGATTTGGTTGTAATTTTATACAACATTGTTATATACCAATATTAAAATATACCTATGAAAAATCCAGTCAAGATAAAATTCGTTGTATTTGTATACAACATTACTATATACGTATATTAAAATATACCTATAAAGTATCCAGTCAGGATAGATTTGGTTATAATTTTATACACCATTACTATCTACCTATATTAAAATATACCTATAAAGTATCCAGTCAGGATAGATTTGGTTGTAATTTTATACACCATTACTATCTACCTATATTAAAATATACCTATAAAGTATCCAGTCAGGATAGATTTTACTGTAATTTTATACACTAATTCTATATACCTATAAAGTTTCCATTAAGGATAGATTTGGTTGTAATTTTATGCAACATTGCTATATACCAATATTAAAATATACCTATGAAAAATCCAGTCAAGATAAAATTCGTTGTATTTGTATACAACATTACTATATACGTATATTAAAATATACCTATAACGTATTCAGTCAGGATAGATTTGGTTCTAATTTTATACACCATTACTATATACGTATATTAAAATATAACTATAAAATATCCAGTCAGGATAGATTTGGTTGTAATTTTATACACCATTACTATATACCTATATTAAAATATACCTATAAAGTATCCAGTCAGGATAGATTTGGTTGTAATTTTATACAACATTGCTATATACCAATATTAAAATATACCTATGAAAAATCCAGTCAAGATAAAATTCGTTGTATTTGTATACAACATTACTATATACGTATATTAAAATATACCTATAAAGTATTCAGTCAGGATAGATTTGGTTGTAATTTTATACAACATTGCTATATACCAATATTAAAATATACCTATGATAAATCCAGTCAAGATAAAATTCGTTGTATTTGTATACAACATTCCTATATACGTATATTAAAATATACCTATAAAGTATCCAGTTAGGATAGATTTGGTTGTAATTTTATACACCATTACTATCTACCTATATTAAAATATACCTATAAAGTATCCAGTCAGGATAGATTTGGTTGTAATTTTATACAACATTGCTATATACCAATATTAAAATATACCTATAAAGTATCCAGTCAGGATAGATTTGGTTGTAATTTTATACAACATTGCTATATACCAATATTAAAATAAACCTATGAAAAATCCAGTCAAGTTAAAATTCGCTGTATTTGTATACAACATTCCTATATACGTATATTAAAATATACCTATAAAGTATCCAGTCAGGATAGATTTGGTTGTAATTTTATACACCATTACTATATACCTATATTAAAATATACCTATAAAGTATCCAGTCAGGATAGATTTGGTTGTAATTTTATACAACATTGCTATATACCAATATTAAAATATACCTATAAAGTATCCAGTCAGGATAGATTTGGTTGTAATTTTATACAACATTGCTATATACCAATATTAAAATATACCTATAAAGTATCCAGTCAGGATAGATTTGGTTGTAATTTTATACAACATTGCTATATACCAATATTAAAATATACCTATGAAAAATCCAGTCAAGATAAAATTCGTTGTATTTGTATACAACATTACTATATACGTATATTAAAATATACCTATAAAGTATTCAGTCAGGATAGATTTGGTTGTAATTTTATACACCATTACTATATACCTATATTAAAATATACCTATAAAGTATCCAGTTAGGATAGATTTGGTTGTAATTTTATACACCATTATTATATATCTATATTAAAATATACCTATAAAGAATCCAGACAGGATAGATTTGGTTGTAATTTTATACAACATTGTTATATACCAATATTAAAATATACCTATGAAAAATCCAGTCAAGATAAAATTCGTTGTATTTGTATACAACATTACTATATACGTATATTAAAATATACCTATAAAGTATCCAGTCAGGATAGATTTGGTTATAATTTTATACACCATTACTATCTACCTATATTAAAATATACCTATAAAGTATCCAGTCAGGATAGATTTGGTTGTAATTTTATACACCATTACTATCTACCTATATTAAAATATACCTATAAAGTATCCAGTCAGGATAGATTTTACTGTAATTTTATACACTAATTCTATATACCTATAAAGTTTCCATTAAGGATAGATTTGGTTGTAATTTTATGCAACATTGCTATATACCAATATTAAAATATACCTATGAAAAATCCAGTCAAGATAAAATTCGTTGTATTTGTATACAACATTACTATATACGTATATTAAAATATACCTATAACGTATTCAGTCAGGATAGATTTGGTTCTAATTTTATACACCATTACTATATACGTATATTAAAATATAACTATAAAATATCCAGTCAGGATAGATTTGGTTGTAATTTTATACACCATTACTATATACCTATATTAAAATATACCTATAAAGTATCCAGTCAGGATAGATTTGGTTGTAATTTTATACAACATTGCTATATACCAATATTAAAATATACCTATGAAAAATCCAGTCAAGATAAAATTCGTTGTATTTGTATACAACATTACTATATACGTATATTAAAATATACCTATAAAGTATTCAGTCAGGATAGATTTGGTTGTAATTTTATACAACATTGCTATATACCAATATTAAAATATACCTATGATAAATCCAGTCAAGATAAAATTCGTTGTATTTGTATACAACATTCCTATATACGTATATTAAAATATACCTATAAAGTATCCAGTTAGGATAGATTTGGTTGTAATTTTATACACCATTACTATCTACCTATATTAAAATATACCTATAAAGTATCCAGTCAGGATAGATTTGGTTGTAATTTTATACAACATTGCTATATACCAATATTAAAATATACCTATAAAGTATCCAGTCAGGATAGATTTGGTTGTAATTTTATACAACATTGCTATATACCAATATTAAAATAAACCTATGAAAAATCCAGTCAAGATAAAATTCGCTGTATTTGTATACAACATTCCTATATACGTATATTAAAATATACCTATAAAGTATCCAGTCAGGATAGATTTGGTTGTAATTTTATACACCATTACTATATACCTATATTAAAATATACCTATAAAGTATCCAGTCAGGATAATTTGGTTGTAATTTTATACAACATTGCTATATACCAATATTAAAATATACCTATAAAGTATCCAGTCAGGATAGATTTGGTTGTAATTTTATACAACATTGCTATATACCAATATTAAAATATACCTATAAAGTATCCAGTCAGGATAGATTTGGTTGTAATTTTATACAACATTGCTATATACCAATATTAAAATATACCTATAAAGTATCCAGTCAGGATAGTTTTGGTTGTAATTTTATACAACATTGCTATATACCAATATTAAAATATACCTATGAAAAATCCAGTCAAGATAAAATTCGTTGTATTTGTATACAACATTCCTATATACGTATATTAAAATATGCCTATAAAGTATCCAGTCAGGATAGATTTGGTTGTAATTTTATACACCATTACTATATACCGATATTAAAATATACCTATAAAGTATCCAGTCAGAATAGATTATGCTGTAATTTTATACAATATTAATATATACAGATATTAAAATAATGAATATATAGTATCCAGTCTGGATAGATTTTACTGTAATTTTATACACCAATTCTATATACCTATGAAGTATCCATTAAGGATAGATTTGGTTGAAATTTTATACAACATTGCTATATACCTATATTAAAATATACCTATGAAGTATCCAGTCAGGATAGATTTGGTTGTAATTTTATACAACATTGCTATATACCAATATTAAAATATACCTATAAAGTATCCAGTCAGGATAGATTTGGTTGTAATTTTATACAACATTGCTATATACCAATATTAAAATATACCTATGAAAAATCCAGTCAAGATAAAATTCGTTGTATTTGTATACAACATTCCTATATACGTATATTAAAATATGCCTATAAAGTATCCAGTCAGGATAGATTTGGTTGTAATTTTATACACCATTACTATATACCTATATTAAAATATACCTATAAAGTATCCAGTTAGGATAGATTTGGTTGTAATTTTATACACCATTACTATATATCTATATTAAAATATACCTATAAAGTATCCAGTCAGAATAGATTATGCTGCAATTTTATACATAATTAATATATACAGATATTAAAATAATGAATATATAGTATCCAGTCTGGATAGATTTTACTGTAATTTTATACACCAATTCTATATACCTATAAGTATCCATTAAGGATAGATTTGGTTGTAATTTTATACAACATTGCTATATACCTATATTAAAATATACCTATGAAGTATCCAGTCAGGATAGATTTGGTTGTAATTTTATACAACATTGCTATATACCAATATTAAAATATACCTATGAAAAATCCAGTCAAGATAAAATTCGTTGTATTTGTATACAACATTACTATATACGTATATTAAAATATACCTATAAAGTATCCAGTCAGGATAGATTTGGTTATAATTTTATACACCATTACTATCTACCTATATTAAAATATACCTATAAAGTATCCAGTCAGGATAGATTTGGTTGTAATTTTATACACCATTACTATCTACCTATATGAAAATATACCTATAAAGTATCCAGTCAGGATAGATTTTACTGTATTTTTATACACAAATTCTATATACCTATAAAGTATCCATTAAGGATAGATTTGGTTGTAATTTTATACAACATTGCTATATACCAATATTAAAATATACCTATGAAAAATCCAGTCAAGATAAAATTCGTTGTATTTGTATACAACATTACTATATACGTATAATAAAATATACCTATAAAATATTCAGTCAGGATAGATTTGGTTGTAATTTTATACACCATTACTATATACGTATATGAAAATATAACTATAAAATATCCAGTCAGGATAGATTTGGTTGTAATTTTATACACCATTACTATATACCTATATTAAAATATACCTATAAAGTATCCAGTCAGGATAGATTTAGTTGCAATTTTATACAACATTGCTATATACCAATATTAAAATATACCTATAAAGTATCCAGTCAGGATAAAATTGGTTGTAATTTTATACACCATTACTATATACCTATATTAAAATATACCTATAAAGTATCCAGTCAGGATAAATTTGGTTGTAATTTTTTACACTATTACTATATACCTATATTAAAATATACCTATAAAGTATCCAGTCAGGATAGATTTGGTTGTAATTTTATACACCATTACTATATACCTATATTAAAATATACCTATAAAGTATCCAGTCAGGATAGATTTGGTTGTAATTTTATACACCATTACTATATGCCTATATTAAAATATACCTATAAAGTATCCAGTCAGGATAGATTTGGTTGTAATTTTATACAACATTGCTATATACCAATATTAAAATATACCTATGAAAAATCCAGTCAAGATAAAATTCGTTGTATTTGTATACAACATTACTAAATACGTATATTAAAATATACCTATAAAGTATTCAGTCAGGATAGATTTGGTTGTAATTTTATACAACATTGCTATATACCAATATTAAAATATACCTATGAAAAATCCAGTCAAGATAAAATTCGTCGTATTTGTATACAACATTCCTATATACGTATATTAAAATATGCCTATAAAGTATCCAGTCAGGATAGATTTGGTTGTAATTTTATACACCATTACTATATACCTATATTAAAATATACCTATAAAGTATCCAGTTAGGATAGATTTGGTTGTAATTTTATACACCATTATTATATATCTATATTAAAATATACCTATAAAGAATCCAGACAGGATAGATTTGGTTGTAATTTTATACAACATTGTTATATACCAATATTAAAATATACCTATGAAAAATCCAGTCAAGATAAAATTCGTTGTATTTGTATACAACATTACTATATACGTATATTAAAATATACCTATAAAGTATCCAGTCAGGATAAAATTGGTTGTAATTTTATACACCATTACTATATACCTATATTAAAATATACCTATAAAGTATCCAGTCAGGATATATTTGGTTGTAATTTTATACACCATTACTATATACCTATATTAAAATATACCTATAAAGTATCCAGTCAGGATAGATTTGGTTTTAATTTTTTACACTATTACTATATACCTATATTAAAATATACCTATAAAGTATCCAGTCAGGATAGATTTGGTTGTAATTTTATACACCATTACTATATACGTATATTAAAATATAACTATAAAATATCCAGTCAGGATAGATTTGGTTGTAATTTTATACACCATTACTATATACCTATATTAAAATATACCTATAAAGTATCCAGTCAGGATAGATTTGGTTGTAATTTTATACACCATTACTATATACCTATATTAAAATATACCTATAAAGTATCCAGTCAGGATAGATTTAGTTGTAATTTTATACAACATTGCTATATACCAATATTAAAATATACCTATAAAGTATCCAGTCAGGATAGATTTGGTTGTAATTTTATACAACATTGCTATATACCAATATTAAAATATACCTATGAAAAATCCAGTCAAGATAAAATTCGTTGTATTTGTATACAACATTCCTATATACGTATATTAAAATATGCCTATAAAGTATCCAGTCAGGATAGATTTTGTTGTAACTTTATACACCATTACTATATACCTATATTAAAATATACCTATAAAGTATCCAGTTAGGATAGATTTGGTTGTAATTTTATACACCATTACTATATATCTATATTAAAATATACCTATAAAGTATCCAGTCAGAATAGATTATGCTGTAATTTTATACATAATTAATATATACAGAAATTAAATTAATGAATATATAGTATTCAGTCTGGATAGATTTTACTGTAATTTTATACAAAAATTCTATATACCTATAAAGTATCCATTAAGGATAGATTTGGTTGTAATTTTATACAACATTGCTATATACCTATATTAAAATATACCTATGAAGTATCCAGTCAGGATAGATTTGGTTGTAATTTTATACAACATTGCCATATACCAATATTAAAATATACCTATGAAAATTCCAGTCAAGATAAAATTCGTTGTATCTGCATACAACATTACTATATACGTATATTAAAATATACCTATAAAGTATCCAGTCAGGATAGATTTGGTTATAATTTTATACACCATTACTATCTACCTATATTAAAATATACCTATAAAGTATCCAGTCAGGATAGATTTGGTTGTAATTTTATACACCATTACTATCTACCTATATTAAAATAAACCTATAAAGTATCCAGTCAGGATAGATTTTACTGTAATTTTATACACTAATTCTATATACCTATAAAGTATCCATTAAGGATAGATTTGGTTGTAATTTTATGCAACATTGCTATATACCAATATTAAAATATACCTATGAAAAATCCAGTCAAGATAAAATTCGTTGTATTTGTATACAACATTACTATATACGTATATTAAAATATACCTATAACGTATTCAGTCAGGATAGATTTGGTTCTAATTTTATACACCATTACTATATACGTATATTAAAATATAACTATAAAATATCCAGTCAGGATAGATTTGGTTGTAATTTTATACACCATTACTATATACCTATATTAAAATATACCTATAAAGTATCCAGTCAGGATAGATTTGGTTGTTATTTTATACACCATTACTATATACCTATATTAAAATATACCTATAAAGTATCCAGTCAGGATAGATTATGCTGTAATTTTATACAATATTAATATATACAGATATTAAAATAATGAATATATAGTATCCAGTCTGCATAGATTTTACTGTAATTTTATACACCAATTCTATATACCTATAAAGTATCCATTAAGGATAGATTTGGTTGAAATTTTATACAACATTGCTATATACCTATATTAATATATACCTATGAAGTATCCAGTCAGGATAGATTTGGTTGTAATTTTATACAACATTGCTATATACCAATATTAAAATATACCTATAAAGTATCCAGTCAGGATAGATTTGGTTGTAATTTTATACAACATTGCTATATACCAATATTAAAATATACCTATGAAAAATCCAGTCAAGATAAAATTCGTTGTATTTGTATACAACATTCCTATATACGTATATTGAAATATGCCTATAAAGTATCCAGTCAGGATAGATTTGGTTGTAATTTTATACACCATTACTATATACCTATAAAGTATCCAGTTAGGATAGATTTGGTTGTAATTTTATACACCATTACTATATATCTATATTAAAATATACCTATAAAGTATCCAGTCAGAATAGATTATGCTGTAATTTTATACATAATTAATATATACAGATATTAAAATAATGAATATATAGTATCCAGTCTGGATAGATTTTACTGTAATTTTATACACCAATTCTATATACCTATAAGTATCCATTAAGGATAGATTTGGTTGTAATTTTATACAACATTGCTATATACCTATATTAAAATATACCTATGAAGTATCCAGTCAGGATAGATTTGGTTGTAATTTTATACAACATTGCTATATACCAATATTAAAATATAGCTATGAAAAATCCAGTCTAGATAAAATTCGTTGTATTTGTATACAACATTACTATATACGTATAATAAAATATACCTATAAAGTATCCAGTCAGGATAGATTTGGTTATAATTTTATACACCATTACTATCTACCTATATTAAAATATACCTATAAAGTATCCAGTCAGGATAGATTTGGTTGTAATTTTATACACCATTACTATCTACCTATATTAAAATATACCTATAAAGTATCCAGTCAGGATAGATTTTACTGTATTTTTATACACAAATTCTATATACCTATAAAGTATCCATTAAGGATAGATTTGGTTGTAATTTTATACAACATTACTATATACCAATATTAAAATATACCTATGAAAAATCCAGTCAAGATAAAATTCGTTGTATTTGTATACAACATTACCATATACGTGTAATAAAATATACCTATAAAATATTCAGTCAGGATAGATTTGGTTGTAATTTTATACACCATTACTATATACCTATATTAAAATATACCTATAAAGTATCCAGTCAGGATATATTTAGTTGCAATTTTATACAACATTGCTATATACCAATATTAAAATATACCTATAAAGTATCCAGTCATTATAGATTTGGTTGTAATTTTATACAACATTGCTATATACCAATATTAAAATATACCTATAAAGTATCCAGTCATTATAGATTTGGTTGTAATTTTATACACCATTACTATATACGTATATTAAAATATACCTATAAAGTATCCATTCAGGATAGATTTGTTTGTAATTTTATACAACATTGCTATATACCAATAATAAAATATACCTATGAAAAATCCAGTCAAGTTAAAATTCGTTGTATTTGTATACAACATTACTATATACCTTTATTAAAATATAACTATAAAGTATCCAGTCAGGATAGATTTGGTTGTAATTTTATACAACATTGCTATATACCAGTATTAAAATATACCTATGAAAAATCCAGTCAAGATAAAATTCGTTGTATTTGTATACAACATTCCTATATACGTATATTAAAATATGCCTATAAAATATCCAGTCAGGATAGATTTGGTTGTAATTTTATACAACATTGCTATATACCAATATTAACATATACCTATGAAAAATCCAGTCAAGATAAAATTCGTTGTATTTGTATACAACATTACTATATACGTATAATAAAATATACCTATAAAGTATCCAGTCAATATAGATTTGGTTGTAATTTTATACACCATTACTATATACCTATATTAAAATATACCTATAAATTATCCAGTCAAGATAGATTTGGTTGTAATTTTATACACCATTACTATATACCTATATTAAAATATACCTATAAAGTATCCAGTCAGGATAGATTTGGTTGTAATTTTATACACCATTACTATATACCTATATTGAAAAATACCTATAAAGTATCCAGTCAGGATAGATTTGGTTGTAATTTTATACACCATTACTACATACCTATATTAAAATATACCTATAAAGTATCCAGTCAGGATAGTTTTGGTTGTAATTTTATACACCATTACTATATACCTATATTAAAATATACCTATAAAGTATCCAGTCAGGATAGATTTGGTTGTAATTTTATACACCATTACTATATACGTATATTAAAATATACTTATAAAGTATCCATTCAGGATAGATTTAGTTGCAATTTTATACAACTTTGCTATATACCAATATTAAAATATACCTATGAATAATCCAGTCAAGATAAAATTCGTTGTATTTGTATACAACATTACTATATACGTATAATAAAATATACCTATAAAGTATCCAATCAGGATAAAATTTGTTGTAATTTTATACACCATTACTATATACCTATATTAAAATATACCTATAAAGTATCCAGTCAGGATAGATTTGGTTGTAATTTTATACACCATTACTATATATCTATATTAAAATATACCTATAAAGTATCCAGTCAGGATAGATTTGGTTGTAATTTTATACACCATTACTATATACCTATATTAAAATATACCTATTAAGTATCCAGTCAGGATAGATTTGGTTGTAATTTTATACACCATTACTATATACCTATATTAAAATATACCTATAAAGTATCCAGTCAGGATAGATTTGGTTGTAATTTTACACAATATTACTATATACCTATATTAAAATATACCTATAAAGTATCCAGTCAGGATAGATTTGGTTGTAATTTTATACACCATCACTATATACCTATATTAAAATATACCTATAAAGTATCCAGTCAGGATAGATTTGGTAGTAATTTTATACAACATTGCTATATACCAATATTAAAATATACCTATGAAAAATACAGTCAAGATAATATTCGTTGTATTTGTATACAACATTACTATATACGTATATTAAAATATACCTATAAAGTATCCAGTCACGATAGATTTGGTTGTAATTTTATACAACATTGCTATATACCAATATTAAAATATACCTATAAAGTATCCAGTCAGGATAGATTTGGTTGTAATTTTATACAACATTGCTATATACCAATATTAAAATATACCTATGAAAAATCCAGTCAAGATAAAATTCGTTGTATTTGTATACAACATTCCTATATACGTATATTAAAATATGCCTATAAAGTATCCAGTCAGGATAGATTTGGTTGTAATTTTATACACCATTACTATATACCTGTATTAAAATATACCTATAAAGTATCCAGTTAGGATAGATTTGGTTGTAATTTTATACACCATTACTATATATCTATATTAAAATATACCTATAAAGTATCCAGTCAGAATAGATTATGCTGTAATTTTATACATAATTAATATATACAGATATTAAAATAATGAATATAAAGTATCCAGTCTGGATAGATTTTACTGTAATTTTATACACCAATTCTATATACCTATAAGTATCCATTAAGGATAGATTTGGTTGTAATTTTATACAACATTGCTATATACCTATATTAAAATATACCTATGAAGTATCCAGTCAGGTAAGATTTGGTTGTAATTTTATACAACATTGCTATATACCAATATTAAAATATAGCTATGAAAAATCCAGTCAAGATAAAATTCGTTGTATTTGTATACAACATTACTATATACGTATATTAAAATATACCTATAAAGTATCCAGTCAGGATAGATTTGGTTATAATTTTATACACCATTACTATCTACCTATATTAAAATATACCTATAAAGTATCCAGTAAGGATTGATTTGGTTGTAATTTTATACACCATTACTATCTACCTATATTAAAAGATACCTATAAAGTATCCAGTCAGGATAGATTTTACTGTATTTTTATACACAAATTCTATATACCTATAAAGTATCCATTAAGGATAGATTTGGTTGTAATTTTATACAACATTGCTATATACCAATATTAAAATATACCTATGAAAAATCCAGTCAAGATAAAATTCGTTGTATTTGTATACAACATTACTATATACGTATAATAAAATATACCTATAAAGTATCCAGTCAATATAGATTTGGTTGTAATTTTATACACCATTACTATATACCTATATTAAAATATACCTATAAATTATCCAGTCAAGATAGATTTGGTTGTAATTTTATACACCATTACTATATACCTATATTAAAATATACCTATAAAGTATCCAGTCAGGATAGATTTGGTTGTAATTTTATACACCATTACTATATACCTATATTGAAAAATACCTATAAAGTATCCAGTCAGGATAGATTTGGTTGTAATTTTATACACCATTACTACATACCTATATTAAAATATACCTATAAAGTATCCAGTCAGGATAGTTTTGGTTGTAATTTTATACACCATTACTATATACCTATATTAAAATATACCTATAAAGTATCCAGTCAGGATAGATTTGGTTGTAATTTTATACACCATTACTATATACGTATATTAAAATATACTTATAAAGTATCCATTCAGGATAGATTTAGTTGCAATTTTATACAACTTTGCTATATACCAATATTAAAATATACCTATGAATAATCCAGTCAAGATAAAATTCGTTGTATTTGTATACAACATTACTATATACGTATAATAAAATATACCTATAAAGTATCCAATCAGGATAAAATTGGTTGTAATTTTATACACCATTACTATATACCTATATTAAAATATACCTATAAAGTATCCAGTCAGGATAGATTTGGTTGTAATTTTATACACCATTACTATATATCTATATTAAAATATACCTATAAAGTATCCAGTCAGGATAGATTTGGTTGTAATTTTATACACCATTACTATATACCTATATTAAAATATACCTATTAAGTATCCAGTCAGGATAGATTTGGTTGTAATTTTATACACCATTACTATATACCTATATTAAAATATACCTATAAAGTATCCAGTCAGGATAGATTTGGTTGTAATTTTACACAATATTACTATATACCTATATTAAAATATACCTATAAAGTATCCAGTCAGGATAGATTTGGTTGTAATTTTATACACCATCACTATATACCTATATTAAAATATACCTATAAAGTATCCAGTCAGGATAGATTTGGTAGTAATTTTATACAACATTGCTATATACCAATATTAAAATATACCTATGAAAAATACAGTCAAGATAATATTCGTTGTATTTGTATACAACATTACTATATACGTATATTAAAATATACCTATAAAGTATCCAGTCACGATAGATTTGGTTGTAATTTTATACAACATTGCTATATACCAATATTAAAATATACCTATAAAGTATCCAGTCAGGATAGATTTGGTTGTAATTTTATACAACATTGCTATATACCAATATTAAAATATACCTATGAAAAATCCAGTCAAGATAAAATTCGTTGTATTTGTATACAACATTCCTATATACGTATATTAAAATATGCCTATAAAGTATCCAGTCAGGATAGATTTGGTTGTAATTTTATACACCATTACTATATACCTGTATTAAAATATACCTATAAAGTATCCAGTTAGGATAGATTTGGTTGTAATTTTATACACCATTACTATATATCTATATTAAAATATACCTATAAAGTATCCAGTCAGAATAGATTATGCTGTAATTTTATACATAATTAATATATACAGATATTAAAATAATGAATATAAAGTATCCAGTCTGGATAGATTTTACTGTAATTTTATACACCAATTCTATATACCTATAAGTATCCATTAAGGATAGATTTGGTTGTAATTTTATACAACATTGCTATATACCTATATTAAAATATACCTATGAAGTATCCAGTCAGGTAAGATTTGGTTGTAATTTTATACAACATTGCTATATACCAATATTAAAATATAGCTATGAAAAATCCAGTCAAGATAAAATTCGTTGTATTTGTATACAACATTACTATATACGTATATTAAAATATACCTATAAAGTATCCAGTCAGGATAGATTTGGTTATAATTTTATACACCATTACTATCTACCTATATTAAAATATACCTATAAAGTATCCAGTAAGGATTGATTTGGTTGTAATTTTATACACCATTACTATCTACCTATATTAAAATATACCTATAAAGTATCCAGTCAGGATAGATTTTACTGTATTTTTATACACAAATTCTATATACCTATAAAGTATCCATTAAGGATAGATTTGGTTGTAATTTTATACAACATTGCTATATACCAATATTAAAATATACCTATGAAAAATCCAGTCAAGATAAAATTCGTTGTATTTGTATACAACATTACTATATACGTATAATAAAATATACCTATAAAATATTCAGTCAGGATAGATTTGGTTGTAATTTTATACACCATTACTATATACGTATATTAAAATATAACTATAAAATATCCAGTCAGGATAGATTTGGTTGTAATTTTATACACCATTACTATATACCTATATTAAAATATACCTATAAAGTATCCAGTCAGGATAGATTTAGTTGCAATTTTATACAACATTGCTATATACCAATATTAAAATATACCTATAAAGTATCCAGTCAGGATAGATGTGGTTGTAATTTTATACAACATTGCTATATACCAATATTAAAATATACCTATGAAAAATCCAGTCAAGATAAAATTCGTTGTATTTGTATACAACATTCCTATATACGTATATTAAAATATGCCTATAAAGTATCCAGTCAGGATAGATTTGGTTGTAATTTTATACACCATTACTATATACCTATATTAAAATATACCTATAAAGTATCCAGTTAGGATAGATTTGGTTGTAATTTTATACACCATTACTATCTACCTATATTAAAATATACCTATAAAGTATCCAGTCAGGATAGATTTGGTTGTAATTTTATACAACATTGCTATATACCAATATTAAAATATACCTATAAAGTATCCAGTCATTATAGATTTGGTTGTAATTTTATACACCATTACTATATACGTATATTAAAATATACCTATAAAGTATCCATTCAGGATAGATTTGTTTGTAATTTTATACAACATTGCTATATACCAATAATAAAATATACCTATGAAAAATCCAGTCAAGTTAAAATTCGTTGTATTTGTATACAACATTACTATATACCTTTATTAAAATATAACTATAAAGTATCCAGTCAGGATAGATTTGGTTGTAATTTTATACAACATTGCTATATACCAGTATTAAAATATACCTATGAAAAATCCAGTCAAGATAAAATTCGTTGTATTTGTATACAACATTCCTATATACGTATATTAAAATATGCCTATAAAATATCCAGTCAGGATAGATTTGGTTGTAATTTTATACAACATTGCTATATACCAATATTAACATATACCTATGAAAAATCCAGTCAAGATAAAATTCGTTGTATTTGTATACAACATTACTATATACGTATATTAAAATATACCTATAAAGTATCCAGTCAATATAGATTTGGTTGTAATTTTATACACCATTACTATATACCTATATTAAAATATACCTATAAATTATCCAGTCAAGATAGATTTGGTTGTAATTTTATACACCATTACTATATACCTATATTAAAATATACCTATAAAGTATCCAGTCAGGATAGATTTGGTTGTAATTTTATACACCATTACTATATACCTATATTGAAAAATACCTATAAAGTATCCAGTCAGGATAGATTTGGTTGTAATTTTATACACCATTACTACATACCTATATTAAAATATACCTATAAAGTATCCAGTCAGGATAGATTTGGTTGTAATTTTATACACCATTACTATATACCTATATTAAAATATACCTATAAAGTATCCAGTCAGGATAGATTTGGTTGTAATTTTATACACCATTACTATATACGTATATTAAAATATACTTATAAAGTATCCATTCAGGATAGATTTAGTTGCAATTTTATACAACATTGCTATATACCAATATTAAAATATACCTATGAATAATCCAGTCAAGATAAAATTCGTTGTATTTGTATACAACATTACTATATACGTATATTAAAATATACCTATAAAGTATTCAGTCAGGATAGATTTGGTTGTAATTTTATACACCATTACTATATACGTATATTAAAATATAACTATAAAATATCCAGTCAGGATAGATTTGGTTGTAGTTTTATACACCATTACTATATACCTATATTAAAATATACCTATAAAGTATCCAGTCAGGATAGATTTGGTTGTAATTTTATACACCATTACTATATACCTATATTAAAATATACCTATAAAGTATCCAGTCAGGATAGATTTAGTTGCAATTTTATACAACATTGCTATATACCAATATTAAAATATACCTATAAAGTATCCAGTCAGGATAGATTTGGTTGTAATTTTATACAACATTGCTATATACCAATATTAAAATATACCTATGAAAAATCCAGTCAAGATAAAATTCGTTGTATTTGTATACAACATTCCTATATACGTATATTAAAATATGCCTATAAAGTATCCGGTCAGGATAGATTTGGTTGTAATTTTATACACCATTACTATCTACCTATATTAAAATATACCTATAAAGTATCCAGTCAGGATAGATTTGGTTGTAATTTTATACACCATTACTATATACCTATATTAAAATATACCTATAAAGTATCCAGTCAGGATAGATTTGGTTGTAATTTTATACACCATTAATATATACCTATACTAAAATATACCTATAAAGTATCCAGTCAGGATAGATTTGGTTGTAATTTTATACACCATTACTATATACCTATATTAAAATATACCTAAAAAGTATCCAGTCATTATAGATTTGGTTGTAATTTTATACACCATTACTATATAGCTATATTAAAATATACCTATAAAGTATCCAGTCAGGATAGATTTGGTTGGAATTTTATACACCATTACTATATACCTATTATAAACATACCTATAATGTATCCAGTCAGGATATATTTGGTTGTAATTTTATACAACATTGCTATATACCAATATTAAAATATACCTATAAAGTATCCAGTCAGGATAGATTTGGTTGTAATTTTATACACCATTACTATATACCTATATTAAAATATACCTATAAAGTATCCAGTCAGGATAGATTTGGTTGTAACTTTATACAACATTGCTATATACCAATATTAAAATATACCTATGAAAAATCCAGTCAAGATAAAATTCGTTGTATTTGTATACAACATTCCTATATACGTATATTAAAATATGCCTATAAAGTATCCAGTCAGGATAGATTTGGTTGTAATTTTATACAACATTGCTATATACCAATATTAAAATATACCTATGAAAAATCAAGTCAAAATAAAATTCGTTGTATTTGTATACAACATTACTATATACGTATATTAAAATATACATATAAAGTATCCAGTCAGGATAGATTTGGTTGTAATTTTATACACCATTACTATATACCTATATTAAAATATACCTATAAAGTATCCAGTCAGGATAAATTTGGTTGTAATTTTATACACCATTACTATATACCTATATTAAAATATACCTATAAAGTATCCAGTCAGGATAGATTTGTTTGTATATTTATACACCATTACTATATACCTATATTAAAATATACCTATAAAGTATCCAGTCAGGATAGATTTGGTTGTAATTTTATACACCATTACTATATACGTATATTAAAATATACCTATAAAGTATCCAGTCAGGATAGATTTGGTTGGATTTTATACACCATTAATATATACCTATATTAAAATATACCTATAAAGTATCCAGTCAGGATATATTTGGTTGTAATTTTATACAACATTGCTATATACCAATATTAAAATATACCTATAAAGTATCCAGTCAGGATAGATTTGGTTGTAATTTTATACACCATTACTATATACCTATATTAAAATATACCAATAAAGTATCAGGTCATTATAGATTTGGTTGTAATTTTATACACCATTACTATATACGTATATTAAAATATACCTATAAAGTATCCATTCAGGATAGATTTGTTTGTAATTTTATACAACATTGCTATATACCAATAATAAAATATACCTATGAAAAATCCAGTCAAGTTAAAATTCGTTGTATTTGTATACAACATTACTATATACCATTATTAAAATATAACTATAAAGTATCCATTCAGGATAGATTTGTTTGTAATTTTATACAACATTGCTATATACCAATAATAAAATATACCTATGAAAAATCCAGTCAAGTTAAAATTCGTTGTATTTGTATACAACATTACTATATACCTTTATTAAAATATAACTATAAAGTATCCAGTCAGGATAGATTTGGTTGTAATTTTATACAACATTGCTATATACCAATATTAAAATATACCTATGAAAAATCCAGTCAAGATAAAATTCGTTGTATTTGTATACAACATTACTATATACGTATATTAAAATATACCTATAAAGTATCCAGTCAATATAGATTTGGTTGTAATTTTATACACCATTACTATATACCTATATTAAAATATACCTATAAATTATCCAGTCAGGATAGATTTGGTTGTAATTTTATACACCATTACTATATACCTATATTAAAATATACCTATAAAGTATCCAGTCAGGATAGATTTGGTTGTAATTTTATACACCATTACTATATACCTATATTGAAAAATACCTATAAAGTATCCAGTCAGGATAGATTTGGTTGTAATTTTATACACCATTACTACATACCTATATTAAAATATACCTATAAAGTATCCAGTCAGGATAGATTTGGTTGTAATTTTATACACCATTACTATATACCTATATTAAAATATACCTATAAAGTATCCAGTCAGGATAGATTTGGTTGTAATTTTATACACCATTACTATATACGTATATTAATATATACTTATAAAGTATCCATTCAGGATAGATTTAGTTGCAATTTTATACAACATTGCTATATACCAATATTAAAATATACCTATGAATAATCCAGTCAAGACAAAATTCGTTGTATTTGTATACAACATTACTATATACGTATATTAAAATATACCTATAAAGTAATCAGTCAGGATAGATTTGGTTGTAATTTTATACACCATTACTATATACGTATATTAAAATATAACTATAAAATATCCAGTCAGGATAGATTTGGTTGTAATTTTATACACCATTACTATATACCTATATTAAAATATACCTATAAAGTATCCAGTCAGGATAGATTTGGTTGTAATTTTATACACCATTACTATATACTTATATTAAAATATACCTATAAAGTATCCAGTCAGGATAGATTTAGTTGCAATTTTATACAACATTGCTATATACCAATATTAAAATATACCTATAAAGTATCCAGTCAGGATAGATTTGGTTGTAATTTTATACACCATTACTATATACCTATATTAAAATATACCTATAAAGTATCCAGTCAGGATAGATTTGGTTGTAATTTTATACAACATTGCTATATACCAATATTAAAATATACCTATGAAAAATCCAGTCAAGATAAAATTCGTTGTATTTGTATACAACATTCCTATATACGTATATTAAAATATGCCTATAAAGTATCCAGTCAGGATAGATTTGGTTGTAATTTTATACAACATTGCTATATACCAATATTAAAATATACCTATGAAAAATCAAGTCAAGATAAAATTCGTTGTATTTGTATACAACATTACTATATACGTATATTAAAATATACATATAAAGTATCCAGTCAGGATAGATTTGGTTGTAATTTTATACACCATTACTATATACCTATATTAAAATATACCTATAAAGTATCCAGTCAGGATAGATTTGGTTGTAATTTTATACACCATTACTATATACGTATATTAAAATATACCTATAAAGTATCCAGTCAGGGTAGATTTGGTTGTAATTTTATACACCATTACTATATACCTATATTAAAATATACCTATAAAGTATCCAGTCAGGATAGATTTGGTTGTAATTTTATACACCATTACTATATACCTATATTAAAATATACCTATAAAGTATCCAGTCAGGATAGATTTGGTTGTAATTTTATACACCATTACTATATACCTATACTAAAATATACCTATAAAGTATCCAGTCAGGATAGATTTGTTTGTAATTTTATACACCATTACTATATACCTATATGTAAATATACCTATAAAGTATCCAGTCATTATAGATTTGGTTGTAATTTTATACACCATTACTATATACGTATATTAAAATATACCTATAAAGTATCCATTCAGGATAGATTTGTTTGTAATTTTATACAACATTGCTATATACCAATAATAAAATATACCTATGAAAAATCAAGTCAAGTTAAAATTCGTTGTATTTGTATACAACATTACTATATACGTATATTAAAATATGCCTATAAAGTATCCATTCAGGATAGATTTGGTTGTAATTTTATACAACATTGCTATATACCAATATTAAAATATACCTATGAAAAATCCAGTCAAGATAAAATTCGTTGTATTTGTATACAACATTCCTATATACGTATATTAAAATATGCCTATAAAGTATCCAGTCAGGATAGATTTGGTTGTAATTTTATACACCATTACTATACACCTATATTAAAATATACCTATAAAGTATCCAGTCATTATAGATTTGGTTGTAATTTTAAACACCATTACTATATAGCTATATTAAAATATACCTATAAAGTATCCAGTCAGGATAGATTTCGTTGGAATTTTATACACCAATACTATATACCTATATTAAAATATACCTATAAAGTATCCAGTCAGGATATATTTGGTTGTAATTTTATACAACATTGCTATATACCAATATTAAAATATACCTATAAAGTATCAAGTCAGGATAGATTTGGTTGTAATTTTATACACCATTACTATATACCTATATTAAAATATACCTATAAAGTATCCAGTCAGGATAGATTTGGTTGTGATTTTATACAACATTGCTATATACCTTTTTTAAAATATACCTTTGAAAAATCCAGACAAGATAAAATTCGTTGTATTTGTATACAACATTACTATATACGTATATTAAAATATACCTATAAAGTATCCAGTCAGGATAGATTTGGTTGTAATTTTATACACCATTACTATATACCTATATTAAAATATACCTATAAAGTATCCAGTCAGGATAGATTTGGTTGTAATTTTATACAACATTGCTATATACCAATATTAAAATATACCTATGAAATATCCAGTCAAGATAAAATTCGTTGTATTTGTATACAACATTCCTATATACGTATATTAAAATATGCCTATAAAGTATCCAGTCTGGAAAGATTTGGTTGTAATTTTATACAACATTGCTATATACCAATATTAAAATATACCTATGAAAAATCAAGTCAAGATAAAATTCGTTGTATTTGTATACAACATAACTATATACGTATATTAAAATATACATATAAAGTATCCAGTCAGGATAGATTTGGTTGTAATTTTATACACCATTACTATATACCTATATTAAAATATACCTATAAAGTATCCAGTCAGGATAAATTTGGTTGTAATTTTATACACCATTACTATATACCTATATTAAAATATACCTATAAAGTATCCAGTCAGGATAGATTTGTTTGTAATTTTATACACCATTACTATATACCTATATTAAAATATACCTATAAAGTATCCAGTCAGGATAGATTTGGTTGTAATTTTATACACCATTACTATATACGTATATTAAAATATACCTATAAAGTATCCATTCAGGGTAGATTTGGTTGTAATTTTATACACCATTACTATATAGCTATATTAAAATATACCTATAAAGTATCCAGTCAGGATAGATTTCGTTGGAATTTTATACACCAATACTATATACCTATATTAAAATATACCTATAAAGTATCCAGTCAGGATATATTTGGTTTTAATTTTATACAACATTGCTATATACCAATATTAAAATATACCTATAAAGTATCAAGTCAGGATAGATTTGGTTGTAATTTTATACACCATTACTATATACCTATATTAAAATATACCTATAAAGTATCCAGTCAGGATAGATTTGGTTGTAATTTTATACACCATTACTATATACCTATATTGAAAAATACCTATAAAGTATCCAGTCAGGATAGATTTGGTTGTAATTTTATACACCATTACTACATACCTATATTAAAATATACCTATAAAGTATCCAGTCAGGATAGATTTGGTTGTAATTTTATACACCATTACTATATACCTATATTAAAATATACCTATAAAGTATCCAGTCAGGATAGATTTGGTTGTAATTTTATACACCATTACTATATACGTATATTAATATATACTTATAAAGTATCCATTCAGGATAGATTTAGTTGCAATTTTATACAACATTGCTATATACCAATATTAAAATATACCTATGAATAATCCAGTCAAGACAAAATTCGTTGTATTTGTATACAACATTACTATATACGTATATTAAAATATACCTATAAAGTAATCAGTCAGGATAGATTTGGTTGTAATTTTATACACCATTACTATATACGTATATTAAAATATAACTATAAAATATCCAGTCAGGATAGATTTGGTTGTAATTTTATACACCATTACTATATACCTATATTAAAATATACCTATAAAGTATCCAGTCAGGATAGATTTGGTTGTAATTTTATACACCATTACTATATACGTATATTAAAATATACCTATAAAGTATCCAGTCAGGATAGATTTAGTTGCAATTTTATACAACATTGCTATATACCAATATTAAAATATACCTATAAAGTATCCAGTCAGGATAGATTTGGTTGTAATTTTATACACCATTACTATATACCTATATTAAAATATACCTATAAAGTATCCAGTCAGGATAGATTTGGTTGTAATTTTATACAACATTGCTATATACCAATATTAAAATATACCTATGAAAAATCCAGTCAAGATAAAATTCGTTGTATTTGTATACAACATTCCTATATACGTATATTAAAATATGCCTATAAAGTATCCAGTCAGGATAGATTTGGTTGTAATTTTATACAACATTGCTATATACCAATATTAAAATATACCTATGAAAAATCAAGTCAAGATAAAATTCGTTGTATTTGTATACAACATTACTATATACGTATATTAAAATATACATATAAAGTATCCAGTCAGGATAGATTTGGTTGTAATTTTATACACCATTACTATATACCTATATTAAAATATACCTATAAAGTATCCAGTCAGGATAGATTTGGTTGTAATTTTATACACCATTACTATATACGTATATTAAAATATACCTATAAAGTATCCAGTCAGGGTAGATTTGGTTGTAATTTTATACACCATTACTATATACCTATATTAAAATATACCTATAAAGTATCCAGTCAGGATAGATTTGGTTGTAATTTTATACACCATTACTATATACCTATATTAAAATATACCTATAAAGTATCCAGTCAGGATAGATTTGGTTGTAATTTTATACACCATTACTATATACCTATACTAAAATATACCTATAAAGTATCCAGTCAGGATAGATTTGTTTGTAATTTTATACACCATTACTATATACCTATATGTAAATATACCTATAAAGTATCCAGTCATTATAGATTTGGTTGTAATTTTATACACCATTACTATATACGTATATTAAAATATACCTATAAAGTATCCATTCAGGATAGATTTGTTTGTAATTTTATACAACATTGCTATATACCAATAATAAAATATACCTATGAAAAATCAAGTCAAGTTAAAATTCGTTGTATTTGTATACAACATTACTATATACGTATATTAAAATATGCCTATAAAGTATCCATTCAGGATAGATTTGGTTGTAATTTTATACAACATTGCTATATACCAATATTAAAATATACCTATGAAAAATCCAGTCAAGATAAAATTCGTTGTATTTGTATACAACATTCCTATATACGTATATTAAAATATGCCTATAAAGTATCCAGTCAGGATAGATTTGGTTGTAATTTTATACACCATTACTATACACCTATATTAAAATATACCTATAAAGTATCCAGTCATTATAGATTTGGTTGTAATTTTAAACACCATTACTATATAGCTATATTAAAATATACCTATAAAGTATCCAGTCAGGATAGATTTCGTTGGAATTTTATACACCAATACTATATACCTATATTAAAATATACCTATAAAGTATCCAGTCAGGATATATTTGGTTGTAATTTTATACAACATTGCTATATACCAATATTAAAATATACCTATAAAGTATCAAGTCAGGATAGATTTGGTTGTAATTTTATACACCATTACTATATACCTATATTAAAATATACCTATAAAGTATCCAGTCAGGATAGATTTGGTTGTGATTTTATACAACATTGCTATATACCTTTTTTAAAATATACCTTTGAAAAATCCAGACAAGATAAAATTCGTTGTATTTGTATACAACATTACTATATACGTATATTAAAATATACCTATAAAGTATCCAGTCAGGATAGATTTGGTTGTAATTTTATACACCATTACTATATACCTATATTAAAATATACCTATAAAGTATCCAGTCAGGATAGATTTGGTTGTAATTTTATACAACATTGCTATATACCAATATTAAAATATACCTATGAAATATCCAGTCAAGATAAAATTCGTTGTATTTGTATACAACATTCCTATATACGTATATTAAAATATGCCTATAAAGTATCCAGTCTGGAAAGATTTGGTTGTAATTTTATACAACATTGCTATATACCAATATTAAAATATACCTATGAAAAATCAAGTCAAGATAAAATTCGTTGTATTTGTATACAACATAACTATATACGTATATTAAAATATACATATAAAGTATCCAGTCAGGATAGATTTGGTTGTAATTTTATACACCATTACTATATACCTATATTAAAATATACCTATAAAGTATCCAGTCAGGATAAATTTGGTTGTAATTTTATACACCATTACTATATACCTATATTAAAATATACCTATAAAGTATCCAGTCAGGATAGATTTGTTTGTAATTTTATACACCATTACTATATACCTATATTAAAATATACCTATAAAGTATCCAGTCAGGATAGATTTGGTTGTAATTTTATACACCATTACTATATACGTATATTAAAATATACCTATAAAGTATCCATTCAGGGTAGATTTGGTTGTAATTTTATACACCATTACTATATAGCTATATTAAAATATACCTATAAAGTATCCAGTCAGGATAGATTTCGTTGGAATTTTATACACCAATACTATATACCTATATTAAAATATACCTATAAAGTATCCAGTCAGGATATATTTGGTTTTAATTTTATACAACATTGCTATATACCAATATTAAAATATACCTATAAAGTATCAAGTCAGGATAGATTTGGTTGTAATTTTATACACCATTACTATATACCTATATTAAAATATACCTATAAAGTATCCAGTCAGGATAGATTTGGTTGTAATTTTATACACCATTACTATATACCTATATTAAAATATACCTATAAAGTATCCAGTCAGGATAAATTTGGTTGTAATTTTATACACCATTACTATATACCTATATTAAAATATACCTATAAAGTATCCAGTCAGGATAGATTTGTTTGTAATTTTATACACCATTACTATATACCTATATTAAAATATACCTATAAAGTATCCAGTCAGGATAGATTTGGTTGTAATTTTATACACCATTACTATATACGTATATTAAAATATACCTATAAAGTATCCATTCAGGGTAGATTTGGTTGTAATTTTATACACCATTACTATATACCTATATTAAAATATACCTATAAAGTATCCAGTCAGGATAGATTTGGTTGTAATTTTATACACCATTACTATATACCTATATTAAAATATACCTATAAAGTATCCAGTCAGGATAGATTTGGTTGTAATTTTATACACCATTACTATATACCTATATTAAAATATACCTATAAAGTATCCAGTCAGGATAGATTTGGTTGTAATTTTATACACCATTACTATATACCTATACTAAAATATACCTATAAAGTATCCAGTCAGGATAGATTTGTTTGTAATTTTATACACCATTACTATATACCTATATGTAAATATACCTAAAAAGTATCCAGTCATTATAGATTTGGTTGTACTTTTATACACCATTACTATATACGTATATTAAAATATACCTATAAAGTATCCATTCAGGATAGATTTGTTTGTAATTTTATACAACATTGCTATATACCAATAATAAAATATACCTATGAAAAATCAAGTCAAGTTAAAATTCGTTGTATTTGTATACAACATTACTATATACGTATATTAAAATATACCTATAAAGTATCCAGTCAGGATAGATTTGGTTGTAATTTTATAAAACATTGCTATATACCAGTATTAAAATATACCTATGAAAAATCCAGTCAAGATAAAATTCGTTGTATTTGTATACAACATTCCTATATACGTATATTAAAATATGCCTATAAAGTATCCATTCAGGATAGATTTGGTTGTAATTTTATACAACATTGCTATATACCAATATTAAAATATACCTATGAAAAATCCAGTCAAGATAAAATTCGTTGTATTTGTATACAACATTCCTATATACGTATATTAAAATATGCCTATAAAGTATCCAGTCAGGATAGATTTGGTTGTAATTTTATACACCATTACTATATACCTATATTAAAATATACCTATAAAGTATCCAGTCATTATAGATTTGGTTGTAATTTTATACACCATTACTATATAGCTATATTAAAATATACCTATAAAGTATCCAGTCAGGATAGATTTGGTTGGAATTTTATACACCAATACTATATACCTATATTAAAATATACCTATAAAGTACCCAGTCAGGATATATTTGGTTGTAATTTTATACAACATTGCTATATACCAATATTAAAATATACCTATAAAGTATCCAGTCAGGATAGATTTGGTTGTAATTTTATACACCATTACTATATACCTATATTAAAATATACCTATAAAGTATCCAGTCAGGATAGATTTGGTTGTGATTTTATACAACATTGCTATATACCTTTTTTAAAATATACCTATGAAAAATCCAGTCAAGAAAAAATTCGTTGTATTTGTATACAACATTCCTATATACGTATATTAAAATATGCCTATAAAGTATCCAGTCAGGATAGATTTGGTTGTAATTTTATACAACATTGCTATATACCAATATTAAAATATACCTATGAAAAATCAAGTCAAGATAAAATTCGTTGTATTTGTATACAACATTACTATATACGTATATTAAAATATACATATAAAGTATCCAGTCAGGATAGATTTGGTTGTAATTTTATACACCATTACTATATACCTATATTAAAATATACCTATAAAGTATCCAGTCAGGATAAATTTGGTTGTAATTTTATACACCATTACTATATACCTATATTAAAATATACCTATAAAGTATCCAGTCAGGATATATTTGGTTGTAATTTTATACAACATTGCTATATACCAATATTAAAATATACCTATAAAGTATCCAGTCAGGATAGATTTGGTTGTAATTTTATACACCATTACTTTATACCTATATTAAAATATACCTATAAAGTATCCAGTCAGGATAGATTTGGTTGTGATTTTATACAACATTGCTATATACCTTTTTTAAAATATACCTTTGAAAAATCCAGACAAAATAAAATTCGTTGTATTTGTATACAACATTACTATATACGTATATTAAAATATACCTATAAAGTATCCAGTCAGGATAGATTTGGTTGTATTTTTATACACCATTACTATATACCTATATTAAAATATACCTATAAAGTATCCAGTCAGGATAGATTTGGTTGTAATTTTATACAACATTGCTATATACCAATATTAAAATATACCTATGAAGAATCCAGTCAAGATAAAATTCGTTGTATTTGTATACAACATTCCTATATACGTATATTAAAATATGCCTATAAAGTATCCAGTCAGGATAGATTTGGTTGTAATTTTATACAACATTACTATATACCTATATTAAAATATACCTATAAAGTATCCCGTCAGGATAAATTTGGTTGTAATTATATACACCATTACTATATACCTATATTAAAATATACCTATAAAGTATCCAGTCAGGATAGATTTGTTTGTAATTTTATACACCATTACTATATACCTATATTAAAATATACCTATACAGTATCCAGTCAGGATAGATTTGGTTGTAATTTTATACACCATTACTATATACGTATATTAATATATACCTATAAAGTATCCAGTCAGGGTAGATTTGGTTGTAATTTTATACACCATTACTATATACCTATATTAAAATATACCTATAAAGTATCCAGTCAGGATAGATTTGGTTGTAATTTTATACACCATTACTATATACCTATATTAAAATATACCTATAAAGTATCCAGTCAGGATAGATTTGGTTGTAATTTTATACACCATTACTATATACCTACATTAAAATATACCTATAAAGTATCCAGTCAGGATAGATTTGGTTGTAATTTTATACACCATTACTATATACCTATACTAAAATATACCTATAAAGTATCCAGTCAGGATAGATTTGTTTGTAATTTTATACACCATTACTATATACCTATATGTAAATATACCTATAAAGTATCCAGTCATTATAGATTTGGTTGTAATTTTATACACCATTACTATATACGTATATTAAAATATACCTATAAAGTATCCATTCAGGATAGATTTGTTTGTAATTTTATACAACATTGCTATATACCAATAATAAAATATACCTATGAAAAATCAAGTCAAGTTAAAATTCGTTGTATTTGTATACAACATTACTATATACGTATATTAAAATATGCCTATAAAGTATCCATTCAGGATAGATTTGGTTGTAATTTTATACAACATTGCTATATACCAATATTAAAATATACCTATGAAAAATCCAGTCAAGATAAAATTCGTTGTATTTGTATACAACATTCCTATATACGTATATTAAAATATGCCTATAAAGTATCCAGTCAGGATAGATTTGGTTGTAATTTTATACACCATTACTATATACCTATATTAAAATATACCTATAAAGTATCCAGTCATTATAGATTTGGTTGTAATTTTATACACCATTACTATATAGCTATATTAAAATATACCTATAAAGTATCCAGTCAGGATAGATTTCGTTGGAATTTTATACACCAATACTATATACCTATATTAAAATATACCTATAAAGTATCCAGTCAGGATATATTTGTTTGTAATTTTATACAACATTGCTATATACCAATATTAAAATATACCTATAAAGTATCCAGTCAGGATAGATTTGGTTGTAATTTTATACACCATTACTATATACCTATATTAAAATATACCTATAAAGTATCCAGTCAGGATAGATTTGGTTGTGATTTTATACAACATTGCTATATACCTTTTTTAAAATATACCTTTGAAAAATCCAGACGAGATAAAATTCGTTGTATATGTATACAACATACTATATACGTATATTAAAATATACCTATAAAGTATCCAGTCAGGATAGATTTGGTTGTAATTTTATACACCATTACTATATACCTATATTAAAATATACCTATAAAGTATCCAGTCAGGATAGATTTGGTTGTAATTTTATACAACATTGCTATATACCAATATTAAAATATACCTATGAAAAATCCAGTCAAGATAAAATTCGTTGTATTTGTATACAACATTCCTATATACGTATATTAAAATATGCCTATAAAGTATCCAGTCTGGAAAGATTTGGTTGTAATTTTATACAACATTGCTATATACCAATATTAAAATAAACCTATGAAAAATCCAGTCAAGATAAAATTCGTTGTATTTGTATACAACATTACTATATACGTATATTAAAATATACCTATCAAGTATCCAGTCAATATACATTTGGTTGTAATTTTATACACCATTACTATATACCTATATTAAAATATACCTATAAAGTATCCAGTCAGGATAGATTTGGTTGTAATTTTATACACCATTACTATATACCTATATTGAAAAATACCTATAAAGTATCCAGTCAGGATAGATTTGGTTGTAATTTTATACACCATTACTACATACCTATATTAAAATATACCTATAAAGTGTCCAGTCAGGATAGATTTGGTTGTAATTTTATACACCATTACTATATACCTATATTAAAATATACCTATAAAGTATCCAGTCAGGATAGATTTGGTTGTAATTTTATACACCATTACTATATACGTATATTAAAATATACTTATAAAGTATCCATTCAGGATAGATTTGGTTGTAATTTTATACAACATTGCTATATACCAATATTAAAATATACCTATGAGAAATCAAGTCAAGATAAAATTCGTTGTATTTGTATACAACATTACTATATACGTATATTAAAATATACCTATAAAGTATCCAGTCAGGATAGATTAGGTTGTAATTTTATACACCATTACTATATACCTATATTAAAATATACCTATAAAGTATCCAGTCAGGATAGATTTGGTTGTATTTTTATACACCATTACTATATACCTATTATAAAATATACCTATAAAGTATCCAGTCAGGATAGATTTGGTTGTAATTTTATACACCATTACTATATACCTATATTAAAATATACCTATAAAGTATCCAGTCAGGATAGATTTGGTTGTAATTTTATACACCATTACTATATACCTATATTAAAATATACCTATAAAGTATCCAGTCAGGATAGATTTGGTTGTAATTTTAAACACCATTACTATATACCTATATTAAAATATACCTATAAAGTATCCAGTCAGGATAGATTTGGTTGTAATTTTATACACCATTACTATATACCTATATTAAAATATACCTATAAAGTATCCAGTCAGGATAGATTTGGTTGTAATTTTAAACACCATTACTATATACCTATATTAAAATATACCTATAAAGTATCCAGTCAGGATAGATTTGGTTGTAATTTTATACACCATTACTATATACCTATATTAAAATATACCTATAAAGAATCCAATCATTATAGATTTGGTTGTAATTTTATACACCATTACTATGTACGTATATTAAAATATACCTATAAAGTATCCATTCAGGATAGATTTGTTTGTAATTTTATACAACATTGCTATATACCAATATTAAAATATACCTATAAAGTATCCAGTCAGGATAGATTTGGTTGTAATTTTATACACCATTACTATATACCTATATTACAATATACCTATAAAGTATCCAGTCAGGATAGATTTGTTTGTGATTTTATACAACATTGCTATATACCTTTTTTAAAATATACCTATGAAAAATCCAGTCAAGATAAAATTCGTTGTATTTGTATACAACATTACTAAATACGTATATTAAAATATACCTATAAAGTATCCAGTCAGGATAGATTTGGTTGTAATTTTATACAACATTGCTATATACCAATATTAAAATATACCTATGTAAAATCCAGTCAAGATAAAATTCGTTGTACTTGTATACAACATTACTATATACGTATAATAAAATATACCTATAAAGTATCCAGTCAGGATAGATTTGGTTGTAATTTTATACACCATTACTATATACCTATATTAAAATATACCTATAAAGTATCCAGTCAGGATAGATTTGGTTGTAATTTTATACAACATTGCTATATACCAATATTAAAATATACCTATGAAAAATCCAGTCAAGATAAAATTCGTTGTATTTGTATACAACATTCCTATATACGTATATTAAAATATGCCTATAAAGTATCCAGTCAGGATAGATTTGGTTGTAATTTTATTCAACATTTCTATATACCAATATTAAAATATACCTATGAAAAATCCAGTCAAGATAAAATTCGTTGTACTTGTATACAACATTACTATATACGTATAATAAAATATACCTATAAAGTATCCAGTCAGGATAGATTTGGTTGTAATTTTATACACCATTACTATATACCTATATTAAAATATACCTATAAAGTATCCAGTCAGGATAGATTTGGTTGTAATTTTATACACCATTACTATATACCTATATTACAATATACCTATAAAGTATCCAGTCAGGATAGATTTGTTTGTGATTTTATACAACATTGCTATATACCTTTTTTAAAATATACCTATGAAAAATCCAGTCAAGATAAAATTCGTTGTATTTGTATACAACATTACTAAATACGTATATTAAAATATACCTATAAAGTATCCAGTCAGGATAGATTTGGTTGTAATTTTATACAACATTGCTATATACCAATATTAAAATATACCTATGTAAAATCCAGTCAAGATAAAATTCGTTGTACTTGTATACAACATTACTATATACGTATAATAAAATATACCTATAAAGTATCCAGTCAGGATAGATTTGGTTGTAATTTTATACACCATTACTATATACCTATATTAAAATATACCTATAAAGTATCCAGTCAGGATAGATTTGGTTGTAATTTTATACAACATTGCTATATACCAATATTAAAATATACCTATGAAAAATCCAGTCAAGATAAAATTCGTTGTATTTGTATACAACATTCCTATATACGTATATTAAAATATGCCTATAAAGTATCCAGTCAGGATAGATTTGGTTGTAATTTTATTCAACATTTCTATATACCAATATTAAAATATACCTATGAAAAATCCAGTCAAGATAAAATTCGTTGTATTTGTATACAACATTACTATATACGTATATTAAAATATACATATAAAGTCTCCAGTCAGGATAGATTTGGTTGTAATTTTATACACCATTACTATATACCTATATTAAAATATACCTATAAAGTATCCAGTCAGGATAAATTTGGTTGTAATTTTATACACCATTACTATATACCTATATTAAAATATACCTATAAAGTATCCAGTCAGGATAGATTTGTTTGTAATTTTATACACCATTCTATATACCTATATTTAAATATACCTATAAAGTATCCAGTCAGGATAGATTTGGTTGTAATTTTATACACCATTACTATATACGTATATTAAAATATACCTATAAAGTATCCATTCAGGGTAGATTTGGTTGTAATTTTATACACCATTACTATATACCTATATTAAAATATACCTATAAAGTATCCAGTCAGGATAGATTTGGTTGTAATTTTATACACCATTACTATATACCTATATTAAAATATACCTATAAAGTATCCAGTCAGGATAGATTTGGTTGTAATTTTATACACCATTACTATATACCTATATTAAAATATACCTATAAAGTATCCAGTCAGGATAGATTTGGTTGTAATTTTATACACCATTACTATATACCTATACTAAAATATACCTATAAAGTATCCAGTCAGGATAGATTTGTTTGTAATTTTATACACCATTACTATATACCTATATGTAAATATACCTATAAAGTATCCAGTCATTATAGATTTGGTTGTAATTTTATACAACATTACTATATACGTATATTAAAATATACCTATAAAGTATCCAGTCAGGATAGATTTCGTTGGAATTTTATACACCAATACTATATACCTATATTAAAATATACCTATAAAGTATCCAGTCAGGATATATTTTGTTGTAATTTTATACAACATTGCTATATACCAATATTAAAATATACCTATAAAGTATCCAGTCAGGACAGATTTGGTTGTAATTTTATACACCATTACTATATACCTATATTACAATATACCTATAAAGTATCCAGTCAGGATAGATTTGGTTGTGATTTTATACAACATTGCTATATACCTTTTTTAAAATATACCTTTGAAAAATCCAGACAAGATAAAATTCGTTGTATTTGTATACAATATTACTATATACGTATATTAAAATATATATCTATAAAGTATCCAGTCAGGATAGATTTGGTTGTAATTTTATACACCATTACTATATACCTATATTAAAATATACCTATAAAGTATCCAGTCAGGATAGATTTGGTTGTAATTTTATACAACATTGCTATATACCAATATTAAAATATACCTATGAAAAATCCAGTCAAGATAAAATTCGTTGTATTTGTATACAACATTCCTATATACGTATATTAAAATATGCCTATAAAGTATCCAGTCTGGAAAGATTTGGTTGTAATTTTATACAACATTGCTATATACCAATATTAAAATATACCTATGAAAAATCAAGTCAAGATAAAATTCGTTGTATTTGTATACAACATTACTATATACGTATATTAAAATATACATATAAAGTATCCAGTCAGGATATATTTGGTTGTAATTTTATACACCATTACTATATACCTATATTAAAATATACCTATAAAGTATCCAGTCAGGATAAATTTGGTTGTAATTTTATACACCATTACTATATACCTATATTAAAATATACCTATAAAGTATCCAGTCAGGATATATTTGGTTGTAATTTTATACAACATTGCTATATACCAATATTAAAATATACCTATAAAGTATCCAGTCAGGATAGATTTGGTTGTAATTTTATACACCATTACTTTATACCTATATTAAAATATACCTATAAAGTATCCAGTCAGGATAGATTTGGTTGTGATTTTATACAACATTGCTATATACCTTTTTTAAAATATACCTTTGAAAAATCCAGACAAGATAAAATTCGTTGTATTTGTATACAATATTACTATATACGTATAATTAAATATACCTATATAGTATCCAGTCAGGATAGATTTGGTTGTATTTTTATACACCATTACTATATACCTATAATAAAATATACCTATAAAGTATCCAGTCAGGATAGATTTGGTTGTAATTTTATACAACATTGCTATATACCAATATTAAAATATACCTATGAAAAATCCAGTCAAGATAAAATTCGTTGTATTTGTATACAACATTCCTATATACGTATATTAAAATATGCCTATAAAGTATCCAGTCAGGATAGATTTGGTTGTAATTTTATACAACATTGCTATATACCAATATTAAAATATACCTATGAAAAATCAAGTCAAGATAAAATTCGTTGTATTTGTATACAACATTACTATATACGTATATTAAAATATACATATAAAGTATCCAGTCAGGATAGATTTGGTTGTAATTTTATACAACATTACTATATACCTATATTAAAATATACCTATAAAGTATCCAGTCAGGATAAATTTGGTTGTAATTATATACACCATTACTATATACCTATATTAAAATATACCTATAAAGTATCCAGTCAGGATAGATTTGGTTGTAATTTTATACACCATTACTATATACGTATATTAAAATATACCTATAAAGTATCCAGTCAGGATAGATTTGGTTGTAATTTATACACCATTACTATATACCTATATTAAAATATACTTATAAAGTATCCAGTCAGGATAGATTTGGTTGTAATTTTATACACCATTACTATATACCTATATTAAAATATACCTATAAAGTATCCAGTCAGGATAGATTTGGTTGTAAGTTTATACACCATTACTATATACCTATACTAAAATATACCTATAAAGAATCCAGTCGGGATAGATTTGGTTGTAATTTTATACACCATTACTATATACCTATATGTAAATATACCTATAAAGTATCCAGTCATTATAGATTTGGTTGTAATTTTATACACCATTACTATATACGTATATTAAAATATACCTATAAAGTATCCATTCAGGATAGATTTGTTTGTAATTTTATACAACATTGCTATATACCAATAATAAAATATACCTATGAAAAATCCAGTCAAGTTAAAATTCGTTGTATTTGTATACAACATTACTATATACGTATATTAAAATATACCTATAAAGTATCCAGTCAGGATAGATTTGGTTGTAATTTTATACAACATTGCTATATACCAGTATTAAAATATACCTATGAAAAATCCAGTCAAGATAAAATTCGTTGTATTTGTATACAACATTACTATATACGTATATTAAAATATACCTATAAAGTATCCAGTCAATATAGATTTGGTTGTAATTTTATACACCATTACTATATACCTATATTAAAATATACCTATAAATTATCCAGTCAGGATAGATTTGGTTGTAATTTTATACACCATTACTATATACCTATATTAAAATATACCTATAAAGTATCCAGTCAGGATAGATTTGGTTGTAATTTTATACACCATTACTATATACCTATATTGAAAAATACCTATAAAGTATCCAGTCAGGATAGATTTGGTTGTAATTTTATACACCATTACTACATACCTATATTAAAATATACCTATAAAGTATCCAGTCAGGATAGATTTGGTTGTATTTTTATACACCATTACTATATACCTATAATAAAATATACCTATAAAGTATCCAGTCAGGATAGATTTGGTTGTAATTTTATACACCATTACTATATACCTATATTAAAATATACCTATAAAGTATCCAGTCAGGATAGATTTGGTTGTAATTTTATACACCATTACTATATACCTATATTAAAATATACCTATAAAGTATCCAGTCAGGATAGATTTGGTTGTAATTTTATGCACCATTACTATATACCTATACTAAAATATACCTATAAAGTATCCAGTCAGGATAGATTTGGTTGTAATTTTATACACCATTACTATATACCTATATTAAAATATACCTATAAAGTATCCAATCATTATAGATTTGGTTGTAATTTTATACACCATTACTATGTACGTATATTAAAATATACCTATAAAGTATCCATTCATGATAGATTTGTTTGTAATTTTATACAACATTGCTATATACCAATATTAAAATATACCTATGAAAAATCCAGTCAAATTAAAATTCGTTGTATTTGTATACAACATTCCTATATACGTATATTAAAATATACCTATAAAGTATCCAGTCAGGATAGATTTGGTTGTAATGTTATACACCATTACTATATACCTATATTACAATATACCTATAAAGTATCCAGTCAGGATAGATTTGTTTGTGATTTTATACAACATTGCTATATACCTTTTTTAAAATATACCTATGAAAAATCCAGTCAAGATAAAATTCGTTGTATTTGTATACAACATTACTAAATTCGTATATTAAAATATACCTATAAAGTATCCAGTCAGAATAGATTTGGTTGTAATTTTATACAACATTGCTATATACCAATATTAAAATATACCTATGTAAAATCCAGTCAAGATAAAATTCGTTGTACTTGTATACAACATTACTATATACGTATAATAAAATATACCTATAAAGTATCCAGTCAGGATAGATTTGGTTGTAATTTTATACACCATTACTATATACCTATATTAAAATATACCTATAAAGTATCCAGTCAGGATAGATTTGGTTGTAATTTTATACAACATTGCTATATACCAATATTAAAATATACCTATGAAAAATCCAGTCAAGATAAAATTCGTTGTATTTGTATACAACATTCCTATATACGTATATTAAAATATGCCTATAAAGTATCCAGTCAGAATAGATTTGGTTGTAATTTTATTCAACATTTCTATATACCAATATTAAAATATACCTATGAAAAATCCAGTCAAGATAAAATTCGTTGTATTTGTATACAACATTACTATATACGTATATTAAAATACACCTATAAAGTATATAGTCAATATAGATTTGGTTGTAATTTTATACACCATTACTATATACCTATATTAAAATATACCTATAAATTATCCAGTCAGGATAGATTTGGTTGTAATTTTATACACCATTACTATATACCTATATTAAAATATACCTATAAAGTATCCAGTCAGGATAGATTTGGTTGTAATTTTAAACACCATTACTATATACCTATATTGAAATATACCTATAAAGTATCCAGTCATAATAGATTTGGTTGTAATTTTATACACCATTACTATATACCTATATTAAAATATACCTATAAAGTATCCAGTCAGGATAGATTTGGTTGTAATTTTATACACCATTACTATATACCTATATTAAAATATACCTATAAAGTATCCAGTCAGGATAGATTTGGTTATAATTTTTTACACCATTACTATATACGTATATTAAAATATACTTATAAAGTATCCATTCAGGATAGATTTGTTTGTAATTTTATACAACATTGCTATATACCAATATTAAAATATACCTATGAAAAATCCAGTCAAGATAAAATTCGTTGTATTTGTATACAACATTACTATATACGTATATTAAAATATACATATAAAGTATCCAGTCAGGATAGATTTGGTTGTAATTTTATACACCATTACTATATACCTATATTAAAATATACCTATAAAATATCCAGTCAGGATAGATTTGGTTGTAATTTTATCCACCAGTACTATATACCTATATTAAAATATACCTATCAAGTATCCATTCATAATAAATTTGGTTGTAATTTTATACACCATTACTATATACCTATATTAAAATATACCTATAAAGTATCCAGTCAGGATAGATTTGGTTGTATTTTTATACACCATTACTATATACCTATATTAAAATATACCTATAAAGTATTCAGTCAGGATAGATTTGGTTGTAATTTTATACAACATTGCTATATACCAGTATTAAAATATACCTATGAAAAATCCAGTCAAGATGAAATTCGTTGTATTTGTATACAACATTACTATATACGTATATTAAAATATACCTATAAAGTATCCAGTCAATATAGATTTGGTTGTAATTTTATACACCATTACTATATACCTATATTAAAATATACCTATAAAGTATCCAGTCAGGATAGATTTGGTTGTAATTTTATACACCATTACTATATACCTATATTAAAATATACCTATAAAGTATCCAGTCAGGATAGATTTGGTTGTAATTTTAAACACCATTACTATATACCTATATTAAAATATACCTATAAAGTATCCAGTCAGGATAGATTTGGTTGTAATTTTATACACCATTACTTTATACCTATATTAAAATATACCTATAAAGTATCCAGTCAGGATAGATTTGGTTGTAATTTTATACAACATTGCTATATACCTATTTTAAAATATACCTTTGAAAAATCCAGTCAAGATAAAATTCGTTGTATTTGTATACAACATTACTATATACGTATAATTAAATAAACATATAAAGTATCCAGTCAGGATAGATGTGGTTGTATTTTTATACACCATTACTATATACCTATATTAAAATATACCTATAAAGTATCCAGTCGGGAAAGATTTGGTTGTAATTTTATACAACATTGCTATATACCAATATTAAAATATACCTATGAAAAATCCAGTCAAGATAAAATTCGTTGTATTTGTATACAACATTCCTATATACGTATATTAAAATATGCCTATAAAGTATCCAGTCAGGATAGATTTGGTTGAAATTTTATACAACATTGCTATATACCAATATTAAAATATACCTATGAAAAATCAAGTCAAGATAAAATTCGTTGTATTTGTATACAACATTACTATATACGTATAGTAAAATATACATATAAAGTATCCAGTCAGGATAGATTTGGGTGTAATTTTATACAACATTACTATATACCTATATTAAAATATACCTATAAAGTATCCAGTCAGGATAAATTTGGTTGTAATTATATACACCATTACTATATACCTATATTAAAATATACCTATAAAGTATCCAGTCAGGATAGATTTTTTTGTAATTTTATACACCATTACTATATACCTATATTAAAATATACCTATAAAGTATCCAGTCAGGATATATTTGGTTGTAATTTTATACACCATTACTATATACGTATATTAAAATATACCTATAAAGCATCCAGTCAGGATAGATTTGGTTGTAATTTTATACACCATTACTATATACCTATATTAAAATATACCTATAAAGTATCCAGTCAGGATAGATTTGGTTGTAATTTTATACACCATTACTCTATACCTATATTAAAATATACCTATAAAGTAACCAGTCAGGATAGATTTGGTTGTAAGTTTTTACACCATTACTATATACCTATACTAAAATATACCTATAAAGAATCCAGTCAGGATAGATTTGGTTGTAATTTTATACACCATTACTATATACCTATATGTAAATATACCTATAAAGTATCCAGTCATTATAGATTTGGTTGTAATATTATACACCATTACTATATACGTATATTAAAATATACCTATAAAGTATCCATTCAGGATAGATTTGTTTGTAATTTTATACAACATTGCTATATACCAATAATAAAATATACCTATGAAAAATCCAGTCAAGTTAAAATTCGTTGTATTTGTATACAACATTACTATATACGTATATTAAAATATACCTATAAAGTATCCAGTCAGGATAGATTTGGTTGTAATTTTATACAACATTGCTATATACCAGTATTAAAATATACCTATGAAAAATCCAGTCAAGATAAAATTCGTTGTATTTGTATACAACATTCCTATATACGTATATTAAAATATGCCTATAAAGTATCCAGTCAGGATAGATTTGGTTGTAATTTTATACAACATTGCTATATACCAATATTAAAATATACCTATGAAAAATCCAGTCAAGATAAAATTCGTTGTATTTGTATACAACATTACTATATACGTATATTAAAATATACCTATAAAGTATCCAGTCAATATAGATTTGGTTGTAATTTTATACACCATTACTATATACCTATATTAAAATATACCTATATATTATCCAGTCAGGATAGATTTGGTTGTAATTTTATACACCATTACTATATACCTATATTAAAATATACCTATAAAGTATCCAGTCAGGATAGATTTGGTTGTAATTTATACACCATTACTATATACCTATATTAAAATATACTTATAAAGTATCCAGTCAGGATAGATTTGGTTGTAATTTTATACACCATTACTATATACCTATATTAAAATATACCTATAAAGTATCCAGTCAGGATAGATTTGGTTGTAAGTTTATACACCATTACTATATACCTATACTAAAATATACCTATAAAGAATCCAGTCGGGATAGATTTGGTTGTAATTTTATACACCATTACTATATACCTATATGTAAATATACCTATAAAGTATCCAGTCATTATAGATTTGGTTGTAATTTTATACACCATTACTATATACGTATATTAAAATATACCTATAAAGTATCCATTCAGGATAGATTTGTTTGTAATTTTATACAACATTGCTATATACCAATAATAAAATATACCTATGAAAAATCCAGTCAAGTTAAAATTCGTTGTATTTGTATACAACATTACTATATACGTATATTAAAATATACCTATAAAGTATCCAGTCAGGATAGATTTGGTTGTAATTTTATACAACATTGCTATATACCAGTATTAAAATATACCTATGAAAAATCCAGTCAAGATAAAATTCGTTGTATTTGTATACAACATTACTATATACGTATATTAAAATATACCTATAAAGTATCCAGTCAATATAGATTTGGTTGTAATTTTATACACCATTACTATATACCTATATTAAAATATACCTATAAATTATCCAGTCAGGATAGATTTGGTTGTAATTTTATACACCATTACTATATACCTATATTAAAATATACCTATAAAGTATCCAGTCAGGATAGATTTGGTTGTAATTTTATACACCATTACTATATACCTATATTGAAAAATACCTATAAAGTATCCAGTCAGGATAGATTTGGTTGTAATTTTATACACCATTACTACATACCTATATTAAAATATACCTATAAAGTATCCAGTCAGGATAGATTTGGTTGTATTTTTATACACCATTACTATATACCTATAATAAAATATACCTATAAAGTATCCAGTCAGGATAGATTTGGTTGTAATTTTATACACCATTACTATATACCTATATTAAAATATACCTATAAAGTATCCAGTCAGGATAGATTTGGTTGTAATTTTATACACCATTACTATATACCTATATTAAAATATACCTATAAAGTATCCAGTCAGGATAGATTTGGTTGTAATTTTATGCACCATTACTATATACCTATACTAAAATATACCTATAAAGTATCCAGTCAGGATAGATTTGGTTGTAATTTTATACACCATTACTATATACCTATATTAAAATATACCTATAAAGTATCCAATCATTATAGATTTGGTTGTAATTTTATACACCATTACTATGTACGTATATTAAAATATACCTATAAAGTATCCATTCATGATAGATTTGTTTGTAATTTTATACAACATTGCTATATACCAATATTAAAATATACCTATGAAAAATCCAGTCAAATTAAAATTCGTTGTATTTGTATACAACATTCCTATATACGTATATTAAAATATACCTATAAAGTATCCAGTCAGGATAGATTTGGTTGTAATGTTATACACCATTACTATATACCTATATTACAATATACCTATAAAGTATCCAGTCAGGATAGATTTGTTTGTGATTTTATACAACATTGCTATATACCTTTTTTAAAATATACCTATGAAAAATCCAGTCAAGATAAAATTCGTTGTATTTGTATACAACATTACTAAATTCGTATATTAAAATATACCTATAAAGTATCCAGTCAGAATAGATTTGGTTGTAATTTTATACAACATTGCTATATACCAATATTAAAATATACCTATGTAAAATCCAGTCAAGATAAAATTCGTTGTACTTGTATACAACATTACTATATACGTATAATAAAATATACCTATAAAGTATCCAGTCAGGATAGATTTGGTTGTAATTTTATACACCATTACTATATACCTATATTAAAATATACCTATAAAGTATCCAGTCAGGATAGATTTGGTTGTAATTTTATACAACATTGCTATATACCAATATTAAAATATACCTATGAAAAATCCAGTCAAGATAAAATTCGTTGTATTTGTATACAACATTCCTATATACGTATATTAAAATATGCCTATAAAGTATCCAGTCAGAATAGATTTGGTTGTAATTTTATTCAACATTTCTATATACCAATATTAAAATATACCTATGAAAAATCCAGTCAAGATAAAATTCGTTGTATTTGTATACAACATTACTATATACGTATATTAAAATACACCTATAAAGTATATAGTCAATATAGATTTGGTTGTAATTTTATACACCATTACTATATACCTATATTAAAATATACCTATAAATTATCCAGTCAGGATAGATTTGGTTGTAATTTTATACACCATTACTATATACCTATATTAAAATATACCTATAAAGTATCCAGTCAGGATAGATTTGGTTGTAATTTTAAACACCATTACTATATACCTATATTGAAATATACCTATAAAGTATCCAGTCATAATAGATTTGGTTGTAATTTTATACACCATTACTATATACCTATATTAAAATATACCTATAAAGTATCCAGTCAGGATAGATTTGGTTGTAATTTTATACACCATTACTATATACCTATATTAAAATATACCTATAAAGTATCCAGTCAGGATAGATTTGGTTATAATTTTTTACACCATTACTATATACGTATATTAAAATATACTTATAAAGTATCCATTCAGGATAGATTTGTTTGTAATTTTATACAACATTGCTATATGCCAATATTAAAATATACCTATGAAAAATCCAGTCAAGATAAAATTCGTTGTATTTGTATACAACATTACTATATACGTATATTAAAATATACATATAAAGTATCCAGTCAGGATAGATTTGGTTGTAATTTTATACACCATTACTATATACCTATATTAAAATATACCTATAAAATATCCAGTCAGGATAGATTTGGTTGTAATTTTATCCACCAGTACTATATACCTATATTAAAATATACCTATCAAGTATCCATTCATAATAAATTTGGTTGTAATTTTATACACCATTACTATATACCTATATTAAAATATACCTATAAAGTATCCAGTCAGGATAGATTTGGTTGTATTTTTATACACCATTACTATATACCTATATTAAAATATACCTATAAAGTATTCAGTCAGGATAGATTTGGTTGTAATTTTATACAACATTGCTATATACCAGTATTAAAATATACCTATGAAAAATCCAGTCAAGATGAAATTCGTTGTATTTGTATACAACATTACTATATACGTATATTAAAATATACCTATAAAGTATCCAGTCAATATAGATTTGGTTGTAATTTTATACACCATTACTATATACCTATATTAAAATATACCTATAAAGTATCCAGTCAGGATAGATTTGGTTGTAATTTTATACACCATTACTATATACCTATATTAAAATATACCTATAAAGTATCCAGTCAGGATAGATTTGGTTGTAATTTTAAACACCATTACTATATACCTATATTAAAATATACCTATAAAGTATCCAGTCAGGATAGATTTGGTTGTAATTTTATACACCATTACTTTATACCTATATTAAAATATACCTATAAAGTATCCAGTCAGGATAGATTTGGTTGTAATTTTATACAACATTGCTATATACCTATTTTAAAATATACCTTTGAAAAATCCAGTCAAGATAAAATTCGTTGTATTTGTATACAACATTACTATATACGTATAATTAAATAAACATATAAAGTATCCAGTCAGGATAGATGTGGTTGTATTTTTATACACCATTACTATATACCTATATTAAAATATACCTATAAAGTATCCAGTCGGGAAAGATTTGGTTGTAATTTTATACAACATTGCTATATACCAATATTAAAATATACCTATGAAAAATCCAGTCAAGATAAAATTCGTTGTATTTGTATACAACATTCCTATATACGTATATTAAAATATGCCTATAAAGTATCCAGTCAGGATAGATTTGGTTGAAATTTTATACAACATTGCTATATACCAATATTAAAATATACCTATGAAAAATCAAGTCAAGATAAAATTCGTTGTATTTGTATACAACATTACTATATACGTATAGTAAAATATACATATAAAGTATCCAGTCAGGATAGATTTGGGTGTAATTTTATACAACATTACTATATACCTATATTAAAATATACCTATAAAGTATCCAGTCAGGATAAATTTGGTTGTAATTATATACACCATTACTATATACCTATATTAAAATATACCTATAAAGTATCCAGTCAGGATAGATTTTTTTGTAATTTTATACACCATTACTATATACCTATATTAAAATATACCTATAAAGTATCCAGTCAGGATATATTTGGTTGTAATTTTATACACCATTACTATATACGTATATTAAAATATACCTATAAAGCATCCAGTCAGGATAGATTTGGTTGTAATTTTATACACCATTACTATATACCTATATTAAAATATACCTATAAAGTATCCAGTCAGGATAGATTTGGTTGTAATTTTATACACCATTACTCTATACCTATATTAAAATATACCTATAAAGTAACCAGTCAGGATAGATTTGGTTGTAAGTTTTTACACCATTACTATATACCTATACTAAAATATACCTATAAAGAATCCAGTCAGGATAGATTTGGTTGTAATTTTATACACCATTACTATATACCTATATGTAAATATACCTATAAAGTATCCAGTCATTATAGATTTGGTTGTAATATTATACACCATTACTATATACGTATATTAAAATATACCTATAAAGTATCCATTCAGGATAGATTTGTTTGTAATTTTATACAACATTGCTATATACCAATAATAAAATATACCTATGAAAAATCCAGTCAAGTTAAAATTCGTTGTATTTGTATACAACATTACTATATACGTATATTAAAATATACCTATAAAGTATCCAGTCAGGATAGATTTGGTTGTAATTTTATACAACATTGCTATATACCAGTATTAAAATATACCTATGAAAAATCCAGTCAAGATAAAATTCGTTGTATTTGTATACAACATTCCTATATACGTATATTAAAATATGCCTATAAAGTATCCAGTCAGGATAGATTTGGTTGTAATTTTATACAACATTGCTATATACCAATATTAAAATATACCTATGAAAAATCCAGTCAAGATAAAATTCGTTGTATTTGTATACAACATTACTATATACGTATATTAAAATATACCTATAAAGTATCCAGTCAATATAGATTTGGTTGTAATTTTATACACCATTACTATATACCTATATTAAAATATACCTATATATTATCCAGTCAGGATAGATTTGGTTGTAATTTTATACACCATTACTATATACCTATATTAAAATATACCTATAAAGTATCCAGTCAGGATAGATTTGGTTGTAATTTTATACACCATTACTATATCCCTATATTAAAATATACCTATAAAGTATCCAGTCAGGATAGATATGGTTGTAATTTTATACACCATTACTATATACCTATATTAAAATATACCTTTAAAGTATCCAGTCAGGATAGATTTGGTTGTAATTTTAAACACCATTACTATATACCTATATTAAAATATACCTATAAAGTATCCAGTCAGGATAGATTTGGTTGTAATTTTATACACCATTACTATATACCTATACTAAAATATACCTATAAAGTATCCAGTCAGGATAGATTTGGTTGTAATTTTATTCACCATTACTATGTACGTATATTAAAATATACCTATAAAGTATCCATTCAGGATAGATTTGTTTGTAATTTTATACAACATTGCTATATACCAATATTAAAATATACCTATGAAAAATCCAGTCAAATTAAAATTCGTTGTATTTGTATACAACATTCCTATATACGTATATTAAAATATACCTATAAAGTATCCAGTCAGGATAGATATGGTTGTAATTTTATACACCATTACTATATACCTATATTAAAATATACCTATAAAGTATCCAGTTAGGATAGATTTGGTTGTAATTTTATACACCATTACTATATACCTATATTACAATATACCTATAAAGTATCCAGTCAGGATAGATTTGTTTGTGATTTTATACAACATTGCTATATACCTTTTTTAAAATATACCTATGAAAAATCCAGTCAAGATAAAACTCGTTGTATTTGTATACAACATTACTAAATACGTATATTAAAATATACCTATAAAGTATCCAGTCAGGATAGATTTGGTTGTAATTTTATACAACATTGCTATATACCAATATTAAAATATACCTATGTAAAATCCAGTCAAGATAAAATTCGTTGTACTTGTATACAACATTACTATATACGTATAATAAAATATACCTATAAAGTATCCAGTCAGGATAGATTTGGTTGTAATTTTATACACCATTACTATATACCTATATTAAAATATACCTATAAAGTATCCAGTCAGGATAGATTTGGTTGTAATTTTATACAACATTGCTATATACCAATATTAAAATATACCTATGAAAAATCCAGTCAAGATAAAATTCGTTGTATTTGTATACTACATTCCTATATACGTATATTAAAATATGCCTATAAAGTATCCAGTCAGGATAGATTTGGTTGTAATTTTATTCAACATTTCTATATACCAATATTAAAATATACCTATGAAAAATCCAGTCAAGATAAAATTCGTTGTATTTGTATACAACATTACTATATACGTATATTAAAATACACCTATAAAGTATCCAGTCAATATAGATTTGGTTGTAATTTTATACACCATTACTATATACCTATATTAAAATATACCTATAAATTATCCAGTCAGGATAGATTTGGTTGTAATTTTATACACCATTACTATATACCTATATTAAAATATACCTATAAAGTATCCAGTCAGGATAGATTTGGTTGTAATTTTAAACACCATTACTATATACCTATATTGAAATATACCTATAAAGTATCCAGTCATAATAGATTTGGTTGTAATTTTGTACACCATTACTATATACCTATATTAAAATATACCTATAAAGTATCCAGTCAGGATAGATTTGGTTGTAATTTTATATACCATTACTATATACCTATATTAAAATATACCTATAAAGTATCCAGTCAGGATAGATTTGGTTATAATTTTTTACACCATTACTATATACGTATATTAAAATATACTTATAAAGTATCCATTCAGGATAGATTTGCTTGTAATTTTATACAACATTGCTATATACCAATATTAAAATATACCTATGAAAAATCAAGTCAAGATAAAATTCGTTGTATTTGTATACAACATTACTATATACGTATATTAAAATATACATATAAAGTATCCAGTCAGGATAGATTTGGTTGTAATTTTATACACCATTACTATATACCTATATTAAAATATACCTATAAAATGTCCAGTCAGGATAGATTTGGTTGTAATTTTGTACACCAGTACTATATACCTATATTAAAATACACCTATAAAGTATCCAGTCATAATAAATTTGGTTGTAATTTTATACACAATTACTATATACCTATATTAAAATATACCTATAAAGTATCCAGTCAGGATAGATTTGGTTGTAATTTTATACACCATTACTTTATACCTATATTAAAATATACCTATAAAGTATCCAGTCAGGATAGATTTGGTTGTGATTTTATACAACATTGCTATATACCTATTTTAAAATATACCTTTGAAAAATCCAGTCAAGATAAAATTCGTTGTATTTGTATACAACATTACTATATACGTATAATTAAATAAACATATAAAGTATCCAGTCAGGATAGATTTGGTTGTATTTTTATACACCATTACTATATACCTATATTAAAATATACCTATAAAGTATCCAGTCGGGATAGATTTGGTTGTAATTTTATACAACATTGCTATATACCAATAATAAAATATACCTATGAAAAATCCAGTCAAGATAAAATTCGTTGTATTTGTATACAACATTACTATATACGTATATTAAAATATACATATAAAGTATCCAGTCAGGATAGATTTGGTTGTAATTTTATACAACATTACTATATACCTATATTAAAATATACCTATAAAGTATCCAGTCAGGATAAATTTGGTTGTAATTATATACACCATTACTATATACCTATATTAAAATATACCTATAAAGTATCCAGTCAGGATAGATTTTTTTGTAATTTTATACACCATTACTATATACCTATATTAAAATATACCTATAAAGTATCCAGTCAGGATAGATTTGGTTGTAAGTTTTTACACCATTACTATATACCTATACTAAAATATACCTATAAAGAATCCAGTCAGGATAGATTTGGTTGTAATTTTATACACCATTACTATATACCTATATGTAAATATACCTATAAAGTATCCAGTCATTATAGATTTGGTTGTAATATTATACACCATTACTATATACGTATATTAAAATATACCTATAAAGTATCCATTCAGGATAGATTTGTTTGTAATTTTATACAACATTGCTATATACCAATAATAAAATATACCTATGAAAAATCCAGTCAAGTTAAAATTCGTTGTATTTGTATACAACATTACTATATACGTATATTAAAATATACCTATAAAGTATCCAGTCAGGATAGATTTGGTTGTAATTTTATACAACATTGCTATATACCAGTATTAAAATATACCTATGAAAAATCCAGTCAAGATAAAATTCGTTGTATTTGTATACAACATTCCTATATACGCATATTAAAATATGCCTATAAAGTATCCAGTCAGGATAGATTTGGTTGTAATTTTATACAACATTGCTATATACCAATATTAAAATATACCTATGAAAAATCCAGTCAAGATAAAATTCGTTGTATTTGTATACAACATTACTATATACGTATATTAAAATATACCTATAAAGTATCCAGTCAATATAGATTTGGTTGTAATTTTATACACCATTACTATATACCTATATTAAAATATACCTATATATTATCCAGTCAGGATAGATTTGGTTGTAATTTTATACACCATTACTATATACCTATATTAAAATATACCTATAAAGTATCCAGTCAGGATAGATTTGGTTGTAATTTTATACACCATTACTATATACCTATATTAAAATATACCTATAAAGTATCCAGTCAGGATAGATATGGTTGTAATTTTATACACCATTACTATATACCTATATTAAAATATACCTATAAAGTATCCAGTCAGGATAGATTTGGTTGTAATTTTAAACACCATTACTATATACCTATATTAAAATATACCTATAAAGTATCCAGTCAGGATAGATTTGGTTGTAATTTTATACACCATTACTATATACCTATACTAAAATATACCTATAAAGTATCCAGTCAGGATAGATTTGGTTGTAATTTTATACACCATTACTATGTACGTATATTAAAATATACCTATAAAGTATCCATTCAGGATAGATTTGTTTGTAATTTTATACAACATTGCTATATACCAATATTAAAATATACCTATGACAAATCCAGTCAAATTAAAATTCGTTGTATTTGTATACAACATTCCTATATACGTTTATTAAAATATACCTATAAAGTATCCAGTCAGGATAGATATGGTTGTAATTTTATACACCATTACTATATACCTATATTAAAATATACCTATAAAGTATCCAGTCAGGATAGATTTGGTTGTAATTTTATACACCATTACTATATACCTATATTACAATATACCTATAAAGTATCCAGTCAGGATAGATTTGTTTGTGATTTTATACAACATTGCTATATACCTTTTTTAAAATATACCTATGAAAAATCCAGTCAAGATAAAACTCGTTGTATTTGTATACAACATTACTAAATACGTATATTAAAATATACCTATAAAGTATCCAGTCAGGATAGATTTGGTTGTAATTTTATACAACATTGCTATATACCAATATTAAAATATACCTATGTGAAATCCAGTCAAGATAAAATTCGTTGTACTTGTATACAACATTACTATATACGTATAATAAAATATACCTATAAAGTATCCAGTCAGGATAGATTTGGTTGTAATTTTATACACCATTACTATATACCTATATTAAAATATACCTATAAAGTATCCAGTCAGGATAGATTTGGTTGTAATTTTATACAACATTGCTATATACCAATATTAAAATATACCTATGAAAAATCCAGTCAAGATAAAATTCGTTGTATTTGTATACTACATTCCTATATACGTATATTAAAATATGCCTATAAAGTATCCAGTCAGGATAGATTTGGTTGTAATTTTATTCAACATTTCTATATACCAATATTAAAATATACCTATGAAAAATCCAGTCAAGATAAAATTCGTTGTATTTGTATACAACATTACTATATACGTATATTAAAATACACCTATAAAGTATCCAGTCAATATAGATTTGGTTGTAATTTTATACACCATTACTATATACCTATATTAAAATATACCTATAAATTATCCAGTCAGGATAGATTTGGTTGTAATTTTATACACCTTTACTATATACCTATATTAAAATATACCTATAAAGTATCCAGTCAGGATAGATTTGGTTGTAATTTTAAACACCATTACTATATACCTATATTGAAATATACCTATAAAGTATCCAGTCATAATAGATTTGGTTGTAATTTTATACACCATTACTATATACCTATATTAAAATATACCTATAAAGTATCCAGTCAGGATAGATTTGGTTGTAATTATATATACCATTACTATATACCTATATTAAAATATACCTATAAAGTATCCAGTCAGGATAGATTTGGTTATAATTTTTTACACCATTACTATATACGTATATTAAAATATACTTATAAAGTATCCATTCAGGATAGATTTGCTTGTAATTTTATACAACATTGCTATATACCAATATTAAAATATACCTATGAAAAATCAAGTCAAGATAAAATTCGTTGTATTTGTATACAACATTACTATATACGTATATTAAAATATACATATAAAGTATCCAGTCAGGATAGATTTGGTTGTAATTTTATACACCATTACTATATACCTATATTAAAATATACCTATAAAATATCCAGTCAGGATAGATTTGGTTGTAATTTTATACACCAGTACTATATACCTATATTAAAATACACCTATAAAGTATCCAGTCATAATAAATTTGGTTGTAATTTTATACACCATTCCTATATACCTATATTAAAATATACCTATAAAGTATCCAGTCAGGATAGATTTGGTTGTAATTTTATACACCATTACTATATACCTATATTAAAATATACCTATAAAGTATTCAGTCAGGATAGATTTGGTTGTAATTTTATACAACATTGCTATATACCAGTATTAAAATATACCTATGAAAAATCCAGTCAAGATAAAATTCGTTGTATTTGTATACAACATTACTATATACGTATATTAAAATATACCTATAAAGTATCCAGTCAATATAGATTTGGTTGTAATTTTATACACCATTACTATATACCTATATTAAAATATACCTATAAATTATCCAGTCAGGATAGATTTGGTTGTAATTTTATACACCATTACTATATACCTATAAAGTATCCAGTAAGGATAGATTTGGTTGTAATTTTATACACCATTACTATATACCTATATTGAAAAATACCTATAAAGTATCCAGTCAGGATAGATTTGGTTGTAATTTTTTACACCATTACTATATACCTATATTAAAATATACCTATAAAGTATCCAGTCAGGATAGATTTGGTTGTAACTTTATACACCATTACTATATACGTATATTAAAATATACTTATAAAGTATCCATTCAGGATAGATTTGGTTGTAATTTTATACAACATTGCTATATACCAATATTAAAATATACCTATGAGAAATCAAGTCAAGATAAAATTCGTTGTATTTGTATACAACATTACTATATACGTATATTAAAATATACCTATAAAGTATCCAGTCAGGATAGATTTGGTTGTAATTTTATACACCATTACTATATACCTATATTAAAATATACCTATAAAGTATCCAGTCAGGATAGATTTGGTTGTAATTTTATACACCATTACTATATACCTAAATTGAAAAATACCTATAAAGTATCCAGTCAGGATAGATTTGGTTGTAATTTTATACACCATTACTACATACCTATATTAAAATATACCTATAAAGTATCCAGTCAGGATAGATTTGGTTGTATTTTTATACACCATTACTATATACCTATAATAAAATATACCTATAAAGTATCCAGTCAGGATAGATTTGGTTGTAATTTTATACACCATTACTATATACCTATATTAAAATATACCTATAAAGTATCCAGTCAGGATAGATTTGGTTGTAATTTTATACACCATTACTATATACCTATATTAAAATATACCTATAAAGTATCCAGTCAGGATAGATTTGGTTGTAATTTTATGCACCATTACTATATACCTATACTAAAATATACCTATAAAGTATCCAGTCAGGATAGATTTGGTTGTAATTTTATACACCATTACTATATACCTATATTAAAATATACCTATAAAGTATCCAATCATTATAGATTTGGTTGTAATTTTATACACCATTACTATGTACGTATATTAAAATATACCTATAAAGTATCCATTCATTATAGATTTGTTTGTAATTTTATACAACATTGCTATATACCAATATTAAAATATACCTATGAAAAATCCAGTCAAATTAAAATTCGTTGTATTTGTATACAACATTCCTATATACGTATATTAAAATATACCTATAAAGTATCCAGTCAGGATAGATTTGGTTGTAATTTTATACACCATTACTATATACCTATATTAAAATATACCTATAAAGTATCCAGTCAGGATAGATTTGGTTGTAATGTTATACACCATTACTATATACCTATATTACAATATACCTATAAAGTATCCAGTCAGGATAGATTTGTTTGTGATTTTATACAACATTGCTATATACCTTTTTTAAAATATACCTATGAAAAATCCAGTCAAGATAAAATTCGTTGTATTTGTATACAACATTACTAAATACGTATATTAAAATATACCTATAAAGTATCCAGTCAGAATAGATTTGGTTGTAATTTTATACAACATTGCTATATACCAATATTAAAATATACCTATGTAAAATCCAGTCAAGATAAAATTCGTTGTACTTGTATACAACATTACTATATACGTATAATAAAATATACCTATAAAGTATCCAGTCAGGATAGATTTGGTTGTAATTTTATACACCATTACTATATACCTATATTAAAATATACCTATAAAGTATCCAGTCAGGATAGATTTGGTTGTAATTTTATACAACATTGCTATATACCAATATTAAAATATACCTATGAAAAATCCAGTCAAGATAAAATTCGTTGTATTTGTATACAACATTCCTATATACGTATATTAAAATATGCCTATAAAGTATCCAGTCAGAATAGATTTGGTTGTAATTTTATTCAACATTTCTATATACCAATATTAAAATATACCTATGAAAAATCCAGTCAAGATAAAATTCGTTGTATTTGTATACAACATTACTATATACGTATATTAAAATACACCTATAAAGTATATAGTCAATATAGATTTGGTTGTAATTTTATACACCATTACTATATACCTATATTAAAATATACCTATAAATTATCCAGTCAGGATAGATTTGGTTGTAATTTTATACACCATTACTATATACCTATATTAAAATATACCTATAAAGTATCCAGTCAGGATAGATTTGGTTGTAATTTTAAACACCATTACTATATACCTATATTGAAATATACCTATAAAGTATCCAGTCATAATAGATTTGGTTGTAATTTTATACACCATTACTATATACCTATATTAAAATATACCTATAAAGTATCCAGTCAGGATAGATTTGGTTGTAATTTTATACACCATTACTATATACCTATATTAAAATATACCTATAAAGTATCCAGTCAGGATAGATTTGGTTATAATTTTTTACACCATTACTATATACGTATATTAAAATATACTTATAAAGTATCCAGTCAGGATAGATTTGGTTGTAATTTTATACACCATTACTATATACCTATATTAAAATATACCTATAAAGTATTCAGTCAGGATAGATTTGGTTGTAATTTTATACAACATTGCTATATACCAGTATTAAAATATACCTATGAAAAATCCAGTCAAGATAAAATTCGTTGTATTTGTATACAACATTACTATATACGTATATTAAAATATACCTATAAAGTATCCAGTCAATATAGATTTGGTTGTAATTTTATACACCATTACTATATACCTATATTAAAATATACCTATAAATTATCCAGTCAGGATAGATTTGGTTGTAATTTTATACACCATTACTATATACCTATAAAGTATCCAGTAAGGATAGATTTGGTTGTAATTTTATACACCATTACTATATACCTATATTGAAAAATACCTATAAAGTATCCAGTCAGGATAGATTTGGTTGTAATTTTTTACACCATTACTATATACCTATATTAAAATATACCTATAAAGTATCCAGTCAGGATAGATTTGGTTGTAACTTTATACACCATTACTATATACGTATATTAAAATATACTTATAAAGTATCCATTCAGGATAGATTTGGTTGTAATTTTATACAACATTGCTATATACCAATATTAAAATATACCTATGAGAAATCAAGTCAAGATAAAATTCGTTGTATTTGTATACAACATTACTATATACGTATATTAAAATATACCTATAAAGTATCCAGTCAGGATAGATTTGGTTGTAATTTTATACACCATTACTATATACCTATATTAAAATATACCTATAAAGTATCCAGTCAGGATAGATTTGGTTGTAATTTTATACACCATTACTATATACCTATATTGAAAAATACCTATAAAGTATCCAGTCAGGATAGATTTGGTTGTAATTTTATACACCATTACTACATACCTATATTAAAATATACCTATAAAGTATCCAGTCAGGATAGATTTGGTTGTATTTTTATACACCATTACTATATACCTATAATAAAATATACCTATAAAGTATCCAGTCAGGATAGATTTGGTTGTAATTTTATACACCATTACTATATACCTATATTAAAATATACCTATAAAGTATCCAGTCAGGATAGATTTGGTTGTAATTTTATACACCATTACTATATACCTATATTAAAATATACCTATAAAGTATCCAGTCAGGATAGATTTGGTTGTAATTTTATGCACCATTACTATATACCTATACTAAAATATACCTATAAAGTATCCAGTCAGGATAGATTTGGTTGTAATTTTATACACCATTACTATATACCTATATTAAAATATACCTATAAAGTATCCAATCATTATAGATTTGGTTGTAATTTTATACACCATTACTATGTACGTATATTAAAATATACCTATAAAGTATCCATTCATGATAGATTTGTTTGTAATTTTATACAACATTGCTATATACCAATATTAAAATATACCTATGAAAAATCCAGTCAAATTAAAATTCGTTGTATTTGTATACAACATTCCTATATACGTATATTAAAATATACCTATAAAGTATCCAGTCAGGATAGATTTGGTTGTAATTTTATACACCATTACTATATACCTATATTAAAATATACCTATAAAGTATCCAGTCAGGATAGATTTGGTTGTAATGTTATACACCATTACTATATACTATATTACAATATACCTATAAAGTATCCAGTCAGGATAGATTTGTTTGTGATTTTATACAACATTGCTATATACCTTTTTTAAAATATACCTATGAAAAATCCAGTCAAGATAAAATTCGTTGTATTTGTATACAACATTACTAAATACGTATATTAAAATATACCTATAAAGTATCCAGTCAGAATAGATTTGGTTGTAATTTTATACAACATTGCTATATACCAATATTAAAATATACCTATGTAAAATCCAGTCAAGATAAAATTCGTTGTACTTGTATACAACATTACTATATACGTATAATAAAATATACCTATAAAGTATCCAGTCAGGATAGATTTGGTTGTAATTTTATACACCATTACTATATACCTATATTAAAATATACCTATAAAGTATCCAGTCAGGATAGATTTGGTTGTAATTTTATACAACATTGCTATATACCAATATTAAAATATACCTATGAAAAATCCAGTCAAGATAAAATTCGTTGTATTTGTATACAACATTCCTATATACGTATATTAAAATATGCCTATAAAGTATCCAGTCAGAATAGATTTGGTTGTAATTTTATTCAACATTTCTATATACCAATATTAAAATATACCTATGAAAAATCCAGTCAAGATAAAATTCGTTGTATTTGTATACAACATTACTATATACGTATATTAAAATACACCTATAAAGTATATAGTCAATATAGATTTGGTTGTAATTTTATACACCATTACTATATACCTATATTAAAATATACCTATAAATTATCCAGTCAGGATAGATTTGGTTGTAATTTTTAACACCATTACTATATACCTATATTAAAATATACCTATAAAGTATCCAGTCAGGATAGATTTGGTTGTAATTTTAAACACCATTACTATATACCTATATTGAAATATACCTATAAAGTATCCAGTCATAATAGATTTGGTTGTAATTTTATACACCATTACTATATACCTATATTAAAATATACCTATAAAGTATCCAGTCAGGATAGATTTGGTTGTAATTTTATACACCATTACTATATACCTATATTAAAATATACCTATAAAGTATCCAGTCAGGATAGATTTGGTTATAATTTTTTACACCATTACTATATACGTATATTAAAATATACTTATAAAGTATCCATTCAGGATAGATTTGTTTGTAATTTTATACAACATTGCTATATACCAATATTAAAATATACCTATGAAAAATCCAGTCAAGATAAAATTCGTTGTATTTGTATACAACATTACTATATACGTATATTAAAATATACATATAAAGTATCCAGTCAGGATAGATTTGGTTGTAATTTTATACACAATTACTATATACCTATATTAAAATATACCTATAAAATATCCAGTCAGGATAGATTTGTTTGTAATTTTATCCACCAGTACTATATACCTATATTAAAATATACCTATCAAGTATCCAGTCATAATAAATTTGGTTGTAATTTTATACACCATTACTATATACCTATATTAAAATATACCTATAAAGTATCCAGTCAGGATAGATTTGGTTGTAATTTTATACACCATTACTATATACCTATATTAAAATATACCTATAAAGTATTCAGTCAGGATAGATTTGGTTGTAATTTTATACAACATTGCTATATACCAGTATTAAAATATACCTATGAAAAATCCAGTCAAGATAAAATTCGTTGTATTTGTATACAACATTACTATATACGTATATTAAAATATACCTATAAAGTATCCAGTCAATATAGATTTGGTTGTAATTTTATACACCATTACTATATACCTATATTAAAATATACCTATAAAGTATCCAGTCAGGATAGATTTGGTTGTAATTTTATACACCATTACTATATACCTATATTAAAATATACCTATAAAGTATCCAGTCAGGATAGATTTGGTTGTAATTTTAAACACCATTACTATATACCTATATTAAAATATACCTATAAAGTATCCAGTCAGGATAGATTTGGTTGTAATTTTATACACCATTACTTTATACCTATATTAAAATATACCTATAAAGTATCCAGTCAGGATAGATTTGGTTGTGATTTTATACAACATTGCTATATACCTATTTTAAAATATACCTTTGAAAAATCCAGTCAAGATAAAATTCGTTGTATTTGTATACAACATTACTATATACGTATAATTAAATAAACATATAAAGTATCCAGTCAGGATAGATTTGGTTGTATTTTTATACACCATTACTATATACCTATATTAAAATATACCTATAAAGTATCCAGTCGGGATAGATTTGGTTGTAATTTTATACAACATTGCTATATACCAATATTAAAATATACCTATGAAAAATCCAGTCAAGATAAAATTCGTTGTATTTGTATACAACATTCCTATATACGTATATTAAAATATGCCTATAAAGTATCCAGTCAGGATAGATTTGGTTGAAATTTTATACAACATTGCTATATACCAATATTAAAATATACCTATGAAAAATCAAGTCAAGATAAAATTCGTTGTATTTGTATACAACATTACTATATACGTATATTAAAATATACATATAAAGTATCCAGTCAGGATAGATTTGGTTGTAATTTTATACAACATTACTATATACCTATATTAAAATATACCTATAAAGTATCCAGTCAGGATAAATTTGGTTGTAATTATATACACCATTACTATATACCTATATTAAAATATACCTATAAAGTATCCAGTCAGGATAGATTTTTTTGTAATTTTATACACCATTACTATATACCTATATTAAAATATACCTATAAAGTATCCAGTCAGGATATATTTGGTTGTAATTTTATACACCATTACTATATACGTATATTAAAATATACCTATAAAGCATCCAGTCAGGATAGATTTGGTTGTAATTTTATACACCTTTACTATATACCTATATTAAAATATACCTATAAAGTATCCAGTCAGGATAGATTTGGTTGTAATTTTATACACCATTACTCTATACCTATATTAAAATATACCTATAAAGTATCCAGTCAGGATAGATTTGGTTGTAAGTTTTTACACCATTACTATATACCTATACTAAAATATACCTATAAAGAATCCAGTCAGGATAGATTTGGTTGTAATTTTATACACCATTACTATATACCTATATGTAAATATACCTATAAAGTATCCAGTCATTATAGATTTGGTTGTAATATTATACACCATTACTATATACGTATATTAAAATATACCTATAAAGTATCCATTCAGGATAGATTTGTTTGTAATTTTATACAACATTGCTATATACCAATAATAAAATATACCTATGAAAAATCCAGTCAAGTTAAAATTCGTTGTATTTGTATACAACATTACTATATACGTATATTAAAATATACCTATAAAGTATCCAGTCAAGATAGATTTGGTTGTAATTTTATACAACATTGCTATATACCAGTATTAAAATATACCTATGAAAAATCCAGTCAAGATAAAATTCGTTGTATTTGTATACAACATTCCTATATACGTATATTAAAATATGCCTATAAAGTATCCAGTCAGGATAGATTTGGTTGTAATTTTATACAACATTGCTATATACCAATATTAAAATATACCTATGAAAAATCCAGTCAAGATAAAATTCGTTGTATTTGTATACAACATTACTATATACGTATATTAAAATATACCTATAAAGTATCCAGTCAATATAGATTTGGTTGTAATTTTATACACCATTACTATATACCTATATTAAAATATACCTATATATTATCCAGTCAGGATAGATTTGGTTGTAATTTTATACACCATTACTATATACCTATATTAAAATATACCTATAAAGTATCCAGTCAGGATAGATTTGGTTGTAATTTTATACACCATTACTATATACCTATATTAAAATATACCTATAAAGTATCCAGTCAGGATAGATATGGTTGTAATTTTATACACCATTACTATATACCTATATTAAAATATACCTATAAAGTATCCAGTCAGGATAGATTTGGTTGTAATTTTAAACACCATTACTATATACCTATATTAAAATATACCTATAAAGTATCCAGTCAGGATAGATTTGGTTGTAATTTTATACACCATTACTATATACCTATACTAAAATATACCTATAAAGTATCCAGTCAGGATAGATTTGGTTGTAATTTTATACACCATTACTATGTACGTATATTAAAATATACCTATAAAGTATCCATTCAGGATAGATTTGTTTGTAATTTTATACAACATTGCTATATACCAATATTAAAATATACCTATGAAAAATCCAGTCAAATTAAAATTCGTTGTATTTGTATACAACATTCCTATATACGTATATTAAAATATACCTATAAAGTATCCAGTCAGGATAGATATGGTTGTAATTTTATACACCATTACTATATACCTATATTAAAATATACCTATAAAGTATCCAGTTAGGATAGATTTGGTTGTAATTTTATACACCATTACTATATACCTATATTACAATATACCTATAAAGTATCCAGTCAGGATAGATTTGTTTGTGATTTTATACAACATTGCTATATACCTTTTTTAAAATATACCTATGAAAAATCCAGTCAAGATAAAACTCGTTGTATTTGTATACAACATTACTAAATACGTATATTAAAATATACCTATAAAGTATCCAGTCAGGATAGATTTGGTTGTAATTTTATACAACATTGCTATATACCAATATTAAAATATACCTATGTAAAATCCAGTCAAGATAAAATTCGTTGTACTTGTATACAACATTACTATATACGTATAATAAAATATACCTATAAAGTATCCAGTCAGGATAGATTTGGTTGTAATTTTATACACCATTACTATATACCTATATTAAAATATACCTATAAAGTATCCAGTCAGGATAGATTTGGTTGTAATTTTATACAACATTGCTATATACCAATATTAAAATATACCTATGAAAAATCCAGTCAAGATAAAATTCGTTGTATTTGTATACAACATTCCTATATACGTATATTAAAATATGCCTATAAAGTATCCAGTCAGGATAGATTTGGTTGTAATTTTATACAACATTGCTATATACCAATATTAAAATATACCTATGAAAAATCCAGTCAAGATAAAATTCGTTGTATTTGTATACAACATTACTATATACGTATATTAAAATATACCTATAAAGTATCCAGTCAATATAGATTTGGTTGTAATTTTATACACCATTACTATATACCTATATTAAAATATACCTATATATTATCCAGTCAGGATAGATTTGGTTGTAATTTTATACACCATTACTATATACCTATATTAAAATATACCTATAAAGTATCCAGTCAGGATAGATTTGGTTGTAATTTTATACACCATTACTATATACCTATATTAAAATATACCTATAAAGTATCCAGTCAGGATAGATATGGTTGTAATTTTATACACCATTACTATATACCTATATTAAAATATACCTATAAAGTATCCAGTCAGGATAGATTTGGTTGTAATTTTAAACACCATTACTATATACCTATATTAAAATATACCTATAAAGTATCCAGTCAGGATAGATTTGGTTGTAATTTTATACACCATTACTATATACCTATACTAAAATATACCTATAAAGTATCCAGTCAGGATAGATTTGGTTGTAATTTTATACACCATTACTATGTACGTATATTAAAATATACCTATAAAGTATCCATTCAGGATAGATTTGTTTGTAATTTTATACAACATTGCTATATACCAATATTAAAATATACCTATGAAAAATCCAGTCAAATTAAAATTCGTTGTATTTGTATACAACATTCCTATATACGTATATTAAAATATACCTATAAAGTATCCAGTCAGGATAGATTTGGTTGTAATTTTATACACCATTACTATATACCTATATTAAAATATACCTATAAATTATCCAGTCAGGATAGATTTGGTTGTAATTTTATACACCATTACTATATACCTATATTAAAATATACCTATAAAGTATCCAGTCAGGATAGATTTGGTTGTAATTTTAAACACCATTACTATATACCTATATTGAAATATACCTATAAAGTATCCAGTCATAATAGATTTGGTTGTAATTTTGTACACCATTACTATTTACCTATATTAAAATATACCTATAAAGTATCCAGTCAGGATAGATTTGGTTGTAATTTTATATACCATTACTATATACCTATATTAAAATATACCTATAAAGTATCCAGTCAGGATAGATTTGTTTATAATTTTTTACACCATTACTATATACGTATATTAAAATATACTTATAAAGTATCCATTCAGGATAGATTTGCTTGTAATTTTATACAACATTGCTATATACCAATATTAAAATATACCTATGAAAAATCAAGTCAAGATAAAATTCGTTGTATTTGTATACAACATTACTATATACGTATATTAAAATATACATATAAAGTATCCAGTCAGGATAGATTTGGTTGTAATTTTATACACCATTACTATATACCTATATTAAAATATACCTATAAAATATCCAGTCAGGATAGATTTGGTTGTAATTTTATACACCAGTTCTATATACCTATATTAAAATACACCTATAAAGTATCCAGTCATAATAAATTTGGTTGTAATTTTATACACAATTACTATATACCTATATTAAAATATACCTATAAAGTATCCAGTCAGGATAGATTTGGTTGTAATTTTATACACCATTACTTTATACCTATATTAAAATATACCTATAAAGTATCCAGTCGGGATAGATTTGGTTGTAATTTTATACAACATTGCTATATACCAATATTAAAATATACCTATGAAAAATCCAGTCAAGATAAAATTCGTTGTATTTGTATACAACATTACTATATACGTATATTAAAATATACATATAAAGTATCCAGTCAGGATAGATTTGGTTGTAATTTTATACAACATTACTATATACCTATATTAAAATATACCTATAAAGTATCCAGTCAGGATAAATTTGGTTGTAATTATATACACCATTACTATATACCTATATTAAAATATACCTATAAAGTATCCAGTCAGGATAGATTTTTTTGTAATTTTATACACCATTACTATATACCTATATTAAAATATACCTATAAAGTATCCAGTCAGGATAGATTTGGTTGTAATTTTATACACCATTACTATATACGTATATTAAAATATACCTATAAAGTATCCAGTCAGGATAGATTTGGTTGTAATTTTATACACCATTACTATATACCTATATTAAAATATACCTATAAAGTATCCAGTCAGGATAGATTTGGTTGTAATTTTATACACCATTACTATATACCTATATTAAAATATACCTATAAAGTATCCAGTCAGGATAGATTTGGTTGTAAGTTTTTACACCATTACTATATACCTATACTAAAATATACCTATAAAGAATCCAGTCAGGATAGATTTGGTTGTAATTTTATACACCATTACTATATACCTATATGTAAATATACCTATAAAGTATCCAGTCATTATAGATTTGGTTGTAATATTATACACCATTACTATATACGTATATTAAAATATACCTATAAAGTATCCATTCAGGATAGATTTGTTTGTAATTTTATACAACATTGCTATATACCAATAATAAAATATACCTATGAAAAATCCAGTCAAGTTAAAATTCGTTGTATTTGTATACAACATTACTATATACGTATATTAAAATATACCTATAAAGTATCCAGTCAGGATAGATTTGGTTGTAATTTTATACAACATCGCTATATACCAGTATTAAAATATACCTATGAAAAATCCAGTCAAGATAAAATTCGTTGTATTTGTATACAACATTCCTATATACGTATATTAAAATATGCCTATAAAGTATCCAGTCAGGATAGATTTGGTTGTAATTTTATACAACATTGCTATATACCAATATTAAAATATACCTATGAAAAATCCAGTCAAGATAAAATTCGTTGTATTTGTATACAACATTACTATATACGTATATTAAAATATACCTATAAAGTATCCAGTCAATATAGATTTGGTTGTAATTTTATACACCATTACTATATACCTATATTAAAATATACCTATATATTATCCAGTCAGGATAGATTTGGTTGTAATTTTATACACCATTACTATATACCTATATTAAAATATACCTATAAAGTATCCAGTCAGGATAGATTTGGTTGTAATTTTATACACCATTACTATATACCTATATTAAAATATACCTATAAAGTATCCAGTCAGGATAGATATGGTTGTAATTTTATACACCATTACTATATACCTATATTAAAATATACCTATAAAGTATCCAGTCAGGATAGATTTGGTTGTAATTTTAAACACCATTACTATATACCTATATTAAAATATACCTATAAAGTATCCAGTCAGGATAGATTTGGTTGTAATTTTATACACCATTACTATATACCTATACTAAAATATACCTATAAAGTATCCAGTCAGGATAGATTTGGTTGTAATTTTATACACCATTACTATGTACGTATATTAAAATATACCTATAAAGTATCCATTCAGGATAGATTTGTTTGTAATTTTATACAACATTGCTATATACCAATATTAAAATATACCTATGAAAAATCCAGTCAAATTAAAATTCGTTGTATTTGTATACAACATTCCTATATACGTTTATTAAAATATACCTATAAAGTAACCAGTCAGGATAGATATGGTTGTAATTTTATACACCATTACTATATACCTATATTAAAATATACCTATAAAGTATCCAGTCAGGATAGATTTGGTTGTAATTTTATACACCATTACTATATACCTATATTACAATATACCTATAAAGTATCCAGTCAGGATAGATTTGTTTGTGATTTTATACAACATTGCTATATACCTTTTTTAAAATATACCTATGAAAAATCCAGTCAAGATAAAACTCGTTGTATTTGTATACAACATTACTAAATACGTATATTAAAATATACCTATAAAGTATCCAGTCAGGATAGATTTGGTTGTAATTTTATACAACATTGCTATATACCAATATTAAAATATACCTATGTAAAATCCAGTCAAGATAAAATTCGTTGTACTTGTATACAACATTACTATATACGTATAATAAAATATACCTATAAAGTATCCAGTCAGGATAGATTTGGTTGTAATTTTATACACCATTACTATATACCTATATTAAAATATACCTATAAAGTATCCAGTCAGGATAGATTTGGTTGTAATTTTATACAACATTGCTATATACCAATATTAAAATATACCTATGAAAAATCCAGTCAAGATAAAATTCGTTGTATTTGTATACTACATTCCTATATACGTATATTAAAATATGCCTATAAAGTATCCAGTCAGGATAGATTTGGTTGTAATTTTATACAACATTGCTATATACCAATATTAAAATATACCTATGAAAAATCCAGTCAAGATAAAATTCGTTGTATTTGTATACAACATTACTATATACGTATATTAAAATATACCTATAAAGTATCCAGTCAATATAGATTTGGTTGTAATTTTATACACCATTACTATATACCTATATTAAAATATACCTATATATTATCCAGTCAGGATAGATTTGGTTGTAATTTTATACACCATTACTATATACCTATATTAAAATATACCTATAAAGTATCCAGTCAGGATAGATTTGGTTGTAATTTTATACACCATTACTATATACCTATATTAAAATATACCTATAAAGTATCCAGTCAGGATAGATATGGTTGTAATTTTATACACCATTACTATATACCTATATTAAAATATACCTATAAAGTATCCAGTCAGGATAGATTTGGTTGTAATTTTAAACACCATTACTATATACCTATATTAAAATATACCTATAAAGTATCCAGTCAGGATAGATTTGGTTGTAATTTTATACACCATTACTATATACCTATACTAAAATATACCTATAAAGTATCCAGTCAGGATAGATTTGGTTGTAATTTTATACACCATTACTATGTACGTATATTAAAATATACCTATAAAGTATCCATTCAGGATAGATTTGTTTGTAATTTTATACAACATTGCTATATACCAATATTAAAATATACCTATGAAAAATCCAGTCAAATTAAAATTCGTTGTATTTGTATACAACATTCCTATATACGTATATTAAAATATACCTATAAAGTATCCAGTCAGGATAGATATGGTTGTAATTTTATACACCATTACTATATACCTATATTAAAATATACCTATAAAGTATCCAGTTAGGATAGATTTGGTTGTAATTTTATACACCATTACTATATACCTATATTACAATATACCTATAAAGTATCCAGTCAGGATAGATTTGTTTGTGATTTTATACAACATTGCTATATACCTTTTTTAAAATATACCTATGAAAAATCCAGTCAAGATAAAACTCGTTGTATTTGTATACAACATTACTAAATACGTATATTAAAATATACCTATAAAGTATCCAGTCAGGATAGATTTGGTTGTAATTTTATACAACATTGCTATATACCAATATTAAAATATACCTATGTAAAATCCAGTCAAGATAAAATTCGTTGTACTTGTATACAACATTACTATATACGTATAATAAAATATACCTATAAAGTATCCAGTCAGGATAGATTTGGTTGTAATTTTATACACCATTACTATATACCTATATTAAAATATACCTATAAAGTATCCAGTCAGGATAGATTTGGTTGTAATTTTATACAACATTGCTATATACCAATATTAAAATATACCTATGAAAAATCCAGTCAAGATAAAATTCGTTGTATTTGTATACAACATTCCTATATACGTATATTAAAATATGCCTATAAAGTATCCAGTCAGGATAGATTTGGTTGTAATTTTATACAACATTGCTATATACCAATATTAAAATATACCTATGAAAAATCCAGTCAAGATAAAATTCGTTGTATTTGTATACAACATTACTATATACGTATATTAAAATATACCTATAAAGTATCCAGTCAATATAGATTTGGTTGTAATTTTATACACCATTACTATATACCTATATTAAAATATACCTATATATTATCCAGTCAGGATAGATTTGGTTGTAATTTTATACACCATTACTATATACCTATATTAAAATATACCTATAAAGTATCCAGTCAGGATAGATTTGGTTGTAATTTTATACACCATTACTATATACCTATATTAAAATATACCTATAAAGTATCCAGTCAGGATAGATATGGTTGTAATTTTATACACCATTACTATATACCTATATTAAAATATACCTATAAAGTATCCAGTCAGGATAGATTTGGTTGTAATTTTAAACACCATTACTATATACCTATATTAAAATATACCTATAAAGTATCCAGTCAGGATAGATTTGGTTGTAATTTTATACACCATTACTATATACCTATACTAAAATATACCTATAAAGTATCCAGTCAGGATAGATTTGGTTGTAATTTTATACACCATTACTATGTACGTATATTAAAATATACCTATAAAGTATCCATTCAGGATAGATTTGTTTGTAATTTTATACAACATTGCTATATACCAATATTAAAATATACCTATGAAAAATCCAGTCAAATTAAAATTCGTTGTATTTGTATACAACATTCCTATATACGTATATTAAAATATACCTATAAAGTATCCAGTCAGGATAGATATGGTTGTAATTTTATACACCATTACTATATACCTATATTAAAATATACCTATAAAGTATCCAGTTAGGATAGATTTGGTTGTAATTTTATACACCATTACTATATACCTATATTACAATATACCTATAAAGTATCCAGTCAGGATAGATTTGTTTGTGATTTTATACAACATTGCTATATACCTTTTTTAAAATATACCTATGAAAAATCCAGTCAAGATAAAACTCGTTGTATTTGTATACAACATTACTAAATACGTATATTAAAATATACCTATAAAGTATCCAGTCAGGATAGATTTGGTTGTAATTTTATACAACATTGCTATATACCAATATTAAAATATACCTATGTAAAATCCAGTCAAGATAAAATTCGTTGTACTTGTATACAACATTACTATATACGTATAATAAAATATACCTATAAAGTATCCAGTCAGGATAGATTTGGTTGTAATTTTATACACCATTACTATATACCTATATTAAAATATACCTATAAAGTATCCAGTCAGGATAGATTTGGTTGTAATTTTATACAACATTGCTATATACCAATATTAAAATATACCTATGAAAAATCCAGTCAAGATAAAATTCGTTGTATTTGTATACTACATTCCTATATACGTATATTAAAATATGCCTATAAAGTATCCAGTCAGGATAGATTTGGTTGTAATTTTATTCAACATTTCTATATACCAATATTAAAATATACCTATGAAAAATCCAGTCAAGATAAAATTCGTTGTATTTGTATACAACATTACTATATACGTATATTAAAATACACCTATAAAGTATCCAGTCAATATAGATTTGGTTGTAATTTTATACACCATTACTATATACCTATATTAAAATATACCTATAAATTATCCAGTCAGGATAGATTTGTTTGTGATTTTATACAACATTGCTATATACCTTTTTTAAAATATACCTATGAAAAATCCAGTCAAGATAAAACTCGTTGTATTTGTATACAACATTACTAAATACGTATATTAAAATATACCTATAAAGTATCCAGTCAGGATAGATTTGGTTGTAATTTTATACAACATTGCTATATACCAATATTAAAATATACCTATGTAAAATCCAGTCAAGATAAAATTCGTTGTACTTGTATACAACATTACTATATACGTATAATAAAATATACCTATAAAGTATCCAGTCAGGATAGATTTGGTTGTAATTTTATACACCATTACTATATACCTATATTAAAATATACCTATAAAGTATCCAGTCAGGATAGATTTGGTTGTAATTTTATACAACATTGCTATATACCAATATTAAAATATACCTATGAAAAATCCAGTCAAGATAAAATTCGTTGTATTTGTATACTACATTCCTATATACGTATATTAAAATATGCCTATAAAGTATCCAGTCAGGATAGATTTGGTTGTAATTTTATTCAACATTTCTATATACCAATATTAAAATATACCTATGAAAAATCCAGTCAAGATAAAATTCGTTTTATTTGTATACAACATTACTATATACGTATATTAAAATACACCTATAAAGTATCCAGTCAATATAGATTTGGTTGTAATTTTATACACCATTACTATATACCTATATTAAAATATACCTATAAATTATCCAGTCAGGATAGATTTGGTTGTAATTTTATACACCTTTACTATATACCTATATTAAAATATACCTATAAAGTATCCAGTCAGGATAGATTTGGTTGTAATTTTAAACACCATTACTATATACCTATATTGAAATATACCTATAAAGTATCCAGTCATAATAGATTTGGTTGTAATTTTATACACCATTACTATATACCTATATTAGAATATACCTATATAGTATCCAGTCAGGATAGATTTGGTTGTAATTATATATACCATTACTATATACCTATATTAAAATATACCTATAAAGTATCCAGTCAGGATAGATTTGGTTATAATTTTTTACACCATTACTATATACGTATATTAAAATATACTTATAAAGTATCCATTCAGGATAGATTTGCTTGTAATTTTATACAACATTGCTATATACCAATATTAAAATATACCTATGAAAAATCAAGTCAAGATAAAATTCGTTGTATTTGTATACAACATTACTATATACGTATATTAAAATATACATATAAAGTATCCAGTCAGGATAGATTTGGTTGTAATTTTATACACCATTACTATATACCTATATTAAAATATACCTATAAAATATCCAGTCAGGATAGATTTGGTTGTAATTTTATACACCAGTACTATATACCTATATTAAAATACACCTATAAAGTATCCAGTCATAATAAATTTGGTTGTAATTTTATACACCATTACTATATACCTATATTAAAATATACCTATAAAGTATCCAGTCAGGATAGATTTGGTTGTAATTTTATACACCATTACTATATACCTATATTAAAATATACCTATAAAGTATTCAGTCAGGATAGATTTGGTTGTAATTTTATACAACATTGCTATATACCAGTATTAAAATATACCTATGAAAAATCCAGTCAAGATAAAATTCGTTGTATTTGTATACAACATTACTATATACGTATATTAAAATATACCTATAAAGTATCCAGTCAATATAGATTTGGTTGTAATTTTATACACCATTACTATATACCTATATTAAAATATACCTATAAATTATCCAGTCAGGATAGATTTGGTTGTAATTTTATACACCATTACTATATACCTATAAAGTATCCAGTAAGGATAGATTTGGTTGTAATTTTATACACCATTACTATATACCTATATTGAAAAATACGTATAAAGTATCCAGTCAGGATAGATTTGGTTGTAATTTTTTACACCATTACTATATACCTATATTAAAATATACCTATAAAGTATCCAGTCAGGATAGATTTGGTTGTAACTTTATACACCATTACTATATACGTATATTAAAATATACTTATAAAGTATCCATTCAGGATAGATTTGGTTGTAATTTTATACAACATTGCTATATACCAATATTAAAATATACCTATGAGAAATCAAGTCAAGATAAAATTCGTTGTATTTGTATACAACATTACTATATACGTATATTAAAATATACCTATAAAGTATCCAGTCAGGATAGATTTGGTTGTAATTTTATACACCATTACTATATACCTATATTAAAATATACCTATAAAGTATCCAGTCAGGATAGATTTGGTTGTATTTTTATACACCATTACTATATACCTATAATAAAATATACCTATAAAGTATCCAGTCAGGATAGATTTGGTTGTAATTTTATACACCATTACTATATACCTATATTAAAATATACCTATAAAGTATCCAGTCAGGATAGATTTGGTTGTAATTTTATACACCATTACTATATACCTATATTAAAATATACCTATACAGTATCCAGTCAGTATAGATTTGGTTGTAATTTTAAACACCATTACTATATACCTATACTAAAATATACCTATAAAGTATCCAGTCAGGATAGATTTGGTTGTAATTTTATACACCATTACTATGTACGTATATTAAAATATACCTATAAAGTATCCATTCAGGATAGATTTGTTTGTAATTTTATACAACATTGCTATATACCAATATTAAAATATACCTATGAAAAATCCAGTCAAATTAAAATTCGTTGTATTTGTATACAACATTCCTATATACGTATATTAAAATATACCTATAAAGTATCCAGTCAGGATAGATATGGTTGTAATTTTATACACCATTACTATATACCTATATTAAAATATGCCTATAAAGTATCCAGTCAGGATAGATTTGGTTGTAATTTTATTCACCATTACTATATACCTATATTAAAATATACCTATAAAGTATCCAGTCAGGATAGATTTGGTTGTAATTTTATACACCATTACTATATACCTATAATACAATATACCTATAAAGTATCCAGTCAGGATAGATTTGTTTGTGATTTTAAACAACATTGCTATATACCTTTTTTAAAATATACCTATGAAAAATCCAGTCAAGATAAAACTCGTTGTATTTGTATACAACATTACTAAATACGTATATTAAAATATACCTATAAAGTATCCAGTCAGGATAGATTTGGTTGTAATTTTATACAACATTGCTATATACCAATATTAAAATATACCTATGTAAAATCCAGTCAAGATAAAATTCGTTGTACTTGTATACAACATTACTATATACGTATAATAAAATATACCTATAAAGTATCCAGTCAGGATAGATTTGGTTGTAATTTTATACACCATTACTATATACCTATATTAAAATATACCTATAAAGTATCCAGTCAGGATAGATTTGGTTGTAATTTTATACAACATTGCTATATACCAATATTAAAATATACCTATGAAAAATCCAGTCAAGATAAAATTCGTTGTATTTGTATACTACATTCCTATATACGTATATTAAAATATGCCTATAAAGTATCCAGTCAGGATAGATTTGGTTGTAATTTTATTCAACATTTCTATATACCAATATTAAAATATACCTATGAAAAATCCAGTCAAGATAAAATTCGTTGTATTTGTATACAACATTACTATATACGTATATTAAAATACACCTATAAAGTATCCAGTCAATATAGATGTGGTTGGAATTTTATACACCATTACTATATACCTATATTAAAATATACCTATAAATTATCCAGTCAGGATAGATTTGGTTGTAATTTTATACACCATTACTATATACCTATATTAAAATATACATATAAAGTATCCAGTCAGGATAGATTTGGTTGTAATTTTATACACCATTACTATATACCTATATTAAAATATACCTATAAAGTATCCAGTCAGGATAGATTTGGTTGTAATTTTATATACCATTACTATATACCTATAATAAAATATACCTATAAAGTATCCAGTCAGGATAGATTTGGTTATAATTTTTTACACCATTACTATATACGTATATTAAAATATACTTATAAAGTATCCATTCAGGATAGATTTGCTTGTAATTTTATACAACATTGCTATATACCAATATTAAAATATACCTATGAAAAATCAAGTCAAGATAAAATTCGTTGTATTTGTATACAACATTACTATATACGTATATTCAAATATACATATAAAGTATCCAGTCAGGATAAATTTGGTTGTAATTTTATACACCATTACTATATACCTATATTAAAATATACCTATAAAATATCCAGTCAGGATAGATTTGGTTGTAATTTTATACACCAGTACTATATACCTATATTAAAATACACCTATAAAGTATCCAGTCATAATAAATTTGGTTGTAATTTTATACACCATTACTATATACCTATATTAAAATATACCTATAAAGTATCCAGTCAGGATAGATTTGGTTGTAATTTTATACACCATTACTATATACCTATATTAAAATATACCTATAAAGTATTCAGTCAGGATAGATTTGGTTGTAATTTTATACAACATTGCTATATACCAGTATTAAAATATACCTATGAAAAATCCAGTCAAGATAAAATTCGTTGTATTTGTATACAACATTACTATATACGTATATTAAAATATACCTATAAAGTATCCAGTCAATATAGATTTGGTTGTAATTTTATACACCATTACTATATACCTATATTAAAATATACCTATAAATTATCCAGTCCGGATAGATTTGATTGTAATTTTATACACCATTACTATATACCTATATTAAAATATACCTATAAAGTATCCAGTAAGGATAGATTTGGTTGTAATTTTATACACCATTACTATATACCTATATTGAAAAATACCTATAAAGTATCCAGTCAGGATAGATTTGGTTGTAATTTTTTACACCATTACTATATACCTATATTAAAATATACCTATAAAGTATCCAGTCAGGATAGATTTGGTTGTAACTTTATACACCATTACTATATACGTATATTAAAATATACTTATAAAGTATCCATTCAGGATAGATTTGGTTGTAATTTTATACAACATTGCTATATACCAATATTAAAATATACCTATGAGAAATCAAGTCAAGATAAAATTCGTTGTATTTGTATACAACATTACTATATACGTATATTAAAATATACCTATAAAGTATCCAGTCAGGATAGATTTGGTTGTAATTTTATACACCATTACTATATACCTATATTAAAATATACCTATAAAGTATCCAGTCAGGATAGATTTGGTTGTATTTTTATACACCATTACTATATACCTATAATAAAATATACCTATAAAGTATCCAGTCAGGATAGATTTGGTTGTAATTTTATACACCATTACTATATACCTATATTAAAATATACCTATAAAGTATCCAGTCAGGATAGATTTGGTTGTAATTTTATACACCATTACTATATACCTATATTAAAATATACCTATAAAGTATCCAGTCAGGATAGATTTGGTTGTAATTTTAAACACCATTACTATATACCTATATTAAAATATACCTATAAAGTATCCAGTCAGGATAGATTTGGTTGTAATTTTATACACCATTACTATATACCTATATTAAAATATACCTATAAAGTATCCAGTCAGGATAGATTTGGTTGTGATTTTATACAACATTGCTATATACCTTTTTTTAAATATACCTATGAAAAATCCAGTCAAGATAAAATTCGTTGTATTTGTATACAACATTACTAAATACGTATATTAAAATATACCTATAAAGTATCCAGTCAGGATAGATTTGGTTGTAATTTTATACAACATTGCTATATACCAATATTAAAATATACCTATGTAAAATCCAGTCAAGATAAAATTCGTTGTATTTGTATACAACATTACTATATACGTATAATAAAATATACCTATAAAGTATCCAGTCAGGATAGATTTGGTTGTAATTTTATACACCATTACTATATACCTATATTAAAATATACCTATAAAGTATCCAGTCAGGATAGATTTGGTTGTAATTTTATACAACATTGCTATATACCAATATTAAAATATACCTATGAAAAATCCAGTCAAGATAAAATTCGTTGTATTTGTATACAACATTCCTATATACGTATATTAAAATATGCCTATAAAGTATCCAGTCAGGATAGATTTGGTTGTAATTTTATTCAACATTTCTATATACCAATATTAAAATATACCTATGAAAAATCCAGTCAAGATAAACTTCGTTGTATTTGTATACAACATTACTATATACGTATATTAAAATACACCTATAAAGTATCCAGTCAATATAGATTTGGTTGTAATTTTATACACCATTACTATATACCTATATTAAAATATACCTATAAATTATCCAGTCAGGATAGATTTGGTTGTAATTTTATACACCATTACTATATACCTATATTAACATATACCTATAAAGTATCCAGTCAGGATAGATTTGGTTGTAATTTTAAACACCATTACTATATACCTATATTGAAATATACCTATAAAGTATCCAGTCAGGATAGATTTGGTTGTAATTTTATACACCATTACTATATACCTATATTAAAATATACCTATAAAGTATCCAGTCAGGATAGATTTGGTTGTAATTTTTACACCATTACTATATACCTATATTAAAATATACTTATAAAGTATCCAGTCAGGATAGATTTGGTTATAATTTTTTACACCATTACTATATACGTATATTAAAATATACTTATAAAGTATCCATTCAGGATAGATTTGTTTGTAATTTTATACAACATTGCTATATACCAATATTAAAATATACCTATGAAAAAACAAATCAAGATAAAATTCGTTGTATTTGTATACAACATTACTATATACGTATATTAAAATATACATATAAAGTATCCAGTCAGGATAGATTTGGTTGTAATTTTATAAACCATTACTATATACCTATATTAAAATATACCTATAAAATATCCAAACAGGATAGATTTTGTTGTAATTTTATACACCAGTACTATATACCTATATTAAAATATACCTATAAAATATCCAGTCATAATAAATTTGGTTGTAATTTTATACACCATTACTATATACCTATATTAAAATATACCTATAAATTATCCAGTCGGGATAGATTTGGTTGTAATTTTACACACCATTACTATATACCTATATTAAAATATACCTATAAAGTATTCAGTCAGGATAGATTTGGTTGTAATTTCATACAACATTGCTATATACCAGTATTAAAATATACCTATGAAAAATCCAGTCAAGATAAAACTCGTTGTATTTGTATACAACATTACTAAATACGTATATTAAAATATACCTATAAAGTATCCAGTCAGGATTGATTTGGTTGTAATTTTATACAACATTGCTATATACCAATATTAAAATATACCTATGAAAAATCCAGTCAAGATAAAATTCGTTTTATTTGTATACTACATTCCTATATACGTATATTAAAATATGCCTATAAAGTATCCAGTCAGGATAGATTTGGTTGTAATTTTATTCAACATTTCTATATACCAATATTAAAATATACCTATGAAAAATCCAGTCAAGATAAAATTCGTTGTATTTGTATACAACATTACTATATACGTATATTAAAATACACCTATAAAGTATCCAGTCAATATAGATTTGGTTGTAATTTTATACACCATTACTATATACCTATATTAAAATATACCTATAAATTATCCAGTCAGGATAGATTTGGTTGTAATTTTATACACCATTACTATATACCTATATTAAAATATACCTATAAAGTATCCAGTCAGGATAGATTTGGTTGTAATTTTAAACACCATTACTATATACCTATATTGAAATATACCTATAAAGTATCCAGTCATAATAGATTTGGTTGTAATTTTATACACCATTACTATATACCTATATTAAAATATACCTATAAAGTATCCAGTCAGGATAGATTTGGTTGTAATTTTATATACCATTACTATATACCTATATTAAAATATACCTATAAAGTATCCAGTCAGGATAGATTTGGTTATAATTTTTTACACCATTACTATATACGTATATTAAAATATACTTATAAAGTATCCATTCAGGATAGATTTGCTTGTAATTTTATACAACATTGCTATATACCAATATTAAAATATACCTATGAAAAATCAAGTCAAGATAAAATTCGTTGTATTTGTATACAACATTACTATATACGTATATTAAAATATACATATAAAGTATCCAGTCAGGATAGATTTGGTTGTAATTTTATACACCATTACTATATACCTATATTAAAATATACCTATAAAATATCCAGTCAGGATAGATTTGGTTGTAATTTTATACACCAGTACTATATACCTATATTAAAATACACCTATAAAGTATCCAGTCATAATAAATTTGGTTGTAATTTTATACACCATTACTATATACCTATATTAAAATATACCTATAAAGTATCCAGTCAGGATAGATTTGGTTGTAATTTTATACACCATTACTATATACCTATATTAAAATATACCTATAAAGTATTCAGTCAGGATAGATTTGGTTGTAATTTTATACAACATTGCTATATACCAGTATTAAAATATACCTATGAAAAATCCAGTCAAGATAAAATTCGTTGTATTTGTATACAACATTACTATATACGTATATTAAAATATACCTATAAAGTATCCAGTCAATATAGATTTGGTTGTAATTTTATACACCATTACTATATACCTATATTAAAATATACCTATAAATTATCCAGTCAGGATAGATTTGGTTGTAATTTTATACACCATTACTATATACCTATATTAAAATATACCTATAAAGTATCCAGTAAGGATAGATTTGGTTGTAATTTTATACACCATTACTATATACCTATATTGAAAAATACCTATAAAGTATCCAGTCAGGATAGATTTGGTTGTAATTTTTTACACCATTACTATATACCTATATTAAAATATACCTATAAAGTATCCAGTCAGGATAGATTTGGTTGTAACTTTATACACCATTACTATATACGTATATTAAAATATACTTATAAAGTATCCATTCAGGATAGATTTGGTTGTAATTTTATACAACATTGCTATATACCAATATTAAAATATACCTATGAGAAATCAAGTCAAGATAAAATTCGTTGTATTTGTATACAACATTACTATATACGTATATTAAAATATACCTATAAAGTATCCAGTCAGGATAGATTTGGTTGTAATTTTATACACCATTACTATATACCTATATTAAAATATACCTATAAAGTATCCAGTCAGGATAGATTTGGTTGTATTTTTATACACCATTACTATATACCTATAATAAAATATACCTATAAAGTATCCAGTCAGGATAGATTTGGTTGTAATTTTATACACCATTACTATATACCTATATTAAAATATACCTATAAAGTATCCAGTCAGGATAGATTTGGTTGTAATTTTATACACCATTACTATATACCTATATTAAAATATACCTATAAAGTATCCAGTCAGGATAGATTTGGTTGTAATTTTAAACACCATTACTATATACCTATATTAAAATATACCTATAAAGTATCCAGTCAGGATAGATTTGGTTGTAATTTTATACACCATTACTATATACCTATATTAAAATATACCTATAAAGTATCCAGTCAGGATAGATTTGGTTGTGATTTTATACAACATTGCTATATACCTTTTTTTAAATATACCTATGAAAAATCCAGTCAAGATAAAATTCGTTGTATTTGTATACAACATTACTAAATACGTATATTAAAATATACCTATAAAGTATCCAGTCAGGATAGATTTGGTTGTAATTTTATACAACATTGCTATATACCAATATTAAAATATACCTATGTAAAATACAGTCAAGATAAAATTCGTTGTATTTGTATACAACATTACTATATACGTATAATAAAATATACCTATAAAGTATCCAGTCAGGATAGATTTGGTTGTAATTTTATACACCATTACTATATACCTATATTAAAATATACCTATAAAGTATCCAGTCAGGATAGATTTGGTTGTAATTTTATACAACATTGCTATATACCAATATTAAAATATACCTATGAAAAATCCAGTCAAGATAAAATTCGTTGTATTTGTATACAACATTCCTATATACGTATATTAAAATATGCCTATAAAGTATCCAGTCAGGATAGATTTGGTTGTAATTTTATTCAACATTTCTATATACCAATATTAAAATATACCTATGAAAAATCCAGTCAAGATAAAATTCGTTGTATTTGTATACAACATTACTATATACGTATATTAAAATACACCTATAAAGTATCCAGTCAATATAGATTTGGTTGTAATTTTATACACCATTACTATATACCTATATTAAAATATACCTATAAATTATCCAGTCAGGATAGATTTGGTTGTAATTTTATACACCATTACTATATACCTATATTAACATATACCTATAAAGTATCCAGTCAGGATAGATTTGGTTGTAATTTTAAACACCATTACTATATACCTATATTGAAATATACCTATAAAGTATCCAGTCAGGATAGATTTGGTTGTAATTTTATACACCATTACTATATACCTATATTAAAATATACCTATAAAGTATCCAGTCAGGATAGATTTGGTTGTAATTTTTACACCATTACTATATACCTATATTAAAATATACTTATAAAGTATCCAGTCAGGATAGATTTGGTTATAATTTTTTACACCATTACTATATACGTATATTAAAATATACTTATAAAGTATCCATTCAGGATAGATTTGTTTGTAATTTTATACAACATTGCTATATACCAATATTAAAATATACCTATGAAAAAACAAATCAAGATAAAATTCGTTGTATTTGTATACAACATTACTATATACGTATATTAAAATATACATATAAAGTATCCAGTCAGGATAGATTTGGTTGTAATTTTATACACCATTACTATATACCTATATTAAAATATACCTATAAAATATCCAAACAGGATAGATTTTGTTGTAATTTTATACACCAGTACTATATACCTATATTAAAATATACCTATAAAGTATCCAGTCATAATAAATTTGGTTGTAATTTTATACACCATTACTATATACCTATATTAAAATATACCTATAAATTATCCAGTCAGGATAGATTTGGTTGTAATTTTACACACCATTACTATATACCTATATTAAAATATACCTATAAAGTATTCAGTCAGGATAGATTTGGTTGTAATTTCATACAACATTGCTATATACCAGTATTAAAATATACCTATGAAAAATCCAGTCAAGATAAAATTCGTTGTATTTGTATACAACATTCCTATATACGTATATTAAAATATGCCTATAAAGTATCCAGTCAGGATAGATTTGGTTGTAATTTTATACAACATTGCTATATACCAATATTAAAATATACCTATGAAAAATCCAGTCAAGACAAATTTCGTTGTATTTGTATACAACATTACTATATACGTATATTAAAATATACCAATAAAGTATCCAGTCAATATAGATTTGGTTGTAATTTTATACACCATTACTATATACCTATATTAAAATATACCTATAAATTATCCAGTCAGGATAGATTTGGTTGTAATTTTATACACCATTACTATATACCTATATTAAAATATACCTATAAAGTATCCAGTCAGGATAGATTTGGTTGTAATTTTATACACCATTACTATATACCTATATTGAAAAATACCTATAAAGTATCCAGTCAGGATAGATTTGGTTGAAATTTTATACACCATTACTACATACCTATATTAAAATATACCTATAAAGTGTCCAGTCAGGATAGATTTGGTTGTAATTTTATACACCTCTACTATATACCTATATTAAAATATACCTATAAAGTATCCAGTCAGGATAGATTTGGTTGTAATTTTATACACCATTACTATATACGTATATTAAAATATACTTATAAAGTATCCATTCAGGATAGATTTGGTTGTAATTTTATACAACATTGCTATATACCAATATTAAAATATACCTATGAGAAATCAAGTCAAGATAAAATTCGTTGTATTTGTATACAACATTACTATATACGTATATTAAAATATACCTATAAAGTATCCAGTCAGGATAGATTTGGTTGTAATTTTATACACCATTACTATATACCTATATTAAAATATACCTATAAAGTATCCAGTCAGGATAGATTTGGTTGTATTTTTATACACCATTACTATATACCTATATTAAAATATACCTATAAATTATCCAGTCAGGATAGATTTGGTTGTAATTTTATACACCATTACTATATACCTATATTAAAATATACCTATGAAAAATCCAGTCAAGATAAAATTCGTTGTATTTGTATACAACATTCCTATATACGTATATTAAAATATGCCTATAAAGTATCCAGTCAGGATAGATTTGGTTGTAATTTTATTCAACATTTCTATATACCAATATTAAAATATACCTATGAAAAATCCAGTCAAGATAAAATTCGTTGTATTTGTATACAACATTACTATATACGTATATTAAAATACACCTATAAAGTATCCAGTCAATATAGATTTGGTTGTAATTTTATACACCATTACTATATACCTATATTAAAATATACCTATAAATTATCCAGTCAGGATAGATTTGGTTGTAATTTTATACACCATTACTATATACCTATATTAACATATACCTATAAAGTATCCAGTCAGGATAGATTTGGTTGTAATTTTAAACACCATTACTATATACCTATATTGAAATATACCTATAAAGTATCCAGTCAGGATAGATTTGGTTGTAATTTTATACACCATTACTATATACCTATATTAAAATATACCTATAAAGTATCCAGTCAGGATAGATTTGGTTGTAATTTTTACACCATTACTATATACCTATATTAAAATATACTTATAAAGTATCCAGTCAGGATAGATTTGGTTATAATTTTTTACACCATTACTATATACGTATATTAAAATATACTTATAAAGTATCCATTCAGGATAGATTTGTTTGTAATTTTATACAACATTGCTATATACCAATATTAAAATATACCTATGAAAAAACAAATCAAGATAAAATTCGTTGTATTTGTATACAACATTACTATATACGTATATTAAAATATACATATAAAGTATCCAGTCAGGATAGATTTGGTTGTAATTTTATACACCATTACTATATACCTATATTAAAATATACCTATAAAATATCCAAACAGGATAGATTTTGTTGTAATTTTATACACCAGTACTATATACCTATATTAAAATATACCTATAAAGTATCCAGTCATAATAAATTTGGTTGTAATTTTATACACCATTACTATATACCTATATTAAAATATACCTATAAATTATCCAGTCAGGATAGATTTGGTTGTAATTTTACACACCATTACTATATACCTATATTAAAATATACCTATAAAGTATTCAGTCAGGATAGATTTGGTTGTAATTTCATACAACATTGCTATATACCAGTATTAAAATATACCTATGAAAAATCCAGTCAAGATAAAATTCGTTGTATTTGTATACAACATTCCTATATACGTATATTAAAATATGCCTATAAAGTATCCAGTCAGGATAGATTTGGTTGTAATTTTATACAACATTGCTATATACCAATATTAAAATATACCTATGAAAAATCCAGTCAAGACAAATTTCGTTGTATTTGTATACAACATTACTATATACGTATATTAAAATATACCAATAAAGTATCCAGTCAATATAGATTTGGTTGTAATTTTATACACCATTACTATATACCTATATTAAAATATACCTATAAATTATCCAGTCAGGATAGATTTGGTTGTAATTTTATACACCATTACTATATACCTATATTAAAATATACCTATAAAGTATCCAGTCAGGATAGATTTGGTTGTAATTTTATACACCATTACTATATACCTATATTGAAAAATACCTATAAAGTATCCAGTCAGGATAGATTTGGTTGAAATTTTATACACCATTACTACATACCTATATTAAAATATACCTATAAAGTGTCCAGTCAGGATAGATTTGGTTGTAATTTTATACACCTCTACTATATACCTATATTAAAATATACCTATAAAGTATCCAGTCAGGATAGATTTGGTTGTAATTTTATACACCATTACTATATACGTATATTAAAATATACTTATAAAGTATCCATTCAGGATAGATTTGGTTGTAATTTTATACAACATTGCTATATACCAATATTAAAATATACCTATGAGAAATCAAGTCAAGATAAAATTCGTTGTATTTGTATACAACATTACTATATACGTATATTAAAATATACCTATAAAGTATCCAGTCAGGATAGATTTGGTTGTAATTTTATACACCATTACTATATACCTATATTAAAATATACCTATAAAGTATCCAGTCAGGATAGATTTGGTTGTATTTTTATACACCATTACTATATACCTATATTAAAATATACCTATAAATTATCCAGTCAGGATAGATTTGGTTGTAATTTTATACACCATTACTATATACCTATATTAAAATATACCTATAAAGTATCCAGTCAGGATAGATTTGGTTGTAATTTTAAACACCATTACTATATACCTATATTGAAATATACCTATAAAGTATCCAGTCATAATAGATTTGGTTGTAATTTTATACACCATTACTATATACCTATATTAAAATATACCTATAAAGTGTCCAGTCAGGATAGATTTGGTTGTAATTTTATATACCATTACTGTATACGTATAATAAAATATACTTATAAAGTATCCATTCAGGATAGATTTGTTTGTAATTTTATACAACATTGCTATATACCAATATTAAAATATACCTATGAAAAATCAAGTCAAGATAAAATTCGTTGTATTTGTATACAACATTACTATATACGTATATTAAAATATACATATAAAGTATCCAGTCAGGATAGATTTGGTTGTAATTTTATACACCATTACTATATACCTATATTAAAATATACCTATAAAATATCCAGTCAGGATAGATTTGGTTGTAATTTTATACACCAGTACTATATACCTATATTAAAATATACCTATAAAGTATCCAGTCATAATAAATTTGGTTGTAATTTTATACACCATTACTATATACCTATATTAAAATATACCTATAAAGTATCCAGTCAGGATAGATTTGGTTGTAATTTTATACACCATTACTATATACCTATATTAAAATATACCTATAAAGTATTCAGTCAGGATAGATTTGGTTGTAATTTTATACAACATTGCTATATACCAGTATTAAAATATACCTATGAAAAATCCAGTCAAGATAAAATTCGTTGTATTTGTATACAACATTACTATATACGTATATTAAAATATACCTATAAAGTATCCAGTCAATATAGATTTGGTTGTAATTTTATACACCATTACTATATACCTATATTAAAATATACCTATAAATTATCCAGTCAGGATAGATTTGGTTGTAATTTTATACACCATTACTATATACCTATATTAAAATATACCTATAAAGTATCCAGTAAGGATAGATTTGGTTGTAATTTTATACACCATTACTATATACCTATATTGAAAAATACCTATAAAGTATCCAGTCAGGATAGATTTGGTTGTAATTTTATACACCATTACTACATACCTATATTAAAATATACCTATAAAGTGTCCAGTCAGGATAGATTTGGTTGTAATTTTATACACCATTACTATATACCTATATTAAAATATACCTATAAAGTATCCAGTCAGGATAGATTTCGTTGTATTTTTATACACCATTACTATATACCTATAATAAAATATACCTATAAAGTATCCAGTCAGGATAGATTTGGTTGTAATTTTATACACCATTAATATATACCTATATTAAAATATACCTATAAAGTATCCAGTCAGGATAGATTTGGTTGTAATTTTATACACCATAACTATATACCTATATTAAAATATACCTATAAAGTATCCAGTCAGGATAGATTTGGTTGTAATTTTAAACACCATTACTATATACCTATATTAAAATATACCTATAAAGTATCCAGTCACGATAGATTTGGTTGTAATTTTATACACCATTACTATATACCTATATTAAAATATACCTATAAAGTATCCAGTCAGGATAGATTTGGTTGTAATTTTATACACCATTACTATATACCTATATTAAAATATACCTATAAAGTATCTAATCATTATAGATTTGGTTGTAATTTTATACACCATTACTATATACGTATATTAAAATATACCTATAAAGTGTCCAGTCAGGATAGATTTGGTTGTAATTTTATACACCATTACTATATACCTATATTAAAATATACCTATAAAGTATCCAGTCACGATAGATTTGGTTGTAATTTTATACACCATTACTATATACCTATATTAAAATATACCTATAAAGTATCCATTCAGGATAGATTTGTTTGTAATTTTATACAACATTGCTATATACCAATATTAAAATATACCTATGAAAAATCCAGTCAAATTAAAATTCGTTGTATTTGTATACAATTTTACTATATACGTATATTAAAATATACCTATAAAGTAGCCAGTCAGGATAGATTTGGTTGTAATTTTATACACCATTACTATATACCTATATTAAAATATACCTATAAAGTATCCAGTCAGGATAGATTTGGTTGTAATTTTATACACCATTACTATATAGCTATATTAAAATATACCTATAAAGTATCCAGTCAGGATAGATTTGGTTGTGATTTTATACAACATTGCTATATACCTTTTTTAAAATATACCTATGAAAAATCCAGTCAAGATAAAATTCGTTGTATTTGTATACAACATTCCTATATACGTATATTAAAATATACCTATAAAGTATCCAGTCAGGATAGATTTGGTTGTAATTTTATACAACATTGCTATATACCAATATTAAAATATACCTATGTAAAATCCAGTCAAGATAAAATTCGTTGTATTTGTATACAACATTACTATATACGTATAATAAAATATACCTATAAAGTATCCAGTCAGGATAGATTTGGTTGTAATTTTATACACCATTACTATATACCTATATTAAAATATACCTATAAAGTATCCAGTCAGGATAGATTTGGTTGTAATTTTATACAACATTGCTATATACCAATATTAAAATATACCTATGAAAAATCCAGTCAAGATAAAATTCGTTGTATTTGTATACAACATTCCTATATACGTATATTAAAATATGCCTATAAAGTATCCAGTCAGGATAGATTTGGTTGTAATTTTATACAACATTTCTATATACCAATATTAAAATATACCTATGAAAAATCCAGTCAAGATAAAATTCGTTGTATTTGTATACAACATTACTATATACGTATATTAAAATACACCTATAAAGTATCCAGTCAATATAGATTTGGTTGTAATTTTATACACCATTACTATATACCTATATTAAAATATACCTATAAAGTATCCAGTCAGGATAGATTTGTTTGTAGTTTTATACACCATTACTATATACCTATAATAAAATATGCCTTTAAAGTATCCAGTCAGGATAGATTTGGTTGTAATTTTATACACCATTACTATATACCTATATTAAAATATACCTATAAAGCATCCAGTCAGGATAGATTTGGTTGTAATTTTATACACCATTACTATATACCTATACTAAAATATACCTATAAAGTATCCAGTCAGGATAGATTTGGTTGTAATTTTATACACCATTACTATATACCTATATTAAAATATACCTATAAAGTATCCAGTCATTATAGATTTGGTTGTAATTTTATTCACCATTACTATATACCTATATTAAAATATACCTATGAAGTATCCAGTCAGGATAGATTTGGTTGTAATTTTAAACACCATTACTATATACCTATAATAAAATATACTTATAAAGTATCCATTCAGGATAGATTTGTTTGTAATTTTTTACAACATTGCTATATACCAATATTAAAATATAACTATGAAAAATCAAGTCAAGATAAAATTCGATGTATTTGTATACAACATTACTATATACGTATATTAAAATATACATATAAAGTATCCAGTCAGGATAGATTTGGTTGTAATTTTATACACCATTACTATATACCTATATTAAAATACACCTATAAAGTATCCAGTCAGGATAGATTTGGTTTTAATTATATACACCATTACTATATACCTATATTAAAATATACCTATAAAGTATCCAGTCAGGATAGATTTGGTTGTAATTTTATACACCATTACTATATACCTACACTAAAATATACCTATAAAGTATCCAGTCAGGATAGATTTGGTTGTAATTTTATACACCATTACTATATACCTATATTAAAATATACCTATAAAGTATCCAGTCAGGATAGATTTGGTTGTAATTTTATACAACATTGCTACATACCAATATTAAAATATACCTATGAAAAATCCAGTCAAGATAAAATTCGTTGTATTTGTATACAACATTACTATATACGTATATTAAAATATACCTATAAAGTATCCAGTCAATATAGATTTGGTTGTAATTTTATACACCATTACTATATACCTATATTTAAATAAACCTATAAATTATCCAGTCAGGATAGATTTGGTTGTAATTATATACACCATTACTATATACCTATATTAAAATATACCTATAAAGTATCCAGTCAGGATAGATTTGGTTGTAATTTTATACACCATTACTATATACCTATATTGAAAAATACCTATAAAGTATCCAGTCAGGATAGATTTGGTTGTAATTTTATACACCATTACTATATACCTATATTAAAATATACCTATAAAGTATCCAGTCAGGATAGATTTTTTTTTTGTAATTTTATACAACATTGCTATATACCAATATTAAAATATACCTATGAAAAATCCAGTCAAGATAAAATTCGTTGTATTTGTATACATCATTACTATATACGTATATTAAAATACACCTATAAAGTATCCAGTCAATATAGATTTGGTTGTAATTTTATACACCATTACTATATACCTATATTAAAATATACCTATAAATTATCCAGTCAGGATAGATTTGGTTGTAATTTTATACACCATTACTATATACCTATATTAAAATATACCTATAAAGTATCCAGTCATAATAGATTTGGTTGTAATTTTAAACACCATTACTATATACCTATATTAAAATATACTTATAAAGTATCCATTCAGGATAGATTTGTTTGTAATTTTTTACAACATTGCTATATACCAATATTAAAATATAACTATGAAAAATCAAGTCAAGATAAAATTCGTTGTATTTGTATACAACATTACTATATACGTATATTAAAATATACATATAAAGTATCCAGTCAGGATAGATTTGGTTGTAATTTTATACAAAATTACTATATACCTATATTAAAATATACCTATAAAATATCCAGTCAGGATAGATTTGGTTGTAATTTTATACAACAGTACTATATACCTATATTAAAATATACCTATAAAGTATCCAGTCATAATAAATTTGGTTGTAATTTTATACACCATTACTATATACCTATATTAAAATATACCTATAAAGTATCCAGTCAGGATAGATTTGGTTGTAATTTTATACACCATTACTATATACCTATACTAAAATATACCTATAAAGTATCCAGTCAGGATAGATTTGGTTGTAATTTTATACACCATTACTATATACCTATATTAAAATATACCTATAAAGTATCCAGTCAAGATAGATTTGGTTGTAATTTTATACAACATTGCTATATACCAGTATTAAAATATATCTATGAAAAATCCAGTCAAGATAAAATTCGTTGTATTTGTATACAACATTCTTATATACGTATATTAAAATATGCCTATAAAGTATCCAGTCAGGATAGATTTGGTTGTAATTTTATACAACATTGCTACATACCAATATTAAAATATACCTATGAAAAATCCAGTCAAGATAAAATTCGTTGTATTTGTATACAACATTACTATATACGTATATTAAAATATACCTATAAAGTATCCAGTCAATATAGATTTGGTTGTAATTTTATACACCATTACTATATACCTATATTTAAATATACCTATAAATTATCCAGTCAGGATAGATTTGGTTGTAATTATATACACCATTACTATATACCTATATTAAAATATACCTATAAAGTATCCAGTCAGGATTGATTTGGTTGTTATTTTATACACCATTACTATATACCTATATTGAAAAATACCTATAAAGTATCCAGTCAGGATAGATTTGGTTGTAATTTTATACACCATTACTACATACCTATATTAAAATATACCTATAAAGTATCCAGTCAGGATAGATTTGGTTGTAATTTTATACACCATTACTATATACCTATATTAAAATATACCTATAAAGTATCCAGTCAGGATAGATTTGGTTGTAATTTTATACACCATTACTATATACGTATATTAAAATACACTTATAAAGTATCCATTCAGGATAGATTTGGTTGTAATTTTATACAACATTGCTATATAGCAATATTAAAATATACCTATGAGAAATCAAGTCAAGATAAAATTCGTTGTATTTGTATACAACATTACTATATACGTATATTAAAATATACCTATAAAGTATCCAGTCAGGATGGATTTGGTTGTAATTTTATACACCATTACTATATACCTATATTAAAATATACCTATAAAGTATCCAGTCAGGATAGATTTGGTTGTAATTTTATACACCATTACTATATACCTATAATAAAATATGATTTTAATGTATCCAGTCAGGTTAGATTTGGTTGTAATTTTATACACCATTACTATATACCTATATTAAAATATACCTATAAAGCATCCAGTCAGGATAGATTTGGTTGTAATTTTATACACCATTACTATATACCTATACTAAAATATACCTATAAAGTATCCAGTCAGGATAGATTTGGTTGTAATTTTATACACCATTACTATATACCTATATTAAAATATACCTATAAAGTATCCAGTCATTATAGATTTGGTTGTAATTTTATTCACCATTACTATATACCTATATTAAAATATACCTATGAAGTATCCAGTCAGGATAGATTTGGTTGTAATTTTAAACACCATTACTATATACCTATAATAAAATATACTTATAAAGTATCCATTCAGGATAGATTTGTTTGTAATTTTTTACAACATTGCTATATACCAATATTAAAATATAACTATGAAAAATCAAGTCAAGATAAAATTCGTTGTATTTGTATACAACATTACTATATACGTATATTAAAATATACATATAAAGTATCCAGTCAGGATAGATTTGGTTGTAATTTTATACACCATTACTATATACCTATATTAAAATACACCTATAAAGTATCCAGTCAGGATAGATTTGGTTGTAATTTTATACACCATTACTATATACCTATATTAAAATATACCTATAAAGTATCCAGTCAGGATTGATTTGGTTGTAATTTTATACACCATTACTATATACCTATACTAAAATATACCTATAAAGTATCCAGTCAGGATAGATTTGGTTGTAATTTTATACAACATTGCTACATACCAATATTAAAATATACCTATGAAAAATCCAGTCAAGATAAAATTCGTTGTATTTGTATACAACATTACTATATACGTATATTAAAATATACCTATAAAGTATCCAGTCAATATAGATTTGGTTGTAATTTTATACACCATTACTATATACCTATATTTAAATATACCTATAAATTATCCAGTCAGGATAGATTTGGTTGTAATTATATACACCATTACTATATACCTATATTAAAATATACCTATAAAGTATCCAGTCAGGATAGATTTGGTTGTAATTTTATACACCATTACTATATACCTATATTGAAAAATACCTATAAAGTATCCAGTCAGGATAGATTTGGTTGTAATTTTATACACCATTACTACATACCTATATTAAAATATACCTATAAAGTATCCAGTCAGGATAGATTTGGTTGTAATTTTATACACCATTACTATATACCTATATTAAAATATACCTATAAAGTATCCAGTCAGGATAGATTTGGTTGTAATTTTATACACCATTACTATATACGTATATTAAAATATACCTATAAAGTATCCATTCAGGATAGATTTGGTTGTAATTTTATACAACATTGCTATATACCAATATTAAAATATACCTATGAGAAATCAAGTCAAGATAAAATTCGTTGTATTTGTATACAACATTACTATATACGTATATTAAAATATACCTATAAAGTATCCAGTCAGGATAGATTTGGTTGTAATTTTATACACCATTACTATATACGTATATTAAAATATACTTATAAAGTATCCATTCAGGATAGATTTGGTTGTAATTTTATACACCATTACTATATACCTATATTAAAATATACCTATAAAGTATCCAGTCAGGATAGATTTGGTTGTAATTTTATACACCATTACTATATACCTATAATAAAATATGCCTATAAAGTATCCAGTCAGGATAGATTTGGTTGTAATTTTATACACCATTCCTATATACCTATATTAAAATATACCTATAAAGTATCCAGTCATTATAGATTTGGTTGTAATTTTAATCACCATTACTATATACCTATATTAAAATATACCTATGAAGTATCCAGTCAGGATAGATTTGGTTGTAATTTTACCCAACATTGCTATATACCAATATTAAAATATACCTATAAAGTATCCAGTCAGGATAGATTTGGTTGTAATTTTATACACCATTACTATATACCTATATTAAAATATACCTATAAAGTATCCAGTCAGGATAGATTTGGTTGTAATTTTATACACCATTACTATATACCTATAATAAAATATGCCTATAAAGTATCCAGTCAGGATAGATTTTTTTGTAATTTTATACACCATTACTATATACCTATATTAAAATATACCTATAAAGCATCCAGTCAGGATAGACTTGGTTGTAATTTTATACACCATTACTATATACCTATACTAAAATATACCTATAAAGTATCCAGTCAGGATAGATTTGGTTGTAATTTTATACACCATTACTATATACCTATATTAAAATATACCTATAAAGTATCCAGTCAGTATAGATTTGGTTGTAATTTTATTCACCATTACTATATACCTATATTAAAATATACCTATGAAGTATCCAGTCAGGATAGATTTGGTTGTAATTTTACCCAACATTGCTATATACCAATATTAAAATATACCTATGAAAAATCCAGTCAGGATAGATTTGGTTGTAATTTTATACAACTTTGCTATATACCAATATTAAAATATACCTATAAAGTATCCAGTCAGGATAGATTTGGTTGTAATTTTATACAACATTGCTATATACCAATATTAAAATATACCTATAAAGTATCCAGTCAGGATAGATTTGGTTGTAATTTTATACAACATTGCTATATACCAATATTAAAATATACCTATGAAAAATCCAGTCAAGATAAAATTCGTTGTATTTGTCTACAACATTCCTATATACGTATATTAAAATATGCCTATAAAGTATCCAGTCAGGATATATTTGGTTGTAATTTTATACACCATTACTATATACCAATATTAAAATATACCTATAAAGTATCCAGTCAGGATAGATTTGGTTGTAATTTTATACACCATTACTATATACCTATATTAAAATATACCTATAAAGTATCCAGTCAGGATAGATTTGGTTGTAATTTTATACACCATTACTATATATCTATATTAAAATATACCTATAAAGTATCCAGTCAGGATAGATTTGGTTGTAATTTTTTACACCATTACTATATACCTATATTAAAATATACCCATTAAGTATCCAGTCAGGATAGATTTGGTTGTAATTTTATACACCATTACTATATACCTATATTAAAATATACCTATAAAGCATCCAGTCAGGATAGATTTGGTTGTAATTTTATACACCATTACTATATACCTATACTAAAATATACCTATAAAGTATCCAGTCAGGATAGATTTGGTTGTAATTTTATACACCATTACTATATACCTATATTAAAATATACCTATAAAGTATCCAGTCATTATAGATTTGGTTGTAATTTTATTCACCATTACTATATACCTATATTAAAATATACCTATGAAGTATCCAGTCAGGATAGATTTGGTTGTAATTTTACCCAACATTGCTATATACCAATATTAAAATATACCTATGAAAAATCCAGTCAAGATAAAATTCGTTGTATTTGTATACAACATTCCTATATACGTATATTAAAATATGCCTATAAAGTATCCAGTCAGGATAGATTTGGTTGTAATTTTATTCACCATTACTATATACCTATATTAAAATATACCTATAAAGTATCCAGTCAGGATAGATTTGGTTGTAATTTTATACACCATTACTATATACCTATATTAAAATATACCTATAAAGTATCCAGTCAGGATAGATTTGGTTGTAATTTTATACAACATTGCTATATACCAATATTAAAATATACCTATAAAGTATCCAGTCAGGATAGATTTGGTTGTAATTTTATACAACATTGCTATATACCAATATTAAAATATACCTATAAAGTATCCAGTCAGGATATATTTGGTTGTAATTTTATACAACATTGCTATATACCAATATTAAAATATACCTATAAAGTATCCAGTCAGGATAGATTTGGTTGTAATTTTATACAACATTGCTATATACCAATATTAAAATATACCTATAAAGTATCCAGTCAGGATAGATTTGGTTGTAATTTTATACAACATTGCTATATACCAATATTAAAATATACCTATGAAAAATCCAGTCAAGATAAAATTCGTTGTATTTGTATACAACATTCCTATACACGTATATTAAAATATGCCTATAAAGTATCCAGTCAGGATAGATTTGGTTGTAATTTTATACACCATTACTATATACCTATAAAGTATCCAGTTAGGGTAGATTTGGTTGTAATTTTATACACCATTACTATCTACCTATATTAAAATATACCTATAAAGTATCCAGTCAGGATAGATTTGGTTGTAATTTTATACAACATTGCTATATACCAATATTAAAATATACCTATGAAAAATCCAGTCAAGATATAATTCGTTGTATTTGTATACAACATTACTATATACGTATATTAAAATATACCTATAAAGTATCCAATCAGGATAAAATTGGTTGTAATTTTATACACCATTACTATATACCTATATTAAAATATACCTATAAAGTATCCAGTCAGGATAGATTTGGTTGTAATTTTATACACCATTACTATATATCTATATTAAAATATACCTATAAAGTATCCAGTCAGGATAGATTTGGTTGTAATTTTTTACACCAATACTATATACCTATATTAAAATATACCCATTAAGTATCCAGTCAGGATAGATTTGGTTGTAATTTTATACACCATTACTATATACCTATATTAAAATATACCTATAAAGCATCCAGTCAGGATAGATTTGGTTGTAATTTTATACACCATTACTATATACCTATACTAAAATATACCTATAAAGTATCCAGTCAGGATAGATTTGGTTGTAATTTTATACACCATTACTATATACCTATATTAAAATATACCTATAAAGTATCCAGTCATTATAGATTTGGTTGTAATTTTATTCACCATTACTATATACCTATATTAAAATATACCTATGAAGTATCCAGTCAGGATAGATTTGGTTGTAATATTACCCAACATTGCTATATACCAATATTAAAATATACCTATGAAAAATCCAGTCAAGATAAAATTCGTTGTATTTGTATACAACATTCCTATATACGTATATTAAAATATGCCTATAAAGTATCCAGTCAGGATAGATTTGGTTGTAATTTTATTCACCACTACTATATACCTATATTAAAATATACCTATAAAGTATCCAGTCAGGATAGATTTGGTTGTAATTTTATACAACATTGCTATATACCAATATTAAAATATACCTATAAAGTATCCAGTCAGGATAGATTTGGTTGTAATTTTATACAACATTGCTATATACCAATATTAAAATATACCTATAAAGTATCCAGTCAGGATATTTTTGGTTGTAATTTTATACAACATTGCTATATACCAATATTAAAATATACCTATAAAGTATCCAGTCAGGATAGATTTGGTTGTAATTTTATACAACATTGCTATATACCAATATTAAAATATACCTATAAAGTATCCAGTCAGGATAGATTTGGTTGTAATTTTATACAACATTGCTATATACCAATATTAAAATATACCTATGAAAAATCCAGTCAAGATAAAATTCGTTGTATTTGTATACAACATTCCTATATACGTATATTAAAATATGCCTATAAAGTATCCAGTCAGGATAGATTTGGTTGTAATTTTATACACCATTACTATATACCTATATTAAAATATACCTATAAAGTATCCAGTTAGGGTAGATTTGGTTGTAATTTTATACACCATTACTATCTACCTATATTAAAATATACCTATAAAGTATCCAGTCAGGATAGATTTGGTTGTAATTTTATACAACATTGCTATATACCAATATTAAAATATACCTATGAAAAATCCAGTCAAGATATAATTCGTTGTATTTGTATACAACATTACTATATACGTATATTAAAATATACCTATAAAGTATCCAGTCAGGATAGATTTGGTTGTAATTTTATACACCATTACTATATACCTATATTAAAATATACCTAAAAAGTATCCAGTCAGGATAGATTTGGTTGTAATTTTATACACCATTACTATATATCTATATTAAAATATACCTATAAAGTATCCAGTCAGGATAGATTTGGTTGTAATTGTATACACCATTACTATATACCTATATTTATATATACCTATAAAGTATCCAGTCAGGATAGATTTGGTTGTAATTTTACACAATATTACTATATACCTATATTAAAATATACCTATAAAGTATCCAGTCAGGATAGATTTGGTTGTAATTTTATACACCATTACTATATACCTATATTAAAATATACCTATAAAGTATCCAGTCAGGATAGATTTGGTTGTAATTTTATACAACATTGCTATATACCAATATTAAAATATACCTATGATAAATACAGTCAAGATAATATTCGTTGTATTTGTATACAACATTACTATATACGTATATTAAAATATACCTATAAAGTATCCAGTCAGGATAGATTTGTTTGTAATTTTATACACCATTACTATCTACCTATATTAAAATATACCTATAAAGTATCCAGGCAGGATAGATTTGGTTGTAATTTTATACACCATTACTATCTACCTATATTAAAATATACCTATAAAGTATCCAGTCAGGATAGATTTTGCTGTAATTTTATACACCATTACTATCTACCTATATTAAAATATACCTATAAAAGATCCAGTCAGGATAGATTTGGTTGTAATTTTATACACCATTACTATCTACCTATATTAAAATATACCTATAAAGTATCCAGTCAGGATAGATTTGGTTGTAATTTTATACAACATTGCTATATACCAATATTAAAATATACCTATGAAAAATCCAGTCAAGATAAAATTCGTTGTATTTGTATACAACATTACTATATACGTATATTAAAATATACCTATAAAGTATCCAGTCAGGATAGATTTGGTTGTAATTTTATACACCATTTCTATATACCTATATTAAAATATACCTATAAAGTATCCAGTCAGGATAGATTTGGTTGTAATTTTATACACCATTACTATCTACCTATATTAAAATATACCTATAAAGTATCCAGTCAGGATAGATTTGGTTGTAATTTTATACAACATTGCTATATACCAATATTAAAATATACCTATGAAAAATCCAGTCAAGATAAAATTCGTTGTATTTGTATACAACATTACTATATACGTATATTAAAATATACCTATAAAGTATCCAGTCAGGATAGATTTGGTTGTAATTTTATACACCATTTCTATATACCTATATTAAAATATACCTATAAAGTATCCAGTCAGGATAGATTTGGTTGTAATTTTATACACCATTACTATCCACCTATATTAAAATATACCTATAAAAGATCCAGTCAGGATAGATTCGGTTGTAATTTTATACACCATTACTATCTACCTATATTAAAATATACCTATAAAGTATCCAGTCAGGATAGATTTGGTTGTAATTTTATACAACATTGCTATATACCAATATTAAAATATACCTATGAAAAATCCAGTCAAGATAAAATTCGTTGTATTTGTATACAACATTACTATATACGTATATTAAAATATACCTATTAAGTATCCAGTCAGGATAGATTTGGTTGTAATTTTATACACCATTACTATATACCTATATTAAAATATACCTATAAAGTATCCAGTTAGGGTAGATTTGGTTGTAATTTTATACACCATTACTATCTACCTATATTAAAATATACCTATAAAGTATCCAGTCAGGATAGATTTGGTTGTAATTTTATACAACATTGCTATATACCAATATTAAAATATACCTATGAAAAATCCAGTCAAGATAAAATTCGTTGTATTTGTATACAACATTACTATATACGTATATTAAAATATACCTATAAAGTATCCAATCAGGATAAAATTGGTTGTAATTTTATACACCATTACTATATACCTATATTAAAATATACCTATAGAGTATCCAGTCAGGATAGATTTGGTTGTAATTTTATACACCATTACTATATATCTATATTAAAATATACCTATAAAGTATCCAGTCAGGATAGATTTGGTTGTAATTTTTTACACCATTACTATATACCTATATTAAAATATACCTATTAAGTATCCAGTCAGGATAGATTTGGTTGTAATTTTATACACCATTACTATATACCTATATTAAAATATACCTATAAAGTATCCAGTCAGGATAGATTTGGCTGTAATTTTACACAATATTACTATATACCTATATTAAAATATACCTATAGAGTATCCAATCGGGATAGATTTGGTTGTAATTTTATACACCATTACTATATACCTTTATTAAAATATACCTATAAAGTATCCAGTCAGGATAGATTTGGTTGTAATTTTATACAACATTGCTATATACCAATATTAAAATATACCTATAAAGTATCCAGTCAGGATAGATTTGGTTGTAATTTTATACAACATTGCTATATACCAATATTAAAATATACCTATAAAGTATCCAGTCAGGATAGATTTGGTTGTAATTTTATACAACATTGCTATATACCAATATTAAAATATACCTATGAAAAATCCAGTCAAGATAAAATTCGTTGTATTTGTATACAACATTCCTATATACGTATATTAAAATATGCCTATAAAGTATCCAGTCAGGATAGATTTGGTTGTAATTTTATACACCATTACTATATACCTATATTAAAATATACCTATAAAGTATCCAGTCAGGATAGATTTGGTTGTAATTTTTTACACCATTACTATATACCTATATTAAAATATACCCATTAAGTATCCAGTCAGGATAGATTTGGTTGTAATTTTATACACCATTACTATATACCTATATTAAAATATACCTATAAAGCATCCAGTCAGGATAGATTTGGTTGTAATTTTATACACCATTACTATATACCTATACTAAAATATACCTATAAAGTATCCAGTCAGGATAGATTTGGTTGTAATTTTATACACCATTACTATATACCTATATTAAAATATACCTATAAAGTATCCAGTCATTATAGATTTGGTTGTAATTTTATTCACCATTACTATATACCTATATTAAAATATACCTATAAAGTATCCAGTCAGGATAGATTTGGTTGTAATTTTATACAACATTGCTATATACCAATATTAAAATATACCTATGAAAAATCCAGTCAAGATATAATTCGTTGTATTTGTATACAACATTACTATATACGTATATTAAAATATACCTATAAAGTATCCAATCAGGATAAAATTGGTTGTAATTTTAAACACCATTACTATTAACCTATATTAAAATATACCTATAAAGTATCCAGTCAGGATAGATTTGGTTGTAATTTTATACACCATTACTATATATCTATATTAAAATATACCTATAAAGTATCCAGTCAGGATAGATTTGGTTGTAATTTTTTACACCATTACTATATACCTATATTAAAATATACCCATTAAGTATCCAGTCAGGATAGATTTGGTTGTAATTTTATACACCATTACTATATACCTATATTAAAATATACCTATGAAAAATCCAGTCAAGATAAAATTCGTTGTATTTGTATACAACATTCCTATATACGTATATTAAAATATGCCTATAAAGTATCCAGTCAGGATAGATTTGGTTGTAATTTTATACACCATTACTATATACCTATATTAAAATATACCTATAAAGTATCCAGTCATTATAGATTTGGTTGTAATTTTATACACCATTACTATATACCTATATTAAAATATACCTATAAAGTATCCAGTCAGGATAGATTTGGTTGTAATTTTACCCAACATTGCTATATACCAATATTATAATATACCTATGAAAAATCCAGTCAAGATAAAATTCGTTGTATTTGTATACAACATTCCTATATACGTATATTAAAATATGCCTATAAAGTATCCAGTCAGGATAGATTTGGTTGTAATTTTATTCACCATTACTATATACCTATATTAAAATATACCTATAAAGTATCCAGTCAGGATAGATTTGGTTGTAATTTTATACACCATTACTATATACCTATATTAAAATATACCTATAAAGTATCCAGTCAGGATAGATTTGGTTGTAATTTTATACAACATTGCTATATACCAATATTAAAATATACCTATAAAGTATCCAGTCAGGATAGATTTGGTTGTAATTTTATACAACATTGCTATATACCAATATTAAAATATACCTATAAAGTATCCAGTCAGGATATATTTGGTTGTAATTTTATACAACATTGCTATATACCAATATTAAAATATACCTATAAAGTATCCAGTCAGGATAGATTTGGTTGTAATTTTATACAACATTGCTATATACCAATATTAAAATATACCTATAAAGTATCCAGTCAGGATAGATTTGGTTGTAATTTTATACAACATTGCTATATACCAATATTAAAATATACCTATGAAAAATCCAGTCAAGATAAAATTCGTTGTATTTGTATACAACATTCCTATATACGTATATTAAAATATGCCTATAAAGTATCCAGTCAGGATAGATTTGGTTGTAATTTTATACACCATTACTATATACCTATATTAAAATATACCTATAAAGTATCCAGTTAGGGTAGATTTGGTTGTAATTTTATACACCATTACTATCTACCTATATTAAAATATACCTATAAAGTATCCAGTCAGGATAGATTTGGTTGTAATTTTATACAACATTGCTATATACCAATATTAAAATATACCTATGAAAAATCCAGTCAAGATATAATTCGTTGTATTTGTATACAACATTACTATATACGTATATTAAAATATACCTATAAAGTATCCAATCAGGATAAAATTGGTTGTAATTTTATACACCATTACTATATACCTATATTAAAATATACCTATAAAGTATCCAGTCAGGATAGATTTGGTTGTAATTTTATACACCATTACTATATATCTATATTAAAATATACCTATAAAGTATCCAGTCAGGATAGATTTGGTTGTAATTTTTTACACCATTACTATATACCTATATTAAAATATACCCATTAAGTATCCAGTCAGGATAGATTTGGTTGTAATTTTATACACCATTACTATATACCTATATTAAAATATACCTATAAAGCATCCAGTCAGATAAGATTTGGTTGTAATTTTATACACCATTACTATATACCTATACTAAAATATACCTATAAAGTATCCAGTCAGGATAGATTTGGTTGTAATTTTATACACCATTACTATATACCTATATTAAAATATACCTATAAAGTATCCAGTCATTATAGATTTGGTTGTAATTTTATTCACCATTACTATATACCTATATTAAAATATACCTATGAAGTATCCAGTCAGGATAGATTTGGTTGTAATTTTACCCAACATTGCTATATACCAATATTAAAATATACCTATGAAAAATCCAGTCAAGATAAAATTCGTTGTATTTGTATACAACATTCCTATATACGTATATTAAAATATGCCTATAAAGTATCCAGTCAGGATAGATTTGGTTGTAATTTTATTCACCATTACTATATACCTATATTAAAATATACCTATAAAGTATCCAGTCAGGATAGATTTGGTTGTAATTTTATACACCATTACTATATACCTATATTAAAATATACCTATAAAGTATCCAGTCAGGATAGATTTGGTTGTAATTTTATACAACATTGCTATATACCAATATTAAAATATACCTATAAAGTATCCAGTCAGGATAGATTTGGTTGTAATTTTATACAACATTGCTATATACCAATATTAAAATATACCTATAAAGTATCCAGTCAGGATATATTTGGTTGTAATTTTATACAACATTGCTATATACCAATATTAAAATATACCTATAAAGTATCCAGTCAGGATAGATTTGGTTGTAATTTTATACAACATTGCTATATACCAATATTAAAATATACCTATAAAGTATCCAGTCAGGATAGATTTGGTTGTAATTTTATACAACATTGCTATATACCAATATTAAAATATACCTATGAAAAATCCAGTCAAGATAAAATTCGTTGTATTTGTATACAACATTCCTATATACGTATATTAAAATATGCCTATAAAGTATCCAGTCAGGATAGATTTGGTTGTAATTTTATACACCATTACTATATACCTATATTAAAATATACCTATAAAGTATCCAGTTAGGGTAGATTTGGTTGTAATTTTATACACCAATACTATCTACCTATATTAAAATATACCTATAAAGTATCCAGTCAGGATAGATTTGATTGTAATTTTATACAACATTGCTATATACCAATATTAAAATATACCTATGAAAAATCCAGTCAAGATATAATTCGTTGTATTTGTATACAACATTACTATATACGTATATTAAAATATACCTATAAAGTATCCAATCAGGATAAAATTGGTTGTAATTTTATACACCATTACTATATACCTATATTAAAATATACCTATAAAGTATCCAGTCAGGATAGATTTGGTTGTAATTTTATACACCATTACTATATATCTATATTAAAATATACCTATAAAGTATCCAGTCAGGATAGATTTGGTTGTAATTTTTTACACCATTACTATATACCTATATTAAAATATACCCATTAAGTATCCAGTCAGGATAGATTTGGTTGTAATGTTATACACCATTACTATATACCTATATTTATATATACCTATAAAGTATCCAGTCAGATTAGATTATGCTGTAATTTTATACAATATTAATATATACAGATATTAAAATAATGAATATATAGTATCCAGTCTGGATAGATTTTACTGTAATTTTATACACCAATTCTATATACCTATAAAGTATCCATTAAGGATAGATTTGGTTGTAATTTTATACAACATTGCTATATACCTATATTAAAATATACCTATGAAGTATCCAGTCAGGATAGATTTGGTTGTAATTTTATACAACATTGCTATATACCAATATTAAAATATACCTATAAAGTATCCAGTCAGGATAGATTTGGTTGTAATTTTATACAACATTGCTATATACCAATATTAAAATATACCTATGAAAAATCCAGTCAAGATAAAATTCGTTGTATTTGTATACAACATTACTATATACGTATATTAAATTTACCTATAAAGTATCCAATCAGGATAAAAGTGGTTGTAATTTTATACACCATTACTATATACCTATATTAAAATATACCTATAAAGTATCCAGTCAGGATAGATTTGGTTGTAATTTTATACACCATTACTATATATCTATATTAAAATATACCTATAAAGTATCCAGTCAGGATAGATTTGGTTGTAATTTTTTACACCATTACTATATACCTATATTAAAATATTCCTATTAAGTATCCAGTCAGGATAGATTTGGTTGTAATTTTATACACCATTACTATATACCTATATTAAAATATACCTATTAAGTATCCAGTCAGGATAGATTTGGTTGTAATTTTATACACCATTACTATATACCTATATTTATATATACCTATAAAGTATCCAGTCAGGATAGATTTGGTTGTAATTTTACACAATATTACTATATACCTATATTAAAATATACCTATAAAGTATCCAGTCAGGATAGATTTGGTTGTAATTTTATACACCATTACTATATACCTATATTAAAATATACCTATAAAGTATCCAGTCAGGATAGATTTTGCTGTAATTTTATACACCATTACTATCTACCTATATTAAAATATACCTATAAAAGATCCAGTCAGGATAGATTTGGTTGTAATTTTATACAACATTACTATATACCTATACTAAAATATACCTATAAAGTATCCAGTCAGGATAGATTTGGTTGTAATTTTATACACCATTACTATATACCTATATTAAAATATACCTATAAAGTATCCAGTCATTATAGATTTGGTTGTAATTTTATTCACCATTACTATATACCTATATTAAAATATACCTATGAAGTATCCAGTCAGGATAGATTTGGTTGTAATTTTACCCAACATTGCTATATACCAATATTAAAATATACCTATGAAAAATCCAGTCAAGATAAAATTCGTTGTATTTGTATACAACATTCCTATATACGTATATTAAAATATGCCTATAAAGTATCCAGTCAGGATAGATTTGGTTGTAATTTTATTCACCATTACTATATACCTATATTAAAATATACCTATAAAGTATCCAGTCAGGATAGATTTGGTTGTAATTTTATACACCATTACTATATACCTATATTAAAATATACCTATAAAGTATCCAGTCAGGATAGATTTGGTTGTAATTTTATACAACATTGCTATATACCAATATTAAAATATACCTATAAAGTATCCAGTCAGGATAGATTTGGTTGTAATTTTATACAACATTGCTATATACCAATATTAAAATATACCTATAAAGTATCCAGTCAGGATATATTTGGTTGTAATTTTATACAACATTGCTATATACCAATATTAAAATATACCTATAAAGTATCCAGTCAGGATAGATTTGGTTGTAATTTTATACAACATTGCTATATACCAATATTAAAATATACCTATAAAGTATCCAGTCAGGATAGATTTGGTTGTAATTTTATACAACATTGCTATATACCAATATTAAAATATACCTATGAAAAATCCAGTCAAGATAAAATTCGTTGTATTTGTATACAACATTCCTATATACGTATATTAAAATATGCCTATAAAGTATCCAGTCAGGATAGATTTGGTTGTAATTTTATACACCATTACTATATACCTATATTAAAATATACCTATAAAGTATCCAGTTAGGGTAGATTTGGTTGTAATTTTATACACCATTACTATCTACCTATATTAAAATATACCTATAAAGTATCCAGTCAGGATAGATTTGGTTGTAATTTTATACAACATTGCTATATACCAATATTAAAATATACCTATGAAAAATCCAGTCAAGATATAATTCGTTGTATTTGTATACAACATTACTATATACGTATATTAAAATATACCTATAAAGTATCCAATCAGGATAAAATTGGTTGTAATTTTATACACCATTACTATATACCTATATTAAAATATACCTATAAAGTATCCAGTCAGGATAGATTTGGTTGTAATTTTATACACCATTACTATATATCTATATTAAAATATACCTATAAAGTATCCAGTCAGGATAGATTTGGTTGTAATTTTTTACACCATTACTATATACCTATATTAAAATATACCCATTAAGTATCCAGTCAGGATAGATTTGGTTGTAATTTTATACACCATTACTATATACCTATATTTATATATACCTATAAAGTATCCAGTCAGGATAGATTTGTTTGTAATTTTACACAATATTACTATATACCTATATTAAAATATACCTATAAAGTATCCAGTCAGGATAGATTTGGTTGTAATTTTATACACCATTACTATATACCTATATTAAAATATACCTATAAAGTATCCAGTCAGGATAGATTTGGTTGTAATTTTATACAACATTGCTATATACCAATATTAAAATATACCTATGAAAAATACAGTCAAGATAATATTCGTTGTATTTGTATACAACATTACTATATACGTATATTAAAATATACCTATAAAGTATCCAGTCAGGATAGATTTGTTTGTAATTTTATACACCATTACTATCTACCTATATTAAAATATACCTATAAAGTATCCAGGCAGGATAGATTTGGTTGTAATTTTATACACCATTACTATCTACCTATATTAAAATATACCTATAAAGTATCCAGTCAGGATAGATTTTGCTGTAATTTTATACACCATTACTATCTACCTATATTAAAATATACCTATAAAAGATCCAGTCAGGATAGATTTGGTTGTAATTTTATACACCATTACTATCTACCTATATTAAAATATACCTATAAAGTATCCAGTCAGGATAGATTTGGTTGTAATTTTATACAACATTGCTATATACCAATATTAAAATATACCTATGAAAAATCCAGTCAAGATAAAATTCGTTGTATTTGTATACAACATTACTATATACGTATATTAAAATATACCTATAAAGTATCCAGTCAGGATAGATTTGGTTGTAATTTTATACACCATTTCTATATACCTATATTAAAATATACCTATAAAGTATACAGTCAGGATAGATTTGGTTGTAATTTTATACACCATTACTATATACCTATATTAAAATATACCTATATAGTATCCAGTCAGGATAGATTTGGTTGTAATTTTATACACCATTACTATCCACCTATATTAAAATATACCTATAAAAGATCCAGTCAGGATAGATTCGGTTGTAATTTTATACACCATTACTATCTACCTATATTAAAATATACCTATAAAGTATCCAGTCAGGATAGATTTGGTTGTAATTTTATACACCATTACTATATACCTATATTTATATATACCTATAAAGTATCCAGTCAGGATAGATTTGGTTGTAATTTTACACAATATTACTATATACCTATATTAAAATATACCTATAAAGTATCCAGTCAGGATAGATTTGGTTGTAATTTTATACACCATTACTATATACCTATATTAAAATATACCTATAAAGTATCCAGTTAGGGTAGATTTGGTTGTAATTTTATACACCATTACTATCTACCTATATTAAAATATACCTATAAAGTATCCAGTCAGGATAGATTTGGTTGTAATTTTATACAACATTGCTATATACCAATATTAAAATATACCTATGAAAAATCCAGTCAAGATAAAATTCGTTGTATTTGTATACAACATTACTATATACGTATATTAAAATATACCTATAAAGTATCCAATCAGGATAAAATTGGTTGTAATTTTATACACCATTACTATATACCTATATTAAAATATACCTATAAAGTATCCAGTCAGGATAGATTTGGTTGTAATTTTATACACCATTACTATTTATCTATATTAAAATATACCTATAAAGTATCCAGTCAGGATAGATTTGGTTGTAATTTTTTACACCATTACTATATACCTATATTAAAATATACCTATTAAGTATCCAGTCAGGATAGATTTGGTTGTAATTTTATACACCATTACTATATACCTATATTAAAATATACCTATAAAGTATCCAGTCAGGATAGATTTGGCTGTAATTTTACACAATATTACTATATACCTATATTAAAATATACCTATAGAGTATCCAATCAGGATAGATTTGGTTGTAATTTTATACACCATTACTATATACCTTTATTAAAATATACCTATAAAGTATCCAGTCAGGATAGATTTGGTTGTAATTTTATACAACATTGCTATATACCAATATTAAAATATACCTATAAAGTATCCAGTCAGGGTAGATTTGGTTGTAATTTTATACAACATTGCTATATACCAATATTAAAATATACCTATACAGTATCCAGTCAGGATAGATTTGGTTGTAATTTTATACAACATTGCTATATACCAATATTAAAATATACCTATGAAAAATCCAGTCAAGATAAAATTCGTTGTATTAGTATACAACATTACTATATACGTATATAAAAATATACCTATAAAGTATCCAATCAGGATAAAACTGGTTGTAATTTTATACACCATTACTATATACCTATATTAAAATATACCTATAAAGTATCCAGTCAGGATAGATTTGGTTGTAATTTTATACACCATTACTATATATCTATATTAAAATATACCTATAAAGTATCCAGTCAGGATAGATTTGGTTGTAATTTTTTACACCATTACTATATACCTTTATTAAAATATACCTATTAAGTATCCAGTCAGGATAGATTTGGTTGTAATTTTATACACCATTACTATATACCTATATTAAAATATACCTATAAAGTATCCAGTCAGGATAGATTTGGTTGTAATTTTACACAATATTACTATATACCTATATTAAAATATACCTATAAAGTATCCAGTCAGGATAGATTTGGTTGTAATTTTATACACCATTACTATCTACCTATATTAAAATATACCTATAAAGTATCCAGTCAGGATTGATTTGGTTGTAATTTTATACAACATTGCTATATACCAATATTAAAATATACCTATGAAAAATACAGTCAAGATAATATTCGTTGTATTTGTATACAACATTACTATATACGTATATTAAAATATACCTATAAAGTATCCAGTCAGGATAGATTTTTTTGTAATTTTATACAACATTGCTATATACCAATATTAAAATATACCTATGAAAAATCCAGTCAAGATAAAATTCGTTGTATTTGTATACAACATTACTATATACGTATATTAAAATATACCTATAAAGTATCCAGTCAGGATAGATTTGGTTGTAATTTTATACACCATTACTATATACCTATATTAAAATATACCTATAAAGTATCCAGTTAGGGTAGATTTGGTTGTAATTTTATACACCATTACTATCTACCTATATTAAAATATACCTATAAAGTATCCAGTCAGGATAGATTTGGTTGTAATTTTATACAACATTGCTATATACCAATATTAAAATATACCTATGAAAAATCCAGTCAAGATAAAATTCGTTGTATTTGTATACAACATTACTATATACGTATATTAAAATATACCTAAAAAGTATCAAATCAGGATAAAATTGGTTGTAATTTTATACACCATTACTATATACCTATATTAAAATATACCTATAAAGTATCCAGTCAGGATAGATTTGGTTGTAATTTTATACACCATTACTATATATCTATATTAAAATATACCTATAAAGTATCCAGTCAGGATAGATTTGGTTGTAATTTTTTACACCATTACTATATACCTATATTAAAATATACCTATTAAGTATCCATTCAGGATAGATTTGGTTGTAATTTTATACACCATTACTATATACCTATATTAAAATATACTTATAAATTATCCAGTCAGGATAGATTTGGTTGTAATTTTACACAATATTACTATATACCTATATTAAAATATACCTATAAAGTATCCAGTCAGGATAGATTTGGTTGTAATTTTATACACCATTACTATATACCTATATTAAAATATACCTCTAAAGTATCCAGTCAGGATAGATTTGGTTGTAATTTTATACAACATTGCTATATACCAATATTAAAATATACCTATGAAAAATACAGTCAAGATAATATTCGTTGTATTTGTATACAACATTACTATATACGTATATTAAAATATACCTATAAAGTATCCAGTCAGGATAGATTTGTTTGTAATTTTATACACCATTACTATATACCTATATTAAAATATACCTATAAAGTATCCAGTTAGGATAGATTTGGTTGTAATTTTATACACCATTACTATATATCTATATTAAAATATACCTATAAAGTATCCAGTCAGATTAGATTATGCTGTAATTTTATACAATATTAATATATACAGATATTAAAATAATGAATATATAGTATACAGTCTGGATAGATTTTACTGTAATTTTATACACCAATTCTATATACCTATAAAGTATCCATTAAGGATAGATTTGGTTGTAATTTTATACAACATTGCTATATACCTATATTAAAATATACCTATGAAGTATCCAGTCAGGATAGATTTGGTTGTAATTTTATACAACATTGCTATATACCAATATTAAAATATACCTATAAAGTATCCAGTCAGGATAGATTTGGTTGTAATTTTATACAACATTGCTATATACCAATATTAAAATATACCTATGAAAAATCCAGTCAAGATAAAATTCGTTGTATTTGTATACAACATTACTATATACGTATATTAAAATATACCTATAAAGTATCCAATCAGGATAAAAGTGGTTGTAATTTTATACACCATTACTATATACCTATATTAAAATATACCTATAAAGTATCCAGTCAGGATAGATTTGGTTGTAATTTTTTACACCATTACTATATACCTATATTAAAATATTCCTATTAAGTATCCAGTCAGGATAGATTTGGTTGTAATTTTATACACCATTACTATATACCTATATTAAAATATACCTATTAAGTATCCAGTCAGGATAGATTTGGTTGTAATTTTATACACCATTACTATATACCTATATTTATATATACCTATAAAGTATCCAGTCAGGATAGATTTGGTTGTAATTTTACACAATATTACTATATACCTATATTAAAATATACCTATAAAGTATCCAGTCAGGATAGATTTGGTTGTAATTTTATACACCATTACTATATACCTATATTAAAATATACCTATAAAGTATCCAGTCAGGATAGATTTGGTTGTAATTTTATACAACATTACTATATACCAATATTAAAATATACCTATGAAAAATACAGTCAAGATAATATTCGTTGTATTTGTATACAACATTACTATATACGTATATTAAAATATACCTATAAAGTATCCAGTCAGGATAGATTTGTTTGTAATTTTATACACCATTACTATCTACCTATATTAAAATATACCTATAAAGTATCCAGGCAGGATAGATTTGGTTGTAATTTTATACACCATTACTATCTACCTATATTAAAATATACCTATAAAGTATCCAGTCAGGATAGATTTGGTTGTAATTTTATACACCATTACTATCCACCTATATTAAAATATACCTATAAAAGATCCAGTCAGGATAGATTTGGTTGTAATTTTATACACCATTACTATCTACCTATATTAAAATATACCTATAAAGTATCCAGTCAGGATAGATTTGGTTGTAATTTTATACAACATTGCTATATACCAATATTAAAATATACCTATGAAAAATCCAGTCAAGATAAAATTCGTTGTATTTGTATACAACATTACTATATACGTATATTAAAATATACCTATAAAGTATCCAATCAGGATAAAATTGGTTGTAATTTTATACACCATTACTATATACCTATATTAAAATATACGTATAAAGTATCCAGTCAGGATAGATTTGGTTGTAATTTTATACACCATTACTTTATATCTATATTAAAATATACCTATAAAGTATCCAGTCAGGATAGATTTGGTTGTAATTTTTTACACCATTACTATATACCTATATTAAAATATACCTATTAAGTATCCAGTCAGGATAGATTTGGTTGTAATTTTATACACCATTACTATATACCTATATTAAAATATACCTATAAAGTATAGAGTCAGGATAGATTTGGCTGTAATTTTACACAATATTACTATATACCTATATTAAAATATACCTATAAAGTATCCAATCAGGATAGATTTGGTTGTAATTTTATACACCATTACTATATACCTTTATTAAAATATACCTATAAAGTATCCAGTCAGGATAGATTTGGTTGTAATTTTATACACCATTACTATATATCTATATTAAAATATACCTATAAAGTATCCAGTCAGGATAGATTTGGTTGTAATTTTTTACACCATTACTATATACCTATATTAAAATATACCTATTAAGTATCCAGTCAGGATAGATTTGGTTGTAATTTTATACACCATTACTATATACCTATATTAAAATATACCTATAAAGTATCCAGTCAGGATAGATTTGGTTGTAATTTTACACAATATTACTATATACCTATATTAAAATATACCTATAAAGTATCCAGTCAGGATAGATTTGGTTGTAATTTCATACACCATTACTATCTACCTATATTAAAATATACCTATAAAGTATCCAGTCAGGATAGATTTGGTTGTAATTTTATACAACATTGCTATATACCAATATTAAAATATACCTATGAAAAATACAGTCAAGATAATATTCGTTGTATTTGTATACAACATTACTATATACGTATATTAAAATATACCTATAAAGTATCCAGTCAGGATAGATTTTTTTGTAATTTTATACAACATTGCTATATACCAATATTAAAATATACCTATGAAAAATCCAGTCAAGATAAAATTCGTTGTATTTGTATACAACATTACTATATACGTATATTAAAATATACCTATAAAGTATCCAGTCAGGATAGATTTGGTTGTAATTTTATACACCATTACTATATACCTATATTAAAATATACCTATAAAGTATCCAGTTAGGGTAGATTTGGTTGTAATTTTATACACCATTACTATCTACCTATATTAAAATATACCTATAAATTATCCAGTCAGGATAGATTTGGTTGTAATTTTATACAACATTGCTATATACCAATAATAAAATATACCTATGAAAAATCCAGTCAAGATAAAATTCGTTGTATTTGTATACAACATTACTATATACGTATATTAAAATATACCTATAAAGAATCCAATCAGGATAAAATTGGTTGTAATTTTATACACCATTACTATATACCTATATTAAAATATACCTATAAAGTATCCAGTCAGGATAGATTTGGTTGTAATTTTATACACCATTACTATATATCTATATTAAAATATACCTATAAAGTATCCAGTCAGGATAGATTTGGTTGTAATTTTTTACACCATTACTATATACCTATATTAAAATATACCTATTAAGTATCCAGTCAGTATAGATTTGGTTGTAATTTTATACACCATTACTATATACCTATATTAAAATATACCTATAAATTATCCAGTCAGGATAGATTTGGTTGTAATTTTACACAATATTACTATATACCTATATTAAAATATACCTATAAAGTATCCAGTCAGGATAGACTTGGTTGTAATTTTATACACCATTACTATATACCTATATTAAAATATACCTCTAAAGTATCCAGTCAGGATAGATTTGGTTGTAATTTTATACAACATTGCTATATACCAATATTAAAATATACCTATGAAAAATACAGTCAAGATAATATTCGTTGTATTTGTATACAACATTACTATATACGTATATTAAAATATACCTATAAAGTATCCAGTCAGGATAGATTTGTTTGTAATTTTATACACCATTACTATATACCTATATTAAAATATACCTATAAAGTATCCAGTTAGGATAGATTTGGTTGTAATTTTATACACCATTACTATATATCTATATTAAAATATACCTATAAAGTATCCAGTCAGAATAGATTATGCTGTAATTTTATACAATATTAATATATACAGATATTAAAATAATGAATATATAGTATCCAGTCTGGATAGATTTTACTGTAATTTTATACACCAATTCTATATACCTATAAAGTATCCATTAAGGATAGATTTGGTTGTAATTTTATACAACATTGCTATATACCTATATTAAAATATACCTATAAAGTATCCAGTCAGGATAGATTTGGTTGTAATTTTATACAACATTGCTATATATCAATATTAAAATATACCTATGAAAAATCCAGTCAAGATAAAATTCGTTGTATTTGTATACAACATTACTATATAGGTATATTAAAATATACCTATAAAGTATCCAATCAGGATAAAATTGGTTGTAATTTTATACACCATTACTATATACCTATATTAAAATATACCTATAAAGTATCCAGTCAGGATAGATTTGGTTGTAATTTTATACACCATTACTATATATCTATATTAAAATATACCTATAAAGTATCCAGTCAGGATAGATTTGGTTGTAATTTTTTACACCATTACAATATACCTATATTAAAATATACCTATTAAGTATCCAGTCAGGATAGATTTGGTTGTAATTTTATACACCATTACTATATACCTATATTAAAATATACCTATTAAGTATCCAGTCAGGATAGATTTGGTTGTAATTTTATACACCATTACTATATACCTATATTTATATATACCTATACAGTATCCAGTCAGGATAGATTTGGTTGTAATTTTACACAATATTACTATATACCTATATTAAAATATACCTATAAAGTATCCAGTCAGGATAGATTTGGTTGTAATTTTATACACCATTACTATATACCTATAAAGTATCCAGTCAGGATAGATTTGGTTGTAATTTTATACAACATTGCTATATACCAATATTAAAATATACCTATGAAAAATACAGTCAAGATAATATTCGTTGTATTTGTATACAACATTACTATATACGTATATTAAAATATACCTATAAAGTATCCAGTCAGGATAGATTTGTTTGTAATTTTATACACCATTACTATCTACCTATATTAAAATATACCTATAAAGTATCCAGGCAGGATAGATTTGGTTGTAATTTTATACACCATTACTATCTACCTATATTAAAATATACCTATAAAGTATCCAGTCAGGATAGATTTTGCTGTAATTTTATACACCATTACTATCTACCTATATTAAAATATACCTATAAAAGATCCAGTCAGGATAGATTTGGTTGTAATTTTATACACCATTACTATCTACCTATATTAAAATATACCTATAAAGTATCCAGTCAGGATAGATTTGGTTGTAATTTTATACAACATTGCTATATACCAATATTAACATATACCTATGAAAAATCCAGTCAAGATAAAATTCGTTGTATTTGTATACAACATTACTATATACGTATATTAAAATATACCTATAAAGTATCCAGTCAGGATAGATTTGGTTGTAATTTTATACACCATTTCTATATACCTATATTAAAATATACCTATAAAGTATCCAGTCAGGATAGATTTGGTTGTAATTTTTTACACCATTACTATATACCTATATTAAAATATACCTATAAAGTATCCAGTCAGGATAGATTTGGTTGTAATTTTATACACCATTACTATCCACCTATATTAAAATATACCTATAAAAGATCCAGTCAGGATAGATTTGGTTGTAATTTTATACACCATTACTATCTACCTATATTAAAATATACCTATAAAGTATCCAGTCAGGATAGATTTGGTTGTAATTTTATACAACATTGCTATATACCAATATTAAAATATACCTATGAAAAATCCAGTCAAGATAAAATTCGTTGTATTTGTATACAACATTACTATATACGTATATTAAAATATACCTATAAAGTATCCAATCAGGATAAAATTGGTTGTAATTTTATACACCATTACTATATATCTATATTAAAATATACCTATAAAGTATCCAGTCAGGATAGATTTGGTTGTAATTTTATACAACATTGCTATATACCAATATTAAAATATACTTATAAAGTATCCAGTCAGGATAGATTTGGTTGTAATTTTATACAACATTGCTATATACCAATATTAAAATATACCTATAAAGTATCCAGTCAGGATAGATTTGGTTGTAATTTTATACAACATTGCTATATACCAATATTAAAATATACCTATGAAAAATCCAGTCAAGATAAAATTCGTTGTATTTGTATACAACATTCCTATATACGTATATTAAAATATGCCTATAAAGTATCCAGTATGGATAGATTTGGTTGTAATTTTATACACCATTACTATATACCTATATTAAAATATACCTATAAAGTATCCAGTTTAGGGTAGATTTGGTTGTAATTTTATACACCATTACTATCTACCTATATTAAAATATACCTATAAAGTATCCAGTCAGGATAGATTTGGTTGTAATTTTGTACAACATTGCTTTATACCAATATTAAAATATACCTATGAAATATCCAGTCAAGATAAAATTCGTTGTATTAGTATACAACATTACTATATACGTATATAAAAATATACCTATAAAGTATCCAATCAGGATAAAATTGGTTGTAATTTTATACACCATTACTATATACCTATATTAAAATATACCTATAAAGTATCCAGTCAGGATAGATTTGGTTGTAATTTTATACACCATTACTATATATCTATATTAAAATATACCTATAAAATATCCAGTCAGGATAGATTTGGTTGTAATTTTTTACACCACTACTATATACCTATATTAAAATATACCTATTAAGTATCCAGTCAGGATAGATTTGGTTGTAATTTTATACACCATTACTATATACCTATATTAAAATATACCTATAAAGTATCCAGTCAGGATAGATTTGGTTGTAATTTTACACAATATTACTATATACCTATATTAAAATATACCTATAAAGTATCCGGTAAGGATAGATTTGGTTGTAATTTTATACACCATTACTATCTACCTATATTAAAATATACCTATAAAGTATCCAGTCAGGATAGATTTGGTTGTAATTTTATACAACATTGCTATATACCAATATTAAAATATACCTATGAAAAATACAGTCAAGATAATATTCGTTGTATTTGTATACAACATTACTATATACGTATATTAAAATATACCTATAAAGTATCCAGTCAGGATAGATTTTTTTGTAATTTTATACAACATTGCTATATACCAATATTAAAATATACCTATGAAAAATCCAGTCAAGATAAAATTCGTTGTATTTGTATACAACATTACTATATACGTATATTAAAATATACCTATAAAGTATCCAGTCATGATAGATTTGGTTGTAATTTTATACACCATTACTATATACCTATATTAAAATATACCTATAAAGTATCCAGTTAGGGTAGATTTGGTTGTAATTTTATACACCATTACTATCTACCTATATTAAAATATACCTATAAAGTATCCAGTCAGGATAGATTTGGTTGTAATTTTATACAACATTGCTATATACCAATATTAAAATATACCTATGAAAAATCCAGTCAAGATAAAATTCGTTGTATTTGTATACAACATTACTATATATCTATATTAAAATATACCTATAAAGTATCCAGTCAGGATAGATTTGGTTGTAATTTTTTACACCATTACTATATACCTATATTAAAACATACCTATTAAGTATCCAGTCAGTATAGATTTGGTTGTAATTTTATACACCATTACTATATACCTATATTAAAATATACCTATAAATTATCCAGTCAGGATAGATTTGGTTGTAATTTTACACAATATTACTATATACCTATATTAAAATATACCTATAAAGTATCCAGTCAGGATAGATTTGGTTGTAATTTTATACACCATTACTATATACCTATATTAAAATATACCTCTAAAGTATCCAGTCAGGATAGATTTGGTTGTAATTTTATACAACATTGCTATATACCAATATTAAAATATACCTATGAAAAATACAGTCAAGATAATATTCGTTGTATTTGTATACAACATTACTATATACGTATATTAAAATATACCTATAAAGTATCCAGTCAGGATAGATTTGTTTGTAATTTTATACACCATTACTATATACCTATATTAAAATATACCTATAAAGTATCCAGTTAGGATAGATTTGGTTGTAATTTTATACACCATTACTATATATCTATATTAAAATATACCTATAAAGTATCCAGTCAGAATAGATTATGCTGTAATTTTATACAATATTAATATATACAGATATTAAAATAATGAATATATAGTATCCAGTCTGGATAGATTTTACTGTAATTTTATACACCAATTCTATATACCTATAAAGTATCCATTAAGGATAGATTTGGTTGTAATTTTATACAACATTGCTATATACCTATATTAAAATATACCTATGAAGTATCCAGTCAGGATAGATTTGGTTGTAATTTTATACAACATTGCTATGTACCAATATTAAAATATACCTATAAAGTATCCAGTCAGGATAGATTTGGTTGTAATTTTATACAACATTGCTATATACCAATATTAAAATATACCTATGAAAAATCCAGTCAAGATAAAATTCGTTGTATTTGTATACAACATTACTATATACGTATATTAAAATATACCTATAAAGTATCCAATCAGGATAAAATTGGTTGTAATTTTATACACCATTACTATATACCTATATTAAAATATACCTATAAAGTATCCAGTCAGGATAGATTTGGTTGTAATTTTATACACCATTACTATATATCTATATTAAAATATACCTATAAAGTATCCAGTCAGGATAGATTTGGTTGTAATTTTTTACACCATTACTATATACCTATATTAAAATATACCTATTAAGTATCCAGTCAGGATAGATTTGGTTGTAATTTTATACACCATTACTATATACCTATATTAAAATATACCTATTAAGTATCCAGTCAGGATAGATTTGGTTGTAATTTTATACACCATTACTATATACCTATATTTATATATACCTATAAAGTATCCAGTCAGGATAGATTTGGTTGTAATTTTACACAATATTACTATATACCTATATTAAAATATACCTATAAAGTATCCAGTCAGGATAGATTTGGTTGTAATTTTATACACCATTACTATATACCTATATTAAAATATACCTATAAAGTATCCAGTCAGGATAGATTTGGTTGTAATTTTATACAACATTGCTATATACCAATATTAAAATATACCTATGAAAAATACAGTCAAGATAATATTCGTTGTATTTGTATACAACATTACTATATACGTATATTAAAATATACCTATAAAGTATCCAGTCAGGATAGATTTGTTTGTAATTTTATACACCATTACTATCTACCTATATTAAAATATACCTATAAAGTATCCAGGCAGGATAGATTTGGTTGTAATTTTATACACCATTACTCTCTACCTATATTAAAATATACCTATAAAGTATCCAGTCAGGATAGATTTTGCTGTAATTTTATACACCATTACTATCTACCTATATTAAAATATACCTATAAAAGATCCAGTCAGGATAGATTTGGTTGTAATTTTATACACCATTACTATCTACCTATATTAAAATATACCTATAAAGTATCCAGTCAGGATAGATTTGGTTGTAATTTTATACAACATTGCTATATACCAATATTAAAATATACCTATGAAAAATCCAGTCAAGATAAAATTCGTTGTATTTGTATACAACATTACTATATACGTATATTAAAATATATCTATAAAGTATCCAGTCAGGATAGATTTGGTTGTAATTTTATACACCATTTCTATATACCTATATTAAAATATACCTATAAAGTATCCAGTCAGGATAGATTTGGTTGTAATTTTATACACCATTACTTTATACCTATATTAAAATATACCTATAAAGTATCCAGTCAGGATAGATTTGGTTGTAATTTTATACACCATTACTATCCACCTATATTAAAATATACCTATAAAAGATCCAGTCAGGATAGATTTGGTTGTAATTTTATACACCATTACTATCTACCTATATTAAAATATACCTATAAAGTATCCAGTCAGGATAGATTTGGTTGTAATTTTATACAACATTGCTGTATACCAATATTAAAATATACATATGAAAAATCCAGTCAAGATAAAATTCGTTGTATTTGTATACAACATTACTATATACGTATATTAAAATATACCTATAAAGTATCCAATCAGGATAAAATTGGTTGTAATTTTATACACCATTACTATCTACCTATATCAAAATATACCTATAAAGTATCCAGGCAGGATAGATTTGGTTGTAATTTTATACACCATTACTATCTACCTATATTAAAATATACCTATAAAGTATCCAGTCAGGATAGATTTTGCTGTAATTTTATACACCATTACTATCTACCTATATTAAAATATACCTATAAAAGATCCAGTCAGGATAGATTTGGTTGTAATTTTATACACCATTACTATCTACCTATATTAAAATATACCTATAAAGTATCCAGTCAGGATAGATTTGGTTGTAATTTTATACAACATTGCTATATACCAATATTAAAATATACCTATGAAAAATCCAGTCAAGATAAAATTCGTTGTATTTGTATACAACATTACTATATACGTATATTAAAATATACCTATAAAGTATCCAGTCAGGATAGATTTGGTTGTAATTTTATACACCATTTCTATATACCTATATTAAAATATACCTATAAAGTATCCAGTCAGGATAGATTTGGTTGTAATTTTATACACCATTACTATATACCTATATTAATATATACCTATAAAGTATCCAGTCAGGATAGATTTGGTTGTAATTTTATACACCATTACTATCCACCTATATTAAAATATACCTATAAAAGATCCAGTCAGGATAGATTTGGTTGTAATTTTATACACCATTACTATCTACCTATATTAAAATATACCTATAAAGTATCCAGTCAGGATAGATTTGGTTGTAATTTTATACAACATTGCTATATACCAATATTAAAATATACCTATGAAAAATACAGTCAAGATAATATTCGTTGTATTTGTATACAACATTACTATATACGTATATTAAAATATACCTATAAAGTATCCAGTCAGGATAGATTTTTTTGTAATTTTATACAACATTGCTATATACCAATATTAAAATATACCTATGAAAAATCCAGTCAAGATAAAATTCGTTGTATTTGTATACAACATTACTATATACGTATATTAAAATATACCTATAAAGTATCCAGTCATGATAGATTTGGTTGTAATTTTATACACCATTACTATATACCTATATTAAAATATACCTATAAAGTATCCAGTTAGGGTAGATTTGGTTGTAATTTTATACACCATTACTATCTACCTATATTAAAATATACCTATAAAGTATCCAGTCAGGATAGATTTGGTTGTAATTTTATACAACATTGCTATATACCAATATTAAAATATACCTATGAAAAATCCAGTCAAGATAAAATTCGTTGTATTTGTATACAACATTACTATATATCTATATTAAAATATACCTATAAAGTATCCAGTCAGGATAGATTTGGTTGTAATTTTTTACACCATTACTATATACCTATATTAAAATATACCTATTAAGTATCCAGTCAGTAAAGATTTGGTTGTAATTTTATACACCATTACTATATACCTATATTAAAATATACCTATAAATTATCCAGTCAGGATAGATTTGGTTGTAATTTTACACAATATTACTATATACCTATATTAAAATATACCTATAAAGTATCCAGTCAGGATAGATTTGGTTGTAATTTTATACACCATTACTATATACCTATATTAAAATATACCTCTAAAGTATCCAGTCAGGATAGATTTGGTTGTAATTTTATACAACATTGCTATATACCAATATTAAAATATACCTATGAAAAATACAGTCAAGATAATATTCGTTGTATTTGTATACAACATTACTATATACGTATATTAAAATATACCTATAAAGTATCCAGTCAGGATAGATTTGTTTGTAATTTTATACACCATTACTATATACCTATATTAAAATATACCTATAAAGTATCCAGTTAGGATAGATTTGGTTGTAATTTTATACACCATTACTATATATCTATATTAAAATATACCTATAAAGTATCCAGTCAGAATAGATTATGCTGTAATTTTATACAATATTAATATATACAGATATTAAAATAATGAATATATAGTATCCAGTCTGGATAGATTTTACTGTAATTTTATACACCAATTCTATATACCTATAAAGTATCCATTAAGGATAGATTTGGTTGTAATTTTATACAACATTGCTATATACCTATATTAAAATATACCTATGAAGTATCCAGTCAGGATAGATTTGGTTGTAATTTTATACAACATTGCTATATACCAATATTAAAATATACCTATAAAGTATCCAGTCAGGATAGATTTGGTTGTAATTTTATACAACATTGCTATATACCAATATTAAAATATACCTATGAAAAATCCAGTCAAGATAAAATTCGTTGTATTTGTATACAACATTACTATATACGTATATTAAAATATACCTATAAAGTATCCAATCAGGATAAAATTGGTTGTAATTTTATACACCATTACTATATACCTATATTAAAATATACCTATAAAGTATCCAGTCAGGATAGATTTGGTTGTAATTTTATACACCATTACTATATATCTATATTAAAATATACCTATAAAGTATCCAGTCAGGATAGATTTGGTTGTAATTTTTTACACCATTACTATATACCTATATTAAAATATACCTATTAAGTATCCAGTCAGGATAGATTTGGTTGTAATTTTATACACCATTACTATATACCTATATTAAAATATACCTATTAAGTATCCAGTCAGGATAGATTTGGTTGTAATTTTATACACCATTACTATATACCTATATTTATATATACCTATAAAGTATCCAGTCAGGATAGATTTGGTTGTAATTTTACACAATATTACTATATACCTATATTAAAATATACCTATAAAGTATCCAGTCAGGATAGATTTGGTTGTAATTTTATACACCATTACTATATACCTATATTAAAATATACCTATAAAGTATCCAGTCAGGATAGATTTGGTTGTAATTTTATACAACATTGCTATATACCAATATTAAAATATACCTATGAAAAATACAGTCAAGATAATATTCGTTGTATTTGTATACAACATTACTATATACGTATATTAAAATATACCTATAAAGTATCCAGTCAGGATAGATTTGTTTGTAATTTTATACACCATTACTATCTACCTATATTAAAATATACCTATAAAGTATCCAGGCAGGATAGATTTGGTTGTAATTTTATACACCATTACTCTCTACCTATATTAAAATATACCTATAAAGTATCCAGTCAGGATAGATTTTGCTGTAATTTTATACACCATTACTATCTACCTATATTAAAATATACCTATAAAAGATCCAGTCAGGATAGATTTGGTTGTAATTTTATACACCATTACTATCTACCTATATTAAAATATACCTATAAAGTATCCAGTCAGGATAGATTTGGTTGTAATTTTATACAACATTGCTATATACCAATATTAAAATATACCTATGAAAAATCCAGTCAAGATAAAATTCGTTGTATTTGTATACAACATTACTATATACGTATATTAAAATATACCTATAAAGTATCCAGTCAGGATAGATTTGGTTGTAATTTTATACACCATTTCTATATACCTATATTAAAATATACCTATAAAGTATCCAGTCAGGATAGATTTGGTTGTAATTTTATACACCATTACTTTATACCTATATTAAAATATACCTATAAAGTATCCAGTCAGGATAGATTTGGTTGTAATTTTATACACCATTACTATCCACCTATATTAAAATATACCTATAAAAGATCCAGTCAGGATAGATTTGGTTGTAATTTTATACACCATTACTATCTACCTATATTAAAATATACCTATAAAGTATCCAGTCAGGATAGATTTGGTTGTAATTTTATACAACATTGCTGTATACCAATATTAAAATATACATATGAAAAATCCAGTCAAGATAAAATTCGTTGTATTTGTATACAACATTACTATATACGTATATTAAAATATACCTATAAAGTATCCAATCAGGATAAAATTGGTTGTAATTTTATACACCATTACTATCTACCTATATCAAAATATACCTATAAAGTATCCAGGCAGGATAGATTTGGTTGTAATTTTATACACCATTACTATCTACCTATATTAAAATATACCTATAAAGTATCCAGTCAGGATAGATTTTGCTGTAATTTTATACACCATTACTATCTACCTATATTAAAATATACCTATAAAAGATCCAGTCAGGATAGATTTGGTTGTAATTTTATACACCATTACTATCTACCTATATTAAAATATACCTATAAAGTATCCAGTCAGGATAGATTTGGTTGTAATTTTATACAACATTGCTATATACCAATATTAAAATATACCTATGAAAAATCCAGTCAAGATAAAATTCGTTGTATTTGTATACAACATTACTATATACGTATATTAAAATATACCTATAAAGTATCCAGTCAGGATAGATTTGGTTGTAATTTTATACACCATTTCTATATACCTATATTAAAATATACCTATAAAGTATCCAGTCAGGATAGATTTGGTTGTAATTTTATACACCATTACTATATACCTATATTAATATATACCTATAAAGTATCCAGTCAGGATAGATTTGGTTGTAATTTTATACACCATTACTATCCACCTATATTAAAATATACCTATAAAAGATCCAGTCAGGATAGATTTGGTTGTAATTTTATACACCATTACTATCTACCTATATTAAAATATACCTATAAAGTATCCAGTCAGGATAGATTTGGTTGTAATTTTATACAACATTGCTGTATACCAATATTAAAATATACATATGAAAAATCCAGTCTAGATAAAATTCGTTGTATTTGTATACAACATTACTATATACGTATATTAAAATATACCTATAAAGTATCCAATCAGGATAAAATTGGTTGTAATTTTATACACCATTACTATATATCTATATTAAAATATACCTATAAAGTATCCAGTCAGGATAGATTTGGTTGTAATTTTTTACACCATTACTATATACCTATATTAAAATATACCTATAAAGTATCCAGTCAGGATAGATTTGGTTGTAATTTTATACACCATTACTATATACCTATATTAAAATATACCTATAAAGTATCCAGTCAGGATAGATTTGGTTGTAATTTAATACAACATTGCTATATACCAATATTAAAATATACCTATAAAGTATCCAGTCAGGATAGATTTGGTTGTAATTTTATACAACATTGCTATATACCAATATTAAAATATACCTATAAAGTATTCAGTCAGGATAGATTTGGTTGTAATTTTATACAACATTGCTATATACCAATATTAAAATATACCTATGAAAAATCCAGTCAGGATAGATTTGGTTGTAATTTTTTACACCATTACTATATACCTATATTAAAATATACCTATTAAGTATCCAGTCAGGATAGATTTGGTTGTAATTTTATACACCATTACTATATACCTATATTAAAATATACCTATAAAGTATCCAGTCGGGATAGATTTGGTTGTAATTTTATACAACATTGCTACATACCAATATTAAAATATACCTATGAAAAATCCAGTCAAGATAAAATTCGTTGTATTTGTATACAACATTACTATATACGTATATTAAAATATACCTATAAAGTATCCAGTCAATATAGATTTGGTTGTAATTTTATACACCATTACTATATACCTATATTTAAATATACCTATAAATTATCCAGTCAGGATAGATTTGGTTGTAATTATATACACCATTACTATATACCTATATTAAAATATACCTATAAAGTATCCAGTAAGGATAGATTTGGTTGTAATTTTATACACCATTACTATAGACCTATATTGAAATATACCTATAAAGTATCCAGTCAGGTTAGATTTGGTTGTAATTTTATACACCATTACTATATACGTATATTAAAATATACTTATAAAGTATCCATTCAGGATAGATTTGGTTGTAATTTTATACAACATTGCTATATACCAATATTAAAATATACCTATGAGAAATCAAGTCAAGATAAAATTCGTTGTATTTGTATACAACATTACTATATACGTATATTAAAATATACCTATAAAGTATCCAGTCAGGATAGATTTGGTTGTAATTTTATACACCATTACTATATACCTATATTAAAATATACCTATAAAGCATCCAGTCAGGATAGATTTGGTTGTAATTTTATACACCATTACTATATACCTATACTAAAATATACCTATAAAGTATCCAGTCAGGATAGATTTGGTTGTAATTTTATACACCATTACTATATACCTATAAAACATTTAATTTTTGTGTCAAAAACATTTCTAAACCTCTCATCATTTAACGTCAACAGCCTCTTGAAATGTAGACATACAAACAACAAAAATAATCAAAATAAACAAATAAAAACATACTATAGGCCGTGACGGTTCATGATAATAAAATCTATAAAACAATTAATTAAATTGTGTCAAAAACATTTTTAAACCTCTTATCATATAACGTCAACAGCCTCTTGAAATGTAGACATACAAACAACACAAATAATCAAAATAAATAAATAAAAAAAATACTATAAACCTTGACGGTTCATGATAATAAAATCAATACAACAATTAATTAAAATGTGTCAAAAACATTTCTAAACCTCTCATCATTTAACGTCAACAGCCTCTTGAAATGTAGACATACAAACAACACAAATAATCAAAATAGATAAGTAAAAACATACTATAAACCGTGTCGGTTCATGATAATAAAATCTATAAAACAATTATTTAATATGTGTCAAAAACATTTCTAAGCCTCTCATCATTTAACGTCAACAGCCTCTTGAAATGTAGACATACAAACAACACAAATAATCAAAATAAATAAATAAAACACACTATAAACCGTGACGTTTCATGATAATTAAATGTATAAAACAATTAATTAATATGTGTCAAAAGCGTTTCTAAACCTCTCATCATTTAACGTCAACAGCCTTTCTGAAATGTAGACATACAAACAACACAAATAATCAAAATAAATAAATAAAAACATACTATAAACCTTGACGGTCCATGATAATAAAATCAATACAACAATTAATTAAAATGTGTCAAAAACATTTCTAAACCTCTCATCATTTAACCTCAACAGCCTCTTAAAATGTAGTCATACAAACAACACAAATAATCAAAATAGATAAGTAAAAACATACTATAAACCGTGACGGTTCATGATAATAAAATCTATAAAACAATTATTTAATATGTGTCAATAACATTTCTAAACCTCTCATCATTTAACGTCAACAGCCTCTTGAAATGTAGACATACAAACAACAAAAATAATCAAAATAAATAAATAAAAACATACTATAAACCGTGACGTTTCATGATAATTAAATCTATAAAACAATTAATTAATATGTGTCAAAAACGTTTCTAAACCTCTCATCATTTAACGTCAACAGCCTCTTGAAATGTAGACATACAAACAACACAAATAATCAAAATAAATAAATAAAAACATACTATAAACCGTAACGGTTCATGATAATAAAATCTATAAAACAATTAATTAAATTGAGTCAAAAACATTTCTAAACCTCTTATCATTTAACGTCAACAGCCTCTTGAAATGTAGACATACAAACAACACAAATAATCAAAATAAATAAATAAAACCATATTATAAACCGTGACGGGTCATGATAATAAAATCTATAAAACAATTATTTAAATTGTGTCAAAAACATTTCTAAACCTCTCATCATTTAACGTCAACAGCCTCTTGAAATGTAGACATACAAACAACACAAATAATCAAAATAAATAAATAAAAACATACTATAAACCGTGACGGTTCATGATAATAAAATCTATAAAACAATTAATTAAAATGTGTCAAAAACATTTCTAAACCTCTCATCATTTAACGTCAACAGCCTCTTGAAATGTAGACATACAAACAACACAAATAATCAAAATAAATAAATAAAAATATACTATAAACCGTGACGGTTCATGATAATAAAATCTATAATACAATTAATTTTATGTGTCAAAAACATTTCTAAACCTCTTATCATTTAACGTCAACAGCCTCTTGAAATGTAGACATACAAACAACACAAATAATCAAAATAAATAAATAAAACCATACTATAAACCGTGACGGGTCATGATAATAACATCTATAAAACAATTATTTAAATTGTGTCAAAAACATTTCTAAACCTCTCATCATTTAACGTCAACAGCCTCTTGAAATGTAGACATACAAACAACACAAATAATCAAAATAAATAAATAAAAACATACCACAAACCGTGACGGTTCATGATAATAAAATCTATAAAACAATTAATTAAATTGTGTCAAAAACATTTCCAAACCTCTTATCATTTAACGTCAACAGCCTCTCGAAATGTAGACATACAAACAACACAAATAATCAAAATAAATAAATAAAAACATACCATAAACCGTGACGGTTCATGATAATAAAATCTATAAAACAATTAATTAAAATGTGTCAAAAACATTTCTAAACCTCTCATCATTTAACGTCAACAGCCTCTTGAAATGTAGACATACAAACAACACAAATAATCAAAATAAATAAATAAAAATATACTATAAACCTTGACGGTTCATGATAATAAAATCTATAAAACAATTAGTTTTATGTGTCAAAAACATTTCTAAACCTCTCATCATTTAACGTCAACAGCCTCTTGAAATGTAGACATACAAACAACACAAATAATCAAAATAAATAAATAAAACACGCTATAAACCGTGACGTTTCATGATAATTAAATGTATAAAACAATTAATTAATATGTGTCAAAAGCGTTTCTAAACCTCTCATCATTTAACGTCAACAGCCTTTCTGAAATGTAGACATACAAACAACACAAATAATCAAAATAAATAAATAAAAACATACTATAAACCTTGACGGTCCATGATAATAAAATCAATACAACAATTAATTAAAATGTGTCAAAAACATTTCTAAACCTCTCATCATTTAACCTCAACAGCCTCTTAAAATGTAGTCATACAAACAACACAAATAATCAAAATAGATAAGTAAAAACATACTATAAACCGTGACGGTTCATGATAATAAAATCTATAAAACAATTATTTAATATGTGTCAATAACATTTCTAAACCTCTCATCATTTAACGTCAACAGCCTCTTGAAATGTAGACATACAAACAACAAAAATAATCAAAATAAATAAATAAAAACATACTATAAACCGTGACGTTTCATGATAATTAAATCTATAAAACAATTAATTAATATGTGTCAAAAACGTTTCTAAACCTCTCATCATTTAACGTCAACAGCCTCTTGAAATGTAGACATACAAACAACACAAATAATCAAAATAAATAAATAAAAACATACTATAAACCGTAACGGTTCATGATAATAAAATCTATAAAACAATTAATTAAATTGAGTCAAAAACATTTCTAAACCTCTTATCATTTAACGTCAACAGCCTCTTGAAATGTAGACATACAAACAACACAAATAATCAAAATAAATAAATAAAACCATATTATAAACCGTGACGGGTCATGATAATAAAATCTATAAAACAATTATTTAAATTGTGTCAAAAACATTTCTAAACCTCTCATCATTTAACGTCAACAGCCTCTTGAAATGTAGACATACAAACAACACAAATAATCAAAATAAATAAATAAAAACATACTATAAACCGTGACGGTTCATGATAATAAAATCTATAAAACAATTAATTAAAATGTGTCAAAAACATTTCTAAACCTCTCATCATTTAACGTCAACAGCCTCTTGAAATGTAGACATACAAACAACACAAATAATCAAAATAAATAAATAAAAATATACTATAAACCGTGACGGTTCATGATAATAAAATCTATAATACAATTAATTTTATGTGTCAAAAACATTTCTAAACCTCTTATCATTTAACGTCAACAGCCTCTTGAAATGTAGACATACAAACAACACAAATAATCAAAATAAATAAATAAAACCATACTATAAACCGTGACGGGTCATGATAATAAAATCTATAAAACAATTATTTAAATTGTGTCAAAAACATTTCTAAACCTCTCATCATTTAACGTCAACAGCCTCTTGAAATGTAGACATACAAACAACACAAATAATCAAAATAAATAAATAAAAACATACCACAAACCGTGACGGTTCATGATAATAAAATCTATAAAACAATTAATTAAATTGTGTCAAAAACATTTCCAAACCTCTTATCATTTAACGTCAACAGCCTCTCGAAATGTAGACATACAAACAACACAAATAATCAAAATAAATAAATAAAAACATACCATAAACCGTGACGGTTCATGATAATAAAATCTATAAAACAATTAATTAAAATGTGTCAAAAACATTTCTAAACCTCTCATCATTTAACGTCAACAGCCTCTTGAAATGTAGACATACAAACAACACAAATAATCAAAATAAATAAATAAAAATATACTATAAACCTTGACGGTTCATGATAATAAAATCTATAAAACAATTAGTTTTATGTGTCAAAAACATTTCTAAACCTCTCATCATTTAACGTCAACAGCCTCTTGAAATGTAGACATACAAACAACAAAAATAATCAAAATAAACAAATAAAAACATACTATAAGCCGTGACGGTTCATGATAATAAAATCTATAAAACAATTAATTAAATTGTGTCTAAACATTTTTAAACCTCTTATCATTTAACGTCAACAGCCTCTTGAAATGTAGACATATAAACAACACAAATAATCAAAATAAATAAATAAAAACATACTATAAACCTTGACGGTTCATGATAATAAAATCAATACAACAATTAATTAAAATGTGTCAAAAACATTTCTAAACCTCTCATCATTTAACATCAACAGCCTCTTGAAATGTAGACATACAAACAACACAAATAATCAAAATAGATAAGTAAAAACATACTATAAACCTTGACGGTTCATGATAATAAAATCTATAAAACAATTAATTTTATGTGTCAAAAACATTTCTAAACCTCTCATCATTTAACGTCAACAGCCTCTTGAAATGTAGACATACAAACAACAAAAATAATCAAAATAAACAAATAAAAACATACTATAAGCCGTGACGGCTCATGATAATAAAATCTATAAAACAATTAATTAAATTGTGTCAAAAACATTTTTAAACCTCTTATCATTTAACGTCAACAGCCTCTTGAAATGTAGACATACAAACAACACAAATAATCAAAATAAATAAATAAAAACATACTATAAACCGTGACGGTTCATGATAATAAAATCTATAAAACAATTAATTAAATTGTGTCAAAAACATTTCCAAACCTCTTATCATTTAACGTCAACAGCCTCTCGAAATGTAGACATACAAACAACACAAATAATCAAAATAAATAAATAAAAACATACTATAAACCGTGACGGTTCATGATATTAAAATCTATAAAACAATTAATTTTATGTGTCAAAAACATTTCTAAACCTCTCATCATTTAACGTCAACAGCCTCTTGAAATGTAGACATACAAACAACAAAAATAATCAAAATAAACAAATAAAAACATACTATAAGCCGTGACGGTTCATGATAATAAAATCTATAAAACAATTAATTAAATTGTGTCAAAAACATTTTTAAACCTCTTATCATTTAACGTCAACAGCCTCTTGAAATGTAGACATACAAACAACACAAATAATCAAAATAAATAAATAAAAACATACTATAAACGGTGACGGTTCATGATAATAAAATCTATAAAACAATTATTTAATATGTGTCAAAAACATTTCTAAGCCTCTCATCATTTAACGTCAACAGCCTCTTGAAATGTAGACATACAAACAACACAAATAATCAAAATAAATAAATAAAACATACTATAAACCGTGACGTTTCATGATAATTAAATCTATAAAACAATTAATTAATATGTGTCAAAAACGTTTCTAAACCTCTCATCATTTAACGTCAACAGCCTCTTGAAATGTAGACATACAAACAACACAAATAATCAAAATAAATAAATAAAAACATACTATAAACCTTGACGGTTCATGATAATAAAATCAATACAACAATTAATTAAAATGTGTCAAAAACATTTCTAAACCTCTCATCATTTAACGTCAACAGCCTCTTGAAATGTAGACATACAAACAACACAAATAATCAAAATAGATAAGTAAAAACATACTATAAACCGTGACGGTTCATGATAATAAAATGTATAAAACAATTATTTAATATGTGTCAAAAACATTTCTAAGCCTCTCATCATTTAACGTCAACAGCCTCTTGAAATGTAGACATACAAACAACACAAATAATCAAAATAAATAAATAAAAACATACTATAAGCCGTGACGGTTCATGATAATAAAATCTATAAAACAATTAATTAAATTGTGTCAAAAACATTTTTAAACCTCTTATCATTTAACGTCAACAGCCTCTTGAAATGTAGACATACAAACAACACAAATAATCAAAATAAATAAATAAAAACATACTATAAACGGTGACGGTTCATGATAATAAAATCTATAAAACAATTATTTAATATGTGTCAAAAACATTTCTAAGCCTCTCATCATTTAACGTCAACAGCCTCTTGAAATGTAGACATACAAACAACACAAATAATCAAAATAAATAAATAAAACATACTATAAACCGTGACGTTTCATGATAATTAAATCTATAAAACAATTAATTAATATGTGTCAAAAACGTTTCTAAACCTCTCATCATTTAACGTCAACAGCCTCTTGAAATGTAGACATACAAACAACACAAATAATCAAAATAAATAAATAAAAACATACTATAAACCTTGACGGTTCATGATAATAAAATCAATACAACAATTAATTAAAATGTGTCAAAAACATTTCTAAACCTCTCATCATTTAACGTCAACAGCCTCTTGAAATGTAGACATACAAACAACACAAATAATCAAAATAGATAAGTAAAAACATACTATAAACCGTGACGGTTCATGATAATAAAATGTATAAAACAATTATTTAATATGTGTCAAAAACATTTCTAAGCCTCTCATCATTTAACGTCAACAGCCTCTTGAAATGTAGACATACAAACAACACAAATAATCAAAATAAATAAATAAAAACATACTATAAACCGTGACGGTTCATGATAATAAAATCTATAAAACAATTAATTAAATTGTGTCAAAAACATTTCCAAACCTCTTATCATTTAACGTCAACAGCCTCTCGAAATGTAGACATACAAACAACACAAATAATCAAAATAAATAAATAAAACATACTATAAACCGTGACGTTTCATGATAATTAAATCTATAAAACAATTAATTAATATGTGTCAAAAACGTTTCTAAACCTCTCATCATTTAACGTCAACAGCCTCTTGAAATGTAGACATACAAACAACACAAATAATCAAAATAAATAAATAAAAACATACTATAAACCGTGACGGTTCATGATAATAAAATCTATAAAACAATTAATTAAATTGTGTCAAAAACATTTCCAAACCTCTTATCATTTAACGTCAACAGCCTCTCGAAATGTAGACATACAAACAACACAAATAATCAAAATAAATAAATAAAAACATACTATAAACCGTGACGGTTCATGATATAAAATCTATAAAACAATTAATTAAATTGTGTCAAAACATTTCTAAACCTCTTATCATTTAACGTCAACCGCCTCTTGAAATGTAGACATACAAACAACACAAATAATCAAAATAAATAAATAAAAACATACTATAAACCGTGACGGTTCATGATAATAAAATCTATAAAACAATTAATTAAATTGTGTCAAAAACATTTCTAAACCTCTCATCATTTAACGCCAACAGCCTCTTGAAATGTAGACATACAAACAACACAAATAATCAAAATAAATAAATAAAAACATACTATAAACCGTGACGGTTCATGATAATAAAATCTATAAAACAATTAATTAAATTGTGTCAAAAACATTTCTAAACCTCTCATCATTTAACGCCAACAGCCTCTTGAAATTTACGCACAATCCAATGTTCCAATTATATTTAGCAATACAAATTCTTAATAAAAAATAAAAGAACACAAAACAAAACTAATTTAACAATAGCAATACACAAAAATCATAAATTATTTACAAAAACAACATAGATGAATAGAAAATTAATAACAGGTCCTCATTCAACCTCACAATGTGGTTAACTATGTGTGTATAAATATATATCTGTAATATGACCTGTCAATATAATTAGATAGAAATCAAATAAATCATTACTAGACATCTGGTCTAGTAATGACAATATAGTTGTCGAAAGGTTACCTAATTTTTAATAAATAAGTATTCTTGGCTCTGAATCAACCGTATTTTTATTCAACAAAAGAGTTTTGATTCTATAGTGTGGTCCTAAATACAACGAATATTTATAAATGATAAATCTGTTATTTTTAGTACAATGAGTATTTCATAAACATTTTTTTATAAAATATTAAATTATTACATTTCGCCTATGAAAAATTACCAAAAGGGTCTTACCAGGAACAAGGTTATTTTTATTCCTTATTTTCATTCGTAATTGGTGAATAAAATACCGTATTTACTCGAATTCAAGACCCGTCTTATTTCCAATTTTATCAATGTCAATATGGGGAAGACTATTTCAAAAATCTCGTGAGAATAAGGCCGTAAATACATTAATCGATAATTAATATTCACCACAATATTCGAAAGTGGTGGAGAGAGGGAAATACCCCCAGTTACTGGCCCAGCTATCAGAGCAGCTCTCAAGATCCTACCACGTCTTACCCTACTGCAACCTGATGAATTCAAGATTGATTCACCGTGTACGGTCAATTTATCTCTTTGTATAGATCAGTGATTCCCAACCTTTTTCAAATCACGTACCTCTAAAAACGTTTTTCCAACGAAAAGTACCCCCTATTCCTCGACGTGGATTAGGGAATTACTATTGATACTTATTACTATTAGTTTTATCAGAATTACTAATAACCATTTATAGAATTGGTTTTAATTTTTACTTATACTAGTAGGTACAAATTAAACATAACAAAAATAAAAACCACTAAGTTTATTTAACAAAAGCCAGAAAACAATACTTAATTGAACTCGAATACATATTACTCAAACAAAATCTGAAACTAAAGAACGTTTTGTATTCAAAGTGAAAAAATAAATCTCAAGGATTTTTTTGGACATTAAGGTTATTTCTTCTTACTAGGATCCTTTAAAATCTGGATGGAATGATGAAAGGTATAGCCTTAAATCTGAAGCGGAATCAAGTTTATTTCCCTGTATATTCTTAATAAAGGCTTAAGGTGAAAATGCTCTCTTTACAAACACTGAGCCTGTAAAAGGCAACAAACGATTCAGGACTTTGTCGCTGACACTTTCAGATGTGCGTGTTTAAACTCGGAAAGCAGAGATGAATCTGTTGAAATTTCAATGCCTCTTTGTCCTAGACTGGCAAGTTAGATGCTTACTTAAAATATTGGAGATGAAAGGGATTTGAAGTCCAGTTGTCTTCCCAATTTCGCTCTAAAAATTACCTCCTGAATGATGGTTAAAGTGCTTTTAAATGTGATACAATATCACAGTTCATTTCTTCAGAGTTTGAGATTGTTCTCCATCAAGAAACTAAGTGCGTCAAAAACTTCCCACTGGTTCTGCATAAGGCAAGATTCCTAAAACTGCATTCTTCTTTACCATAGACTCAATTTTGAACCATTCCTGCATTTGTATTGTTCATCTAAATCTGCAATAGATGTTTCCCATCGCTATTCTATTCTGTGCTTTCAGTCGCACACAAACATCGCACCTACTAGTATTTGTTTCATGTCTAAAGTGTGAAGTATTGATGTCCGCATTACTGGTATTCTACGTATACTGGATAAGACTTCTACGTACCCCCGGGTGTAAGCGTACCTCAGGCTGGGAGCCCCTGGTATAGATAATCAGACGATAGTTGAATAAAACGGCCAGTTAAATGTAGCATGAAGAACGAGATGTAAAAGAAATAGACCCTGTCAGGAACAAACCTAGGGGTGCTAGGTGTCATTTTGTTAAAAAAAAGGAGCTATTTTACAAACACCTTGTTAATGAATGTATGAGTGGAGTGCCATGCAATTCGTACCCTGCTCCCTACTACAAACTGTAACGGATGTGAAATGTAAAAATATTATTTCCTCTGGAGCTACGTGAACTCACAGGATGCGTTTTTGTAGACCTGCAACAGAACTGTGGAACATTTTGTTATACCGTACGCCAAAATAAACAGTACTGAAACTGAATCAGCTGTAGTTGCCTTCTCGATCAGCTGTGGCGACTTTTGATTGTTGCCGCATATTCGTGTTGACGTATTACATTTGCGGTTAGTTTTTGCTGATATGGTGCTAGGCTACTGCAGAGAAAACCTTTATCGCAGGATATTATTTTCGCTCATTTGGAATAGGACGTGCGAGTGAATCAAGTGTCACACACTGACACGTTGTCAGGAACAATTTCACAATCATCCGCCTTGTTACGTGGCGATTATTAGTGTTGTTGAAAATTTTCGAAGGTCAGGTAGTGTTTTGACACCGCGGAAGGGCTTTTCAGGTCACCATGAACACTACGGATGAGTATTGACACGGGTGTATAACAAGCATGAAACAACACCTCCTTCATATTTTCAACCTTAAGCTAGTGACTCTTAAAACAATTTTAAAAACGTTGTTTAAAGGTTTTTTTCTATAAATACAATTGTGGGGTGTCTGGTAATGACAGCTATACTTTGCCCACATTCCCGATATTTCGAGCCTTCGTTAAATTCCAGCCTATTTCTATTTGAGCCTATTATTTTGAAATAGCATTATGATTCGGGCTTCCAAGAAATGTTTATAGCCCTACGATATGAAAAGGAAATGAGCCAGGCTTCAAAGATATATTTATACCCTCACGATATGCAAAGAAAATGAGTCGTTCTTCCAAAAAAATGTTTATAGCCATAGGGTATCCAAAGGAAATGAGTCGGGCTTTCAAGAAATGTTTATAGCATACGGTATGCAAAAAAATTAACCAGACTTCAAAGATATATTTATAGCCACATGGTATGCAAAGAAAATGAGTCGGGCTTCCAAGAAATGTTAATAGCCATACTGTATGCAAAGAAAAAGAGCCCGACTTCAAAGATATATTTATAGCTACACGGTATGCAAAGAAAATGAGTCGTGCTTCCAAAAAATGTTTACAGCCATACGGTAAGCAAAAAAGTGGGTATCCAAGTCGGGTTTCCAAGATCTGTTTATATCAATATGGTATGCAAAGGAAAAGAGTCAGGCTTCCAAGAAATGTTCATAGCCATACGGTATGCAAAGAAAAAGAGCCAGACTTCAGAGATATATTTATAGCTACACGGTGTGCAAAGAAAATAAGTCGTGATTTCAAGATATGTTTATAGCCACACGGTATATAACGAAAATGAGTCGTGCTTCCAAAAAAAATGTTTAAAGCATACGGTATGCACAGAAAATGAGTCGTGCTTTCAAGAAATGTTTATAGCATACAGTATCCAAAGAAAATGAGCCGGACGCCCAAGATATGTTTATGCTCACACGGTATGCAAAGAAAATGAGTCGTGTTTCCAAAAAATGTTTATATCAATACGGTATGCAAAGGAAATGAGTCAGGCTTCCAAGAAATGTTCGTATAAAGTTCTACAAACGTATTTAGTGCATTTTTAGTTATAGTAATAGGGTTAATTAAATCTCCAATTTTCTTCTAATGCACAGAAACGTATCCGAGTTCCCGTTAGTTAGAGGGGTCTCGGTCCCAATTACAATCGGTTTATCGAGACTCTACTCTGTGTGTGTGTGTGTGTGTGTGTGTGTGCGCGCGCGTGCGTGCGTGTACGTGTGCATGTGCGTGTGCGTGTGTGTGTATGTGTGTGTGTGTGTGTGTGTGTGTGTGTGTGTGCCTGTGTGTGTTTGTGTGTGTGTGTGTGTGTGTGTGTGTGTGTGTGTGTGTGTGTGTGTGTGTGTATGTGTGTATGTGTGTGTGTGTGTGTGTGTGTGTGTGTGTGTGTGTGTGTGTGTGTGTGTGTGTGTGTGTGTGTGTGTGTGTGTGTGTGTGTGTGTGTGTGTGTGTGTGTGTGTGTGTGTGTGTGTGTGTGTGTGTGTGTGTGTGTGTGTGTGTGTGTGTGTGTGTGTGTGTGTGCGTGCGTGTACGTGTGCATGTGCGTGTGCGTGTGTGGAAAAGTCACGGTTGAAAGCAAATTATAGATTATTATTTTCCACGTCTATTATAATTCAATGAAATATAGACTTCATTGTTATTTTAATGACATATTTGATTAACTTTAAATGAGGTCAGGTTGGTACAGAAATTAGGTACACCAATTGATTTTGTTTCCTTTTTTCATAATCCTTTATAACTGTCAGTTTATAACATTATATGTTTATTTTTCTATTTTATAGTCTGTTTGAAAGTCTCTGATATTTTTTTGGTATTTATTTAACTTCTTTGGGGTAATTTGTGAGACGATACTGCTTGTGTCGAAGGCAATACATTCATTTAGTATAGAACATAATTTTTAGATATTTTTTGGGGTACGTAACACTTCATATACTTATGAAGATTTTAAAACATAGTAGGGGCGTATTCATTAAGGCACATAGACGTCTGTAAAATAGTTTTGTAAACAAAATGTTGGAAGGTTCAGTGAGTGTGGTGGTATCTGTTACACATTTACTAATTCATTAAACTTTGGTAACCCTCTTGAAAATGCTGCTCCAATACCCATTCCCCTGCATTTTCCATCTTTCATTTTTGGTAAAATAAAGAGTTTAGTTAGTTTACTGTAAATAAGATTTAGGGGTAGAACAATACTGAAATATATTGACAGGTATCCGAAAGTTTGTGTTCATTAAATAACTAGTAATTTATGTAGCATGCGCAATAATGCACTTCAAAGAAAGAAAGGAAATGTTTATTGAAGGACTGGAGCCGTGCGTAGGCCTACATGAACAGTGTCTAATACCCCTTTTTCAGGCAAAGGACCAGTGTCTTGAACGTTATCCAGCCTTATCTGTTTTGAAACGTATCTTGAATGGTGCTTATCTATTTAATGAAACTTACGATGGCTTTTGTTCTTTTTTAAGCTGTTGATAGCTTGTCGTTTGGACAAATAAAGTTACATGTGGTACGAATAATGCGAATTCATTTTAAAAAAGCAAATTTCATCAGATGTTTAGTATAAACCAATATGAGAAAACCAAAATTCAATCAGAGAAACGCTACGCGTCTATTGTAAAACGATTGATCTAATTGAATAGAGTTCTTGCGGAGGGAAAATCACTAAAGTTTTAATTTCATAGGATAACAAAGAAACATTAGTGATTGAGCGCCTAAAGTAGATATATATAAGTTAGTAGTATTTCAGAAAACTACGCGTGCATGCGGACAACAAATTCATCAGACGAGTAATATAGAGACTAACTTTGGAATATAAAAAACAATATTCAGTTTTATATGATAGATTAGAAATTAAAAAAAAGTTTCCCCTATTTACGTAAAATAGGCATTGCTATATATTTGATCATACCAAAATTTGTTTTTAAATCTTGAGAACTCATAATCTCATGAAGTATAATAATTTTCATAACTACCTGAATGAGTTTGGTAATCATAACACCAAAATGTGGTATCTTATAAAAACATTTTGCTGTTTTAAAATCAGTATTTAAATTATTGAAAATGTATAAATGTGTGAATAATTCCAGCCATCTTCACCACGTTTACCGCCACTGACAACAAAACGTCATACATTTATGTTATAAATTAGCATATTTCATCACCAGCATTTACCTTATCAAGATAGAGACGATCACCTGTTTCAAGACATTTTCTGTGAATAATGGCCTCACCAACAAAACCGTCACCACCACAATCACCAGTGACATCAACACCGTCTTCACCACCACAATGACTGTTATCACCGCCAGGTTTACCGTCTTTGGTTTCAGTCACATCAACGATTTTAGAGTCAACAAACCCCTCACCAACGCCATTACCGCATGCACAGTCACAACCGTTTCTGGAACGAACACCGTCATCTTCGTTAGTGTCACCACAAGCGTCATCACCACCTCTATCTCAGCCGTCCCGACATAGGACACCTTCACCATCGTCCTTACTACCTCCGCAAACGCTACCATCTCTATCTCAGCAATTTTCAGTAGGAACACTTTCACCACCATCTCTATTTTTACCGGAAGTTCCAATACCACTATCTCCCCTGTCCCCAGCAGGAATCCTTGTACCACCGTCTTTACTGTCTTCACAAACTCTGCCACCACCGGCAGGACCACCGTCATCACTATCCTTACTGTCCCCACAAACACCACCATCTCCTTCTCTGCCTCACTCATCAGGAACACCTTCACTACGATATTTACTATCACCACTAACGCATTCACTTCTATCACCGCATTCCCCAGCAGGAACTCCTTCATCACCGTTCTTAGTGTCCTTGAAAACGACATCACCTCTATCTCAGTCGTACCCAGCTGAAGCACCTACGCCAACATATCACCGCTAACGCCACCACTCTTATCACAGTCATCTCCAGTAGGAACACCTTCATCTCTGTCTTGAACTACCACGAAAACTCCCCCACCTCTACCTCAGCCGTACCCAGCAGGAACATCTTCACCACCATATTTACTATCACCACTAACGCCGCCATTTGAATTGCCGCCGTACCCAGGAGGAATTTCACCGTCCTTACTATCCCCTCGAATGTCACCATCTCTATCACCCTCATACCCAGCCGGATCACCTTCCCCCACCATCACTGCAGACGCCACTAAATTTATTTTTGCCGTTCCCAACTGGAACACCTACATCTCAGTGTTTACTGTCCCCGCAAACGTCACCACCTCCATCTAGGCCATCACCAAGTAGAACACCTACATCACCGTTTTTACAATCCCCGCAAACCCCACCATCTGTATCACAGTTGAAACCACCAAGACCACCTTCTTCTTTTTAATTACCGCCAACTTCTCCTCCTTTAAAACCCTCGACTGAAGCAATAACCCTCGAGGAGGATTTAAGGCCCGCGATTGAAGGCATAACCCTCTTCGATAATTTATTTATTGTCATCGTGAACGCCACTTCTTTCTCTCCAACTTTCACAGCAAGAACACCTTTGACACTTCTGGCAACGATACCCATCAAAATCTTTCTAGAACACGTCGATGTTGCCTACCCCACTAATATCCGTATGATATTTATCTCCTGTACAACCTCTATAGGTAAATATTACCGCCATTGAGTTCTAGTGATTATTCCTTGCCATTCATCTATATATTTTGGACTTCATCACCATGTCTTCATCCTTTCTTTTATTTATTTTAGAGATTCCTCGCTTTTGTTACACAATTTATACTGTCAGACTTTGTCGTGACAATAAAAAGAATGCTGTGTTAGAAATAATTTAGCTTCCTCTTTCTCCCTTGCCTCCTTCTATCTCTTACATTTTCCTCTTTCAGATAACTTAGTACATACATTATTTCGCTATAGGTTTCTAATTCATTGTTATTATACGCCAGCCTGGTTAGTAGTAAAGTGAGTCAATTAGATTTTGAAACGTAATATTTGTGGTTTAAAAATGGTGTTTTTCAATTTGTTAGCATTGTTTTATTGTGATTTACCTGGTTTTATTGCCTTGACTTCAAGTTACTTAGCTTAAAATTTTAAAAAATATTACCTTTTAAAAATTAAACAAAATCCTAATGTAAAAGATAGATTTGACAGAGAATTGCGAAGCTAATTTAGTTAAAAGATGCTTTAGTAAGAAAATATTATAAAATATTTTACCAAAGTATTTGTTATTTTATTTTACGTTTATGTAACCTAATGTGCACGATTTACATAAGTGTAAAGTGTGTTTTATATTTTACGAATAATGATAAATACATTGTGAAAATAACCTTAAAACAATTGTCGTGTATTAAACTGTTTTAATGCGATGCTTTCAAATTATCTAGTTTATTTTACTACATAAGACTACCCTACATATTGGTTCATAGCGAATATAACGATTTTATTTCACTTTACAGCAATGTTTGTCTTAACCAAGGATCTTTAAGTATTGTTTCCTTCTTTTTATAATCTTGACTGATTATAATACTTCTGAATTATGTTGTGTTTACTATTATCACTTAAAGATAATCATCTTTAAGTGATAATAGTAAACACCTATGTGTGTTTATGATTCTTTTTAGTTCTCTAAACCAAACAGTATAAAGGTATTCTAATTGTTTTACAGTGTTCTACCTAATATTTTATTTTACCTTCTAAATGAATGCCTATCATGATTTTATTTACCATTTACCACAGATATTTTGAGAAGGAAACAATATAAACTTCTATAGTTAATCTGTAAATTGATAATTTAACTATATTATTTGATACAAAAAATAAGATTTCTATAAATAACATTTAAAACATGTGTACAATTTAGCATAAGCATAAATATTTGTTATTTGGGGAATATAAAATAATACCCTCTTAATTTTGTGATTTATTCTGTCTTACTGTTGTTATTTCGTTATATCTAAACTTTAAGTGCTTACACTTAAAAATAGGGTAAGGTATATTTATATAACTTTAATTTATTTCAATTTACTTTTAGTGAATTTTGATGAAAGGATGCTGATCAAATTAAGTCAAATATATTGCCAAGTATTTTATATAAACATTTAATAATATTCTGTAAATTGATAAATTAGGTAAATATTTAGCTAGAATAAAATATTACCTAATAATGAATCCAATACATATAGTAGTAAAAACAGTCTCTTTAAACTATTTGTAATATAGGTCTAAAAGTAATTACAGAAGTAGTAAATATGTAATACCAGTTAAAATAACCATTGATGAATATAAACATAATTTTTAATTTTATTCCTAAAATAACAGTAAATCTAAAGAAATTAATAAACATTAGTCTCCAGTGTTTAGAACAAATGTTTTGTGGTGACTTATGAAAATAGAGATGTATTAGTTTAAGCAAGAAATCTTTTCATCAATATATATGACGGAAAATGTTTCTTTTTTTTAACATTTGTTGCTTTAGGTTTGAACAACAATCGTAATAGTTGCTACACAAGTTGAAGTTATTACCTTTTTAAGATTTTATGTAATTTCTATTTTGGTTTTCTGAAACATTCAAACTTATGGCATGTGCTATTTAAATGTTACCTCAGTATTTTATTCGATGTTTATACTTTTAAAAATTGTAAACTGACGTAACCACTGTTTTCAAAATCCTTACACCAACACACTTAGGTCTTCTTTAACGTAGATTTCTGTAACATCCATTTATACATGTTTGACGGCAGTCATTTTACACTACGATAATATATATGAGGCCATACCAATTTGTCAATGTAGCATGTTCGTTTTCTGATACATGTCTATAGAAATAAAAATTTTACACTTATGTAAAAAAATTAAGTAGAATTAAAATGTAGTATCACTTGTTACAATTTATAAAATGAGTTAATTTAGGTGGTATATGGATAAACTAAATGCAATTTCTTGTAAGCCAGAAAATTACTACGTCGAGAATGACAGAAATAACTGTGAAAAAAACAAATTTAACTTTTAAATTGTACAAAAATATTTAATCAGTAAACATAAATGACAGCATCTCCAAACGTTTTCTAATATATATATATATATATATATATATATATATATATATATATATATATATATATATATATATATATATATTCACGGTTCCCTTTATGTATCTTCATTTGAAGTACAATTAAAATTAAATTAATAATTGTTTTACGTATTACCAAATTGTTGAATTTATGACTTACATCATTAATTTAATTTGTGTATTAATCTGAAAAATATTGAAGCCATCATCATCAATTTTACACCCCGTTCAATGGTTACAGTAATGAGGAAAGGAATACGAGAAGACAGCCCTACAACATCAATATCGTCAACAGTTGTCTGTATCATTGCCGTCAGCAATCATCATCATCAACACATCATCCTTCTTCATAGGGGAAAACGTGGTCAGGATCATTGTCATCAGCACCTGTCAACATCAACACATCATTCTGTTACATAGGTGAAAACGTGGTCAGGATCATTGTCATCAGCACCTGTCATCATCAACACATTATTATGCTTCATAGGTGAAAACGTGGTCAGGATCATTGTCATCAGCACCTGTCATCATCAACACATCATTCTGTTACATAGGTGAAAACGTGGTCAGGATCATTGTCATCAGCACCTGTCATCATCAACACATCATTCTGTTACATAGGTGAAAACGTGGTCAGGATCATTGTCATCAGCACCTGTCATCATCAATACATCATTCAACTTAATAAGTGAAGACGGGAACAGTATCATTGGCGTTCGAACCTACCATCATCAACAGATTATTATGCTTCATAGGTGAAAACTCGGTTACTATCATTGCCGTCAGCACTTCTCATCATGAACACGTCATTAGGCTTCATAGGTGAAAACTCGGTTACTATCATTGCCGTCAGCACTTGTAATCATCAACACATAATACTGCTTCATAAATGAAATCGTGGTCAGTATCATTGCCATCAGTACTTGTCTTCATCAATCATTATTATGCTTCACAAGTGAAGGCGTGGTGAGTATTATTGCCGTCAGTACTTCTCATCATCAACACATCATCCTGCTTTATAGGTGAAAACGTGGTGAGTATTATTGCCAACAGCACTTCTCATCATGAACACGTCATTAGGCTTCATAGGTGAAAACTCGGTTACTATCATTGCCGTCAGCGCTTGTAATCATCAACATATAATTCTGCTTCATAAATTAAATCGTGGTCAGTATCATTGCCATCGGTACTTGTCTTCATCAATCATTATGCTTCATAAGTGAAGGCGTGGTGAGTATTATTGCCGTCAGTACTTCTCATCATCAACACATCATCCTGCTTTATAGGTGAAAACGTGATGAGTATTATTGCCAACAGCACTTCTCATCATCAACACATCATCCTGCTTCATAGGTGAAAACGAGGTTACTATCATTGAATTCAGCACTTATCATCATCAACACATGAATATGCTTCATAGGTGAAAACGTGGTGAGTATTATTGCTATCAGCACTTGTCATCAACACATCATACTGCTTCATATTGGAAAACGTGGTGAGTATTATTGCCAGCAGCACTTCTCATCATCAACACATCATCCTGCTTCATAGGTGAAAACGTGGTGAGTATTATTGCCAGCACCACTTCTCATTATCAACACATCATCCTGCTTCATAGGTGAAAACGAGGTTACTATCATTGCATTCAGCACTTATCATCATCAACACATGAATATGCTTCATAGGTGAAATCGTGGTGAGTATTATTGCTATAAGCACTTGTCATCAACACATCATACTGCTTCATAGGTGAAAACGTGGTGAGTATTATTGCCAGCAGCACTTCTCATCATCAACACATCATCCTGCTTCATAGATGAAAACGTGGTTACTATCATTGAGTTCAGCACTTGCCATCATCAACACATGAATATAGGTGAAAACGTGGTGAGTATTATTGCCAGCAGCACTTCTCATCATCAACACATCACCCTGCTTCATAGGTGAAAACGAGGTTACTATCATTGAATTCAGCACTTGCCATCATCAACATATGAATATAGGTGAAAACGTGGTGAGTATTATTGCAGTCAGTATTTCTCATCATAAACACTTCATCCTGCTTTATAGGTGAAAACGTGGTGAGTATTATTGCCAACAGCACTTCTCATCATCAACACATTATCCTGCTTCATAGGTGAAAACGAGGTTACTATCATTGAATTCAGCACTTGCCATCATCAACATATGAATATAGGTGAAAACGTGGTGAGTATTATTGCAGTCAGTATTTCTCATCATCAACACTTCATCCTGCTTTATAGGTGAAAACGTGGTGAGTATTATTGCCAACAGCACTTCTCATCATCAACACATTATCCTGCTTCATAGGTGAAAACGAGGTTACTATCATTGAATTCAGCACTTATCATCATCAACACATGAATATGCTTCATAGGTGAAAACGTGGTGAGTATTATTGCTATCAGCACTTGTCATCAACACATCATACTGCTTCATAGGTGAAAACGTGGTGAGTATTATTGCCAGCAGCACTTCTCATCATCAACACATCATCCTGCTTCATAGGTGAAAACGTGGTGAGTATTATTGGCAGCAGCACTTCTCATCATCAACACATCATCCTGCTTCATAGGTGAAAACGTGGTGAGTATTATTGCCAGCAGCACTTCTCATCATCAACACATCATCCTGCTTCATAGGTGAAAACGTGGTGAGTATTATTGCCAGCAGCACTTCTCATCATCAACACATCATCCTGCTTCATAGGTGAAAACGTGGTGAGTATTATTGGCAGCAGCACTTCTCATCATCAACACATCATCCTGCTTCATAGGTGAAAACGTGGTGAGTATTATTGCCAGCAGCACTTCTCATCATCAACACATCATCCTGCTTTATAGGGGAAAACGTATTTATATTGAATCTCACATTCAGAGTAAGTCGGCCGGCCATATCTTTCATCACTTTCGTGTATTTCGTTGACGACAATCTTAGGCTGGTATAAAGTGATGAGATTATGTTTTAATACATTATTCAGTTTATCATTGGCTAGTAGCAATTGCACACTGTTACAATTGTATAAACAATTTAAATATTTTCAATTTGGGTTGAAATCACAGTAAAGCTGGCAGAAAATTTAGCATTTGTAACTATGTCAGCTTCAAAACCAATGTCATTATGGAAATTTGGCAAAATATAAAATGACTTGACAGAAAGCTATTGACAGAAGAGAGTAAATTGTAATACAAAGTAGCGTATAAATATTTATTTATAATACTTAATAAATAGTAAGTATATCAATTAAATGTATAAATAAATTATATTATTCTTATTATAAGCTCTTGAAGAAATACATTTTATTTGTTGTTGGATGCGATAAAGTCTTAAACTTTTTTCAGTTTTATTTTATTAGTGAAATGTATAAGCTATAATAATAAATCTGCTTTAAGGGTCATTCTGTTGTACGTAGTTGTAGACATTTTGACTTTTTCATATATCCTTTCATGGGGCGTTTTCCTGCTTTACTCCATTCCATTTATAATATTTCTTTATTTGGTTTCATATATGTCTATTCTTCTATTTACCCAACTCACTAGAATAGGGCCTATATTTACGGGCCTCGTCGCAAACATTTATATCATTGTAACATAATAGTATCAATGACGTCTTCTAATTAGTGGTTAAATTTGTGTTTCTAAACACCGAATCACATCCAGACATACACCTGTAGATTTTATCGATTTTTATGTTTAATAAATTTTACAAAGTGCTCGAAATTTCGATAAATTAGAGATTATTGGAGTGCCTAATATAATGTTGTATTTTGGTAAAATATATACATAGTATGATTGTATAGTTGGAAACTTTTTTAATATTATACACCTAGATAATAAGCACACATAAACCCAAAATTAGAATAATTTAAGACAAAGTAAACCGCTAGGCTACGTAAAGACATTTAACTAGTTTTAAGTAAGGTGAAATGTTTAAGAGAGATCTAATCAAGGGATAGATGAATTTTTACACGACGTTCTTTCCTAATTATTAAATTCTAATTATTAAATCGATTATATTGTAAGAATGTTTACAAAATAAATTTCAATTAAAATAAGAAATTGTTAAAAAATAAATATGTTAAACAGGGTTAATAATGGAATCTATATTGCATATTTAGCAGGTATCTGCTAGTATTGAGAGTTGTAACTGTTTCTGAGGGTATTAAAATATAGGCTTGAGAATTGCATCATCATTAGTGAACATATCTGGTGCATGGGTATGTAGAATATATACACCCAAATTCTACCAAAATACGAAATAACTAATTATTACAAATTAAATTTTTGTAAAATTAAGTTCTAAGAGTTATCAAAGCGGATTTAGAAAACGGGCATAATAACTAAATCTATAAAATACAAATCATAACAGAGTAGCGTCATGTCTAAAGATAAATTCAATTAATTTTGTTGTTGTTTAAGATAATATTAGAGTTAATATTACAATAATGTAATATCTGCATTTTATTTTATATTCTTTCTTAATATATGTGTTTTCGTCCTCAATCTTTTTTTAAAAAAATAATAATGGAATACCCAAGATTTACTTGTGAATCGCAGCGTTGATAGAGATAACTCCAAAAGCAAATATTTTATTTATTACAAAAATACCTAAACAAAATCATAATGATGATTTATAGCAATCTTTTAGGAAATGCAAAATTTGATTAAAATAAATTGTTACGGATGATTTCCAAACAACGGCAAATTGACGCAAGATACTCAACCATAACAAAGCTGGTTAGGTTAGGAACACAGAAGTGGTTAGGTTGGTCAGAAGACACCACGGAGGCGCTGGAATCAACGTAGTTACACACTACAATATTTTTGGTGTGAGGCTTTCTTAGTCTCACGAGTTCTGCTCGCCATCATGCATACGGAATAATCAGTCGCATGAAGTGCTGATTATTATAAATGAAAAATTCTTTATCATTTGGTAAATTCAGTAGAAACACAGAAGAAGGTTGAGACTGACAACAGAAATATAATAGGATGAGAAATATTACAAAAGGACGAGATTGTAACTTTTTCTATTATTAGGAACCTAGTAAATGTTTTAAAACTGTACTGATTTTCAGATCGTCTATTTAAATTGCGTGAAGATTGCGCTTGGAAATAGAACAACCCAAGACCTCACAAACTCCGTATTACAGAAATTACAGGGTTCTTGTCACCCCCTGTTTTAACTGTTTAAACTGTCTTAGGTTAACTTTGTGCTGTAACCTTTTCTTTTTTAAAGTATTTTTTAACATGTGATTTCTACGAAATGTCAGAAATTTTGTTCTAAAAAAAGGTTTATTAAAGACTTGCTGCGTACATTCATCAAAGCGAACGTAGGCCTATACATAATAATATGCCAAGAGATAACAGTTCGTAGGAATTGTTTTATAAATACCTGTGGGTAATTTTCGTATTAAAAAGTAGAAGTATTCTCATTAAGGCTTGGAAAAGTAATGCATTTCTGTGTTGGTCAATAAGTGCGTAAGTTCTTTTTTCAATTGGTTAATTGGATGTGAATATATTTTTTTCTTGTGTAAAATAATAAAATTGGTTTCTTTTATTAGGAATTATTACTTTGTCTATATTATTTGGAATACTAAACTTGTGTAGAAAAACAAGTAATAAAATTTTTTTAAAAATAAATTCCTACTGAAGTTAACAAAGAAGAATTTTATTTAGCCTATAACATTATTTATGATATTGTGGGTGCAACGTCCCCCCCCTCCGCGCGCTCGCGCGGCGCGGCGTGCGTGTTGCGTATTGCTCCGCATCGTTTCATTTTTGATGTTTGGTTGAAGAACAATATATTTATTATATATTTATATATCTGCTGCTCACACCGTTTTATGTACTGTGTTAAGATCCCTAATTTTGTCTTGTGTTCCCGCGTAATGTACCACGCCCAAATGCAAGTCTATTCCCGCTGACTTCTACCTTAACGTCTGTATGACCTCCCCTAAGTTGGTTGGCAGGTTTGTTGGGTCTGTATTATGTCACACATGTCAGTAAAATAGTCAGCTGGAAAGAAACAACAATTATATGAACACACAAAATTTTCAGAGAATCTTACCACTTCATGAGATCTGCAGGAACAGCAAGGGGACATACAAAATATGATCATGTTTAAGATACCTATTTTAAAAGGCTCCTGTGTTCTTTAAACATGATCTGCCAGTAGACATCGTCTCTGGGCTTCAATACAAAAAACAACTAATTTTTAGAATAGCTCAATAAAATTGTTCTCAGAAGAGAACTCGTTTGACAAAACATTAGGTTCTGAATTTTATATATTTATTAATTAATGAAATTTAATTAGAACTGAACTCTGATTTTATAATGCTTATTTACCAGTTGGAAAAAACTAAAAGGTTTTATTGGTTGTTCAACACAGGATAAATTCAAATACTGTAAGTTTTTCAAATGCATTTAATTACTGCTTTTATACTAAACTAATTTTCTTTTCAAATAAAACATATTTAGATCTCTCTTTATCTGCACAAATTATTAATTAAAAGTTCGTTAATTTTCACATATTTAAACCTACATTTCATATAGAATTTATTAATTACATTTACATATTATAAAAAAAAATTATTTCCAAATTTAATATAATAAAATACTTTATCTTCTTATTTCAAGATTGAATTGGTAAATTCACATTTTATTATAAATAATTTTAAAGATTCAATAATTATTTATAATAATTATAATTATAAGAATAATTATAATTCTTATACAGTAATTATTTTATTAATTTATTATTAATTCAATAAATCTGGTCTTCTTGAAAATTATTGGTATATGGCCAAAACCACTTTGTAAATTTAATATTTATTATTCATTATTTCAACAATTCTGTTATACTAATTAATTTTATTACTTTTAAGATTTATTTAATTATTCAACATAGAATGAAGTCATTGTTTAAGTTTAATTGGTAATTTGAATTTAATAAATTTAACTGACTAAATTTGACGTTAATTCGTATACAATAGAAAAAATTACTTGCCAAGGATTTCCCTGCCGGTCCTGGAGTCCTCTCGTCTGGATTCCCTGGTCCTTGGACATCGGAAGTTGCCATCCCTGGTCAGTCAATGGAAGTCGTCTCCATTTCCGCGTCCTGGAGGCTGAGTCTGGAGCCCTCGTCCATGGATGGAAGTAGACGGCAGGAACGTGGCTTTTTTGGTCCCATCTGGCCTGGTGATGATTCTAGGCGCGATCCGACATAGCGGCCGTTAGCACCTCGTATTAAAAAATTTTTACAGACTGCCTTACAGGTCCATATGTTCCTGTATTTATTGCGACTGTGTCACCCTTCCCCTCCGCTCTACCGCTCGTTGCTCTCTCCCTGCTTGTTTCTTGTACGGGCGGGTTGGACAACGTATTAGTTTTAACCTGCATAATTTTGTTATCTGTTTTAGAACACTGAAAAGTCTATTATTTTTAAATGGCTGTAACCTTTTTGTTCTTTGAGTTTTTTTTTAATTCTGTTTTCACTACTGTTTATTATGGATTTTTCTGGTCATTTCAAAATGTCGATGATAGTTCTACGTGGTATAGTTCTCAAGTTAGCATTTTTCGGCACTTAGAAAATTTTTCACTTCACTTTCGTTCGTCAAATTTAGTTAGTTATTACAGTTTCATGCTATTATAATTTTTAATTTGTCTTAATAATACTTATTCAAAATTTTATTGACTTCTTGACTCTTTACTATGTTTATTATACCATAAATTAAAACCTTATTATTTAAATATTAAACTTGTTATTTAAAAAATAATAAATTATTAATTTCTTAATTGAAACGTTAATTCAGACCGTTTCATGGGGTAACCATCACAAAAGTTTAAGGTTGTACAATGGAGGTTCGACGACTACTAGAGCGGGGGGTGGAATTCATATTCATCTTTGAGAAATTATTTTCTAGGTATTGAAAGGTTTCGCATACTCGAGGTGCGCTAGACTACGAATTTGAAAATTGTAATTCAAATCCGGGTGGAGCCCACAAATTTTGTAATTTAATTATTAAATAAATATTTGAAAAGTCTGTAATAACATCAATTGCCATCCACTATGGGTTTATATAAATGTATTTGAACTTGATTGGATGAATAAAAACCTATTTTATTAACTATTGAAAATTTGTACAAGATATATATCAGGAGAGTGCGACTTAAGAGAAGTAATTTCATAAGGACCTCTCTGGATCAACATAAGGAGATGAATGATAAATTAGACCAGTAAGATTTCTCATATTTTTAACATTTTATTAATTTTTTTCATGAGCATGATAATAATAAAGAGTAGACAAGTGTTTGAGAGAAATAAAATGAATGGTTAACTACAACAAGCTATTATATATAAATATTATTTCAAAAGTAATAATATGTGAAAAATATTTTTAAAATAAAACGACTATTTAAGGAACAATGAAGTAATTATGATAGTAATATTTAAACATTCAAATTTACGAGAAGGGATAATTGATAATATAGAAAAAGGTGTAAAGGTCATTCATATTAAAACAACTGAGAGAAATACAATGAAATTAAATACAAAATCTTTCAATAAAAATTGTTCTAATCTAAGAACGTAGCTTATATAACATCAATGTTATTAGAAAGCAAAAAGTATTTTTACAGCATACACACCCAGTCAGTAGACGTCTAAAATGAAAATAACAAACTATTTTCTAACCTATTAGGCCAATTATTGAGATTTATATAATAATATTATTATTCTAACAGTTTTTCCAACAATGAGGACAGAGTATATTATAATTAATATGATTTCACGCATCTCGGAGAGTGTTAGCAAATTTTATAAATGATTAAAACATTTTATATTACTCTAATTGAAGAAGTGGCTCTTATTAGTTCGTTCCCACGAGCCTTTTTTAGTGAGTTGTCATCGCTCGGAATTAATTGCTAAGATCTCGTTTTTTACGCTGTTTAGTTCCAAAACTATACACTCTTCGGATCAATTATACAGAGTACAAGACCAGAGAAAGGAACTGATCATGATTTGCAGAACATATCTTAAAAACCTATCTTCAGTACCACTCCAGTATCCTATGCTACCTCAAACTTCTGGCAAGGGGTACTTGGATTCTACACCTACAAATAGATATTTTGTTCACATGATTGGATTTGCCGGACAAGTGGTCGTCTACTTTAAAAAAAAGTTTAAATTAGTGTAGAAAACACGTCAAGGTACTTGAGTCTGGTAAAAAAAACTTACATAGAGTCTAAAAGACCTAAAGGGAACAGAGAACAACTCTCCAAATATCGGTTCATTGTCGTCTTATATATTTCGAGTATTCAATGAAAGGCGTTTTGTCCAACTTGAAAATATTTTAATACCGGTTAAAACAACGCAGAATTAAATTTGCTTATTTTACTACCAAATAACAGCCAAGATAGGTACCGAAGTTCTATATTGTAAATATCATTTCAGCAAAACAGCCAGTTAAGGCGAAGAAAAGTTTTAGTAAAGGATACAGAATAACGACATTGACGCAGTAAAGCTTCTTAGTTTAACATAGGAGTGAATGTGGTACAAGTTATGGTACGAAACTGTCATTGTTTGGGTCCGCTAATGTCGTCCGTCGAAGTATGTAAATATATTTTCCACTTTTATTGCCTTAAACCTCTACTGTCCATTTGATCATTAGTCACAGCTCTTTCCCGACTTATTTCATTTCACTCACGGGTAGTCAATCGTTTTCAACCACTATAATTATTATACAAAGTATGCTTTAGCCAGTTACAGAAATTTAGTATTTCATAACATTTTCTAAATTACAGAGTTTCATACAATAAATTGCATTTATTATCTTATTAGAAGAACATACTGAATATTTATCTTAAAAATGTAAGTAAATTGAAAAATTTCAAATTATATGGTCAATTTTGAATACATAAATATGTAAAAGTAATTTAATATATGTTTTGTCTGAATTGTTGAATTGAGTCAATTCAGGAGTGAGTGGCATTTGGACCTTCTTTCCATTTTTCTTATAGATGATGCAGTAATAGATAAAACGATTTATTTAATTTGTAGATTTGTTTCAGTAGATATTGAAGCAATGGTAAATCATATTCGTTAAACTGATGTATAAAGGGAAAGAGCAGTAGATGTGGATTCGTCTTCAGACCTGCTAATGCTACTTGTTACCAATGTTGTTCCCATCGGCACAAGTAACAGGCTAAACAAAGGAAGAGAAATGAGATTTCAATTTTAATCTGTTATAATGTTAGTGGAATTGGCTTAAAGGAAATGAGCTAAGTCTTCAAGCCTTTAAAAAATAATAATAAATAAATATATTATATATAATATATATTATAAATAAATAAATAAATATATATATATATATATATATATATATATATATTATATTAAATATGGTGATATGTTTTCTTGTAATACAGTTAATAAATTAAAAATATTTCAATTATTCAAAGCTTTTCGCCGATAAAACAGTAGACCGTACCAGCATCTTCAGGAAAATAATTATCTAACAAAATATTTTTACAAAAATTAAATCATGTGTACTACAAACAACCTATATGTTTATAAGTATTGCACTTATGTAATTATTTCTATAACATCGATGACCTTATATATAGTTTGGTGCCTTGATCTCACTTGAATTTGTTCATCAATTAATTTGTCTTTAACTTTATGCTTATAAATTTCCAATGTTCACTTATATACTCATCTGTAATCCTTTATTTAATTCTTTTATTAATTTCATATTTTCTATTTCAGATAATTCGTGCCCATTATTAATACAATGAGTAGTTATATTTGAGTTGTATATGTTTGGTTTGATGTAAGCGTTTAAATGTTCTTTGTATCGTTCTTTTAATTTTTTTTTTTTTTGTTTGTCCTACATATAATTTATTACAAGCTTGACATTTTATATTATATACACCATTTCTTTCGTGCATATTATTTTGATTATTGTTATTGTTTATTAAATTTTTAACTTTATTATCAGTTTTGTATGTAATTTGTAAATTTGTTTCTTTAAATAATCTTGTAATTTTGTTTATTTCGTTACCAGTGAATGTAAAAGTTGTCCAAATTTTTTCTTTCTTATTATGTACAAAGTTATTTTCGATTGTCTGTTTTTTTATTATGTTATTATTTAGTTTATCTTTAGTTTTTTTTATATCTATTTTCTAAACCAATTTGATATATTATATATTTCTCTTTTATTTGATCATTTAAGTTCATTGGTATTTTGTGCATTCTATATAATAAATTATAAAGCACTGCCATTTTTTGGTTGTATGGATGATTTGAATAATTAGGTATTATTTGATTTGTCTGCGTTGGTTTTCTATATATATTATATTCAAATTTTTCATTATTTCTATTAATTGTAATATCTAAATAATTTAGTTTGTTTTTTGATTCAAATTCATGAGTAAATTTTATATTTTCGTGTATATTATTTATACATTTAATTATTTCGTCAATATTCAAACCATTATTATTTGATATGTACAATCCATCATCTACATATCCAAACTAGTATCCCTTTTGATCATATGTTTTAATAATCTTATCTATTTCAACGTCTGTTTTGTTAAAATATTTCCGATAATATGCTGGACATTGGAGAGCCCATTATTAATCCATCTTTTTGTTTATAAATTTTATTATTATATAAAAAATAATTTTGATTTAATATGATTTTTAAATTTATAATATATAATTATATATATATATATATATATATATATATATATATATATATATATATATATATATACAATAATACAGGGAAGAATGATGCTACGAATAAAATGACTTGTTGTAAAAACTCATTTTAATTACACGACTGTATACCTTTGAAGTCTGAATGTATTACACATGTGGTTTTATCTCTTACTCTGCTATACATCTTTGTCTGGGCAATGAATAAAAAACATATTCAATCAAGGTAGAGAACACCACTGGAGATATTTGCGAAACTGTTCAAGTGTAATCAAGTTTGTCATGGCCGCGCCATTTATACAACACACACACACACACACACACACACACACACACACACACACACATTATCCTCTTTTACACCTTATTGCGAAGGTAATGGCATTCAATAATTGAGATGCCTGTATGCTTGTTTAAAACATCAATAAAATAATTGATGAACATTTTATTGAGTTTTGAAGCGCCATAAAACAGTAGGCCCTTTTAATGCAGTTTAACCGTAAATTTGGATTTTTTTTTAAAAGCTAATATTTCTATGTTCATTTTGAGAGAAGTATTGGAGTATAAACATAATGTTTTTTTAAAAATAACTAAAGATGTAACAATAATAAGTACATGTAATCAGATGTTGATAATTTACATCTCGTGTAGTAGAGAGATCCGACGCCAGATGGAGTAGCATTATATAGTAGACTAAATAAATAGTTTAGAATATAAGTAAAGAATCAGGAGTTTCCTTATTCGTACACGTACACTTCTGTTATAGAAGAGTTAGGCTTTACAAATATAAAAAAATCTACGACCCTTCATTTCTCCTAATTGTCAATTTAGTTTTGTGTTTCGTAAAGATTTCTTGATTTTGAAAATTGTGGTAGAAGTGAAAGAACAAACCTTACATCAAAACCAGAATATCTGTGAGTTATAAAATGAATTTACTCAATATTGCGAAGAACGAAACAATCGTCAATGAACATAAAACAAGGTATTGACTTTGTACTGGAATAAATACTTTGGTCCTATTTAATAATATCTTATCTATTACTTCTTAATTCTTAGCTTTCGTCTAAGATGTTGGCTTGTTGTACAATCTACGACGTGAGGACTTAGTGGTTGTTTGGACTGGCGTTCGGTGACTGCCCAATTTATGTTCCTGTTTCCTTTCATGTTAAAAAAATACGTATTTGGGGGAACTTTTATGATATTTGTGAGTTAAAAAATATTTTAATAAAAACGACAAAGTTTCTAAAATTAGCCAAGCTAAAGAAAGTTCTTGTGTAAGTAATTATTTTAGTATACAAGTAATGATTAGAAATAACAAGAATATAAGAAGATAAATGCATTTAAAAAAATTAGTGACTTATTAGGCCTATGAAATATTAGTGTATACTATGGTTTTAGTAATATGTTTATAACATAATATGTCTTTGCATTTCAAACCGATGAGCACAAATATGTTATTTTAGCTCATAAAAAACTAATATTTTGCCATTACCTGACTACCTATTTTATATACAGGTTTTGTAGATTTGTTGTAATGTGAACACAACATTTTATACCGTTTATAGTTTATCACAATAAACTTAGTTTTTATACTAAATTCCTTAAAGTTGCAAACAATAAAAAACTACTGCATGTTGTCTTAAGCTACAATGGTTAATTCCTTTTGAAATTTCATGTAAATGTGTGTTTTCACTCACACACACACGCACACACAGACACACACACACTCTCTCTTATATATAAATATATATATATATATATATATATATATATAAACTTATTTTATTGAATATTCCAAAGAACGAAATAATCTTCTATGAATGTAGAACAATTTATATATATAAAATTTTCAATTCTTTGTATTTGTATTTTGACTTAGTTTTTTATTAATACACAAGAATACATATTCCTATAATCATATATATATATATATATATATATATATATATATATATATATATAATAGTTTAGAACAATAAGGTCTTTAAAAAATTCTTAAAATGTGAACTGTTCTGTTTTAACATGCATGTTTTTTTACTACTTTAATATTTAAAATGACTCTAGACATTTAAAATAACGGTTTTACAAACAATGGTGTTTGTGGAACCTATTTTGACACGGTTTTGTATTTTATTAACTTAAAATCTCGTAGTGGGGAATTATTATCACAATTATTTGGTGTGATCGTAACTTTTTTCCAATGAGTAAATTTAAAAAATTACCAATTTTTCAAACTTCGTACAAGTAATTTGTGGTAAAGATAATTTCATGCGTCTCATTAAATATTTTTTGTCTTTATTATTTGACTGACTTACTATGGGTTACGATTTATTCTACATTTTGTGTTATATTGTATCGAACAAAGAAAGTGAAATGGAATTAGGCCTTCTGTGCAAATGGTATGAAAGATCCCCCAAATGAAAATGTTTGATAATTAACTTGATATGCTGATGCTCTTAAAAACCATTATAAAGTCATCGAAGTTTATTAAATCGGTTCGCTGTAGGAGAACGTGATGGAATCACTTATAACAAATTAAACCAATAGTTACTTGACTAATTATAAATACACACTTATAATTGGAGGTTTTAGGAATGTATACACTTCCAGAGTCAAGTTGTAGTCTTCCACGGCCGGAAAGTTGAGAGTAACATAGTGAAGTAGATAAACATCTTCAGGATTAAATTTTTTAAAGTATATTTAAACCTGAAGGTAAATGGTAAAAGGAAATTCTGCTTTCATAAATTATTGCATAGTCCTAGTTTTGTATAGGCTCCGTCGTCTCCATGTCGGAACACGATCTCATTTCCGCATGGAATACTTACTATGCCCCAAGAAATTAGTGGTTTCGATGTTTGCTGCTTAGAAAGAAAAGACATGATATTCTTTTTTTTGCTAGCTATAGATTTTAAGAAATAACTGACGTTTTATGGTTCATATTTGGTAGTAAATTTCCCTCTTATCATATTTCAAAGATAGAAAGTATTGTAAACATTGGATAGGTTTTAGCTCTGGGAAAAACCCTGATTATTTCATAGCGGAATATGATGTTACCAAGTGGGTAACGCTTGGTGAAAGAGCCTTACTCTCTAACTAAATCATGATGTAGTTGCATACATCATGTACCACTGCCACTTAACCTGTTTCATTTCTATAATATAAAATAATGGTCACAAAATAACAATAATGAACAAATCACCGTATTATTTTTTGGGTAGTTTAATGTTTAACATTTATTTTGAGTTGAAGTAATAATCATGTATAGCAGGGGTTCTCAACCTTTTAGGCTCTGAGCCCCCTTCACACTTTGGTGTGACGTCACGCCTCCCTTTACGGATGAAGTTAATTTAGACTTATATACGATAAATTTACTTATTTTATGTTTGAGTAAAATGACTTTGAACTTAGGCTAGACATACTCTAGTAAGGGTAAGGAATATAAAATCATATTTGCTCAAAAACAAATTTTATTTACACAAATCATCGAAAAAATCACAACAAAATATCAATAATGTAACCAGAAAAATGTTCGCTACTTTTGTAGTGCTAGTGTGCGGGCTGGCACTGTTTCTCGTTAACTATTTTTTGTATGTTTGGATGAAATTTTTACAAAGAACACCGCAGGTCACTTATATCTGGGAAATAGGCTCCGATTTTGTTCTTCAGAGACAACAAAAGCTCAGATATTAGGTCCTTCATTTCATTTACTAAGTCTTTTGGAAGATTTTGGGTACCATCGAGGAGGTTGTTTAATTTTGGAAAGAAAGAAAAGTTCGGCTGCGAAATGTGCAGGCGGCGTTGCCAAAGACCCATCTACTCAGCAAAACTCTTAATTGAATCATAGTTCTTCAAAGTACTTTTCTGACCTTGTAGCTTTAGGTTCAGAAGATTTATTGTTTCGAAAAGGTCTGACAAATATGCCAGGTAAAAGATAAATTTGTAATCTGTAAATGTCTTGTACAGTTTTTCACTTGAACTCATCAAAAAGATTTCAATTTCTGATTTCAAGTTGAACAATCTTGCAAGCATATTACCTTTGGACAACCAACGAACTTCGGTGTGAAAGATAAGTGTTTCTTGATCACTGTTCAGTTCTTGCCACAACACTCAAAAAAGTCTGGATTTGACATGATTCACTACTTTAACTGCTAAGTTCAAAGCAGCGTTAAGTGATTCAGGGAGAGTCTGGTAAACCAAAGGTTGTCTGTGGATGATACAATGGGATCCAATTATTTTAGGGTTTTTTTCTTAGCCAATTCAATAAATCCTGATTGGCAACCTGTCAAAGCTTGAGCTCCATCAGTACATATTCCAATAACTCTCTCCCAGGGAAGTTCATTAGCTTCTAAAAATGTTTGAAGAGAAGAAAGTATATCGACTGCTTTAGTTGTTGTTTAAAAATTTTTTGAAAACGGTATTTCTTCAAGGAATTTCTTTTCATCTAAGTTACGTGTTATATTAAGCACGAAAGGTTTTTAAAAAATGATTTTATTTTTACAAACCTTTGTTGAATTTATTAAACAATTAATTTGGAAAACTGTTAAAATGTTCATATAACTTCTATATATCTACAGTAAAACAACAACTGCACTTGTTTTGAAATGTCTGTTGTTTCATCGCACTGCAATGCAAAGAATGGGGATTTTTTTAGCTTCTGCACCAGTTGATTTTTCAAATCAATAGCCATGTCATCAATTCTAAGTTTGACTGTATCGTTAGATAAAGACATTTTGGCAACTTTATTGTAGCTGTCTTTACCGAGCACAGTACTACAAGCAGTAAGCAAACAAGGCTTTATGAGTGACTCACCAATTGTGTGGGGTTTCTTGTCTTTAGCTATCAACAAGGCAATTTTGTAAGCAGCTTCAACGGCCTTTTCAATTTCCATTCGAAAACTTCCACTGGAATCATTCTCTTAAGGCAACTATGCCCCGCCGCGCTATTAATAAACAAAAGCCCTGCTATGCTGAGTCACAGCTAGTTTCTTACGCCTGGACAGACGCTCACTTACATTTTATTGAGTAAAGAAATAGAGCTTTATAGCTCTATTAAGCTATAAAGAAATTTCAATGATTGTGTGTTTGTGTCCAACATCAAATTCAATTTTTTTTAAAACTTGTTGACGCCTCCCCTGGAATTATTCCACGCCCCCCCAGGGGGGCGCGCCCCCCAGGTTGAGAACCACTGATGTATAGTATTTACTTCCGAATAGAAATATTCTCTATAACACCAATAGAGATAAACTAATTTATATATATATATATATATATATATATATATATAGACTATATGTTTATATAAATATTTATATGTATATAAATATATATATATATATATATATATATATATATATGTTTATATAAATATTTATATGTATATAAATATAAATATATATATATATATATATATATATATATATATATATATATATATATATATACATACATATACATATATTTATTTAAAACGATTTAACCAGCCAAATAGAATTTTCAATTTATAGGTATTTTTGATCTGTCCTTCTCTGACCATTTCTTCTTGGCGTCCAATTAAATATCCGTAGACCAATAATCCTCTCGTGATCTTTTCTTTTGCCTTTATAGACAGAGGCGTAAGTAAGAAGAGGCTTCAGGGGGTTCGGATTCATCCTGAAATGCAATATATAATAGTTTTTCTATTTATAAGACACCTGCAGTGTGGCAGTTGTAGCGAGCAAGTTGAATGAACAATAAAGTAACATTATTTCAGTGAATAAACAGATACTATATGTATAACTGTAAAATGAGAACGAACAGCTAAAGATAGGTTCAAATCCAATAGTTGAATCAGTAGATTTTACAAAAGAAGTGGGAACATATTTAGTTATGTTTCTACCTGATTTAAAGAAAACACTTTTATTCTTGTTATCGAGAAATATTTTGTTCTGGATTATGCAACTCGATTAAAGGACAGTGTAATTAGGGTTAAGTATGACGGGTGTTCCGTGTAAAATTATTTAAAATAATAAAATATTATTTTAAAATATAATATATATTTTTTTTTCATTGAAGTATTTTGAATTCACTGCCCAAATTCACATCAAATGAAGCCATCGCATCACGCTGGGCGCTGGCATTCCCAATAACCTGTGCTTACGATTTGGCTAACGGCGCAACTCGGTCATGGCATGGTTACAGAAAAGTACGTCGATAAAGATAAATATTCAATTCAGATTGTATATTAATGAGAATGAGATGAAGTGTATACGTTTATTGTCAATAAACAATGTAATTCGGAATAGGTAATATATCCCATGTGACTGTGGTTGTAGTTAGTACGGTGGGTTAGCCCCTCGCTAACAGCAGATGGAACGATTGGTGGTGCTCGCCTAACTGTTTAAAAAAGGATTTTTTTACTGTCAACCGTGGTTACTGACGCGAAAAATAGATAAAACAACATATTTACATATAAAGATTATAAATTCAGCTCTTAAATTAAATATCCGAAAGTAAGACAAATTGAGTTGAAATGTGTGAGACCAGCAATATATGATGTAAGAATTACACTTTCGTAATTACTTGGTAGAATAGCATTAAAGGGTTGAATTTTACCCCTTTGCGAAATTGGAGAGAACATTTCTAGACGTGCCTTACAAAAACATTTCCCTCTCTCAACGAATAGTCAAAGATATATTTCCTATAAGATTTATGCTCAGTATGTGGTGCTTCCTAGTGATTTTTTTAAACATGGTTCACTTATGTTTACTTAAGCGAAAGGTATGTGGTGGTTTCGTGGTTAAGGAATCTAAAGTGGTACTTTTCATTTCATGTACTAAATCGATACAAAAACGCAGTTTTAATTCATAAAATATAATTTAAGATGAGTAGAAATAAACTTAGAACCTTAATTCCATTAACCATAAAAATTGTAAACAATCGGCATTTGCGATACCTTCATAAATTCCTACCCGCAATAATAATAATCGGGTAAGGATTAAAAAATCGAGAATAATCGCAATTAAATGAAAACTGATGTAAGTTTGAACACTGATGTCATCTTTACAGTGCTAGAAAAGAGCAAAAAACGTTTCATGTGATCAATAATTTTAAATGTTATAAGGTTAAAATAGTGTAATGTTTACATTAGAATATTATCAGTCTTCACATTACAAACATTGTAGCCGACTACTACTACTACTACGTAGCGCTACAGCCCGGGGTGGGCCTTGGCTTCCTTAACAATGTCCCGCCATGTACTTCTATCCTTAGCCTTCTGTTTCCATGCTGTAATGCCGAGTACCCTCAAACATTGTAGCCAACTACTACTACTACTACGTAGCGCTACAGCTCGGGGTGTGCCTTGGCTCCCTTAACAATGTCCCGCCATGTACTTCTATCCTTAGCCCTCTGTTTTCATGCTGTAATGCCGGGTACCCTGAAACATTGTAGCCAACTACTACTACTACTACTACTACTACTACTACGTAGCGCTACAGCCCGGGGTGGGCCTTGGCTTCCTTAACAATGTCCCGCCATGTACTTATATCCTTAGCCCTCTGTTTCCATGCTGTAATGCCGAGTACCCTCAAACATTGTAGCCGACTACTACTACTACTACTACGTAGCGCTACAGCCCGGGGTGGGCCTTGGCTTCCTTAACAATGTCCCGCCATGTACTTCTATCCTTAGCCCTCTGTTTCCATGCTGTAATGCCGAGTACCCTCAAACATTGTAGCCGACTACTACTACTACTACGTAGCGCTACAGCCCGGGGTGGGCCTTGGCTTCCATATCAATGTCCCGCCATGTACTTCTATCCTTAGCCCTCTGTTTCCATGCTGTAATGCCGGGTACCCTCAAACATTGTAGCCAACTACTACTACTACTACGTAGCGCTACAGCCCGTGGTGGGCCTTGGCTTCCTTAACAATGTCCCGCCATGTACTTCTATTCTTAGCCCTCTGTTTCCATGCTGTAATGCCGAGTACCCTCAAACATTGTAGCCAATTACTACTACTACTACGTAGCGCTACAGCCCGGGGTGGGCCTTGGCTTCCTTAACAATGTCCCGCCATGTACTTCTATCCTTAGCCCTCTGTTTCAATGCTGTAATGCCGAGTACCCTCAAACATTGTAGCCGACTATAATGTCTAAACTTCGTTTAAATAGATACAGCCTCTATGTTTCTGTTGGTACAAATTCGGCAAAAGTTGCCAATGTTCTTCACTCTTTAAACCTCTAAAGAACCAAGTATCTGTTGAGTCATTTAACTCACAAATAGCTAGAATCATAAGAATAATTCTTGCAGATTTTCAATTTCAAACTTTCCAAAATATTTGGGTGTCACTTTGTTTCGCCATTGGATTTTCGTATTAAGTTTGTACATCAGTTATTAATTTAGTTATTCCTTTATTAGTAACAATATATTTATAGTTTAGATGTTGTATTGGTTATACTCACTCAACATGATAGCTTTGCTATTTAAATGACTTTCAGCAATCGATTATTGATTGTGACGTTTAGCATTACAAAAAGAGCTAAAACATTGAAGTTATGCTTTTTTGTAATGATTTATGAACGGTTTATTTTGGCAAATCACTGAGGGTAGATTGGGAAGTATATTAAGGGGGACAACGTTTACTCCTTTCCCAGGTATATGCTAACAAATTATTGGCTATATCAATATATTTTAAGATGTGTACCTTTTTTTCTCATGAAGGTACCTTATTGGCGTAATCTGTATAACATATTTGTTATTCCAAATAATTGTAATGATAGAATGTTCTCTTAGTCTTAAGACTATCAATAGAATAATTTAAGAAAGTAGTTTACGTATGAAATATACTGTCACAGACATTTTTCACTAATGCGCTATACACTATACGCAATGTGTAGGAACACTATGAACGTTGTCATATATATATATATATATATATATATATATATATATATATATATATATATATATATCGCAATATGTATTCTTGTGTATTAATAAAGAACTAAGTCAAAATACAAATACAAGAATTATAATTCTTGTATTTGTATATTGACTTAGTTATATATATATATATATATATATATATATATATATATATATATATATTATATATATATATATATATAAGTGTTAATTAAGAAAGCGTCATTCCAAGCTAAAATTTTGTTAATTTTTCGTATAGTAAAATAATTGAAATTGTTTATTCGATTTCATTTGGTAATAAGTTGAATAATTTTAGTTTCAGTAATTCCCTAGATCATCGCCAGCACCTCTCTCAGTGACTATGGAAAAATTTATAGCAGGAACAAAAAGAAAAGCAGCTTCTTCATTATCGTCATCGACATCGACAAGTTCTTCGGACAATTCAAAAACATCGACCATGGCGACCCCTCCAAGTTCGTCAAGAGCCTCGTGGGAGTCTCTACTAGATCCGCTGTCAGTAGAAACAAATTTGGAGAGTCTATGTTCAGAAGCACCAGGTACATTAACCCCCATAGAGGGCTTGCCGACAGGAAGCCTGTCACAGCAATCGTTCCCTACTGATTCACCACCGGGATCAATGCCGCCATTACCGCAGTTTACCTCAACCTCACCGTCGACACTGTTACTTCGACCATCGGAAACGTCAATACAAGAGTCTTTAGCACCGCAGACTTCAGGAACACCTTTGCCATCGACGTCACTTGCATCGTACTCGCCAGTAGTGCAGTCCCAACCAACCACTTCAAAAGCAAGTTCGGTACCGCCTTCTGTAGAGTCACAATCGAGGAAATCAAAACGATCAAGGTCAAGTCCGGTACCTTCTACAGGTCCATGCGTCTGCGGACGCTATCATCCTTATGATCTTCGAAACCGCTGTTCCCTTTCTCGCGAGCTGAAAAAAAGTCGACGTTAACTAAAAGACCTTCATTTTTAACTGGATATCAAATAGCCTTGACATTTTTTCTTTATCATTTACTTATTTCAGCCTATATTTTCACCTTCCGTATTCTCTTGTTTTCATTACTACATTACATTTACACATAAGGTTTCAACACAAGGCCTTACTATTCCTTCTTATCGTGTTTAATTTCTATTCCTTTTTAAGCATTTCTCTTCAGAAAGACAATTCATGTAAGTTTTAACTCGTGATTTTCGATGAGGGTTTTGCACAGTAATACTAGTAGTAAGTGGTGTGGGTTAGCAATAATTTATGAATAAAATCGTCTTAGTCGTAAGTATATATATTTGAAGTATTTTTGTTTACTAAATATTTTTTACAAAACATTGTGTTGAGCTACTTATAAATATTTTATCGTTGGAAGTTGAGCACAATTAACAAAATAATAAAAACAGATGTTAGATTATGTTTTACAAATGCTATAGACTAGCAATTTGGTAGTAATATGTAAAATGACTTTTTGTAGCTCCGAATCATAGAATGTAAACTTATGAATAAAATCGCCTTAGTCGTAAGTATATATATTTGAAGTATTTTTGTTTACTAAATATTTTTTACAAAACATTGTGTTGAGCTACTTATAAATATTTTATCGTTGGAAGTTGAGCACAATTAACAAAATAATAAAAACAGATGTTAGATTATGTTTTACAAATGCTATAGACTAGCAATTTGGTAGTAATATGTAAAATGACTTTTTGTAGCTCCGAATCATAGAATGTAAACTTATGAATAAAATCGCCTTAGTCGTAAGTATATATATTTGAAGTATTTTTGTTTACTAAATATTTTTTACAAAACATTGTGTTGAGCTACTTATAAATATTTTATCGTTGGAAGTTGAGCACAATTAACAAAATAATAAAAACAGATGTTAGATTATGTTTTACAAATGCTATAGACTAGCAATTTGGTAGTAATATGTAAAATGACTTTTTGTAGCTCCGAATCATAGAATGTAAACTTATGAATAAAATCGTCTTAGTCGTAAGTATATATATTTTTAGTATTTTTGTTTACTAAATATTTTTTACAAAACATTGTGTTGAGCTACTTATAAATATTTTATCGTTGGAAGTTGAGCACAATCAACAAAATAATAAAAACAGATGTTAGATTATGTTTTACAAATGCTATAGACTAGCAATTTGGTAGTAATATGTAAAATGACTTTTTGTAGCTCCGAATCATAGAATGTAAACTTATGAATAAAATCGTCTTAGTCGTAAGTATATATATTTTTAGTATTTTTGTTTACTAAATATTTTTTACAAAACATTGTGTTGAGCTACTTATAAATATTTTATCGTTGGAAGTTGAGCGCAATTAACAAAATAATAAAAACAGATGTTAGATTATGTTTTACAAATGCTATAGACTAGCAATTTGGTAGTAATATGTAAAATGACTTTCTGTAGCTCCGAATCATAGAATGTAAACTTATGAATAAAATATATGTATAAAGTATTACGTAACGTTTAACTTAAGCTTAATAAGTAGTAATTAATTTGAAGTATAATCTGAAATAGAAATTGGAAAGAAGTTTATGACAAATGATATATTTATATCTAGAGATAATTAAATAGAAGAAATAACCATGAGTAGTGTTTAGTGCATCTTGTAGAAAGTAACAATTTAGGTAAGTTGATGTACGTATAATAATCGGATATGTTGCAAAATATAAAGTGATTGAAACCAGAGGGAAAACGTTATTAAAATTAGAGATTGAAAATGTTTTAAAACTTTTTTTAAACTATTGGAAATGCGGTCAGTTTGTTGTAAAAGTTCGTACTTTTAAAATTTCCAGTTGAATTGGTATTTAAACATATAAGAGATGTACTATTAAATTTGATCTATTATTTTATTTGGTTTTTGGACTTGTATGTGTTTTTTTCTCATTTTATTTTCCTTAATTCTAATCCCATCTATTCTCATAGTTAGTAAATTTCTCCTTTACATCTTTTAATTTATTGTTTGGAATGTTTCACTATTTTTTTGTTCACTGCTTTATGTAAAACGTATCATTAGATTAGTGTTCAAGCATTGTTATCTTTGTAACACATGTTTATCAATACACTCTGCTACATCAGTACCATCAATTACTGGTTGCAGTTCAACTTTGATGTGACATAATTTTATTTTTGCTTAAAGTATAAGGTTGCTTATAAATTATATTTGTATCAGAAGTTATATTTTCACTGTAATACATCTTGAATATTGTAAATTTTAAAATTATGGTAATAGGCCTATTGAAAACCCAAATTTAGTGAAGAGTGGTATTGGCACCATTCTAATGACATAATAATGAGTTAAATCCAGAATACTTAACGTGTCCAGTACAATTACTTATTAATTAAGATTAATGTTTCTTACTCAGAAATAAAGATAAAAGTACTTAAGCTACAATGTAATTACGAGTACTAGTTTCTGCTAAATGTATAATTTGTTCAATCACAGGAAGACTCAAACTCCAAGCCCTCAAGGCAAATATTGGAAAATTTTCGAATAGCTTATGTATAATTACATAAGGAATATTATTTTTGATTCGTAAAGTTAAATGCGGATTTAAGTTTACATTATCTATTGATGTTTATTTTTATATAATCCGAGCTATTACAATGTTTCAAAATTATTGCAACTTTAGGAAACTTCGGATGGATTAATATGCATTTTATCGAAGATATTTATATATAGCGTCCAATAACTACTGGAATTTGTGGTATAGTAAACAATTCTCTTAAATCTTTCTGTTAATTTTAAAAATTCTTCAACTTGTCATTTTGTTTACTTTTGAAAAACTAAAATAAAATGAGCAATGTTCTAGAAATTAAAGACCTAGTACAATCAAGTAAATATAAGGAATTCCAATTAACATATTTCCCACCACCGATAGAAATACCTGTAAGCAAATAAAATGTATGGATTTTAAAAATATTTGAATGTAAAAAAGGTAAACAGCAAATTTGAATCGGTAAATAAAGTAATACTAAATTTACTGAGCGTAAAATCTTATTTTGCTACACAAGAAATAAAGGAGATAAATTATTTTCGTTAATTTTATTTCTACTCTTTTATATATATTTCTAAATTTATTAACATATAGATTCTTATTGTCGTAATTTAAATAAATTAAAAACCGAAGTCAAACTGTTGACTTTACAGAGAATGTGTCCCAGAATCAACATTTCGATTCCAGCTACCATAGTATTATCTATGAGTAAAGGCCTCCTTCCAGGAAATTTGTTTGTATTAGATAAACAATCAAGAATCGGCGATTCACCTGCAGTTTACTGATATTTGGTGACATCAACTGTATGATTTATGATTCGTTTTATTTTAAGGTTTTTGACGTTTTTAATTTGTACAATATTTTACCAAAAAATTATTTTTAAAACATTTTAAAACAACGGTTTTTTAAATTTAGTCATACTGAACGTCTGTATTATGTAAGTAATTGTTTTAGGTTTTCAACGTTTATAATATTAATAACAGTATTATCACAGAAATTAGAATAAATAAATATGTATACGTGATTTTTCCTTTCAAAGGAAAATAATAGAGGTGTAGCATTATTTTTAAAAGTAGTCCAACTTTTAAAAAAAGGAAAAAACTAAGGCTATTAGAGCATTATAAAAAAATTAAGAGGAGTTATCATCTTACCTATTTCATATAAAACTTTCTTTGTTAAATTTTAAAGTGAGGGACACAAAATTTATTACGGCGTTAAATTATGTTACTGAATTTGCTTTTATGTTCAAACAAAATAGGTAATGTCTATAGGTTTTTGGAAAACAGTTAGGCAATTGTTTTCTGTTATATATATAAAGAACATAAGTCAAAATACAAATACAAGAATTATAATTGAATTTACAATTCAATTGTAAATTGAATTATAATTCTTGTATTTGTATTTTGACTTATGTTCTTTATTAATACACAAGAATACATATTGCGATATATATATACAAGAATTTAAATTGAATTTACAGTTCAAAGCTTTTCGTTGGCTAACAGTACCAACATCATGAGGAATATTAAACAATTCATATTCAAGGTGTGTGTGTGTGTGTGTGTGTGTGTGTGTGTGTGTGTGTGTGTGTGTGTGTGTGTGTGTGTGTGTGTGTGTGTGTGTGTGTGTGTGTGTGTGTGTGTCATATTCTTAGCTCAAATATATTTACTTACAGACCAACATCATGTAGTAAATAACATTCATACATGTAAACAGAGATCTACAATACATATTAAATTATAAAATACTGTAATGTAATAATATAATATTCAATACGTTTTGTAAGATAATAAAAAGAAACTACCACCTTCTGTAAAGTAGTTGCACGACCCAATTATACCTCTGGGTTTTACTAAAAAGGTTTCTTCCGTCTCCGGTTTTCCCCCTATACTCCACAATACCTGTTTTAAGTTTACTATCTTCCGATTACCCGTGGATACTTCACAACATACATGGAAAACCATCCCGAATCACTTTCCGTGCATAACGGGTACAAAACATGCATGGACAATGTGAACATTATTTTTGTACAGTAAAAAAAACGTTTGAATATTTACAGTAATGGTTTACAGAGAACTAGCCTTTTTTAATACGAGATGTTATTGTACAAAATAAACATATTTTACTAATTGTGAAGTTTTCAATACCAGGTAATAAATGGTGAAACTGATTGGCCCTGGCGAAGCAAGAGAAAATGATAGACTGGTGGAGATGAATATAATTAACGAGTGTTCTCAGCGTTTTCGCTTTATTTTCAAGTCATTAAGGGCCGGAATTGGAAAGCAAATACAAAGCAATGGGAGGGAAGTGCGCCCTCTTTTAATACAATTTGCATGGCGTGTTCATTAACATTCTTTGTTTTTCTTCAACTGACCACAATGGGCTAAGTAAATTGGCTCATTCTCAACATCACGAAGGTTCGCACTAAGTATATAAGTCTCTGATCAGAAGTTTCCTTCACATACGCAGTGACCTTTCGTTGAAACAACATCGTTAAGTAAGTACTCAGTACTCTTTTACTTTACACTTCAGTAAAAATCATGTCTGGAACTGAATTAAAACTAATACGTTAAATAAAGGGCTGGAGATTCGTATAAGGGTTAAAATTATAAAACCTATAAGTATAAATCATATTTGAGAATATTTTATTAGCTTCTTAAATTTCTTAACATTAGCACTATGTACGTCAAAGAATAAGTTATACAGAGAAGTGCTTATACAAATTTTCAAATATATATTTTAAAATTTTAAACCGAAATAAATACTTAGTTTATTTTTTTGAATTGTTTGCATTTTGTTTGTGAACATTTCATACTCTACAATACTTTTAGGAACATTAGAACTCGCCTATAATACGAAAAATTAAATTATTTTTTTAGTTTTAAAATTATTAATAAACTTGATTTTTATGATAAAACAATAAATGAATTTTTAAGAAACAGGGTTCATGTTAAATAAAAATACAGATGATTCATGAATCAAGAATACCTAATTTATTAGAAATTCAGTTTTGACTACTATATCGATGTCTTCATTCAAGCCCTAAATTGAAACCTACCATCTCCAGGAAAAGCTTTTTGTTATAACTTTTATTATTTGAAGACTGTTTTTTGCTTTTTTTTACCTGGTCATTCATAGTCATCATAGAATGCCGAGGTAAAAAAATAAAGAAGCAAAGGACAGTCTTCAAATTGTAGAAGTTATAACAAAAGCCCTATCCTGGAGATGGTAAGTTTCAAGTTCAGGCCTGAAGGAAGACAACAATATAGTAGTCGAAACTTTGCCGAATTTTTAATAAATTAAGTATTTTTGACTCATCAATTAACCCTATTTTATTCAACAAAACATTTTTTGTGAGTGTACACCTAAAAACGGATTCATCTTGACTTTGATTAAAAGTTCAACATTCACAAAATTTCATTCATAACGTTATATATTGTATTATTTGTCAGCAACGTATTTCAATAGAAAAAAATGGTATTTTTCATTGACTATTTCATATTTCATTCAACCTTATTCCAAAATTAAAAAAATAATACCAAAATCTAAGACGACTAAAATTTACTTTTAAGAAATATTTATATAGGGTATAGTGGCATATTTTAGACATAAGTCCTTCAGTGTTTTCAATTTACACATTTTATCTATATCTTTTCTCATCTGAAAAAAAAACTCGGTACCAGAGAGAATTGATTTTAAAATATGTTTATTTTCGTTGAAATATAAGTAGGAAAATTACTTTATTGCTTTTGGAAAAGAAACACTTTTAAATACACATACATGTTTTCTAAGAAACATTGTAAAATGAATTGAACCTTAATAGAAGTAAATTTTTGAGGACAAACATAATTTAAAATATACCTTTTATGATGCTTTATGTAAAATATAAGTGCTGAATAATTTTCTATTGATGTGTTTATCAGCCCACCTCCAAAATACTTTAACAATCCGCATTTCTTCCAGATATATATTGAAAAAAAGTTTGTTATTTATTTATCCCCTTTATCCCATAAGAAAGGTACTCCTTAAGTATGGTCATGAATTTTCCTGGATTAATTTCTCCAGTTGTGTGAATTCCATGTACGACCCAGCTGAAGGCTATTTATTCATATAATAGGTTAAAAATTGTATTAGAAATTCCAAGAAAACACACCGCGTATTCTTGTAACACGTAACGTTTATGGTTTGAAAGGATTTTCCCTATATTTGCCAAACAGAAACGTGCTGTTGGATTTATAAAATGTACATCCCAGAAACTTAAACAAACCTCCAGATATGGAAAACGTGTTGGGCTCTGAGGATTTAAGCAGGTAAACTAAATATAAAACAAATTCTATTTCAATTGTAAACTGTAAGTCTTTTGCCAATGCTACACACATTGAACTTCTGAAAAATCAAGCTGATGCGTAAACGGGGATATAAAGTAAGGGTACGAAAGCTACGGCTTCCATTTTATAACTTTTGTGAAACATTAGACCACAGCTAAACATGCGAAGCAAAATTCTATTCTGTCTGAAAAACTAGGTATATTTCTTTAACGAAATCGTACAATATAACATGAATAGCAATGTACTGTACATGTAGATTGAGGGGTATTGCCTGAGGGGTATTGCGATGTGTGATATTTGTCAAGCTAAGACACTTGGCAAAATGTTAACTGTTTTAAAATCCTTTATACGATTATGTTTTATAGAAACTCCCTCACTTTATTATGGAAGTATTAAGTGCCTGAACTACAACGATATCGTGTAACAATTCCAAATTTAGATGCCTACAATTACAGCAAAACTAGTAGTAGATTTGGTGTGATGAAAACTAAAGGAAATAGTTGTGTGCTTAACTATCTAAATAATTAAATCGGATAACATAAGGGTCTACAGTGACCCTAAACGTTTAGTTTGTTGACGTTATTTGCCAGCGCTGACAATAAAACATGGCATTAAAAATTAAAACGTGATATCAGCAGTAAATAATTTTAAAAAAATATATTTATTTAGCCTTTAAAATTTCAAAAGTATAAAAATAAAACTTCTCAGAATAAATAACGACTCTCAGAAAACTTAAAGAAAATAATATTTAGCCAATAGAATAGGTTTGCACGTAGCTCTAGCCACCAATATCATTCAAAATTTATTTTTTTAACAAAAATACCTCTATCTAATAGCACGAATAAGATTTTTCATCCATAAGTCACCTTGTAATTAAACATTCAACTCCATCACTCCCCCACTACAGAGTAAACATCCAGAAACTCTACAACATAGAACAATCGCCTATTTGTCAATGTTAACATTCAAACTCCATCACTCCGTCATCACAGAGTTCACATTCAGAAACTATAAAACATATCTCAATTGCCTACTTGTGTATGTAAACATTCAACTCCAACTATCCCCCATTACCGAGTAAAGGCCTGCATTCAGAAACGTCAAAATATTGCACAATCACCTACTTGTTTATGTAAAGATTCGGCTCCCTCAGTCCCCTATTACGAAGTACACATTCAGAAACTCTAAAACATCGCACAATCACATACTAGTGGATGTATACATTCTATACCAACACTTCCCCATTCCGGAGTACACATTCAGAAACTATACAACATCGCTCAATCCCCTACTTGTGTATATAAATGTGCATCTCGATCACTCCCACATTACGGAGTACATATTTAGAAACTCTAAAACATTGCACAATCACGTACTTCTGTATGTAAGTGTGCGGCTCCTTCACTCCCCCATTACGAAATACATATTTAGAAACTTTATAACATTGCACATTTATCTACTTGTGTAAGTAAACCTTCTACTCCGTCCGCCATTACAAAGTACCCATTCAGAAACTCTTCAAAATTGCACTATCGCCTATTTGTCAATTTTACCATTCACATCCATAACTTCACCATCACAGAGTTCACTTGCAAAAACTCTAAAACATTGCACAATCGCCTACTTATGTATGAAAACATTCTATTCCATCACTCCGCCATCAAGGAGTTCACATTCAAAAAATCTACAGCATTGCACAATTGCCTACTTGTGTATGAAAACATTCTACTCCATCACTCCGCCATCACGGAAATCACATTCAGAAACTCTACAACGTTGCACAATCACCTACTTGTGAATGTAAACATTCTACTCCATCCGCCGTTACAAAGTAAACATTCAGAAACTCTGCAACATTTCACAGTAACCTATTTGTGTATGTAAACATTATATTCCATCACTCCGCAATCACGGAGTACACATTCAGAAACTCTACAACATTGTCCAATCGCCCATTTGTCAATCAATGTTAACATTCAAATCGATCACTCCGCCATCACAGAGTTCACATTCAAAAAATCTACAACATAGCACAATCACCTACTTGTGTATGTCAACATTCTACTCCTTCACTCCGCCATGACGCATTTAACGTTCAAAAACTTTACAGCATTTCAAAATCGCCTACTTGTGTATGAAAACATTCTACTATATCACTCCGCCATCACGGAGTTACACATTCAAAAATTTTGCAACATTGCAAAATGGCCTACTTGTGTATGTAAACATTCTATTCCATCCCCTATTACAAAAAACACATTCAGAAACTCTACATCATTTTACAGTCACCTATTTGTGTATGTAAACATTCTACTCCCTTACTCTGCCATACCGGAGTACACATTCAGAAACTCTACAACGTTGCATAATCACCTATTTGTCAATGTTAACAATCAAATCCATCACTCCGTCATCACTGAGTTCACATTCAGATACTCTTCAACATTGCACAATCACCTACTTGTGACTGTAAACAATCTACTCCATACCCCATTACAAAGTAAAAGAAACTCCTGCAACATTGCACAGCCGCTACTTGTGTATGTAATTTTTCTACTCCATCATTTCGCCATCACGGAGTACACATTAAGAAACTCTACAACAATGCACAATCGCCTACTTGTGTGTGTAAACATTCTACTCCATCACTCAGTCATCACGGAGTACATATTCAGACACTCTATAACATTGTACAATCGCCTACTTATGTATGTAAACATTCTGCTCCTTCAATCCGCCATTACAAAGTACATATTCAGAAACTCTACAACACACACAATCACGTACGTGTGTATGTAAACATTATACCCCATCACTCCGTCATCACGGAGTTATCATTCGGAATTAGTAGAACATTGCACAGTTGCCTACTTGTGTATATAAACATTCTACTCCATCACTCCGCCATCACGGAGTTCTCATCTAGAAACTCTAACACATATTACAATCGCCTACTTGTATATGTAAACCTTTTACTCCATCACGTCGGCATCACGAATTACACATTTAGAAACTCTACAACATTGCACAATCGCCTATTTGTCACTGTTAATAATCAACTCCATCACTCCGCCATCACGGAGTTCAGACAAAAAAATGTACAACATTGCACAATCGCCTACTTATGTATGTAAATATTCTACTCCATCACTCCGCCATCACAGAGTTCACATTCAGAAATTTTACAACATTGCACAATCGCCTATTTGTCAATGTTAACACTCAACTCCATCATTCCACCATCATAGAGTTCACATTCATAAACTCTATAACATATCACCATCGCCTACTTGTGTATGTAAAAAGTCTAATCCATCTCTTCACCAGCGCGGAGTACACATTCGGAAACTCTACAACATTGCACAACCACCTACTTTTGTATGTAAATATTCTACTCCATCACTTCGCCATTCAGAAACTCTACAACATTGCACAATCAATTACTTTTGAATGTAAACATTCTACTCCATCCGTCATTACAAAGTACCTATTCAGAAACTCTACAACATTTCACAGTCACCTATTTGTGTATGTAAACATTCTACTCCATCACTCCGCCATCACGAAGTACACAATCAGAAACTCTACAACATAGCACAATCGCCTACTTATGTATGTAAACATTCTACTAAATTACTCCAGCCATCACGGAGTTCACATTCAGAAACTCTACAACATTGCACAATCGTCTATTTGTCAATGTTAACATTCTACTCCTTCAGTCTGCCATTACGGAGTTCACATTTTAAAAACTCTACCACATTGCGCAATCACCTATTTGTTAATGTTAAAGTTCAACTCCATCACTACGCAATCACAGAGTTCACATTCGGAAACTCTATAACATTGCAGAATCGCCTATTTGTGTATGTAAACATACATTTCAATCACTCCCCCATTTCGGAGTACACTTTCAGAAACTTTTCATTTTCGCACAATCGCCAACTTGTGTATGTAAACTTTCTACTTCATCACTCCACCATCACGGAGTTAACATTCAGAAACTCAACAACACTGCACAATCACCTACTTGTGTATGTAAACATTCTACTCCATCCGCAATCACGGAGTACACATTCAGAAACTCTACAACAATGCACAATCACCCACAAAGTATGTTAACATTTTACACCATCACTCTGTCATCACAGAAATCACATTCAGAAACTCTACAACATTGCACAGTCACCTATTTGTGTATTCATTTCAATCACTCCCCCATTTCGGAGTACACGTTCAGAAACTTTACATAGTCGCACAAACACCTATTAGTGTATGTAAACCTTCTACTCCATCAATCCACCATCACGGAGTTCACATTCAGACACTCTACAACATTGCACAACCGCCTACTGCTATATGTAAACATACACGTAATATGTATGAATTCTTTATCTCTAAAAATCACACAATCACCTACGTTTGTATGTAAACGTCCGGCTGCCTCAGTCCCTCAGTTTCGAGTAAACTATTAGAATCTCTGAAACACCTTAAATCACCTACTAGAGTATGTAAACATTTACTCCCTCATTTACACAGGGTTGTAACTGGTGATCACGACTTTATAGCTCCCAGTCGAGGTTATGCTTACCTTAGGCTAGTGACCTTGTCCACTATATCTTATACTTTTTCCTATAATACCATGCGATGTTATGCCCTTTTCTTAGACCTATTCTTTCCCCTCTCTATATACTCTTAGTATAAAAGAGGTTGCAATTGGTGATTTGTAAGCTTACCTGAGTAGGAGTACCTGAGGTTAGCGACCTTGCCTATTAGATGCCGTACGTTTTGCTATAATACGAAGCGATTTTATGCCCTTTTCTTAGACCTACTTCATCCCATCTCTCTATACTTTCCGTATACAAGAGGTTGTAACAGGTGATCATGTAGGCTTATGTGAGTAGGAGTACCTGAGGTTAGCGACCTTGGCCATTAGATCCCGTATGTTTTGCTATAATACCAAGCGATTTTATGCCCTTTTCTTAGACCTTCCTCATCCCATCTCTCTATACTTTCCTTATACAAGAGGTTGTAACAGGTGATCATGTAGGCTTATGTGAGTAGGAGTACCTGAGATTAGCGACCTTAGCCATTAGATCCCATACTTTTTGCTATAATACCAAGCGATTTTATGCCCTTTTCTTAGACCTACTTCATCCCATCTCTCTATAATTTCCGTATACAAGAGGTTGTAACAGGTGATGATGTAGGCTTATGTGAGTAGGAGTACCTGAGGTTAGCGAGCTTGCCAATTAGATGTCATACGTTTTGCTATAAAACCAAGCGTTTTTATGCCCTTTTCATAGACCTACTTCATCCCATCTCTCTATACTTTCCGTATACAAGGGGTTGTAACAGGTGATATATAGGCTTACCTGAGTAGGCGTACCTAAAGTTAAAGATCCTGCTCACCTTATCAGTTATTTTTTGTCATAATACCAGACCTTTTATATCCTTTTCTTAGACCTACCTCATCCCATCTCTCTATACTTTTCGTATACAAGGGGTTGTAACAGGTGATATATAGGCTTACCTGAATAGGCGTACCTAAAGTTAAAGATCCTGCTCACCCTATCCCTTATTTTTTGCCATAATACCAGACCTTTTATATCCTTTTCTTAGACCTACCTCATCCCATCTCTCTATACTTTCCGTATACAAGGGGTTGTAACAGGTGATATATAGGCTTACCTGAGTAGGCGTACCTAAAGTTAAAGATCCTGCTCACCCTATCCCTTATTTTTTGCCATAATACCAGACCTTTTATATCCTTTTCTTAGACCTACCTCATCCCATCTCTCTAAACTTTTCGTATACAAGGGGTTGTAACAGGTGATATATAGGCTTACCAGAGTAGGCGTACCTAAAGTTAAAGATCCTGCTCACCCTATCCCTTATTTTTTGCCATAATACCAGACCTTTTATATCCTTTTCTTAGACCTACCTCATCCCATCTCTCTATACTTTCCGTATACAAGGGGTTGTAACCGGTGATATATAGGCTTACCTGAGTAGGCGTACCTAAAGTTAAAGATCCTGCTCACCCTATCCCTTATTTTTTGCCATAATACCAGACCTTTTATATCCTTTTCTTGGACCTACCTCATCCCATCTCTCTATACTTTTCGTATAAAAGGGGTTGTAACAGGTGATATATAGGCTTACCTGAGTAGGCGTACCTAAAGTTAAAGATCCTGCTCACCCTATCCCTTATTTTTTGCCATAATACCAGACCTTTTATATCCTTTTCTTAGAAGTACTTTATCCCATCTCTCTATACTTTTCGTATACAAGGGGTTGTAACTGGTGATCATGTATGCTTACCTGAGTAATAGTACCTGAGGTTAGCTACCTTGCCCATTAGATCCCATATGTTTTGCTATAATACCAAGCGATTTTATGCCCTTTTCTTAGACGTACTTCATTCCATCTCTCTATACTTATCGTATTCAAGAGGTGGTAACAGGTGATATGTAGACTTACTTGTGTATGAGTACCTGAGGTTAGCTACCTTGCCCATTAGATCCCATACTTTTTGCTATAATACTAAGCGATTTTATGCCCTTTTCTTAGACCTACCTATCCCATCTCTCTATACTTTCCGTATACAAAAGGTTGTAACAGGTGATATATATGCTTACTTGAGTAGGCTTACATAAGATTAACAATCCTGCTCACCCTATCCCTTATTTTTTGCCATAAGAAAAGACCTTTTATATCCTTTTCTTAAACCTACCTCATCCCATCTCTTTATACTTTCCGTATACAAAAGGTTGTAACAGGTGATATATATGCTTACTTGAGTAGGCTTACGTAAGATTAACAATCCTGCTCACCCTATCCCTTATTTTTTGCCATAAGAACAGACCTTTTATATCCTTTTCTTAGACCTACCTCATCCCATCTCTCTATACTTTTCGTGTACAAGGGGTTGTAACAGGTGATATATAGGTTTACCTGAGTAGGCGTACCTAAGGTTAACGATTCTGCTCACCCTATCTCTTATTTTTTGCCATAATACCAGACCTTTTATATCCCTTTCTTAAACCTACCTCATCCCATCTCTCTATACTTTTCGTATACAAGGGGTTGTAACAGGTGATATATAGGTTTACCTGAGTAGGCGTACCTAAGGTTAACGATTCTGCTTACCCTATCTCTTATTTTTTGCCATAATACCAGACCTTTTATATCCTTTTCTTAGACCTACCTCATCCCATCTCTCTATACTTTTCGTATACAAGGGGTTGTAACAGGTGATATATAGGTTTACCTGAGTAGGCGTACCTAAGGTTAACGATCCTGCTCACCCTTTCCCTTATTTTTTACCATAATACCAGAAATTTTATATCCTTTTCTATGACCTACCTCATCCCATCTCTCTATACTTTTCGTATACAAGGGGTTGTAACAGGTGATATATAGGTTTACCTGAGTAGGCGTACCTAAGGTTAACGATCCTGCTCACCCTATCCCTTATTTTTTGCCCTAACACCAGACCTTTTATATCCTTTTCTTAAACCTACCTCATCCCATCTCTCTATACTTTTCGTATACAAGGGGTTGTAACAGGTGATATATAGGTTTACCTGAGTAGGCGTACCTAAGGTTAACGATCCTGCTCACCCTTTCCCTTATTTTTTGCCATAATACCAGACCTTTTATATCCTTTTCTTAGACCTACCTCATCCCATCTCTCTATACTTTTCGTATACAAGGGGTTGTAACAGGTGATATATAGGTTTACCTGAGTAGGCGTACCTAAGGTTAACGATCCTGCTCACCCTTTCCCTTATTTTTTGCCATAATACCAGACCTTTTATATCCTTTTCTTAGACCTACCTCATCCCATCTCTCTATACTTTTCGTATACAAGGGGTTGTAACAGGTGATATATAGGTTTACCTGAGTAGGCGTACCTAAGGTTAACGATCCTGCTCACCCTTTCCCTTATTTTTTGCCATAATACCAGACCTTTTATATCCTTTTCTTAGACCTACCTCATCCCATCTCTCTATACTTTTCGTATACAAGGGGTTGTAACAGGTGATATATAGGTTTACCTGAGTAGGCGTACCTAAGGTTAACGATCCTGCTCACCCTTTCCCTTATTTTTTGCCATACTACCAGACCTTTTATATCCTTTTCTTAGACCTACCTCATCTGATCTCTCTATACTTTTCGTATACAAGGGGTTGTAACAGGTGATATATAGGTTTACCTGAGTAGGCGTACCTAAGGTTAACGATCCTGCTCACCCTTTCCCTTATTTTTTGCCATAATACCAGACCTTTTATATCCTTTTCTTAGACCTACCTCATCCCATCTCTCTATACTTTTCGTATACAAGGGGTTGTAACAGGTGATATATAGGTTTACCTGAGTAGGCATACCTAAGGTTAACGATCCTGCTCACCCTTTCCCTTATTTTTTGCCATAATACCAGACCTTTTATATCCTTTTCTTAGACCTACCTCATCCCATCTCTCTATACTTTTCGTATACAAGGGGTTGTAACAGGTGATATATAGGTTTACCTGAGTAGGCGTACCTAAGGTTAACGATCCTGCTCACCCTTTCCCTTATTTTTTGCCATAATACCAGACCTTTTATATCCTTTTCTTAGACCTACCTCATCCCATCTCTCTATACTTTTCGTATACAAGGGGTTGTAACAGGTGATATATAGGTTTACCTGAGTAGGCGTACCTAAGGTTAACGATCCTGCTCACCCTATCCCTTATTTTTTTCCCGAATACATGACCTTTTATATCCTTTCCTTAAACCTACCTCATCCCATCTCTCTATACTTTTCGTATACAAGGGGTTGTAACAGGTGATATATAGGTTTACCTGAGTAGGCGTACCTAAGGTTAACGATCGTGCTCACCCTTTCCCTTATTTTTTGCCATAATACCAGACCTTTTATATCCTTTTCTTAGACCTACCTCATCCCATCTCTCTATACTTTTCGTATACAAGGGGTTGTAACAGGTGATATATAGGTTTACCTGAGTAGGCGTACCTAAGGTTAACGATCCTGCTCACCCTATCCCTTATTTTTTGCCCTAATACCAGACCTTTTATATCCTTTTCTTAAACCTACCTCATCCCATCTCTCTATACTTTTCGTATACAAGGGGTTGTAACAGGTGATATATAGGCTTACATGAGTAGGCGTACCTAAGGTTAACGATCCTGCTCACCCTTTCCCTTATTTTTTGCCCTAATACCAGACCTTTTATATCCTTTTCTTAGACCTACCTCATCCCATCTCTCTATACTTTTCGTATACAAGGGGTTGTAACAGGTGATATATAGGTTTACCTGAGTAGGCGTACCTAAGGTTAACGATCCTGCTCACCCTTTCCCTTATTTTTTGCCATAATACCAGACCTTTTATATCCTTTTCTTAGACCTACCTCATCCCATCTCTCTATACTTTTCGTATACAAGGGGTTGTAACAGGTGATATATAGGTTTACCTGAGTAGGCGTACCTAAGGTTAACGATCCTGCTCACCCTATCCCTTATTTTTTGCCCGAATACATGACCTTTTATATCCTTTTCTTAAAAATACCTCATCCCATCTCTCTATACTTTTCGTATACAAGGGGTTGTAACAGGTGATATATAGGTTTACCTGAGTAGGCGTACCTAAGGTTAACGATCGTGCTCACCCTTTCCCTTATTTTTTGCCATAATACCAGACCTTTTATATCCTTTTCTTAGACCTACCTCATCCCATCTCTCTATACTTTTCGTATACAAGGGGTTGTAACAGGTGATATATAGGTTTACCTGAGTAGGCGTACCTAAGGTTAACGATCCTGCTCACCCTATCCCTTATTTTTTGCCCTAATACCAGACCTTTTATATCCTTTTCTTAAACCTACCTCATCCCATCTCTCTATACTTTTCGTATACAAGGGGTTGTAACAGGTGATATATAGGCTTACATGAGTAGGCGTACCTAAGGTTAACGATCCTGCTCACCCTTTCCCTTATTTTTTGCCCTAATACCAGACCTTTTATATCCTTTTCTTAAACCTACCTCATCCCATCTCTCTATACTTTTCGTATACAAGGGGTTGTAACAGGTGATATATAGGTTTACCTGAGTAGGCGTACCTAAGGTTAACGATCCTGCTCACCCTATCCCTTATTTTTTGCCCTAATACCAGACCTTTTATATCCTTTTCTTAAACCTACCTCATCCCATCTCTCTATACTTTCCGTATACAAAAGGTTGTAACAGGTGATATATATGCTTACTTGAGTAGGCTTACATAAGATTAACAATCCTGCTCACCCTATCCCTTATTTTTTGCCATAAGAAAAGACCTTTTATATCCTTTTCTTAAACCTACCTCATCCCATCTCTTTATACTTTCCGTATACAAAAGGTTGTAACAGGTGATATATATGCTTACTTGAGTAGGCTTACCTAAGATTAACAATCCTGCTCACCCTATCCCTTATTTTTTGCCATAAGAACAGACCTTTTATATCCTTTTCTTAGACCTACCTCATCCCATCTCTCTATACTTTTCGTATACAAGGGGATGTAACAGGTGATATATAGGTTTACCTGAGTAGGCGTACCTAAGGTTAACGATTCTGCTTACCCTATCTCTTATTTTTTGCCATAATACCAGACCTTTTATATCCTTTTCTTAGACCTACCTCATCCCATCTCTCTATACTTTTCGTATACAAGGGGTTGTAACAGGTGATATATAGGTTTACCTGAGTAGGCGTACCTAAGGTTAACGATTCTGCTTACCCTATCTCTTATTTTTTGCCATAATACCAGACCTTTTATATCCTTTTCTTAGACCTACCTCATCCCATCTCTCTATACTTTTCGTATACAAGGGGTTGTAACAGGTGATATATAGGTTTACCTGAGTAGGCGTACCTAAGGTTAACGATCCTGCTCACCCTTTCCCTTATTTTTTGCCATAATACCAGAAATTTTATATCCTTTTCTATGACCTACCTCATCCCATCTCTCTATACTTTTCGTATACAAGGGGTTGTAACAGGTGATATATAGGTTTACCTGAGTAGGCGTACCTAAGGTTAACGATCCTGCTCACCCTATCCCTTATTTTTTGCCCTAACACCAGACCTTTTATATCCTTTTCTTAAACCTACCTCATCCCATCTCTCTATACTTTTCGTATACAAGGGGTTGTAACAGGTGATATATAGGTTTACCTGAGTAGGCGTACCTAAGGTTAACGATCCTGCTCACCCTTTCCCTTATTTTTTGCCATAATACCAGACCGTTTATATCCTTTTCTTAGACCTACCTCATCCCATCTCTCTATACTTTTCGTATACAAGGGGTTGTAACAGGTGATATATAGGTTTACCTGAGTAGGCGTACCTAAGGTTAACGATCCTGCTCACCCTTTCCCTTATTTTTTGCCATAATACCAGACCTTTTATATCCTTTTCTTAGACCTACCTCATCCCATCTCTCTATACTTTTCGTATACAAGATGTTGTAACAGGTGATATATAGGTTTACCTGAGTAGGCGTACCTAAGGTTAACGATCCTGCTCACCCTTTCCCTTATTTTTTGCCATAATACCAGACCTTTTATATCCTTTTCTTAGACCTACCTCATCCCATCTCTCTATACTTTTCGTATACAAGGGGTTGTAACAGGTGATATATAGGTTTACCTGAGTAGGCGTACCTAAGGTTAACGATCCTGCTCACCCTTTCCCTTATTTTTTGCCATACTACCAGACCTTTTATATCCTTTTCTTAGACCTACCTCATCTGATCTCTCTATACTTTTCGTATACAAGGGGTTGTAACAGGTGATATATAGGTTTACCTGAGTAGGCGTACCTAAGGTTAACGATCCTGCTCACCCTTTCCCTTATTTTTTGCCATAATACCAGACCTTTTATATCCTTTTCTTAGACCTACCTCATCCCATCTCTCTATACTTTTCGTATACAAGGGGTTGTAACAGGTGATATATAGGTTTACCTGAGTAGGCATACCTAAGGTTAACGATCCTGCTCAACCTTTCCCTTATTTTTTGCCATAATACCAGACCTTTTATATCCTTTTCTTAGACCTACCTCATCCCATCTCTCTATACTTTTCGTATACAAGGGGTTGTAACAGGTGATATATAGGTTTACCTGAGTAGGCGTACCTAAGGTTAACGATCCTGCTCACCCTTTCCTTTATTTTTTGCCATAATACCAGACCTTTTATATCCTTTTCTTAGACCTACCTCATCCCATCTCTCTATACTTTTCGTATACAAGGGGTTGTAACAGGTGATATATAGGTTTACCTGAGTAGGCGTACCTAAGGTTAACGATCCTGCTCACCCTATCCCTTATTTTTTGCCCGAATACATGACCTTTTATATCCTTTTCTTAAACCTACCTCATCCCATCTCTCTATACTTTTCGTATACAAGGGGTTGTAACAGGTGATATATAGGTTTACCTGAGTAGGCGTACCTAAGGTTAACAATCGTGCTCACCCTTTCCCTTATTTTTTGCCATAATACTAGACCTTTTATATCCTTTTCTTAGACCTACCTCATCCCATCTCTCTATACTTTTCGTATACAAGGGGTTGTAACAGGTGATATATAGGTTTACCTGAGTAGGCGTACCTAAGGTTAACGATCCTGCTCACCCTATCCCTTATTTTTTGCCCTAATACCAGACCTTTTATATCCTTTTCTTATACCTACCTCATCCCATCTCTCTATACTTTTCGTATACAAGGTGTTGTAACAGGTGATATATAGGTTTACCTGAGTAGGCGTACCTAAGGTTAACGATCCTGCTCACCCTTTCCCTTATTTTTTGCCATAATACCAGACCTTTTATATCCTTTTCTTAGACCTACCTCATCCCATCTCTCTATACTTTTCGTATACAAGGGGTTGTAACAGGTGATATATAGGTTTACCTGAGTAGGCGTACCTAAGGTTAACGATCCTGCTCACCCTTTCCCTTATTTTTTGCCATAATACCAGACCTTTTATATCCTTTTCTTAGACCTACCTCATCCCATCTCTCTATACTTTTCGTATACAAGGGGTTGTAACAGGTGATATATAGGTTTACCTGAGTAGGCGTACCTAAGGTTAACGATCCTGCTCACCCTTTCCCTTATTTTTTGCCATACTACCAGACCTTTTATATCCTTTTCTTAGACCTACCTCATCTGATCTCTCTATACTTTTCGTATACAAGGGGTTGTAACAGGTGATATATAGGCTTACATGAGTAGGCGTACCTAAGGTTAACGATCCTGCTCACCCTTTCCCTTATTTTTTGCCCTAATACCAGACCTTTTATATCCTTTTCTTAAACCTACCTCATCCCATCTCTCTATACTTTTCGTATACAAGGGGTTGTAACAGGTGATATATAGGTTTACCTGAGTAGGCGTACCTAAGGTTAACGATCCTGCTCACACTATCCCTTATTTTTTGCCATAATACCAGACCTTTTATATCCTTTTCTTAGACCTACCTCATCCCATCTCTCTATACTTTTCGTATACAAGGGGTTGTAACAGGTGATATATAGGTTTACCTGAGTAGGCGTACCTAAGGTTAACGATCCTGCTCACCCTATCCCTTATTTTTTGCCCTAACACCAGACCTTTTATATCCTTTTCTTAAACCTACCTCATCCCATCTCTCTATACTTTTCGTATACAAGGGGTTGTAACAGGTGATATATAGGTTTACCTGAGTAGGCGTACCTAAGGTTAACGATCCTGCTCACCCTTTCCCTTATTTTTTGCCATAATACCAGACCGTTTATATCCTTTTCTTAGACCTACCTCATCCCATCTCTCTATACTTTTCGTATACAAGGGGTTGTAACAGGTGATATATAGGTTTACCTGAGTAGGCGTACCTAAGGTTAACGATCCTGCTCACCCTTTCCCTTATTTTTTGCCATAATACCAGACCTTTTATATCCTTTTCTTAGACCTACCTCATCCCATCTCTCTATACTTTTCGTATACAAGGGGTTGTAACAGGTGATATATAGGTTTACCTGAGTAGGCGTACCTAAGGTTAACGATCCTGCTCACCCTTTCCCTTATTTTTTGCCATAATACCAGACCTTTTATATCCTTTTCTTAGACCTACCTCATCCCATCTCTCTATACTTTTCGTATACAAGGGGTTGTAACAGGTGATATATAGGTTTACCTGAGTAGGCGTACCTAAGGTTAACGATCCTGCTCACCCTTTCCCTTATTTTTTGCCATACTACCAGACCTTTTATATCCTTTTCTTAGACCTACCTCATCTGATCTCTCTATACTTTTCGTATACAAGGGGTTGTAACAGGTGATATATAGGTTTACCTGAGTAGGCGTACCTAAGGTTAACGATCCTGCTCACCCTTTCCCTTATTTTTTGCCATAATACCAGACCTTTTATATCCTTTTCTTAGACCTACCTCATCCCATCTCTCTATACTTTTCGTATACAAGGGGTTGTAACAGGTGATATATAGGTTTACCTGAGTAGGCATACCTAAGGTTAACGATCCTGCTCACCCTTTCCCTTATTTTTTGCCATAATACCAGACCTTTTATATCCTTTTCTTAGACCTACCTCATCCCATCTCTCTATACTTTTCGTATACAAGGGGTTGTAACAGGTGATATATAGGTTTACCTGAGTAGGCGTACCTAAGGTTAACGATCCTGCTCACCCTTTCCCTTATTTTTTGCCATAATACCAGACCTTTTATATCCTTTTCTTAGACCTACCTCATCCCATCTCTCTATACTTTTCGTATACAAGGGGTTGTAACAGGTGATATATAGGTTTACCTGAGTAGGCGTACCTAAGGTTAACGATCCTGCTCACCCTATCCCTTATTTTTTTCCCGAATACATGACCTTTTATATCCTTTCCTTAAACCTACCTCATCCCATCTCTCTATACTTTTCGTATACAAGGGGTTGTAACAGGTGATATATAGGTTTACCTGAGTAGGCGTACCTAAGGTTAACGATCGTGCTCACCCTTTCCCTTATTTTTTGCCATAATACCAGACCTTTTATATCCTTTTCTTAGACCTACCTCATCCCATCTCTCTATACTTTTCGTATACAAGGGGTTGTAACAGGTGATATATAGGTTTACCTGAGTAGGCGTACCTAAGGTTAACGATCCTGCTCACCCTATCCCTTATTTTTTGCCCTAATACCAGACCTTTTATATCCTTTTCTTAAACCTACCTCATCCCATCTCTCTATACTTTCGGTATACAAGGGGTTGTAACATGTGATATATAGGCTTACATGAGTAGGCGTACCTAAGGTTAACGATCCTGCTCACCCTTTCCCTTATTTTTTGCCCTAATACCAGACCTTTTATATCCTTTTCTTAGACCTACCTCATCCCATCTCTCTATACTTTTCGTATACAAGGGGTTGTAACAGGTGATATATAGGTTTACCTGAGTAGGCGTACCTAAGGTTAACGATCCTGCTCACCCTTTCCCTTATTTTTTGCCATAATACCAGACCTTTAATATCCTTTTCTTAGACCTACCTCATCCCATCTCTCTATACTTTTCGTATACAAGGGGTTGTAACAGGTGATATATAGGTTTACCTGAGTAGGCGTACCTAAGGTTAACGATCCTGCTCACCCTATCCCTTATTTTTTGCCCGAATACATGACCTTTTATATCCTTTTCTTAAAAATACCTCATCCCATCTCTCTATACTTTTCGTATACAAGGGGTTGTAACAGGTGATATATAGGTTTACCTGAGTAGGCGTACCTAAGGTTAACGATCGTGCTCACCCTTTCCCTTATTTTTTGCCATAATACCAGACCTTTTATATCCTTTTCTTAGACCTACCTCATCCCATCTCTCTATACTTTTCGTATACAAGGGGTTGTAACAGGTGATATATAGGTTTACCTGAGTAGGCGTACCTAAGGTTAACGATCCTGCTCACCCTATCCCTTATTTTTTGCCCTAATACCAGACCTTTTATATCCTTTTCTTAAACCTACCTCATCCCATCTCTCTATACTTTTCGTATACAAGGGGTTGTAACAGGTGATATATAGGCTTACATGAGTAGGCGTACCTAAGGTTAACGATCCTGCTCACCCTTTCCCTTATTTTTTGCCCTAATACCAGACCTTTTATATCCTTTTCTTAAACCTACCTCATCCCATCTCTCTATACTTTTCGTATACAAGGGGTTGTAACAGGTGATATATAGGTTTACCTGAGTAGGCGTACCTAAGGTTAACGATCCTGCTCACCCTATCCCTTATTTTTTGCCCTAATACCAGACCTTTTATATCCTTTTCTTAAACCTACCTCATCCCATCTCTCTATACTTTCCGTATACAAAAGGTTGTAACAGGTGATATATATGCTTACTTGAGTAGGCTTACATAAGATTAACAATCCTGCTCACCCTATCCCTTATTTTTTGCCATAAGAAAAGACCTTTTATATCCTTTTCTTAAACCTACCTCATCCCATCTCTTTATACTTTCCGTATACAAAAGGTTGTAACAGGTGATATATATGCTTACTTGAGTAGGCTTACCTAAGATTAACAATCCTGCTCACCCTATCCCTTATTTTTTGCCATAAGAACAGACCTTTTATATCCTTTTCTTAGACCTACCTCATCCCATCTCTCTATACTTTTCGTATACAAGGGGATGTAACAGGTGATATATAGGTTTACCTGAGTAGGCGTACCTAAGGTTAACGATTCTGCTTACCCTATCTCTTATTTTTTGCCATAATACCAGACCTTTTATATCCTTTTCTTAGACCTACCTCATCCCATCTCTCTATACTTTTCGTATACAAGGGGTTGTAACAGGTGATATATAGGTTTACCTGAGTAGGCGTACCTAAGGTTAACGATTCTGCTTACCCTATCTCTTATTTTTTGCCATAATACCAGACCTTTTATATCCTTTTCTTAGACCTACCTCATCCCATCTCTCTATACTTTTCGTATACAAGGGGTTGTAACAGGTGATATATAGGTTTACCTGAGTAGGCGTACCTAAGGTTAACGATCCTGCTCACCCTTTCCCTTATTTTTTGCCATAATACCAGAAATTTTATATCCTTTTCTATGACCTACCTCATCCCATCTCTCTATACTTTTCGTATACAAGGGGTTGTAACAGGTGATATATAGGTTTACCTGAGTAGGCGTACCTAAGGTTAACGATCCTGCTCACCCTATCCCTTATTTTTTGCCCTAACACCAGACCTTTTATATCCTTTTCTTAAACCTACCTCATCCCATCTCTCTATACTTTTCGTATACAAGGGGTTGTAACAGGTGATATATAGGTTTACCTGAGTAGGCGTACCTAAGGTTAACGATCCTGCTCACCCTTTCCCTTATTTTTTGCCATAATACCAGACCGTTTATATCCTTTTCTTAGACCTACCTCATCCCATCTCTCTATACTTTTCGTATACAAGGGGTTGTAACAGGTGATATATAGGTTTACCTGAGTAGGCGTACCTAAGGTTAACGATCCTGCTCACCCTTTCCCTTATTTTTTGCCATAATACCAGACCTTTTATATCCTTTTCTTAGACCTACCTCATCCCATCTCTCTATACTTTTCGTATACAAGGTGTTGTAACAGGTGATATATAGGTTTACCTGAGTAGGCGTACCTAAGGTTAACGATCCTGCTCACCCTTTCCCTTATTTTTTGCCATAATACCAGACCTTTTATATCCTTTTCTTAGACCTACCTCATCCCATCTCTCTATACTTTTCGTATACAAGGGGTTGTAACAGGTGATATATAGGTTTACCTGAGTAGGCGTACCTAAGGTTAACGATCCTGCTCACCCTTTCCCTTATTTTTTGCCATACTACCAAACCTTTTATATCCTTTTCTTAGACCTACCTCATCTGATCTCTCTATACTTTTCGTATACAAGGGGTTGTAACAGGTGATATATAGGTTTACCTGAGTAGGCGTACCTAAGGTTAACGATCCTGCTCACCCTTTCCCTTATTTTTTGCCATAATACCAGACCTTTTATATCCTTTTCTTAGACCTACCTCATCCCATCTCTCTATACTTTTCGTATACAAGGGGTTGTAACAGGTGATATATAGGTTTACCTGAGTAGGCATACCTAAGGTTAACGATCCTGCTCAACCTTTCCCTTATTTTTTGCCATAATACCAGACCTTTTATATCCTTTTCTTAGACCTACCTCATCCCATCTCTCTATACTTTTCGTATACAAGGGGTTGTAACAGGTGATATATAGGTTTACCTGAGTAGGCGTACCTAAGGTTAACGATCCTGCTCACCCTTTCCTTTATTTTTTGCCATAATACCAGACCTTTTATATCCTTTTCTTAGACCTACCTCATCCCATCTCTCTATACTTTTCGTATACAAGGGGTTGTAACAGGTGATATATAGGTTTACCTGAGTAGGCGTACCTAAGGTTAACGATCCTGCTCACCCTATCCCTTATTTTTTGCCCGAATACATGACCTTTTATATCCTTTTCTTAAACCTACCTCATCCCATCTCTCTATACTTTTCGTATACAAGGGGTTGTAACAGGTGATATATAGGTTTACCTGAGTAGGCGTACCTAAGGTTAACAATCGTGCTCACCCTTTCCCTTATTTTTTGCCATAATACTAGACCTTTTATATCCTTTTCTTAGACCTACCTCATCCCATCTCTCTATACTTTTCGTATACAAGGGGTTGTAACAGGTGATATATAGGTTTACCTGAGTAGGCGTACCTAAGGTTAACGATCCTGCTCACCCTATCCCTTATTTTTTGCCCTAATACCAGACCTTTTATATCCTTTTCTTATACCTACCTCATCCCATCTCTCTATACTTTTCGTATACAAGGGGTTGTAACAGGTGATATATAGGCTTACATGAGTAGGCGTACCTAAGGTTAACGATCCTGCTCACCCTTTCCCTTATTTTTTGCCCTAATACCAGACCTTTTATATCCTTTTCTTAAACCTACCTCATCCCATCTCTCTATACTTTTCGTATACAAGGGGTTGTAACAGGTGATATATAGGTTTACCTGAGTAGGCGTACCTAAGGTTAACGATCCTGCTCACACTATCCCTTATTTTTTGCCATAATACCAGACCTTTTATATCCTTTTCTTAGACCTACCTCATCCCATCTCTCTATACTTTTCGTATACAAGGGGTTGTAACAGGTGATATATAGGTTTACCTGAGTAGGCGTACCTAAGGTTAACGATCCTGCTCACCCTATCCCTTATTTTTCGCCCTAACACCAGACCTTTTATATCCTTTTCTTAAATCTACCTCATCCCATCTCTCTATACTTTTCGTATACAAGGGGTTGTAACAGGTGATATATAGGTTTACCTGAGTAGGCGTACCTAAGGTTAACGATCCTGCTCACCCTTTCCCTTATTTTTTGCCATAATACCAGACCTTTTATATCCTTTTCTTAGACCTACCTCATCCCATCTCTCTATACTTTTCGTATACAAGGGGTTGTAACAGGTGATATATAGGTTTACCTGAGTAGGCGTACCTAAGGTTAACGATCCTGCTCACCCTTTCCCTTATTTTTTGCCATAATACCAGACCTTTTATATCCTTTTCTTAGACCTACCTCATCCCATCTCTCTATACTTTTCGTGTACAAGGTGTTGTAACAGGTGATATATAGGTTTACCTGAGTAGGCGTACCTAAGGTTAACGATCCTGCTCACCCTATCCCTTATTTTTTGCCCTAACACCAGACCTTTTATATCCTTTTCTTAAACCTACCTCATCCCATCTCTCTATACTTTTCGTATACAAGGGGTTGTAACAGGTGATATATAGGTTTACCTGAGTAGCCGTACCTAAGGTTATCGATCGTGCTCACCCTTTCCCTTATTTTTTGCCATAATACCAGACCTTTTATATCCTTTTCTTAGACCTACCTCATCCCATCTCTCTATACTTTTCGTATACAAGGGGTTGTAACAGGTGATATATAGGTTTACCTGAGTAGGCGTACCTAAGGTTAACGATCCTGCTCACCCTTTCCCTTATTTTTTGCCATAATACCAGACCTTTTATATCCTTTTCTTAGACCTACCTCATCCCATCTCTCTATACTTTTCGTATACAAGGGGTTGTAACAGGTGATATATAGGCTTACATGATTAGGCGTACCTAAGGTTAACGATCCTGCTCACCCTATCCCTTATTTTTTGCCCTAATACCAGACCTTTTATATCCTTTTCTTAGACCTACCTCATCCCATCTCTTTATACTTTTCGTATACAAGGGGTTGTAACAGGTGATATATAGGTTTACCTGAGTAGGCGTACCTAAGGTTAATGATCCTGCTCACCCTATCCCTTATTTTTTGCCATAATACCAGACCTTTTATATCCTTTTCTTAGACCTACCTCATCCCATCTCTCTATACTTTTCGTATACAAGGGGTTGTAACAGGTGATATATAGGCTTACATGAGTAGGCGTACCTAAGGTTAACGATCCTGCTCACCCTATCCCTTATTTTTTGCCCTAATACCAGACCTTTTATATCCTTTTCTTAGACCTACCTCATCCCATCTCTTTATACTTTTCGTACAATGGGTTGTAACTGGTAGATACCTCTTTATAGCCCCTTCACCTTGCGCAAATGATGCTATAATTATGTTTGTTTTCTACCAGGGGTTTTATATTTCTATCCTAATACTACCCATATGGAGAAACGTTCATGTCCTTCGTAGGTGCATTATCCTTACCCAAGGAGATTTATAGTCATACTAGGTTATCGCTAATACCAAAACAAAAATATATTTTTTTTTAATTTATAATTTTTATAATATAATTTGTATTAACGCTTTATCATTATTAGAACACGAAATCATTCCTGTTAATGTGTATACAAGCCATCGGGTATGCCTAACGTGTTGTCAAATAAACACAAGAAATATATACTACTAATAATTATAAAAACTTTAATTTCAAACGCGTTTCAATGACATTATGTCATCATCTTTAGTTATGCCATCACAAAACAAACCTTAACTTAAAAAATTGAACATAACCTATAATATTTTTAAATAAGTCTTTTAACTTTGTAATGGCATAACTGAAGATGGTTACATAAATGTCATTGAAACGCGTTTGAGATTAAAGTTTTTATAATTGTGAGTCGTATATATTTCTTGTGTTTATAACTTTCACTCCCAAGCCAGCTCGAATATTGTTTATATTTGTTGCCAAAGTTTTACAGAACTTGTACCACTTTTTCCAATACAAAATAAAAACGCCTTCAAGGGTGTAGTGAGGGTGTAGCGATGCTCCGCCACTGGTTTTTAAGGTATACCGGAGCTATAGTTGTTATTTAAAAAACACGTTTTATGACGCAAATACAACCCAATTTAAGGTAATGAAATTAATTTCATAGTTAGCCTTTTCTAAAGTAAAAGTATTTCATAAAAGTATTTTCTATGAGGTTTCGATAATATCGCAATTAGAGTTTTTACGTTTTCTTAGTAGAAAATTGGAATAAAATATGTATGTGATAGGCCTACGTGACTCTATTGTGAGTTCAGAGTCAATCATAATCCAATCCTTTAGTCCCAGATTAGCTTAGCATATGCGTTTCATTTTGTAATTTTTCCCGGGTAGAAACTGGGAGGTATTCCATACTTTACGTGACGAGATCTCCGCACTGCCAATTTTGGAACTGCACCCCTGAACATCTTGCTAACTTTATTTTTTTTTTAAAGACAAATCACCAAATAATATTTCGGAAGGACATGCCAAATGTATGAGATTAAAGTGCAATAAACTCAAGCTGGAAATGTAGGATAATTGTAATTCGCTTTTGAAGGATGAAGCTCCCTTAGGTATCTCTGTTGGTGTTTTTACCCTTACATCCTCATGACGAATAAAATCAAGCATTAACATAAATAGTTTATTTAGTTTTATGTTATCGATTTCTTAAAAACCAATTATTTTTACATTCAACGCAGTGGATATTTATACGGTATATACGTACAAAAATTAGCTCGATAAACGCAATAAACTGCAAAATGTAAGGTTTAATAAACAATAGACTGCAAGCTAATTACTGTAAGCGTAGACGTGACTAATTATGACGGTGACTCAAGTAAGAGAACACATCCCTTCTGCCATTTTCTTCCATATTGCTCATCATTTCTTAATTGGCAATATCGGGGCACATTAAAGTTATATTAACACCAACAATAGCAAACTGTACCTGTAGTCGACGACACATCAGACCGTCTCCACCTAGGTAAGCTCTTGGATGTGTGCATTTCTGCTTTGTTTGGAATAAATTTCAATCATTTAAAACAATTATTTTTACCAGTTTCGGTTTAGTGAATAACAACTGTAGCAAAGTTGTTTTTATTTTGAGCATACATGTACAATTTAGTATAAGAATTTTTAAACTTGCCGTTTTTGTGTTGTAGATCTTGAGGTTTTTCATATTAATTACACCTTTTGTATGTACTTGGCAAAAAACCACTACTTACTGATTTATTCAGCAGACGCGTTTCGCACTAGGTCAGTGGATTGCTAAAAGCTGTCACGGACTAGACTGTTGGTCAGGTGTGTTGTGTTGGTGTGAGTCTGTGGTGTATTGGTGTTCTGTGGTGTATTGGTGTTCTGTGGTGTATTGGTGTTCTGTGGTGTATTGGTGTTCTGTGGTGGTTTTCTGTGGTGTATTAGTGTTCTGTGGTGTGATGGTGTTCTGTTGTGTATTAGTGTTCCTTGGTGTATTAGTGTTCTGTGGTGTGATGGTGTTCTGTGGTGTATTAGTGTTCTGTGGTGTATTGGTGTTATGTGGTGTGATGGTGTTCTGTGGTGTATTAGTGTTCTGTGGTGTATTGGTGTTCTGTGGTGTGATGGTGTTCTGTGGTGTATTAGTGTTCTGTGGTGTATTAGTGTTCATAGAGTAGTTGTTAATTATGTGTTCAGATATAGTATTTGATTATGAGTGTGTTTTGTCGTTCAGAATGTATTGTAGATGATTTTTGGGGTGTTTCTATATCTAGTAATTTTAAAAAACCCTCCACAACACATTCTAAACACCAAAACACGCTCACAATCAAACACTATATTTGATCACATAATTAACAACTACTCTGTCAACAATAACACACCACAGAACACTAATACATCATAGAACACCATTACACCACAGAATGCCAATACACCACAGACTCATACCAACACAGTATACCTGAACAACAGCATTTCTCCGTGACTCACAGGATTAAATAATGTACCTAGTCCGAAACGCGTCTGCTGAAAAATGTCAGTGTAATTGTTTTTGCCACGTTGATACAAAAAGTGTAATTTAAAAACATTTTATTTAAAATATTTTCGATTTTGTAAGCTTTTTATTAATACAAAGTTGTGATGATTCTGTTACCACTTAAGCAAATGCATCACGTTAAACGTCTTGTAGGTTTTATTTTTCGTAAATAATGTAAAAGGCGATTCATTTTGAACTTAGTGAACTTTATATTGAGACCCTTAGTAAAATCCAATAGATATTTTGCTTGATGTTTATAATTTTTTATTTTTATGAGTAATAGAAGAATATTTTAGTGTTATTACTTATCATTCCAGAATCCCATTGTTTGTGTTTTTGTTCATTTATGTTCATATCTACAACGTCTCATATATGGATGTTTCAATTTCCACAATTAGTTCATACTCACCCTATATATATATATATATATATATATATATATATATATATATATATATATATATATATATATATAGTTCAAATTTTCAGTCGTTAATAAAATACTTTTTACTCATCCACTCAAGTTTTATACCTTTTTATAAGACTTGAGTGGATGACAACTGTTAAAACAGTTTTTACCAAATATATTTTTCATTATTCAATTCCCACTATTAGTTCACACTCTCCCTATATATATATATATATATATATATATATATATATATATATATATATATCTTGATAAATTGAATAGTAATAAGTTAATAAAAATCTTTCTATTCATCTACTTAAGTTCAAACACATTTTTTTAAACTTGTAAAGGACGACACTCCCTGTTAATACAGATTTTTCAAATGGTAATTGATTAATTATTTAATATTAATAATTAATTTCCCCTTCTATTTTGCCACTTCATATTGTGATTCTGCCAGACTTATATACATATTTATAATAATGGTAATTATTGAATAAAAAGTAACTAAAATAAAATTATTCTTTGTTGGCCCAAGTAGGAGTTGACTTTGAAATTTTGTATATCACTTGTTATATTTTACTAAATCAAATAAATTCTCTAACCAACAATATCGGGATAGTTCTTTGATGTCCCGATATGATTTTTTTGGAAAATACATAGTAAATAAAATACTGACGAAACAAGGTTGGTAACTGATTAAGAATATATGGCTCAATCTCCATTTTTTCAGATTTACGTGTTACATAAAACACGTTCTAAATTAGAAGAACGGGATTATAAATGCCAAAAACCAGAAATAGTGTTTAAAATTTCAGAAACCCAAACATAACCTAATTATATAAACACAACTTACATCGGGCTATGGAGAAGTGATTTTTTTCTTTTGCAATAGATTTATAATACATATTAATAGATTTTATCTTCACGTGAGCTACTAGTTTTCATCTAAGAACACTAGTAAATATGTTAAACTTGCCTATAATAGTGTTCTTCCTGTCGTCAAACTCAAGGTACGGTCTGAGTTGACAATGGGACACATCTCCCGAAACAGCTGTCCTCAACAATTATAAAAGTAAGTGCTACTATAGGCAAGTGTGACATATTTACTAGTGTTTTGTGTTTATACTACAATTTGCTAAAACTAATATTTGTATTTAATGTCTTTTAATACCTATTAATTTTTTTTTATATTGACAGACCTTAGACAATTAATTCATGCTTTTTCAACACACAACGTTTCAAATTCCTTTTCATGACATCTTGAAGACCGGCTGACTAAGTTGAAATTTTTAATATACTCATCTTCATTTCTGGTAGGAATTTTTCTATATCGATATAGAATATATCGATATATATAGGATATAATAATATTCCTAACAGAAATAAAAATGAGTAAACCATTAATTAAGAATTATTATTACCTACTGTATTTTAAAAATTTAAAATTATTCAGAACCGCACAAAACTTTATTATTTTTTCCTTTGTTATCTACTTTCTACTTTACCAGATATAATTATTTTTTATCAATATCGATTACGTCTGAAATGCCGATATTTATCTAATAAATGAAATATTTTTTTACTGAACTATATTATATTTATTCTATTGATAATATAATAAACCTATTGATTAATATTATGTTTATTAATGAAAAATAATTTAAAATAAGATAATGTATACCTAAAAGTACGTTACCCACTTACACCGACAGTCAGTGGCGTAGACAGAGGGGGGTCCATGCCCCCTGCAAACCAATTATTTTCAGAAAAAAATATTAACTTATAAAACAGCGATCGTTTTTAACTAAATAGCTTTTCGACGACCCAAAAATTGTATAGTATAAAGTGCCAAAATAGCATAAAATATCGTTTGTAGAGATAAAAGTATTCAAAACTTTCCCAGGTAGGTTTCTCCCCCTGACTCCTCGGGTCGGTGTCAACCCCCCCCCCTCCCCTAAACGTCTGTACTGGCTACGCCCCTGCCGGCAGTACATTATTTACTACCAAATTTTGTAGCTGATTATATTAGAAAATATTAATACACTGGTAGACTCCATCTTTTAAATTCCGAACTGTAACGCAAGAAAGGTTAAAGGTATTTAAGGTGTATTCAAGTTCAAAATTTAAAAAAAATAAAAAAAAAGGTAAAATATGTTTATGTAACGGTTCTGCAACCCCAATGCTTCATTTTAACAAATTTCAGTGTTTTGGGGTTATTGACGGTAGTATGAATTGGTAAATTGTTCTTTAAACAGGACAAATTTTGTTTTCTGTGTAAGAACGTTTATTGACAAATGCAATAATTTTGTAATTCAACCTATTTAGTGTAAATTATCTGTTGAAACAGATTTTAAATAACTATAAAATTTTACACTAAAACACTTGAACACATATTGATATAACAGACATTGCGGGAGGTTTATCCCAGTTTCTGAAGTTACGGTCTGAGTAATGGGACACATTTCCCGAAACGGCCGCTCTCAACAATCTTAAAGGCAAGTCTAACCTATCAATACTCATTAGGTTAGGCATGGCTGACAATAGTATTAGGAAATACTAAATACTTTATACTTTCACTATAGAGCTACTATAGACAAGTGTAACATTTTAATATATGTTCAAGTGTTTTAGTGTAAAACTAGTAGTAAAGATGAAATCAAATAATATAAAATTGTAATTTTCTTTAGGAAAAAACAAATTAACTTTTTTAGGCTTTTTTCGAAGATTTCTTTATGACGTCAAAACATAATATGTAATTGCGACCAAATAATAAAACCCAGAGAAAAATCTTTTCTACTTAGGATAGCTGAAAAGAAAGTTCTGTCTCGTATTTTGTATTATCGTATTTCTTACGTTTTTTTTATCCCTATTGAGAAGAACGAAATCAACAAAGAACTGTAAAACTCAAGAGACAAGTTTCTTGCTTATTGACGAAAATTGCGCTTTTTAAATTAAATCAGTACTGCTATAAAGTGTAAAAAAGCTTCGAACCCGTTATGAACCTGTTCCGACATTTTTAATATTTAAAATAATTTATGTTTATTATTTAAATAAGAAGATCTTTTCACCCTCGTTGAATGCTGTTTATTTCGGGTAACCGGTTCTGCCAAAGCGATGCAATAAGTTTTCTCTGTTTCCAGTACAAGCGGGTCATTATGACCTTTTCTTATCCCAACCTAATTCCATCTGTTCTTCCTTGTTCTTCTTCTTAAAGTAGGCTTCACCTCTTTATGTCCCTCCGGGTAGATCTACTTCAAAAACACGACACTGCCAACGCGATGCTATAAGTTGCCCCTGGATCCATTACCAGCAAGTCATTATGACCTTTTCTTATCCCAACCTAATTCCATCTGCTCTTCTTTGTTCTTTTTCTTAAAGTAGGCTTTACCTCCTTATATCCCTCAGGGTACATCTACTTCAAAAACTCGACACTACCAACGCGATGCTATAAGTTGCCCCTGGATCCATTACCAGCGAGTCATTTTGCCATTTTCTTATCCCGGCCTAATTCCATCTGCTCATCCGTGTTCTTCTTCTTAAAGAAGGATTTACCTCTTTCTGTCCCTCAGGTTAGATCTACTTCAAGAACTCGACACTGCCAACGCGATGCTATAAGTTGCCTTTGTTTCCAGTACAAGCGGGTCATTTTGACCATTCCATATCCCGGCCTAATTCCATCTGCTCGTCCTTTTTCTACTTCATAAAGGATACTTTACTTCTTTTTGTCACTTAGGGTAAATCTATTTCAAAAACTTGACACTGCCAACGTGAAGCTATAATTTGCTTCTGTTTCCAGTACCAGCGGGTCATTTGGATCTTTTCTTATCCCGGCCTAATTCCATCTGCTCGTCCTTGTTCTTCTTCTTAAAGGACGGATGTTTTACCTCTTTATGTCCCTCAGAGTATTCCAAAAACTCCACACTGCCAATGAGATGCTACAGGTTTCCCGTATTTCCAGTACCAGCGGTTCATTTTGATTTTTTCTTATCCCGGCCTAAGCCCATATGCTGGTTTTTGTTCTTTTTTTAAAGGAGGGAGGTTTTACCTCTTTATGTCCCTCAGAGTACTTCAGAAAGTTGACACTGCCAACGCGATGCTATAGGTTGCCTAGGTTACCTGTACAAGTAGGTAGCTATGACCTATTCTTATCCCTGCCTAATTCCATCTGCTCGTCCTTGTACCTCTAGTTAATGGAGTGAGGTTTTAACACTTTATGTCCCTCAGAGTGCTTCAAAAAGTTGACATTGCCAATGCGATGCTATGAGTTGCCTTTGTTTCCAGTACGAGCGGGTGATTTTGACCATTCCATATTCCGGCCTAATTCCATCTGCTTGTCCTTGTTCTTCTTCTTAAAGAAGGGAGCTTTTACCTATATGTATTCGTCAGAGTACTACAAAAACTCGACACTGCCAACGCGATGCCATAAATTTCCTCTAATTCTATTACCAGCTGGTCATTTTTACTATTGTATATCCGGGCCTAATTCCATCTGTACGTCCTTGTTCTTCTTCCTAAAGAAGGGAGGCTTTGCCTCTTTATGTCCCTTAGAATACTTCAAAACATCAACACTGCCAACGCGATGCTAAAAGTTGCCTTTGTTTCCAGTACAAGCGGATCATTTTGACCATTCCATATCCCGGCCTAATTCCATCTGCTCGTCCTTTTTCTACTTCATAAAGGACGCTTTACCTCTTTTTGTCACTTAGGGTAAATCTACTTCAAAAAGTCAACACTGCCAACGTGAAGCTATAATTTGCTTCTGTTTCCAGTACCAGCGGGTCATTTGGATTTTTTCTTATTCCGGCCTAATTCCATCTGCTCGTCCTTGTTCTTCTTCTTAAAGGAGGGATATTTTACCTCTTTATGTCCCTCAGAGTAATCCAAAAACTCCACACTCCCAATGGGATGCTATAGGTTTCCCGTATTTCTAGTACTAGCGGTTCATTTTGATTTTTTCTTATCCCGTCCTAAACCCATATGCTGATTTTTGTTCTTTTTTTAAAGGAGGGAGGTTTTACCTCTTTATGTCACTCAGAGTTCTTCAAAATCTCTACTATGCAAACGCGATGCTGTAAGATGCCTCTGTTTCCTGTTCCAGTGCGTGATCTTATTGGGTTATCTTATTCCAGCCTAATTCTATCTGTTCTTCCTTTTCCTACTTCTTAAAAGAGGCTTTACCTCTTTCTGTCACTCAGGTTAGATCTACTTCATAACCTTGACCATGCACTTGCAATGCTATAACTTTCCACCGTTTCCTGTACCAGTGGGTAATTTTGATCTTTTCTTATTCGGCTTCAATCTATCTGCTCTTCCTTGTCCTACTTCCTAAAAGAGGCTTTACCTCTTTATGTCCCTCAGGGTAGATCTACTTCATAACCTTGACCCTGCACTTTCAATGCTATAACCTTCCTGTTTCCTGTACCAGTGGGTAATTTTGATCTTTTCTTATTCGGCTTCAATCTATCTGCTCTTCCTTGTCCTACTTCCTAAAACAGGCTTTACCTCTTTATGTCCCTCTGGGTAGATCTACTTCATAACCTTGACTCTGCACTTTCAATGCTATAACCTTCCTGTTTTCTGTACCAGTGGGTAATTTTGATCGTTTCTTATTCGGCTTCAATCTATCTGCTCTTCCTTGTCCTACTTCCTAAAACAGGCTTTACCTCTTTATGTCCCTCTGGGTAGATCTACTTCATAACCTTGACCCTGCACTTGCAATGCTATAACCTTCCTGTTTCCTGTACCAGTGGGTAATTTTGACCTTTTCTTAATTCGGCCTAATTCTATCTGCTCTTCCTTGTGACTTCCTTTCTTTTCTAAGAAGTTTCTCCCAAGCAGGTTTTCGCCAAAACTACTCTACTGTTTACCAACTGGTGAAGTTCACTCAAACTGTGAAGGATGGTTTCCACAGAAGGCAGTCCACCCTGGCCGTACTAATTGATTTTAAAGCTGCATATGATAAAGTGTGGAAGCAATTGCTACTATTAAAACTAGCGAAATTGGGGGTGGTAAACAATATGATGAGGTGGATAAAAAATTTACTAACACAGCGCCTGATAAAGACGAGGTTCATGAGTGCTGTCTCCAATTTTAGAGCCCAAAAACAAGATTTACCTCAAGGAGCCGTGCTCAGTTGCCTTCTCTTTAACACAATGATTATTGACCTCACCGCCGCCATCGAAAAACACCTGGCACATCATACCTGCTGTATGCTGATGACGTCATTGTGTGGAATACTACTAACAAGACTGACCACCTTGAAGAAACTAAGAACCTAGTATTAGAAAACATTGAACTCTGGGCCGGCTGCAATAAAATGACAGTTAGTTCAGAGAAAACCATGTTTCAGTTGTTCACTCTCTCCACCAAGCCCCCAACCATAGAGCTCAAATATAAACAGAGTTACCTACCAGAGTCTAAATTGTCCAAATACTTAGGTGTTAATCTGGACACTAGACTCTCATGGAAAAATTACATGCAAGAGGTTGCTGAGCGAGCAAGCAAGCGAACAAATCTGTTAAAAAGACTAACTGGTACAAAGTGGGGTTGCACGCAGGACGTTCTTGCCACTGCTTATAAGACCTATGGAATACACTCCGGAAGATACGTCACTGGCCAGTCAACCGAATCTGCGAAAGTTAGATAAAATCCAGAATAGTGCCCTCAGAATCATCACCGACGCAGCTTTCTCAACGCCCATTTGTGCGATGGAAATGCAAACCTGCATAAAACCATTGCAAAAAAAGACCCGAAAAACTAACCCTTAAATTTTGGGAACGCTCAAGAAGAGTAAATCACCGATACTGGACTAACTATAGAAAGGCTGCACAGAGACTAAAAACATAGCTAAGCCCACTACAACACGCTGAAGAACTTAGAAGAAGGTATAACATCGGTGAATCAAACCCAACCCCGCTCAAAACTTTCAACAAGCCGACTATTGCCATGCCTCTCAAAAGTTTGTCGTTACTAAAATTTAAAAGCCCCAAGCATCTTGCACACCCAGAAGAACTAAAGATTTATGCCCTTGAGACAATCCACACTTTATATCCTGAACCAGACTGGCTGCACATCTGCACTGATTGATCTAAACTCAATCCTACTGGAGCTGGCGCTGGAGCTTTCTCTAAGCTATTTGAAATCAGCCAGGGCGTTGGGGCAAACGCAAGAAATTTTGATGGGGAGGTAACGGCAGTGCGACTGGCCGCAGAGGCTCTTGCTGCGCATCACCCAGCAACGAACCACCAACGAGCTGTTTTCTTTATAGACTCCCAAGCCGTCATAATTGCAATAGCCGACAACTCTTAAACAGACTGTTCGAACATATTCCACTGCCAAGAAGCAATCTCACATCTTTTGCAAAATGAATGGTCAATTAGCCCTCAGTGGATCCCAAGTCACGTTGGCATCACCGGTAACGAAAGAGCAGACGACCTTGCAAAAAATGGAACGCAGATGCAACAACCATATGCAGAAACCAGCCTCACCTCTGCCAAACACCTTATTGATGCAATCCTAAAACGCTCAATTAAAAAAGATCATGAGGAAGCCAGCAGGGGGAAACAGTGGGAATCACTTAGCAGTCGCGGTTATTTCGTGCCCACGAGCGATAGAGCAACTGCCGTGGCTGACTTTCGACTTCTGACAGGACACGACTATCTCCAGGCCCACCTCTACCGTTTTGGCCAAGCGGAATCTGATACGTATCCGCTCTGTCTCAATGCTATTATGAATGGGGACCACATTTCAACCTGTCCTGAACTGGACGACCAGCTGTCCAGAACCGGTTGTTACTGGGAGGCTCGACGCCGAATGGTTCAACAGCCAAGGGCGGGCATTGGATAAAGTAAAGTAAAGTAAGTAAGTTGTGCTACTTCCTAAAGGAGGCTTTGCCTCTTTATGTGCCTCAGGGTAGATCTTCTTCAAAATCTCGACCGTACACTTGTTATGCTATAACTTACCTCTCTTTCATATACCATTTGGTCATTTTGACCTTTTCTCTATCCGGCTTAATTTTATCTGTTCTTAAAGGAGGAGTTTATTCTTTATGTCCCTCAAGGTAGATCTTCTTCAAAACCTCAACCCTGAACTTGCTATGCTATAACTTACCTCTCTTTCCTATGCCATTTGGTCATTTTGACCTTTCCTTATACAGGCCTAATACAATCTGCTCTTTCTTGTCCTACTTTGTAAGGAGCCTTTACCTCTTTATGTCCCTCAGGGTAGATCTTCCTCAAAACCTCGATCCTGCACTTGCGATGCTGTGACTTCCCTCTGTTTCCTGTACCAGAGGGTCATGTTGTCGTTTTCTTTTTCCGGCCTAATGTTATCTGGTCTTCCTTGTCCTACTTCTTAATGCAGGTTTTACCTCTCTATGTCACTCAGAGTAGATCTACATCAAAACCTCGACTCTGCTTTTGCAATGTGGTAACGTTCCTCTGTTTCCGATACCAATTGTTCATTTTTACCTTTTCTTATTCCGGCCTGATTCTATCTGCTCTTCTTTGTCCTACTTCTTATCGGAGGCTTTAGCACTTTTTTTGGCTCAGAGTAAATCTTCTTCATAGCCTGCTTTGCTCAGAGTAGATCTACTTAGAAACCTCAACACTGCACTTGCAATGCTATAACTTTCCTCTGTTTCCTGTACCAATGGGTCATTTTTACCTTTTCTTATTCTGGTTTAATTCTATCTGCTCTTCCTTGTTTTACGTCCTAAAGGTAGCTTTACCTCTTAATGTCGCTCAGCAGATCTTCGTCAAAACCTTGACCCTGTACTGCTATGCTATAACTTTCCTCTGTTTTCAGTACTAGCGGGTCATTTTGACCTTTTCTTATTCCAGGCCTAATCTGTTCTTCCTTGCCCTACTTCAGTAGGTACAGTTTTTTTTTAGCACACAAAAAATAGAATCCATAATAAAATAGTTTAGTATGATAAATTTTTAAAAATGTAATTATTATTAATATATAAATTAATCACTTTAACAATAGTTTATGACTATCCGAACATTAAATTTTGTAAATTTGTGAAAACTTACCGAGACAAAACGTTTTCGATCGCAATATGGCGATCTTCATCAGCGTCTTAAACTGAGAAGGCCGAATAGTCATAAACTATTGTTAAAGTGTTTAATTAAGTTTCACC